>OX344727.1:38562298-39767674 GCA_947034835.1 Ballota nigra | reverse complement strand
GAACACCATCTTTAAACTTTGACCAATTTAGGGCAAATTTTATAAAATACAGCCAAATAGGCATATCATAATCGGGCTTTATTTGACCCATATTTTATTAAAGTTTGGCCTAAATTTTCTCAACATAAAAGATAGCGTCCTTATTTTACAAGATTGTAATGATAGTGTTCTAATTTCATAAGTCCATTAAGATAATTTTCTAAATTTATAAGTTCGAAAAGACAATGTCCTAATTTTGCAAACACCTATAAGTTAATATGGTAAAAAGTATTTTTCTTGCGTATATGAGTTAATTTAGTGATAAATTATAAGACATGACTTATTGTATACATATATGAACCAATTTATAATTATTTTTAGATACACTTTAATTTAACCAATTAGAGTTCTTTAAATAAACAATTAATATTTTTTGCTACCATTAACAAATTAATAATACCCTTTGATGAAAATATTTAATATCCTTCAGTGATAATAATAAATACCCTTAAAAAGGGTTCATTTTTTAACTATTTCCACTTTATACTTTGTCTGCTATTGGAACATATTTTTATTTTTTAAATATTATTTTATGCAGCCGATATTATTGAATTGTACGTAACATATTAGTTGTACATATTTGTAATTGTTTTAAAAGATGTTGGTTGTTAAAATTGGACTTAAAAGTAATATGTACTACTATTGAATCATTGTTAACAATACTAATAAGTAATGTATAATGCGAATGCTACTTACCACAAATAAAATCAATGTAAATTTTTTATTTATACGGTTTAGTTAAACTACTAATACTTTTAGTTGAAATAAATAATATCGGTGGAACTGATGAATTTAATGAAAATAACTAAGACACTTCAAACAAAAAAAAAAAAAAATTAATACACTTTAAACAAAAAAAAATGATGATAATTTGTTAACATAAAATTTTAGCAATATAATATTATTCTAAATTTATTAAAAAATTATGTATACATTACGTTTAGTATGTGGGAAGGTGTATTTTTATATCAAAAATAAATAATTAATAATTAGATAAGCAAATGAACATAAACATATTTATGTGATATACTAAAAAAAATTCTAACCAATCTTTGTGTATATATATTTTTTAATCAAATAAAATTTAATTTATAACCGTGTTTATTTTTTCGAATATTATGAGACTTTATATATATAAAAAAAAATCATGCAAGAATAGAGGCATGAACTTTTATAATTAGAGTTGTAATTTTGTAATTACATTTTGTATTCTCTACTTGAAAAAATAGTGGTTTAGAAAAAAATTGTAATGTGTGCACTTCTAAAGAGAATCTCCCCTTGATTTCATGTAGTGGTATATTTTTTGTTTGTCAATAGTTTAGTAGTGAAATATTTTAATTATTATAGATAGTTGTATGTAATTCTTAGGGAAATTACATTTTTTTGTTCCTTAACTTGGTTGACTTTGGTTTCCATTACTATTCCGGTAAATCTCACATGGTGCCACTTTTTTGTAATTTATAGGATGAAATTCAAATGCCACGTCAGATTTACCAAAAGAGGTACCTGTTATAGCAGGTAGTAGAACAAAAAAACACATATTTTGTAATGTATAGTACGAAATTCAAAAGTTCAAAGTTAACAGGAAGAAACCCAAAGACAACCAAAATTAAAGAATAAAAAAGTGTATTTTCTCTAATTCTTATGTTCCACGTATTTTTAAATTAATTATTTCTTCTTAATATCAAATTTATATAGTGTATCGAGTAAAATAAAGTTAAGTGCAATAGAGTTATGACATAAAACTCTTTTAAAAAATATACTCAATCTTACGTGTATTTGGTAGTATACAGACCAATTGTCATGTGAAATTTTACATCATAATTTCTAACCTATATTTATTATCATTGAAAACTAATATTTTACAATTAATAAATTATAATTTATATATTTCGTGGTTGTCTTATCTCTAAGATGTGATACATATATAATAAAAGATTTAATATTTTTTCTAATGTTTGAGACCTCATATGAAACTGCAAATACGTATATTAAGTTAGGTTCTCAATATTCTTACTATATATTTTACAACTAATTAGAGTTTATAATATCGCACACTCTCATATGCACTAAGTGCACCGTGCACTCACTCAACATTTGAAATTATTTACATTGAAAACCATATGCTGATTACACTGAAAAAATAATTATATTATATTCACCAAATGCACAAGAGAGTTATTCTTATAATATATTTCTTTCATGTAGTTAACTTATTTTTAAAACGTGAGATTCTTGATACATATATTAAGTTAGTTTCTCGATTTTCAAGTACACAACGAAAGTTGTATATAAATAATTTATTTTTAAATTGTAATTAGTATTTTTTAGTAAGTATAAATATTGTAATTTTATTAGTATTTATATACTATTGAAGCAAATTATACCTAATTACATTATTCAATATTTAGATTACAATTAAATTCAATATTTTTTATTTGTAAATATATTATAAAATTTTAAAATTAAATTTATACAATTTTTTATATTCTGCAAATAACTTTATTTACAATCCCGCAAAAATTCGCGGGACTAACACTAGTTTATAATAATCTAAAAGTTATCAAACCCACATGGAAAATGTGTCTTTTTTCGGTGAAGAGGTATTTGTTTCACACACACAAATTATTCCCTCCGAAAAGTTGCAACCGGAAGTTTCTAGGACTTATTTCAATTTGAAACCTTTTCCAAATAAATTAAATTAGAAGGTTGCAACTCAAAACCGTCATATACACCTCTTTCTTTAATTAATCATTTAAGATTATTTTATTTTATTCATTCCTCCTTAATTTATATACTATACACACACACACATAAACTATATATATATATATATATAAATACTAATTAAATAAATATATGACTAATAAGAGATAAATTAAATGAAGATAATATAATGTAATTAATAAAACTCTATTATATTTATGTAAATATACAACACATATAAGTCGATTTAACTATGTATCGACCTTCCACGTATAATTCTAGACTAGTTTATTCCCTATTCCATGAGGAGGGAGTGCAGTTGCAAGAATGCACGTCACATCTTCATTAAAAAATTCCTCCAATAATTCAGTGTCCCATTTCAGAGTTCCAAGAATGAAGAGATCAACAATTGTAATGCTCCCCTATTTTAGATCAAACAATAAAGAGTTAAAAAGAAATTTGAATCATCCCTGAGCCAAGGATAGCCCCACACCTCAATCATTGTTCCATCATCAATTTTCCAAACTAAACCCCTTTTAATCAAAACTTAAGTCATCTAGATGCACTTTCAAGAATAACTTGGACTATGCCCCTCATTGGTATTCATATAATATAATTCCCCTTTGAATAATATTTTACTTTGATCACGCAACAAACTAGGGTATTCGAGTTAGAGATCAACCTCCCTCAAAACGAACCAAGCTTGACTATGTTAAAAAGGTGCGAATTGCAAAAATTTAGGCCGCCCAAATCTTTTTGAACACATATTTTCCCAAGACCTCCATTTGAAATTTTACCATTTATATTTGAAACCCTTAAATAATTTTCACATTCATAACATTGTAACACTCATTTCTTCACCATAAACTTTGTTGCTACATTTTCCTCTCTTCTCCACAACTTTCTCGCTTCTCTTAGTCTTCTCTCGTTTTAAAGCCTCTAATCTTGAATTCAATCTAACAATTCGAGAGTCAATCTCATCAATTTCACCATCCATCCACTTCTCATCCTCAATTTATTTCTTCATCTTCAAAACTTCATTTTTTTGTCAAATCCTTTTTTCTGATTCTTCATCATAAGACCTTGGTTTTGTGGTTGATAATACATTACTGGAGTACTTTTTCTAGATCTTCTTAGTCGTTAATATTTTGGTAAAGGTAAATTACGTACAATCAATAATAAACCATACAATTATCATAAACATCAATTGACAATCATTTTTCTTTTAGATCCATTTCTAATCATATCTTCCACCACTATGTCATCACATTTTTTTTACCCTTATACGGGGCCAGCTATGAATATTAGCTTTTCCCTTGAAACTAAAATTAGACCAAAAATTAAATAAATTAAGAAAACAGTTAAGAAAAAGAAAATTTAAAAAATTGAAGAAAACAAATTGATGTTATTAAACATACTTTTTAAAAACAACTTAATACTGAGACAAATGTTCACAAGTCACAACAATAAGGTAACAACAAATAGCTTATGATTAAAACTAAGACTTAATTGCGGTTAAAATCACATTATTTTTGCTTTAAATATAGTTTAATCTAGACAATTTGATAATAATAAATTAAATGCCAAATTTATGAAATACCACAATCAAAACTTTTGGGCAACCACCCTCATGCCCAAGTTCGACGTTCTTAGGCCCTAAATTGCAATATACTATGATTTATATGTTGAGTTTTAGAGGCACGAACACCATGTTCGGCGCAGCGGAAGAAAACGATTCACCAACAATGAATCTGCATATGGTTGTATAACATAAAACATAAATGATAAATAACTGTATATAAATCCTTACATCGATTTGTACGCGAAATCCTCCACTATGGTATCCACATAATGACTTTCTACCAACCCGCATCGACTTGCCGGCGTTGAATCTCGAGACGAACTTGCTAGGAAAATTCGAGCTATAGATTTTATGGATAAATTATATTTCTTGTATATTTTTGGAATTCCCATATGACACATATTTATAGGGATTAACTTGGCTTAATTCCTAAGCAAGATTTCAGACCTAGCCCGTAATATAATCTCTACAGATTATATTTCCCTAGATATGTTCATACGAATACTATCTTTATCATCTATTATTCTTGTATAATAATATTCCAAATATTATTATTGGAATTTTATATTTAATTAAATCCAATTTAATTAAATAATAATAATAATTAATTCCAAATATAATTATTATTATTATATTCTCCATAAATTAAATATTATATCCAATACAATATTTAATCAACCAACTATAATTGGTAAATTGTCATTACTTGTTGTGTGACCCATATGCCCTCGTATATTGAACTATCAGTCAAACTAACGATCTTAATTGAACCCTAGACAATAAATCAGACATTCTAAATATACGAGTTATGTTGCTAGGAAATCTGCAACTATCTGTAATACTGTAGGCTATTGTGATATCTTCCTTTCATTCGCGAATACTCGATTAAGCCTTGAACATGATGAATTGTCTATTTAAATAACTTAATCATATTATCTTAATCACTAATTGATCAAGTATATCACACTTAGCCACAAAGTCTAAGTTGATGTGCATCGGCCGACGACTATGATGAGAACACGAGTATGTTCTCTAAACCCACATTGAGGAATGAATCCTATTTTTGGCTCAACTGCCACGCACATGTATTTCGTGATGAACCCAATCATTGTCATATCTACCCTTGGAGGGTGCAAGCGTCGGTCATGGTCAAAATTCATCACTCCACACATGTCGTGCGTACCCACTAACCGAGACACCCGTAGACACATTATGTGGAATTACATCAAACAGTTTCTCGGATGGGTATACCAATACCCTTTAAGGTATCTGTGCATCCATCATGAGATACCCAGTATCTCGTAGTAAGTGAGATCTTACTACACTTTCTAAGAGTATGATGCAGATCGCACACCAATCTCAATTGCATTATCAATATCCCATTCTTGATGATCCTTGATCGGGGCTATTTGAGAATTATACTTAAGTCATTTGAGTTCTCACTCACTCAATGACAGTAGTGATTCATGGGAACACAAATAAGAATATATGCAAACAATCAAACATCATATTCAGATAAGTGTAACGCCATACATTTAATATTAAATCAACAATAATATTAAACCAAATCTGAATATTATCTTAGTATTATGTCCTTGCAATGGATTGTCTCTAGGACACTAATAATAACATTACAATGGTGTTGAATTGTATACTATTATCTAATTGTCTTAGATATCAAATTACAATTAACACAAATATTTTAATTTTAGCCGAAGCAAGTCTTAAACTAATGATCTTGTACTTATTTCATTCCACCCTCTTATTTATAAATATACATCACTTTCACTTGATTTTTTTAAGAAATGGTAAAAATTCATTGAAAGATGTGAATATTTATAATAAGAGTGGCTACCGCTTTTGACTTTGTTTAAAACACACGCACCGTAATGAATATAATTATGAATAATTAGTGAATATCCATTATGTATCATTATATATCATTATTATACACCATTACTGTATCATTTATACACCACTTATTTTGTTCGTAAAATTAGATCGTGAGATTATCATTTGATAATGATTCATTAGTTAATTTACATGTTTAGAGTCTATGTATGTGTATAAATAAGAGTTCCATAAGAGTGCATTTGTAAGATGAAAAGTAAGAGTAAACAAGAAATAGTGATATACTCATGACTTGATATGCCCCCAAACGTAGTCATTCTTGACGAACTGAGTAAACAGACGTGTGTTCTTCTCTTGCTTTATTTTTTCATAACACTCACATTTTCAATTCTAGGTTATTTGATGAAATTTTCTATTAATGGGTAGATTCTCTCTACTAATTGGATTATATATTAATTAAATGGAGCTCCCATACAAAATTTTGCTTAATTAAAACTAATAATTTTACGCGTTTGTGCACAACAGAAATAACACGAATTGTGTTAAATATAATAAATACATACCATAATTTTTTATTGTGATTTATTATACATTACCAACATCAAAGAGATACATACATATATAAATATAATAAAATAAAAGTTCAAATTTATAGAGATTATAGAAATATTTTAAGCCCTACATTTAAAGGGTAAAAAAACATTTGACATTATGCATGATGCTTTAGTAATCTGAAAAAAATGGGTTATGACAAAAATTTATATGAAACGAGTTCTCATTAAAAGTACACACACACATATATGATTCGTGAATTTATAGTCCTACTCGAATTATATTTGCAAAAGAAATAAAACATAAATGCTAAAATAAAATCTCACACCAAACTTTCTTAGACAATCTCCAGCAGTTTACGTTTACACTGCATCAAAACTCACACTACAATGCATTAAATTCACAACATTTAAAATTTTCTCCAATTGTCAACGCTACATTCTGCACTACATTTACTATTAATATATTTTTATTGAACTAAAATTTATACAATTGTAAACTTAATATTTTATTTTATATTGATCATTGAATATAATTAATTTTTATTAGTTATTTTAAAAATAATGTGCATATTAAAAGATAAAAAAATATAGAATAAAATTAAATTAAATTTTATAATACAATTCTACACAATAAAAAATATACACACATGATTCAATTTACTTTATTTAGCCTAAAAAATTGTTATATTACATAAATGCATTAAATAATAATTTTTTTCCATAAACAATAATATTGCTGGAAATGATAAAATACAAATTGTATTAATAATAAATTGTGAAATTAAAAAATAAAAATAAAAATAATAAAAATATAGTGTGGTGCAAATTTGCAATAGTGCCCACTACATTGGACGATGTACTATTTATTTCTATAGTGTAAGGGACATTTCTAGTGAGCTGCAATTAAAACTACATATCATAAATATATAACTAGTTACAGGTCTACCCGTGCTTCGCACGGAAGTCATTTTTTTTAAAATTTTTATTCTAAATTATATACATATATTTTGAATGATTTTAAAATGACTTTTTTTAACAAAAATAACTAAAATCAATAGTTACATAAAAATAATTTTATATTCAAAAGAATAAATGAAATATTATCATTCATTTTTTTTAATTATTAATATATTTATAGGTTTGCTTTAATTTTTGAACAAAATAACATTAAAAAAATGAATTTTGTTAATTTTTCATTTAAAAAGTAGTCATTTTGATAGGATATAAATTATATATGCTAAATAAGGAACCATGTGGCTTAACCTACCTGGCTACTGGGTTCCTCACTTTAGTGGGTGACCCGGGTTCGATTCCCCTTGGGAACAAATTAAGGGAGTTATATGGTGGCTTGGAGAATTCTTGGAGTACTTGGGGGCTTGGTGAACTAACTATTAAAAACTAACATTTACCAATAATATATATATATATATATATATGCCAAATAAGGCAAATATAATGCACAAATTATTCTTTACTTTTAAAAAGTAAAAACTTGAGGATTTATTAGATCATTTTTTATTAAATAAAAATTAAATTAATTGATAAAGAGTTTATTGAAAAATATCATGCAATAAAACATAAATAAATGATGTTTGGAAGATATTGATTTCTTTGATATTTGCTTAGTTAAGACATTCCATAAATATTTTTATGCCAAATAAAAAGAAATAAATATGTATCACAAAAAATGGATAAAGTATAAAAATTATCATTATTTTATTCAACTTTACTTTCACATAACACACTTTTTCTTAAAGAATTTTACACTTTCAAATGTGAAAGCAACAGTGAGATGAAGGGAGTAATTTCAAATAAATTTTAGTCCTCGTTTTGTTCACCCTAGTTGGGTTTATTATGGCCGATTGTGCCTAAATTCACGACTCTTAAAAATTACAGTCCTTAAATTGTCAGCACGAAAGTAACGGTCTTCATTTGTCTGCCCAAAAAATTATGGTCCTCTCTTTGTCACCCCTAAAGTTACGATCCTTAATAGTATTTTTTTAAAATTATTTTATATTAATAAAGGAACAAACACACAAATAAAATTAAAAATCAAATATTTAAGTAAATTATAAAGAAAACTTCAAACCATAATAAAATTACTAAATTCGAATCTCTATAACCCGACACAACTATTTTTAAACATTAACATTCACATAAAATAATAAATTTTTTATATAATTAAAAAAATTACGTTGTTATAAAAATATTGCAATACAAACAAAAGAATCAACAAATGAACTTAATTAAAAAAATTAATATAAAATATTCAACCTTCGTACACATACAATGGAAATCAATCTTGATCTAACATCAGTACAATTATATTTTTCTTCAAAAAAAAGTTCATCTTTATGCTGTCCAAAATTTCTAATAAATTTATACCAAATTTTAGCTAGACAAAGAATGTGATAATCCGTATCAACAATAGACATGGATTCAAAATAAATTGATAACAAATCTTAAGTTTTAACACACTTCAATATAGTATAACCCGAATCCATTTAAGTTTACACTTGATACTGGTATGTACTAAGAAAACAAAAAAAAAATGATAAACATATTAAATTTACAATTTAATTAAGGAAAAGAAATGCATCCAAAGAAATATAACTACCACCAAACGACGTTTAAATTCAGCATTATTGCATTTAACAGAAAGCTCAATTACTTCACCAAAATTCACTGGTTCTAATTTTTCTTCAAAACAATCTTTAAAATGATCATTTTGACTTTCAGCTGATAAATTTGGAGAAAAACTTAAATTGTCTTTAAATGGTTTAGTTTTAAAACAAATATACATATATATATATATATATATATATATATAATGCAATTAGAAAAATTACATTTCCTTAAAAGAATACGTCTAAACAAATTAATTTTTTTTTTGTTGATTTCTTTCATACTCAATTCTAAGTCTCTTCAACTTATAGAGACTCTTGTACAATGAGGTAATCATGTTTTCCACCGTTGTTTTAAAGAGGTGGGAGAGTCGATATGTTTGATAGTATTGAAATTGAATCAAATTAATTTCAGCTAAAATATTTCGAGAAAAATTTAGATTGCTTATAGATGATTCAATTGAATTTTTCACACTGTTCAAACAGAAAATAATAAAATATATAATTTAAGAACATTAACTTTTAAAAGAAGTGAATTTTTTGGTTAATTAGGGCTAATTGTGCCTAAATTCACAACTCTTAGAAATTACAGTCCTTAAATTGTCAAACCCAAAGTTACGGTCCTTAACATAATATTTTCAAAATAGTAACTTTTACCTTGAGGATTGAGTGATAGACAAAAACTCTTCGGGCTGTAAAAATGAGGACCATAACTCTCCGAACTGACAATTTGAGGATATTAACTTTTAAAAGTAGTTAATTTTTTGTTTATTAGGGCTAATTGTGCCTAAATTTGCAACTCCTAGAAATTATAGTCCTTAAACTGTCAATCCCAAAGTTAAAATCCTTAAAAAAAAATTAAATATTAACATTCACCTTGAGAATTGAGTGATAGACATTAAAAACTCTTCGGGCTAGAAAAATAAGTATCGTAACCCTTCAAGATGACAATCTAAGGACATTAACTTTTAAAAGTAGTATATTATTGTCATATCAGCCCAAATCATTTGGAATTGGGTACAAATTCAATTCGAATTCAAGCCAAATCACTCCAATTAGCGTGAATTTCAAGTCAAGTCAGGCCAATTAGTCCAACTTGCTTTGATTTAGGCTTATTTGGCCTCAAATCTTGACTTTTAAAAGTTAATGTCCTTAAATTATCTAGCCAAAGATTTAAAGTCCTAATTTTCCTATCACCCCTAGCTATGGTCATTATGAAAATTATTCTGGCTCTCGCATTAAATACCATTATTATACTTCTTTAAAAAAAATTAAAAAAATTAATAGTTTTTTATTTGACATATTTATAGGAAAATTTTCACAATTTAGGGCCATTTTTCAAATCCAGAATTATCGATGAAGATAAAATAGTATCATAAAATTAATTTAGGGAAAATGGTAAAATAACGAACAAATTCATATATAGCTTGACTTGTGGTCGGTGGGAAATAGTCGGAAATGACAGAATAAGAAACAAAATTAAATACCAAAGATATATGTAAATACAAAAAAAAAAAGGTACTTCTTGTCATAATAATTATCATTAAACACATTACGTAATCAGACAGTGATCTGTTTATAAACATTAATATCTACATAAAATAATGAAATATGATACAATAACAAAATATTATATGGTCGTTGAAATTGAAAAATACAGATAAAATAATCAACAAAATGTCTTAATAAAAAGTAATATGAGTACTTAATTTCGGTTCACAAACAAAAAAAATCAATCTTGCCCAAACATCATTACCATTACACTTTTTAAAAATAATATTATCATTTTTACACAAATATTTAAGACAAATTTATACCAAGTTTTAGTGAGACAAAGCATGTGGTGACCCGTATAAAAAATAAACCTTAATTCAGAACAAATCGGGAACAAATATTCAGTTGTGATATACTTCAATATAATAAAATTCGATTCTTCTCCAAAAAATGAAAAAAAAAATCACGAAACATTGTTGTATGCTAAAAAAAGATGAAAAAAAAATTAAATTTACAGCTTTAGTAAAAAATTAATGAAAATAGATATGCATCCACATATAAATAAATCTAACAAAACAACATTTAAGTTCAGTTTTATTGCATTTCACAAAAAGTTCAGTGATTTCATCAATATTTACTGGTTCTAATTTTCCTTCATAATGATAAATTTGACTTTTTGCTAAAACATTAGCAGGAAACTTAAAATATCTATAAATGGTCATTTAGTTTTTCTCAGCAGTGTTCAAATAGAATATATATATATATATATATATATATATATATATATATAATGCAACGAAAAAAAAAGACTATTACATTATCATTAATTTTTTTTTTTTACAAATTACCTTGCTTTATTGGTTTCTTTCAAACTTAATTTTAACTCTCTCTGCCTATTAGATTTTTTTTTTTACAATATGTTAATTATGTTTTTAATCGCTAGATTAAAGAGGTGGAATAGTGAATATATTTGATGCTTCTACGGGTGTGTGTAAATATTATATATTGAATAAATTATAATTTTAAAGTGAGTATATTTAGTAAAACTATAAATGATATGGTTAAACATAGTCAAAGAGTAGATGTTGGTACTTAAGTCCTATAATTTTTTTGGTGAATCGATATTCACTCCAAGAATTAACTAATTCAAGGTACAAAAAGTTGTGTCCTATAATATATTTATAAACAATTTCATTTTTAATTAAATTACCAATTAATAATTTTAATATATTTTTTCATTTAAAAAATAAAGTTATTTATTTTTTAATAGTTACATAATAACAAATTCATTGCTATTTAAAAAAAAGTCGAAAATCAACTATATATTAATAAAGGTAATAAGCCCACATATAAAATTATATTAAATGACTTAACCTAAATATAACAAAAGTAAGTACATCAAATCATTATAAAAACCACCAAACTCGAACATTCATAATCTGATAGTGATTTGTTTCTACACATTAACATCTACTTAAAATAATAAATATTTGATACAATAATAAAATATTATATCATCATTAAAATATTACAATACAAATAAGAGAATCAACAAATTAAAGTAACTTAATTAATAATAACAAAATAAAATACTATCTTTTGGAACACAAACAATAAAAGTATTCTCACTCCGAAATCAGTACCATTATACTTTTATTATTCTTTTACAGGATTTAACATTTATAACCTTATTTTTACAACAAAATTAAAATATTATATAAACATTAAAATAATAAAATACATTTGAACAAATTATCTTCTTTTTTTACTGATCTCTTGCACAAAATGTTAAACACACAATGTCGGATAATAGAGAGATGGAGGTGTGATTATGCTTGGTAGTTGTATTGAAATTGAATGAGGTTTATAAGTAAATATTTTTAGATGCGTGTATAAGTATTATATGTTTGGTGAAATTATAATTTAAAATGGGCATATTTATAAAAAAACTATAAATGAGGTGGATATAATTAGTAAAATAGTGGGTGTGGATAGTTGCCCATATAATGTATTTATTTATAACAATTACACATTTAGTTTGATTATTATTAATAATTTCAATATTTGATTTTTAATAGAAAAAAAATTATTCATTTTTCAATATTTACATAATAATAAAGTCATTGTTATTTTCAAAATTTTCAAAAAACAAACTTTATATTAATATAGGAACAAACACACAAATAAAATAAAAAATTAAATGACTTAAGTACAATACAACAAAATTAAGTACCTCAAATCAAAATAAAAATCACAAAATTCAAATCTCTGGGAAGCCAACTGTTTCTAAACCTTTTTCAAATCCACATAAAATAATAATTTTTTATACAATGAAAAAAAATATTATATTGTTGTTAAAATAATGTCATACAAATAAAAGAACTAACAATAAATTTAATTAAAATATCAATATAAGGTATTCAACCTTGGTTCACAAACAACAAAAATTACTTTTTCTTCAACATCGATATCATTATATTACTTCAAAACGGTTTTATCATCTTTACACAAACCAATATTTCTAATAAATTTATATCAATTTTTAGCTAGACAAAGAATTTTATAATTCATGTTACAAATAAATTTGGATTCATTTGGGATTAAATCTCTAGTTCATAATAACTTGGGTCTATTTAACTTTTCTCTCAACACTTGCATATGCTAGAAAAAAAGATGAAAAACATATTAAACTTACAATTTCAGTAAGAAATTCAAAGAAATGCAACCAAAGAAATATAACTCTCACCAGACAACATTTAAATACAACATTATTGCTTTTTACAGAAAGTTTAATTATTTCACCAACCTTCACTGGTTCTAATTTTCCTTCAAATAAATCTTCAATATGATCAATTTGACTTTCAACTGATACATTTGGAGAAAAACTTAAATTGTATATAATTGACCCAATAACATTCTTCTCTGATCAAACTGAAAGTAATAAAAAATAGAATATAATAAAATGAAAAAAAAGGACAATTTAATTAACTTTGAAAAGAAAAACATGACACATCTGAATAAATAATTTTTCTTTGTTGGTTTATTTTGCACTCAATTTTAAATCATGTTTCTCGCGCTGGTTTGAAGAGGACGGTGAGTCGATGTGTTTGATGGTATTGAAATTGAATGAGATTGCTTTTAGAAAAATCAAATTGTCTATACATGATCCAATATAATTTTCGTCATTGTTAAAAAATAAAGTAATAAAAATGTCACGAATTGAGGCCGAAGCAGCCCAAGTTAACCCATATCAGGATATGATACATTGCCCAATTTGGGCTGAATTCGACCAGAAATTCGGGCTAATTGACCTGATTTGCTGTGAATGCGAACTAAATTCGAGCCTAGTTTGGGTTTATTACTGTTGATTGTGTCTTAATTCGCGATTCTTAAAAATTAAAGTTTTTAAATTTTGAGCATGAAAAGTAACGATCCTCATCATTTTGCCTACCTAAAAAACTATGATCCTCTCTTTATCATCCCTGAAGTTACGATCCTTAAAAGTATTTTTCAAAAATCAGCTTTATATTATTAAAGGAACAAACACACAAACAAAATAAAAAATCAAATAATTAAGTAAACTTAAAAAGAAAAAAACTTCACATCATAATAAATATTACTAAATTCGAATCTCTATAATCCGACATCCAACTACTTTTAAATATTAGCATCCACATAAAATAATAAATCTTAAAAACAGAAATCCAAACAGAAAAAATAAATTTTTACTGCTTAAACAGAAAGTAACAATATATATATATATATATATATATATATATATATATATATATATATATGATATAATAAAAAAATACAATTACATTAACTTAAAAAAAATGACTTTTGAACAAAATATGTTTTGACCCTCACTAAGGGCTGAATTCGGGCCCAATTTGGGTTTATTGGGTTAACTATTATTAAATTCGCAACTCTTAAAATTTACATCCCTTAAATTGTTAGTTCCAAAGTGAAGGTTCTTAAAAAAATATGTTCAAAATATTAACTCTGAGTTGGGGATTGAGTGATAGACATTAACTCTTTGAGCTGATATTTATTTAGTTGGGGGAAGGGGCAAAATGAGGACAATAGTCGATTAACATTTTAGAGGAAAACTTAAATTATTTATATATGACCAGTTATAATTTTTTTTGTCACTGCTCAAAAATTAAATTATATAAAAAATATATATAAGAGTACGTGTAAAGTGAAATTGTTTCATACATGAACCACTTTGCAATACTTTTTAATGTAACCAACTAATACTTTTTAGTGTAATCAACTAATACCCTTCGCTTAAAAAAACTAATACCCTCCAAAATTAATACAGTTTAGTGAAAACAACTATGACCCTTCAAATGGTTCATGTATGAATTTTTTTCACTTTATACTTTATAAATTTAAAACAAATTGTATAGATAATAATCAAAGACATTAATATTAAAAAAATATGTAATCAAGTTTATAAATATTTTTCTTAGTTAGGGAGCATTAATGTTAAATTATAAGGTTTTAATAACATATAAGTTGTACTCCGTTCGTCCCATATTTGCTTGCTACATTGCTAAAGAGGTTTGCTACATCTATTTTTGGCAAAAAAATTATCATAATACGTTTTAATATTATATTCTCCATACACTAATAATAAAAAATATTTGCTTTATCATTTTACCACTTTATCACTTTAAATACTAATAAACAATTATTTTCTTAAAACTTGTGCAAACAACTATGTGACAGAGAGAGTAATATGTTTAGATAATCTGTGAATAAAATGTTATTAATAATAAACATAAATAATTACAAAATTAATGAAAATAAATTCAATAATACAAAATTTAAACTCGCCATGAAGTTTAATTAAATTCACCATGAAGTTTAAACTAATTTCCTTATCTTATGCATAAAAATCCTCTTCCACGATAAACACTCCCAAATAAATATTTCCTTTGTATATAACATAAATTGATACCATTAACAACTAAATCCACGACCAATCACCCCAGGTGTGTTAATTCGTTCAAATAGTTTAGCATTAATATAAATTTTATAAAATAAGTAATTGATAAATGAAATTATTAAAGTAATCAATCAATTACTAAAGTAATTTACCTTCAGAATAAATATGTCTATAATTAAGAATCAATTTGTCCAATTTAATATAAATCTTATAAAATAAAATTTACCAATAATATAAAATTTATAAATTAAGAAAACAATATATGAAATTATTAAAGTAATAAATTATTAATAAAGTAATTTACCTTAAGAAGGAATATATCTATAATTAATAATCAATTTGTCACATTGAATAGTGCATAGGATATTAGGATTGCACAAAGTAATTATTCGTTGATTTTTTTTTAAAAAATATCCTTATTTATTAATTGATTATTATAAATTGGATATTTTAACATGAGCTGCATATATTATTTGGGTAATGCACTATTTAATAGATTATTTGGAAACAGATTAACATGACGAATGCACTATTTACATGATTATTAATTGATTATAAAAAAATATCCTTAGTTATTTTATTTTTATCATATCTTTCGTATTTAAAATCATAAACCTATAACCAGATTATATGGGAACAAATTTTATTTGGAATAAAGTACGTGGAATTTTTAAAACTTTTTCATAAATCTAAAATATACAAATTAATAGGCAAAGAAATTAATTTAAAATTATTTTCAGAATAAATATGAAGAACCTTTAATTTATTTGATTTCATATAATATGAATTTTGATTTCAGTACAATTCATGTTGTAGTATAAAGATAAACATACTATACTATAGAGATGATCTCAGAATAAAATACTCATGATTTCATATAATATGAATTTTGATTTCAGTACAATTCATGTTGTAGTATAAAGATAAACATACTATACTATAGAGATGATCTCAGAATAAAATACTCATTCAATATTGATTTAAATTCATTTTAATTATAATTTACTTTCACATTTAGATCAAAGGCTGAAATTTTTTCCCTCCAAAACTATTTTAGGTAAAGTAGAGTGTATTATATATTATTATATAGATAGCAAAATAACTTCCGAAAATAGTTTGGGCGTCATTTTATTATGACCGTTGATGAATTCTGGTGCTTTTCATATTAGTCGTTGGATCATTTTAGTTATTTGTTATGGAATTGTATTAATGACTGCATTTACATTGTGTCTAATATTATTGATGTGATTGATAATTTCCTTTGCATTTTACCTACAATATGTTCGACCGTTACAATTGGGTTTATCTATATATACATGTATTCATGGTTCATCCATCATCATTAGTTTATTCTTTTTTTTTTTTCTTGCAGAAAATATATGTCTATCCGAAGCATTTCAGAAGGTTCATGGTTGAAGATTTATAAACGCCATTCATGAATCCCACGACAATATGTATTGTTTAGATAACATGATGTACTTTTGTTTAATTTTATTTAAATATTAATAACATTATTATGTAATATAATGATTTTAAATCTTTGATGGTTAATTTTTTTCGAATGCAGGTTATAGAGTTGGTATGTTAGTTCTTGAGGTAGCGATCTCAAGATGATATATATCTTTAGGTGCATTTCTGTAGATCGAACTTTATTTTTTATAGTCATCCATCCGATTAAGTATTGTATCTAAG
This sequence comes from Ballota nigra, assembly GCA_947034835.1. Taxonomy (NCBI): domain Eukaryota; kingdom Viridiplantae; phylum Streptophyta; class Magnoliopsida; order Lamiales; family Lamiaceae; genus Ballota; species Ballota nigra. The sequence continues at coordinate 39,750,175 of OX344727.1, read as the reverse complement.
TTTCAAGTTGTGTATTTTATGTTTTTGGTCATGATGAAATAGATAAATTTTGTTTTGAATGGAATTGTTATCCTGCAATTATTTATTATAAATATTTGTATGAAATATTGATTATCATTTCATTTTATTAGAGATTTGAATTTTTTAAACATATATTATTAACTTTAATTCTCTAAGGTGGTGTTCCTTTTTAATTTTAAGAGAATTTTAAAACCGGATTTTTTAAAAGTCTAATATTGCACCCTATAAATAATCTATGAAACTCATCCATTAGTGTCACATTAAATATTATTCTACTTTCACTCCATTCAATATCAATTTACCTCCATTTTTTTAAAATTATTACAATTATATAATCATTACAAGCGCACTCTTAGAATTATTACAATCACAACTAACAAATAATATAATAATACAATTCTTACATTATAAAGTTAAGTTAAACTATACTAAAAAAATAAAAACAAATACACATTTCAAAATCCAATAATAAAAAAAAACACTTAGATTACAATTTTTTTTTAAATCATGCAAGATCCATTAAAAGAAGAACCATTTTTTTTCTCTTTTGATGATGGCGTGTATAGCACAAAGCATGCTGATACAGAGTACAACTATGGCTTATTTATACACGCTGCTGTAAGTTAACAAACAAACAAATTCGGCATTTAAAGTGTATCATTCCTTGATAATTAAATCCAAAAAGGAAATGAATTATCATATTTAAGTCATATTAGATTCAATTCTATTTCAAGAATAGTCCACCATTCATGGAATATTTTGTTAATATGGAAAAATCAAATATATATAATGCAAGATTTATTGAGTCATTTTCATATTAATTGTCACTTTTTTAGGGTTAAATTTGGGTCATATTAATTATTTATTTATTTTCCACATTTTTCCTAATTTATCCCTAAAATATTTCCTAAAAAATCTCTTTATTATTAAATATATTTTTTCCGTTCATAAAAGACTATTACATTATTATTGAAAAATTAATAAGTATAGTTGTGCGTCAGTTTTCAAATTAATTTGTCTTTTGGTAGTAAGTATTACGTTCTACTTTTGACATTCAGTTGTACTCATTTAAGAAATTGTTCCAGTTTGTTGTTTCTTGCAGGTAATAAGGTTTTTTTTTTCAAAGTTTAAATCATGCCTAATGTTATGGTATATATGTTTATATTTTTGTCATTTTGGATGTTCGTCGTGAATTATTTTGTACTAATTCTGGATTTTATTTTTTAAAATCAATGTTATATGTTTTGGAATAATATTAATACGATCTGATTGATAGACATGGCCGTAATTTTTAAAAACAACCGCATTATTTAGATTTTAAAATTTTATTGGAGTTATCATTTTTAAAATCAGCCTATAATCATATTTTAAATATTGGATTTGTAAATTTAGTCAAAATGATATCATAGGAGTTTGTTATGGAATTTAAATTATATAGCTTGATTGCACAATTTATATAATTGTATTTTGATTTGTATGGACACACTGAAATTAGTTGCATTATTAGATTTTAAAATGGTTGCTTCAAATTTTTTCAAATTATTTACTTAAAATTAGCCGCATTAACAGATACATATTAAATTGATATGAACATTTCACATAATCAAACCACAGTTATACGAATTTAGAATTTGTAATTATGTTAAATTTGAAATTTTTATGGTCAATTGTCAGAGCATTTCATGGAAATTAAATTAGAATAAACTAAATTCTCACGTAAATTATGCTCAAGATATATGTATAATAAAATTAAATTTTAAAATTTCACATAATTAAACTTCATGTAATATAATTAATTTATTAAAAAAGTTAGTTTACGTTAGTATTAAGTTTATATTATGTTCTATAATTATTTAAATTAATTTATATTACATTAGTAATATATTGATTTTCGAGTGGACATAATATTAGCTAATATGTGGAATAAACATATTAGCTAAAAGAGTATGAATAGAGTAAAATTAGTTCATACATTGAATCAATTTGTGATTTTTTTTTAGTTTAACAACTAAATCCTTTTAGTGTAACCAATTAACACCCTTTAGTTAAACAACTGACACACTTTGTACCCTTCAATTAATACCCTTCAATGAAAAGAACTAATACCTTAAAAAACTAATACTTTTCAATGAAAAATATTACACCCTTCTACAACCATTAGTATTTAAACTTTTATTGCTTTAGATTATTTCTAGATTTTTTTTGTTGAAGTAGTATAATTTAATTAATTTTTTATTTAGTTGATAAAAAGAATTATATTTAATTTATCGTTGTTTGGGAGTCTGTTGTTTTATTTCACTTCTTAAAATTATTATTTCAAAATGATGTAATTGAGTTTTCTTGGAAAACTGTTTTCGTGTAATAAAAAAATTGAGATTTGCATCTATTACTCAAATTGGTAGCCTTAGGACCATAAGTATTACCAGAATCAATTTTTTTTCCAAACTCTATATATTGAGTATTATGCTCCAAGAGACATATATAGCGTATACATTTTTCTTATGCTTTTGTTGAAATATTAGTAATAATTTTTTAATATGTGTATTATATTAGAGAAATAAATTAATTAATAAACTATAAGTTTCTTATTTTAAACATTGGTGGTTATATATTCAGTTAATGTTAAATTAAAATTTATGTGGTGATTAATATTTCCATTATTATAATTTAATATGCATGAAAGTGTATAATTTGTGTTATAGAATTAGTTGGTTCTTAATTATTACCTTAAATATGGATTATTTATAATAATTTAATGTTCTTTAATTATAAAACTTTTCTAATTTGTATTATACAGTTTACTTGAGGTTTGAGGGTAATTTGTAATCCCAAACTTATAATATCGTAAATTTTGAATAAGTGATTTTCAAATTTTTAATTGATTGATTATACGAGTTAATTAATTTATAGAATATATTTTTATTTTTTGAATAAATTTCTTTTATTATTTGAACAAAATGTGTACTATAATAAGAAGAGTATATATAGAGTGAATTAAAACACTTTGGATTATTTTTTTAATATATAATCAATTAAAACTCTTTAGTGTAAACAACTAATATTTTTTAGATAAACAACTAATAATCTGCGCACCCTTCCGCTAATACCCTTTAACGAAAACAACTAATATCATTCAAATGGTTCATGTATGAAATATTTTTACTTAATAATTTGTCTAATCAAAGATGTGTCTTCAAGTCAAAGAAATTTAGAACGTCATGTATTTGATATTGAAATAACTGATCATAATATTTGTGAATGAAAAGAAAATGTAAACAATTTTTAATCATCATATTATTCATGTGCATATATATTATTATTTTGATTTTTTTAAACATCCTATTAAATAATATACTCAAGAAATTAATATAAATGTATACCATTATTATTATTGCATTATCATTAACAATCTCAGAGTCTTAGTCTATCTATCTATCTATTGAAAACGTACTAAAGACTTTTCAATTAAAACAACTAATACATTCCGGTGAAAATAACTAATATTCTTTAGTGAAAACAACTAATACCCTTCAATGATTCATATATGAACCAAATCCACTTTATACATACCCATTTATAATTAATTCAATAATATGCTGAAATTATAGAGATTTTTTTATGTAATTGGTTTTTTAATTTGATGGAGTATGTAATTTGATTTGAATCTTAATTGACTATGTTTATAATTTCCTTCTTTCTTTTCTATTCTAATACTATTTAAGATGTTATTGTTCATTGTGTATTTCAATTTTTAAAATATAGTATTTTTTTTTATATTTATCTATATGAATTTAATAAGTTAGTTATATAGTGAATTACAATGAGTAGAACATTAATAATTAAATAATTAATTTCTAATTAATAATTGTAGATAATTATACCAATTAACAGTAATAATTTTTAAACTATAAATTTAATATGTTTTTCAACCCTTTTTAACACATATCAGTGTCGGGGGAAAATTTTTATGGTGAAAATTCAAGTTTAAGTATATAGAAGTGTGTTAGAACTGAAGTGTTGTTCCTGATTTAATATGGATCTAGGTTTAATTATGACACAGATTGTTGCATGCTTCCTCTAAATAAAGTTTGATATATATTTTTATTAAAAAAAATATTGGATTGCATAAAGATGATAGTGTTATTTTTAAGAAGTATAATGGTAATGATGAAAGCAAGATAGATTTCTATTGTTTGTTTACCATTGCTATTTGTAATTAAGTCATTATGTTCATTTTTTTATTTGGTATACTCAATTTCAAAGATGATATAATGTTTTAGAATTATATAAAAGATTTATTATTTTATGTGGATATTAATGTTTGGAAACAATTCACGGTCTGTTTATACAGAGTAGTGCTTAGCGCTTATTATTATGATGTGATGTTTTATACTCATGCACACATATATGCATGTTTTATTCATTTTATATTTAATTTTTATTTTTTTATTTATCACTGTTATTAATATGAAGTTGATATTTTGAAAATTCTAAAAATTTCATTGACTTTGGTAATATTTAATTGTACTAATATAAACAAGTTTATTTTTTAACCATCAAAATATATATTATTTGACACAATTATCCGCAACTTTATTTATTAAGTTCACCCACATCATTTATATTTTTACTAAATACTCTTTAAAATTATAATTTTATCCAACATAGAACTATATCCACATTCCTTAAAATACTCATCTACCATTCTCATTCAATTTCAGTACAACTCTACTCCAGTGAAAAAAAAAAAAAAACTTGATTAATGTCTTTGCACAATAATGTTCATTTAACAATTGATTTTAAAATTGGGTATGAATAAAACCGACAAAGCAAGATAATTTCTCCATATGTATTATGATTTTTCTAATTCTAAAGTAATAGTGTTTTTTTCTTTGAAATATTTTTTTTATTACTTTATGTTTGAACAATGATGAAAAATATTATTCAGAAGATTAATAGAAACTTTAAGAAATTATCATTTTTTTATACTATTAAATAGACATGAAAAGAATTTTTAGATTCATATAGCTACCCTTACTTTGAAAATTATTCCTTAAATAAAATCTAATATGATAATCAAAAAAATAATTGTATACCGTATGATTACACTTATCGTATTTCCTTTGGTTTATTTTATCTATCCCTGGTTCTCACATCTTTGCCTTTGCTATAGGATTTGTATTTTATAGTTGTTCTTAATTTTTTTGGTCGATCCTTTTTAAAAACCAATCAATTGTCAATAGTAATTCACTTTGATGTTTTTAAAAAAATTATCAAACAAATACTTAATTACAATAAAAAAGAATTAGTACTTTAGTCTTATATATTGATGTTCTAAAAATGAAGACTCTATACTTCAATTGCTAGCAACAGAAAGGGATTTACAGGGTTACTTTTCGAACGAACGGATGACCCATAATCAGACATGCAACTAAACTGTGTGAGAGAATTTAATTGCTTGGTGCGTAATGCATTCATAACTTAGCAATAATCGGTGACATCGTTCATTGTGTAACCGATCTATTAGGCGAATACAAAAAATTTGTAAAACGAAGATTTTTTTTTAAATATGGAACAAATGAAATATACCAACCCTTACAATCAAAGAAGAATGTCTATCTTGGTTTGATTTCATTTACAAAGTAGAGAATAATTTATGTATTTTGGTTTGTTGTGAGTAATTGCAACAGACGTTCATTTTTGCTTTTGATTCTTTAAAATCAGAATATAATAGGATTCTCAAAGTAAAGACGAAAACCATTGGTTTAAATTAATTATCGAATTGTGCATTGTATTTAACCAACCTTATTTGTTTGCTTTGTAAGTTGTAATAAAAATATTTTTTAGTTATTATTCAATGTATAACTGTCAGTATGTAGTACTTAATTTATAATATCCCCGTTCATTATTATTTGTCCTATTTTATCTATTCACACATATCAAATATACAGTTTTTAGGTATCAAAGACCATTTTTTTTAATAACTACTTCCCCCGTCCTAGAGGAATTTGCGCACTTTCTTTATTTGGACTCCTCACATTAATTTGCACACTACTGAAAAAATATTGATTTACGTGCACATTCACAAAAATATACACATATATTCTTATTTGCCATTATTTTACCGTTTTTCTTAATCCATATGAAATCCCAAAGATGCAAATACCTTTGGGATGGAGGGAGTAAAATTTATTACTCATTCCGTCTCATGAGAATTTGCACATTTTCTTTATTTGGATGTCATACATCAGATTGCACAATACCTAAAGTTGATACACTTATTTTCGTGCACATTTACAAAAATATACATACATTTACCCATATGCCATTAATTTCTCATTTTATTAATCCTAAGGGTGCAAATATCCATGGGACATAAAGTGTACATGACATTGCATTCGTGAAAAAGTAAGATTGTAAATGACAATTAAAAAGGGACACCATTTTTGAATAAATAAGACATTATAAAAATGAACGGAGTAAGTAGTTTTGTTAATAGTTGTACTTCTACCGTCACTTATTAATTATTATATGTTTTAATTTATACATTTACAAAAATCAATTGTATTATTTATTAGTGTATGAAAAAACATATACACCCATAATGTTTACAATTATTTTTTTGTTAGAAGATGCTTAGTACTACTATTTAATAGGAACATATTAGGATTAATGTATATAATATGCAATGACTACCATTAACCTTCCTTTAGGTATTCTCAGAGCAAAGGACGCATTCAAATATGATTTTTTGAGCACAAGGGCATGATGATTGAAGGCCAAATATATAATTGGGTTCAAGTGTGCATAAATCTGGTAAGATTTCGTTGAAAATGGTTAACGAGTACTGTCAGTTGATGGTAATATTGTCATTTAACACATGTGAATTTTAGTTTAAAAATATTTAGGGGCATGTTTATGAATTTCGGGATTTATATAGCCGCGCCTTTTTTAAATTCAAATTAATTTGTAGGTGCTTCTAGTAACAAGAATTATGTGATTTTGTGAAGAATGTGTGACATATGGTTTGTATGTAATTAATTTACTATTAATTAATTTATTTTGTATCCCTTAAAAATTACATGTATGTTAAAAGTAATAATTATTTTAATGTAAAAAAATACGAATTGTCCAAACATTTGTTTATATGTAAAATTTTTAAGGGAATTTGTTTTGATGATACAATGATTTTTTATTTTTACATATATTATGTTAAAAAAATTATTTTAATGTTAATGATTTTTTTTATAAAAATGTTATAATTTTAGTTATATGTTAAAAATGGAAATTTTTTAGATTTAAAATTAAATTAATTATTTTATTAAAAATTGGTAAAAATATCGTCCGTGCACGGGTAGGACGATCACTAGTAAGAGGCAGTGTAAAATGGGGTGATCCATAGAGATGATCTCAAGAATTATATATAATCAAACTATTTTTGCTATATAAAGACTATTCATAATAGATTTGAATTTTCCATTCAAAAAGTTTAAAATGCAACCCCACTGTTCAAACAAAAGAAGTCAAACTCCTACATCACGAATAAAAACAAAGCTTAATCCGAATTGATCAAATCAAGAAAACCCATTGATTTTTTCTTTTTTGTTGATCGCAACCCTAAAAAGTATCAGTATTACTATTAAACAAACAAAATCATAAATATCTCCAAACGCCAGGCAGAAAAATAAAATATTAGTTTAACCGCTCAAAATATTCAATTTTAATCCCCAATTATTATATAGTATAAAATAAAAAAGGAAAGGAAGAAAAGCAAAAGTGACAGGCCTTCACGTCGTGAGCATCGATCTCCGCATGCCACGTGGAAGATCGTGAGGCGTGGATCCCACGCCGACGTGGAATATCGCGAGATTTAGTAACAAGGGTTTAAGAAATAAATGGAAAAGGAAAAAGAAAAAAAATAGAGATTACAGAGTGTGTATATAATATTTTTAGAGAGAGAAAGATACACAGAGCGAGAAACAAGGCGCGGAGAGGCCGTCCGAAAACAAGAGATAGAAATCGCTGCATTTCTTCTTCGCCTTTGCTCAAACCTTTTTCTTTCTACTCCCATTCTCTAGGGCAAATCCAAGTTTGAAGACCACCTCGATAACCTAGAAGAAGATTACGATTTTGTTTGACTTGCGTTTTTGATTCCGAGTTGATGTAGCAAATATTTAAAAATATAGATTAGATTAATTTGAAATTAGCAGAATTCGATCGGATATACAGACAAACGGATAGACGCGCGTCTGTATGTACAGATCTTGCCGCCCTGAATCCCTAATTTGAGTCCAATTGATCACATTTGATTTCCTTTGCTTTTCCATTTTTGTTTTCTTTTTTATTCCTGTAAATAAATTTGGGAAACGAGCTGGGAGATCCTTCTAGATATAATCTAGAAGGGTTGGGATTTGGGATCTGATCGCTGATGTTTGGAAACGGCGAAGACTTGGCTCTCGGACGAGAGAGCTGTGCCATTTTGTGTATTTTTACCATCTATTCTATTTAGTTGAGATTTCTGCTCATATATGTTTGGAAACTCAAGTGGGAAGAAAACGATGAAATGGGTAACATTGCTTAAAGACTTCAAGGAAAAAGTTGGTTTCTCGCAGACTCCGGCATCCTCGTCATCAACTCCATCTTCTCCGGCCCTAAAAGAAAGCAGCAGCAGCAGCAGCAATGCCGACAATTTATCGCCGTCCGGTCAAGATTTATGGTCATTGCCTTCAAGGTAGATATTTTGTTTTATAATCAAAGAATTTTGACCAAGACTTGTATTTGTTTTGTGCTTTTCCATTTCTTTTTTACGTTTGTATTTTCATTGAAGTTTTTGCTGCTGCCTCCGGGGGTGTAAAATTGACCAATTAACTGCTTGGCTGTTTTGGTTGTTAGATATGAACAAACTATGGTTAGCTCATCTAGTATAACGTTTTTCACTTTCATATTTCTTCTATAAGAGTTTGTGGAGAGACTCTTTATAATGTTACCAGAGTCTATGCTATTAATGATTGCTCAACCAGCTGATGAGTTTTATGTGTATTAAAAATGATGATGCTGAGTTCTTATTCTACTTGTACATATGTCAACTTCGAGAAACACATGTTCTAAGTTCTATGTGTGACTTATTGTTAACATAAATCCAGTAGTTAGTGTTGAAATTTGTCCAATCTGGAGTTTCTGTTCGTCCAGTATGTTAACAATAAGTAGTCAAATTTGTGTAAAATCAACGTGTTTCATGCTTTGGCAAGATAGCCACTTGCTTATGGAATCAGTTCACTCATAAATAGGCATTTTTCAGTGCCCTAATCAGATTGGACTTTGGTATTAAGATTGATCTACAGGGCATGCGATGCACTGGAGGTCTTTGCTTGTTTTCTTTTGAGAATTTAGTTCCAAAGAGAGGACTTCGTAAGTGGTTATCAACATGCCATTGCCAGCCTCTGCACTGGGCTTTCTATTTGCATTATGTGTGGCACAGAGAAGAGCACGTGTTACAGTTAAATAGTGGTCAAACCATGAGTTTTAAATTTCTGGGTTAGGATTGAATATTCAATAATCCTCTACTTTCCAATGACAACAAGGTAATGAATTGTTAAGAAATATGCCGCTGGATGTCTTGAGGTTATTTATTGAATTAGCTGTCTTTAGGTTGCTTTCAAGTGTGCAGTCTCAGTTTGATGGTGGTGACATGCCTTAGAAAGAAAAGAAATACCTTGGTTGTTAATATTTGACTGGAGCTCGACCTGATATTCATGGAGATTATATGCATTTTAGCTCTCATACGTTGTAAGTTTATACTCAATACACATAAGTTATCGTGAAACACACCACTCTCTAGCCAGGCTGAAACCAGCTACTATTAAAATGTGCTTGAGTTTTACTTGTTGCGGCACCGGGTTTGATACTCAAGATATGAACATTAGGTGCTTGAGAGCTATCTGTTACCATGACCATTCATTGAGGTTCATCTACTTTGAGTGATTAAGTGGGAGGGCTGCTTTACCCAATAAAATCAGATATGTACTTAAACCTATGAAAGCCCGTATTTTCTTGGACAGCATGGTCCTATTCAAAGACTATACTAGATGTGGCATCCTACCACACAAGCAGAAATTCTTTTGTTCCTTCCATAGTTACCAGTTTATCATTAAGATCTGTTACGGGAATACCCATCCCACTTGACTTAGAATTATTAAATTCTTGCACAAATCCTCCCTTCCAACTCATGCCCATAGCCCTATTCTGTTCTTTCCTTATTTTGGATTTCTACCTGAAGGACCCGAACCCTGCTCCATTTTCAAGTTCCCATGCTGATTGCCACTTCTATTTTCAGACTAAAATCCAGACCTCCATTATTTAGAGTAACCCATCATTCAAAAGTAAATCCACGGAAGAGAGAGCTACTCACATAGATATGTTCCCAATCAATATTGTGTAAAGTGGAGACTTGACACATTAATATTATTCTTTTCCAAAAACATGAGAAACCATTACGCAGGTTTTTTTTTTTTATCAAGAACATGGGCTTGCTTGAAATGAGAAAAGCTTTATCCGTTGTTAATAGGAACATGTTTGTTCATGAAATTTGGGTTTTTGAAACTCAGACAAAAATCTAATTTTAACTTTGCTTCAGTTTCCAAAGAATGCAGTCTATGACAAAGGCAAACTATTGATGTAATATGATTCACTGTGACTGTAATCCTAGAAGGTTTATGTTGGATACACAGCTGTGGAAATTTGGCTTGAATAATTTGCTGGGTTTGCAATTGATAATTTGACAAAGTTGACTTGTAAGGAAAATTAGTCATTCTTTTTCCTTAAATATTACACATAATAATACATTTAACAACAGGTATGATAGAAATTTGTCTGTTAAGATAACCTTCATCTGAAATTTTATCTATCGTTTCTCATCTTTTCATGAGAATTATACTTGTAATTGGGGGGTTGTGATTATTTAGTTGTGGTCTCCACATTTTTGCAATTGTGCTTAAATCTCTTTTTCTTTGTTTTCCAAATAACAAGCCCTTTTCCTTATCTTAAATTCAGTTGATTATAAAAAGGACACATAATACGCCTTCTTTTAATTTTACTCTTTTCACGATGTCATTTACTAGGATATAACCAGCAGTTGCGACCTTTTAACGTTGAAATGTGCATTATTTAATCGAATCCTTTAGTATATTTAGTTTAAGTTTTTGGGTCCTTGAAAGTTCAATTGGTACCATTATGCATCATTAGATACAGTAAACAAGATTGCTGTTATGGGGTTCATAAGACAAATTTCTGGAATGCATCGTCACATAAAATACTTCTTACCTGTTTGGGCAAATTGGTTTGGAATGGAGAGATGCTTTCTTCTTTCTTTTTCACGGAAATTTTGGAATTTTGAGATTGCTTATAACTGTTATTTTGGGTTCTTCTAATCCATATGGGCTTTACACGGTTCTTGGGAGGTTCTAGATAAAAGAGAGATGCAGAACGAAGACTGGAAAAAGAACGCATAATCCAGAGGATAAATTATAATTGGGATAGATATTCTGAGAAGAGTGATGATTATATTAATCATGTCCGGGAGGCTTATCTTCATATTGTGTTTCTGTTATACTAGGATTAATTTCTGCAACACTGCCCATCATAGTATCTATGTGAATGTTTTTAAATCAATTCCTTTGGATCTTCTATGATTTGGCTTCTGCTGCTTGATTGTATTTGGCTGTTCAAATATAAAACAGAGATATAATTCTTTGGTTTTGTCCTTGCAATATCTTCAAAGCAGAGACAGACATGAACTGGAGTTGGATTTCAAGAGATATTGGGAAGAGTTCCGTTCATCTAGTTCTGAAAAGGTATATTAGGTTGTCTTAAAACGTTCACGATGTCAAGTTGTTAAATATTCTGGTTTTTGACTAATAATCTCATCTGTCTCACCTCTCCCTATAACTAAAGAAGTCTTAATACTGCACGTGAACAGTTTCCTGCTATTGATATACTCATCACAATGTTCTCTGTGTCGCAGGAGAAGGAGAAGGCCCTGAATTGGGCTGTAGAATATTTTTGTAGATTAGAGAAGCAGCACACAAATGTTGCCCAATTGATTTCCATGTAAGAGGGAGATTTCTCTTCTTCACTTCATTTTCAGTTAATATATGTTTCAAATGCTTTAAAATGGATGCATATTTTCACTTTTATTACATGCTAAATATGCTATGCTGCCAATTATTATGTTTCTTTGGAACCAAATTTGAAGAGGTTTAATTTATACTTTTTAGCTGATGAAATTTTAAACCCTTTTAGACATCCATGCTAGAAAACCACACCAGTCTCTCATACAAACTACATGAAAATATTTATGAGTATACATTTTCTGTGAAATACTTTTGTATTTTCACCAACAATTCACAGTTTCATTTCTAGGGATGCATTATGAGACTAAATCTAATGTGAACCTAAGCACATTGTATAATAGTCTTTCTTTTTCTATTTGAGTTTCAAACTTTTTGTTGTCAGAATAATGTTATTATCTGATGTCTGAAATGCAACTAATGCAGGTTAGTGGAGACACACATTTTTTCTTTTGTTGTGGGAAGGGCATTTGTAACTGATATAGAAAAACTGAAGCTTAGCAGTAAAACAAGAGCTTTGGAAGCTGAGAAAGTTTTATCGTTCTTCTCAGAAATTACAAAGGTGTTTCCAGATGTTTCTTCTGGAGAAGATATTCCTGTTCTATTTAAAGCAATACAATTATTTTTACCCTGACAACTAATGGTCATCGTGCTCTGCAGGATGGCATTAGGCCTGGTGCAAACTTGTTACATGCAGTGGAAGTCCTTGTGTCTGGGGTTTGTGCACTCACCTATCCGAAGATTTTAATAAGTTGCTTGGCTTTGTGGGCATTGTTGGCGCTCTATTCTGATTGTTTACATCAATTCAAACTTGTCTGTTTCTCCTTTCAAAAAAAAAAAAAAAAAAAAAAAAAAACTTGTCTGTCTCTATTCCCTAAGTTTGCTTGAGAAGAGTTTGTCGGACACTATATCAAAACTTGAAAGTACCGTAGATATTCAGAACTGGCCACCCTATGCTACTTTTCAATCCCATAAATATCATTCTTTTGAATGAAGAATTTGAACAAAATCTGTTACATAAAATAGTGGAGTATACCTTTCCTAAGGTTTCACTATGAACTAGGTATTACATGCCACATCATGTGGATGCTCTATTTGAATGAATGCTCTTATTTTGAAAGCACAAATTTTATTTCATCATAGATGATGCTTCACCTTAGTTAATTTTGTGTTGATGCGATCTAGGGATATCAAAATAACGACTATGAGTAAGCTTTCAGTTGCACTTCTCTGTCTGAGTGGATCTTATTTATTTTATTCTAGTGATTTTATCAATTTAATTGTATTCTTACTCACGTGTGATGAATTCGTATCTGCAGCCAATTGATAAACAATCATTCCTTGATTCTGGGATCTTATGCATTCTCATTCATGTCCTAATTGCTCTTCTTGCTCCTGGTGGGGACAGTCATTTAAAAAAGAGAAATGAAAACGAGGACTTGTTGTCAGTCGATGAAAACAATGATGCAGAAATTAGACCTGTTCGCCAGCTTGAGGTGCCTTTTATTTTAATGCAGATATTACTTTGTTCTATTCTTCGTTCAACTTTCCTATGTTATATGCAACTTTGCTGAAGAAGCTTAATTGTGGCTGGAGTAGCGGTAAATGTAGCCCTGAAACACCATATTAACAGTTTCCTTTTATAAAAAACCACACACTGTCCTTTAAACTGAACTAAATGATTAATAGTACATTAAACAGAGACTTAATGATTAACCTTCAGGTTAGTTAAAATCTTCTTGAAGAAGAAATACAGAAATGTGGGTCAAACCTGTATAACTACATCTAAATCCTCCATAGTGTTTCACAGGTCATTTTTGCATAATAGCATGGTTATGCAAATTTTTGAGTCATGTGTCTGATTTTGAGGCACAGGTGTGACTGTGTGAGCAGGCTTTGGTCGCTTTGCCTGTTGCTGCAACAAGGTCCACATATCATAATTTCCCAGGCACAAGGTGGAGAATATGTGATGTTTTAACATTTTCTCCAACTAGTATCTAGAAAAGTGTCAAATAATGACGCAGCAGTTAAAATACTCCTCATATGTCTACTTTACTTCGCTCTAATGTTACAAAACTTGTTGTCCTCAAGCATCTATATCACGAATATTATTATTAATTTTTGTTTCTGGCTGTCTATGACATTAAAAATTGTTATGATCCTAAAAACTAGAATTTTATGTATTCTGTGTTCTTGTTGATATTGTTTAAGTCCTTGGGTTTGCTTTTGGAATGTTAAATTGCATCATCCTTGCTTTCTGAACACTTAGCTGTTGAATTTGTATTTAGATGTTTTGTTGACACATTGATATGTATATTATATAGCGATGCTCAATTATTTGCATTGCAGTTTGTTTTTTTCATATATTCTAATGCCTAGTATCAAAGAGGAACTCCATACTGCCCTTTATTCTGATTCTTGTCTTATAGTCAAAAGAATCTGTTGTAACAGAGGAAGTATATTCTTGATCATGAAATTATTATTCCTAAAATAACAGGTGTACTTGATCTGTGATTTGAGAAGTTCTTTCCACTTGTGAAATTATATTAGGTTGAGGGCAGTGTTGTACATATTATGAAAGCTTTGGCTAGCCATCCTTCAGCTGCTCAAAGTCTGATTGAGGATGATTCACTCCAGTTACTGTTTAACATGGTTGCAAATGGTTCTTTGGTGGTGTTCACTCAATTCAAAGAGGGTCTAATACCTTTGCATGTCATTCAGCTTCATAGGCATGCCATGCAGGTGACATTACAGTTCGTTTGCTATTTGAAATGCAATGAGTTGTTTGTACATCGAACTCTTGGAAGCATGAAGTCTTTTATCTTAAACTGGTGAACTGATGGCTCTCTGTTTTATTGTTTCAGATCCTTAGTCTTCTATTGGCTAATGAAAATGGTTGCACTGCCAAGTACATACGCAGGCATCATCTGGTATGCGAATATGCACATAACTTACTTTTAGACTTTTTGTATGCACAAACCTATGCCTTTTGTTTTCTTGCTATTAATCATACAATGTATTTGGCATCAATTATTTTAATAAGAATGGGCATTCTAGGTTTAGATCTTGTTATCCCTTGATTTAAGTCTTTGTTAAAGCACTTCAATAATCAAGAGATGATTTGTAAAATAATAATTTCCAAGAGTCTTGATCTTTTTTGGAGCCAATTTGACTTGAACCATGAAATATAAGTCAAAGCTTAGGGGGTTCTTCATCTCGAAACCCTGATGTATCTGGTTAACAGTGAACCGTCACTGATATATCTGTTTAAGATATCAGTCCTTGGGATAATTAATTATCGGCCTTTTCTTATGAAACATGGCATCATATGACGAGAACCAATTATTGACACCAGACTTGACTTACAAATGTGAATATCTTTTCTTTAGAAATCATATACTTATTGTATTTCATACACGTCTGATGAGATATCATATAATTATTGTATTTCATTTAAGTCTGATGATTATAATTGATATCTTGATCTCTTTTTTTTTTTTTTTTTTTTCTTTTATTTGCTTCGTGGTACTAGAGCACGAGATTTATAACATTCACAGGCCTCCTTGATTTGTTGATACTAATAATCACTTCATATTTAATTTGACTTGGACTTTCATTGCACATGTAAATAGGAATGCCTGAGCAATTATTCCAACCTTTTTCATCCTTATGATACTGAATTTCAAACTTGACCTACAAATTTCTGGTACTAATTAAGAATGATTTCAGATAACCACCTGTTACATTTTAGTTACCACCCAAATCTTTGTAAGATTTGGCCAGAGTTGGTACTCCTGTTATAGAAAAAGACAAGAATGTGATTAGTAACGCTTCAAATTTCACACTTTATCTTTTGCGTCGCCTTGGCTAGTAATTTTTTTTATTTTCTTTTATTTAGAGAATCCAGGTTTGACTTTAGTGCTGCTCCTTATTTTTAATTTTGGGCAGATTAAAGTTCTTCTGATGGCTGTCAAGGAATTCAATCCGGATTGTGGTGATCCAGCATACACGATGGGCATTGTGGACTTACTTCTTGAGTGTGTTGAATTGTCATACAGGCCTGGTAAGTTTGCATGATATCTCTTGTTGAACTTAACAGAACTTGCTGCGAGATTTTTTTTTTCTTCTTAACCGAAATCCAACACTTGGATACTTTCACTTTTTCATTATAACTCAGAATTGATAATAATAATCACTTGAGCTAGAAGTTTGCTATGCGACCATTCTTGAAAGCATGGGTTTTCACAACTGGCGTATATAGAACTTCTGAAAAGACATGGATGTTGACCTTCAATTTTCTCATGTAGAGGCTGGTGGTATCAGGCTCAGGGAGGATATTCATAATGCTCATGGCTATCAGTTCCTGGTTCAATTTGCATTAACTCTGTCAAATAATAAAGGTGGCCAGACTTTCTATTCCATACCTTCTGATGATTCTGCTTCAGACAGTAGGCATACGACTGGGGGGGAGGAGAGGGCAAACTTAAAAGAAGAAGGAGGAAACAACTCACAACACAGCCTCTCCCCAACGATTTGTAGACTTCTTGATGTCATAATTAGTTTTGCCCAGACTGGTCCCTCAGATGCCTCAGGATCATCTGGACTAAAAGGTTCAAAAAGTTCCCATTTAAAGCCTAAGGGGCATGGCAGGAGCCGTACATCATCGTCTGACCGAGTAGTTGATGATATTTGGGAGCAGGATGATGACAAAGTCAAAGATTTAGAAGCTGTACAAATGTTGCAAGACATTTTAATTAAAGCAGAAAGTACTGAACTGCAGGCCGAAGTATTGAACAGAATGTTTAAGATGTTCTCCAGTCATCTTGAAAACTACAAATTATGTCAGCAATTGAGAACTGTTCCTCTCTTGATTCTCAATATGGCTGGTTTTCCTTTGTCTCTACAAGAGATAATCTTAAAGATTCTTGAATATGCAGTTACTGTTGTGAACATCATCCCTGAACAAGAGTTGCTTTCACTTTGCTGCTTACTGCAGCAACCAATAACTTCTGAATTGAAGCATACAATTTTGTCCTTTTTCGAGAAACTCTTGTCATTTGATCAACAGTACAAGAAAATTCTTAGAGAAGTTGGCGTGCTGGAGGTTTTGTTAGATGATCTGAAGCAGCACAAGTTTCTGTTGGGGGACGAGCAGTCTATAGGTGACCATGGTCAATTGGAGAGAAAAACTAGCCCTAGCAGCTTCAAGATGCATTTGGACAACAAGGATGCCATTCTTTCTTCTCCAAAGCTCCTAGAATCTGGTTCTGGTAAATTCCCACTTTTTGAAGTTGAGGAGACAATCTCAGTGGCTTGGGATTGTTTAGTTTCGTTACTAAAGAAAGCAGAAGCTAATCAAGCAGCATTTCGTTCTGTTAATGGTGTGGCAACTACACTTCCTTTCTTGGCCTCTGATAAACACCGCCAAGGTGCCCTTCGGGTGTTGACATGTTTGATTACTGATGATACAAAACAGGTAAGAAAAAGTTCATTTTTTTCATTATCTTTCTCTTTGTTTTTGTTATTTCCATTACTACCTTGTTGCCTTTTATTTGGAATTTTGTACTTTAGATAAGATTGTCTCCTCCATCAATGTGCAAGATATATAACGTTTTCTTTTCTTCCCCTTATTAAATTATGAAGTTTCGATTTATAACTTGCTTAGTTAGATATCTGAAAATGACCTTTATCAGCATTTCTGATTATAGTGTTTTTAAGTTTGTGGTGTTGTTGGCTCCGTTTAGCAACTTCAAATGAGGTGGGTCTTCTGTTTATGCTTGTATGTCTAATGATATTTTGGTGTCTGGTCTAGATCTGATTCTAGATGGTTTTATCTTAATAAGGAAGATCAGTTTTTATTGCTCAGCCACGCATACTATTAATTTTTGTACCATGTAGTACTTCTTGAGTAATGGACAGCATATATATCAAACCATTTCTATATTTTCATAATTCATTGTCTTTTGCTTTATTTTGGGCTTTATTTAGGAGTTTGCATCCAAATGATTTATTTTGTTGAAACATATGCTGCCTGTTGCACGCCGAAAAGAACTTAATAATTTGTTGGCCGTAAGATGTTGATTTGTGGTAATGCCTTGTTCATGTTAGACTATAAAAATTCTTATTTGTGCATGCATTACCCGTTATCGTTTATATGCTTCAACTTTGTCATATACATATTTAAGCTGCTATGTCTTCTGTTCAAGGAAGCAAGGGACTGTTTATTTTAGTAATGTTGTATTTAAATTGCCTTCACCTCATTTTTTCTTATTCAGGCTCATCCTGAAGAATTGGGCATTTTGGTTGAGATTTTGAAGAGTGGAATGGTAACAAGCGATTCAGGATCTCAGTACACACTTCAAGATGATGCAAAATGTGATGCTTTTGGATACTTATGGCGTATACTTGTACATAATGGCTCTGCTCAGAGGGTTTTTGGTGAAGCAACTGGATTTTCTCTTTTATTGACCACACTTCATTCGTTTCAGAGTGATGGAGAACAGAAAAACCAGCCATCTATATCAACATGCGCTAAGGTGTTTATGCATATGATGCATGTAATGACAGCAGGAGTTTCTGATAATGCTGTTAACCGGACAAAGCTGCACATAGTTCTTGCTTCGCATACCTTTTCTGATCTTCTTACTGATTCTGGATTAATCTGTGTTGAATGTGAACGCCAAGTTATACAATTGTTTCTAGAACTTGCACTAGAGATAGTTCTTCCACCAACCTTGATGTCAGAAGCTGCATCAGTATCTAATGATGCGAAAAATGAAGCAGATAGTTTTCTTTTGATTACACCATCAGGTGCTTTTGTCCCTGACAAGGAACGTGTATACAACGCTGCGGCTATCAGAGTGCTCATTCGCTGTCTACTGCTGTTTACACCAAAGGTTCAACTAGAATTACTAAATCTAATTGAAAAGCTTGCTTGTGCAAGCTCCTTCAATAAAGAAAACCTCACATCTGTAGGTGCGAATCTGCTAATTTAAATATCTATTCATTTTGCTGATTTTAGTAATCATGGTAATAGTATTTGTTCCACTGCTGCTAGGTTGTGTGCAGCTTATTTTGGAGACTATATACCCCTTAATGTCAAGTTCTTCTACATTGGTTTCTCATTCTTTGAGGATAGTTGAAGTTCTTGGTGCCTACAGGTAATGACAATTATTACTTGGAGCATACAGTTGATTTTTATTTCTTTAGGCTGCATTTGCTTCATTTTGATTGATTGATATGGATATTTGAATCAAGCCATGGAGTATGAGTTTGATATACATTGCATGATTATCGTAATTTAATCATAAAAAACATTCATGTTCATTCACATTTTCTATATTTGATTATAATTACCTGAGTTTAACTGTATGATTCTGAGACAAAATTCTTGATTGGCGACAGGCTGTCGGTTCCTGAACTCAGAATTCTTATTAGATATATTTTTCAAATGAGACTTGCAAGTTCAGGCCGTTGTCTTGTTGAAATGATGGAGAGGCTGATTCTTTTAGAGGAAATGGGTTCGGAAGATGTTGCTCTTGCACCGTTTGTGGAGTTGGACATGAGCAAGATAGGACATGGTTCTATTCAAGTGCCATTAGGGGAAAGGTCATGGCCTCCTGCTGCTGGTTATTCTTTTGTTTGTTGGTTTCAATTTCGAAATCTTCTAAAATCATCTGCAAGGGAGATTGAAGCCCCCAAAGCGGGATCATCGAGAAGGCATGGCATGGGAAGTGGACAACTTGGAGCCCAGGTTCTTCGAATATTTTCTGTTGGGGCTATAGATAATGGTAATGCTTTCTATGCTGAACTGCTTCTGCAGGATGATGGACTTCTAACCCTTTCTACAAGCAACTCTTCCTCCTTGACTTTTAGTGGGCTAGAAATGGAGGAAGGTAGGTGGCATCATCTTGCAGTTGTGCACAGCAAACCAAATGCTTTGGCTGGACTATTTCAAGCTAGTGTTGCTTACGTATATCTTAATGGAAAACTAAGTCACACTGGGAAACTTGGATATTCCCCCTCTCCAGTGGGGAAGTCTCTACAAGTGACTATTGGGACACCAGTTGCTTGTGCCAGGGTTGGTGATTTGTCATGGAAACTCAGATCTTGCCACCTTTTTGAAGAGGTGCTCTCACCAGGTTCTATATGCTTTATGTACATACTTGGAAGAGGATATAGAGGGCTTTTCCAGGACACGGATCTGCTGCAATTTGTTCCAAACCAGGCATGTGGAGGGGGCAGTATGGCTATTTTAGATTCTTTAGACACAGACTTGTCTTTGAACTCCAACGTGCAAAAACCTGAGAATGCTGGCAAACAAGGGATCTCTAAAGTGGATCACAGTGGAATTGTTTGGGATTCTGATAAATTAGGAAATCTATCGTTGCAGTTGTTGGGCAAGAAACTAATATTTGCATTTGATGGGACCAGTACGGAAATATTCCGGGCATCTGGGACCTTATCCATGCTCAATCTAGTTGATCCTCTATCAGCCGCAGCTTCTCCAATTGGCGGTGAGTGAATCAATAATTATCTTGATCTATTTAGTTCAATCAATAATTATCTTGATCTATGTAGTTCAATCTTATGTCGACTGTATCATCAGATTTCTTAGCTATAAATGTGTATATATATCATGTTTTCTCTTAGTTGATTGTTTTTGTAACGTTTTCCGGATTTACTCCAGGAATACCACGCTTTGGTCGCCTTCTTGGGGATATTTATGTCTGTAAGCAATGTGTCATTGGTGATACAATAAGCCCCATTGGTGGAATGACTGTTGTACTTGCACTCGTTGAAGCTGCTGAAACTAGGGACATGCTTCACATGTCATTGACTTTGCTTGCGTGTGCACTCCATCAGAATCCTCAGAATGTGCGTGACATGCAGAAGTACCGAGGGTACCACTTGCTAGCTCTTTTTCTTCACCGCAGAATGTCATTGTTCGACATGCATTCACTTGAGATTTTCTTCCAAATTGCTGCATGTGAGGCTTCTTTCTCTGAACCAAGAAAAATTGAAACAGTGCAAAACAATCTGTCTCCTGCGGCCACCATCAACGACACCAGCTTTGACGATCTCAATTTATCCAAGTTTCGTGATGAATTTTCATCAGTTGGGTCTCAGGCGGATATGGACGATTTTTCAGCAACAAAAGATACATTTAGTCATATGTCAGAGTTGGAAAATGCAGATATGCAGACAGAGACATCAAATTGCATTGTTCTGTCTAATGCTGATATGGTTGAGCATGTGCTGTTGGATTGGACTCTTTGGGTGACAGCTCCAGTCCCAATTCAAATTTCATTACTTGGATTTCTTGAGCATCTAGTCTCCATGCATTGGTACAGAAATCACAACCTGACTATTCTCCGCAGAATTAATCTTGTACAGCACCTGCTCGTTACTCTGCAGAGGGGAGATGTTGAAGTTCCAGTTTTGGAAAAATTAGTTGTCTTACTAGGTGTCATATTGGAGGATGGTTTTCTTCCTTCTGAATTGGAGCTTGTTGTGAGGTTTGTAATTATGACATTTGATCCCCCTGATCTGGTGTCCCGAGATCATATTATACGAGAAGCAATGGGGAAGCATGTTATTGTAAGAAATATGTTGCTTGAAATGCTAATTGATCTGCAGGTGACTATTCAATCCGACGAGTTACTTGAGCAATGGCATAAAATTGTTTCATCAAAATTAATTACCTATTTTCTTGATGAGGCCGTTCACCCTACCAGCATGAGATGGATCATGACTCTTCTGGGTGTGTGTCTTGCGTCTTCTCCTACATTTGCACTTAAATTTCGCTCAAGTGGAGGTTATCAAGGTTTGGCAAAAAGGCTTCCAAGTTTCTACGATTCTCCTGATATATATTACATTTTGTTTTGTCTGATATTTGGGAAGCCTGTATATCCAAGATTACCGGAAGTCCGCATGCTTGATTTTCATGCACTCATGCCAAGTGATAGTAGCTACACAGAGTTGAAATTCGTAGAGCTTCTGGAGTCTATTATTGCTATGGCAAAATCAACGTTTGATAGGTTATGCATGCAATCAATGCTTGCACATCAAACTGGCAATCTTTCTCAGGTTGGTGCTAGCCTTGTGGCAGAACTTGTAGATGGGCATGTAGACATGTCCGGGGAGCTACAAGGTGAAGCTCTAATGCACAAAACGTACGCTGCTCGTTTGATGGGTGGAGAAGCATCTGCACCTGCTGCTGCCACTTCAGTTCTCAGATTTATGGTCGATCTTGCAAAAATGTGTCAACCCTTTTCTGTTGTCTGCAGACGTTCAGAGTTTCTTGAAAGCTGTATTGACCTCTATTTTTCTTGTGCCAGGTCTCGTACAAATTTCATATCAACCCTCTAAGATAATAGATATTTGTATTAATATTTCTAAGCTATTATTTATGTTCTATACTTGCTGCATATATGTTTATCAGCTTAAATTAGCTGTGATTTATTTTGGTTTAAAAGTTTCTCACTTGTCGATTCAGGGCTGCACATGCTGTGAGGATGGCTAAAGAACTCACTGTAAAGACTGAAGACAAAAATTTGAATGATGGTGACGATAGTAGTAGCTCCCAAAATACTTTCTCTAGCTTGCCTCAGGAACATGAGCTGTCAGCAAAGACCTCTATCAGTGTGGAGAGCTTTACCCAGGGGAATGTTAGTGCTAGTTCAGAAGATATGCCTATTTTTTCAAATAACATGGCAAGTGAGAAATCAGAGATTGGTGTTGTGGCATCACCAGACAAACCAGTGAAGGAAGATACACTGCCTGTGAGGAATTCTGATGGTGAAGATGTTGAGCAGGAATCTCGTGCCATTCCTGGCAGTAGCGAATTCAGTTTTCGTGATACAAAAAGCTCACCTGATCATCCTCATCATAATGATTCACAGAGTTCGTCTTCCCCCATGCTTGCATCTCCTATTTTGTCAGAGAGATCTAATTCTAAGATGTCACCGACTCCGTCTTCATCTCCAGTTTTAGCATTGACATCTTGGTTGGGTGGTGCCAGTCGAAATGATTTGAAAACTCCGTCAGTTTCAACTCCATCAGTGGAGTCTTTTGTTTCTGTAAATGATAGCAGTACCACTTCAGACTTGAAGTTTGCTACTCAGAGTCAATCTGATTCAAACATATTGTTTGGGATCAGTCCAAAGCTTCTTCTGGAAGTGGATGATTGTGGCTATGGAGGCGGTCCATGTTCTGCTGCTGCCACTGCAGTTCTTGATTTTATGGCAGAAGTTCTATCTGATTTTGTCACTGAGCAGATGAAAGCTTCATCAGTTGTTGAGGCTGTGTTGGAAACAGTACCTCTGTATGTTGATGCTGAATCTGTATTAGTTTTCCAAGGGTTATGCCTTACCAGATTAATGAACTTTCTCGAGAGACGTCTCTTACGTGATGATGAGGAAGATGAGAAGAAGTTGGATAAGGCCAAGTGGTCTTTAAACTTAGATGCACTATCCTGGATGATAGTTGATCGTGTATATATGGGAGCTTTTCCTCAGCCTGCTGGTGTATTGAAGACTCTGGAGTTCTTGTTATCCATGTTGCAATTGGCAAATAAAGATGGTCGAATTGAAGAAATGATTCCTACTGGCAAAGGACTCCTTTCTATCGGGAGAGGAAGCAAACAGCTTGATACTTACATACATGCTCTTTTTAAGAATACGAATCGTATGATACTATACTGTTTCCTTCCACCATTTTTGTTCACCATAGGTGAAGATGACCTTCTTTTGCGTCTGGGCTTGCTGAATGAACCCAAGAAAAGGTTGTTTCTTAATGCTTCACCGGAGGAAGGGGTTGATATTTTTGCAGTTTTACAGTTATTGGTTGCTCATAGGCGAATAATATTTTGCCCCAGTAATTTTGAAACTGATCTGAATTGCTGTCTTTGCATAAATTTAATATCCCTTCTCCATGACCATAGACAGAGTGTCCAGAATGCAGCTATTGATATTCTCAAATATCTTCTTGTACATCGTAGGGCTGCACTTGAAGAGTTTTTTGTTTCTAAACCAAATCAAGGCTCTTCATTGGATGTTCTACATGGTGGTTTTGATAAGCTTTTGACTGGAAACTTATCTGGGTTTTTTGAATGGTTTCACAGTTCTGAGGCTGTCATCAATAAGGTGATGGAAAAGTGTGCTGCCATTATGTGGGTGCAGTATATAGCAGGCTCCGCAAAGTTTCCTGGAGTGAGGATTAAGGGCATGGATAGTCGTCGTAAGAGAGAAATGGGGAGAAAATCAAAGGACACGCCAAAACTGGAACAAAGACATTGGGATCAGGTAAATGAACGAAGGATTGCACTTGAAGTGGTTCGCGATGCCATGGCTACAGAATTACGTGTTATTCGTCAGGATAAGTATGGATGGGTGCTTCATGCTGAGAGTGAGTGGCAAACTCATCTCCAACAACTTGTGCATGAGCGAGGAATATTTCCAGTTAGTAAATATTCTATGAATGAAGAGGAGCTTGAGTGGCAACTTTGCCCCATTGAAGGCCCATATAGGATGCGCAAAAAGCTTGAACGGTGCAAACCAAAGATTGATAGCATCCAAAATGTTCTGAATGGACAACTTCTGTTTGGGGAAGGAGAACTGCACAATGAGAAAATTGAAAATGAAGATCACGCCTCTGATATTGAATCAGATTCCTTTTTCAATCTTTTAACTGCCAACCCAAAGGATGAATCTTTCACTGCTGAATTATATGATGAATCTTTCAGAGAATCAGATGATGTTCGGGATATAGCTTTTTCTGGGGTTGGATGGAATGATGACCAAGAGAGTAGTATAAACGACGCAAGTCTGCATTCAGCTACTGAATTTGGTGCCAAATCCAGTGCTGCATCAAGTCATAGAGGAGAAAGTGTTCCAGCAAAGTCTGATTTAGGATCCCCTAGGCAATCATCTTCCTCGAGAATTGATGAAGTCAGAGTGGCAGATGATAAATCAGATAAAGAACTAAATGATAATGGTGATTACTTGATCAGACCTTATTTGGAACCTCTTGAAAAAATCAAGTATAAGTACAACTGTGAAAGGGTTGTAGGCCTTGACAAGCATGATGGTATATTTCTGATCGGAGAATTGTCGCTTTACGTCATTGAGAATTTTTACATTGATGATGCTGGGTGTATATGTGAAAAAGAGAGTGAAGATGAACTCTCCATCATTGATCAAGCTTTGGGTGTAAAGAAAGATTTTTCTTGTAGTATGGATTCCCATTCAAAATCAACTTCATCATGGAGTGCTACAGTGAAAGCATATGCTGGGGCTAGGGCCTGGGCATACAATGGTGGCGCCTGGGGCAAGGAGAAAGTGGGCAATAGTGGTAATGTGCCTCATCTTTGGCGGATGTGGAAGCTTGACAGTGTCCATGAGCTTCTGAAGCGCGAGTATCAGCTTCGCCCCGTTGCAATTGAGATTTTCAGCATGGATGGTTGCAACGACTTACTGGTTTTTCATAAAAAAGAAAGAGAAGAAGTTTTCAAAAATTTGGTGGCCATGAATCTACCTAGAAACAGCATGTAAGTTTTTAAGTTTCTCCTGGTTTCATACTTTACTTTTTGACTGGCTATTTGTTATTTTTCTTTGTATGTTCTGTTGAGTTTGTCAGTAATGATATTTTGGCAAATTTTTGGTCCATTGGTTGCATACTTCCTGTAAATAGTGTCTTTCATATCACATGAATCGCTAGCTGTTTATACAGCTGTACAGATAAAAATAGTTCAATTAATTCGTAAACTATTATTGAGATGTAGATACCTTATGATGCACATCTTTTCTTAGTTAACCAGGGATGCATCACGAGGAAATTAAAAATTTCATTAGAATAATATGGTTGTTGAAGATGGTGAATATTGTAATTGCCTCATTAAGATGTTTTTAAAGTTTCACATGGCCTTTTTCAATTTTGGAAACCGTTCGAATAGTGAGAACACTTTAGAAGTTGTGTGGAATTGCCTCAGGTTAAGAGAGCCTTGTAGATCTCAAATGACCTACTGTTTTCCCTGTGCCAGACAGCTGTGGGTGTTATGTTTTTGTTTTATATGTTCTGACAAGGGAACTTTATCATATTAATATACTTTGTTTCTTACCAAAAAGGAAAAGGAAGAACTCTTGCTGTTTCTCTTTGCTGACAACTGAATTTGATTAACCCCAGAAATTGTTGTTAGATGCCCTCCTTCTCCATGTGTTCTCTTTTGTAAAATTTCATTAGTATGTGTAGTGCTTGGTTAAAAGTCTGAGGGAAGGGTGTTGTTTCTTATTTGGGTAGTGACTTCATAAAATAGAATAAATGAAAGTATATATGGCTTCAGGTAACAATTCACAAAGAGGCTTCCATTTCCTAATTTGTGGTGATTATTGTCCTTGGAAGTCTCCTCAACATAATTACAGACTTGTTTTACTTTGGCATGCCTCATCTTTAGCAACTAGGGTTCAGCATTTGCTTGTCTCATTTTCTTCTTATGTTATATGTTTATTTTTTGGGTGTATGTGTGTGTGCTCGCACACACATTCATGGTGGCCTTAACTAAAATTTTTAACTCACATTTTTGCTTTACATATTTTACAGTTTAGATTCCACGATATCTGGGTCAACAAAACAGGAAAGCAATGAAGGCAGCCGTCTTTTCAAGGTTATGGCAAAATCTTTTTCCAAGAGGTGGCAAAATGGAGAAATTAGCAATTTTCAGTATATTATGCATCTTAATACTCTAGCAGGTCGGGGATACAGTGATCTCACTCAGTATCCAGTGTTTCCTTGGGTATTGGCAGATTATGAGAGTGAGAATCTTGATCTTTCTGATCCAAAAACATTCCGGAAGCTTGATAAATCAATGGGATGCCAAACTTTAGAAGGAGAAGAGGAGTTCAGAAAGAGGTTGACAATGATGAATTTTTTTTTTAATATCTGCCCCTCATTCCTGCTGAAACATAAACATTGTTTTCCTAATCTGCTCCCCCTCTTTCATGCACATACAGATACGAGAGCTGGGATGATCCAGAAGTTCCCAAGTTCCATTACGGTTCTCATTATTCTAGTGCTGGGATTGTTCTCTTCTACCTCTTGCGTCTGCCTCCCTTCAGCAATGAGAATCTAAAGTTGCAGGGGGGACAGTTTGACCACGCTGACCGTCTTTTCAACAGTATAAAGGATACCTGGTTGAGTGCTGCTGGGAAAGGAAACACATCTGATGTTAAGGAACTGATACCCGAGTTCTTCTATATGCCCGAATTCCTGGAGAATAGGTTTGGCCTTGACTTGGGTGAGAAACAATCAGGAGAAAAGGTTAGTGAAACTTTTTTTAATATTTCCCTTTCGTATAACCTTTTATATCTTAGTTTGCTGACACATCGTAATCTTGTACCAGGTTGGTGATGTTGTCTTGCCCCCATGGGCCAATGGCAGTGTTAGGGAATTTATTAGGAAGCATAGGGAAGCTCTGGAGTCTGATTATGTTTCTGAGCATCTGCATCATTGGATAGATCTTATTTTTGGATATAAACAGAGAGGAAAGGTGAGTGTCATATTTTTGATCAGGTGGAATATATTTTTTCTAGTCATGGTTTCATCATTGTTTGCCATCTTTTTGACAGTTTTTGAAGTTCCCTTATGCTGAAAATTAGTTTGGTCTCTATTTAATAATCCTAAAATAGAACAACTTCAACATTCTTGATCCAGATTCGCGCGAAGATTGTTTATTCTGTTTCCGTAGCATCTATTCCATTCTCTGTATTCTCTCTTCCCAGTGACGTTCTAGGATGTTTCTCTTTAAACCAATTGTGTTGCCCATCATGGGTTATCAATATTCTCCATTTTTTGAATTTGGCATATTAGGGAGGAGAATGGTATAGTGAATCTCATATTCAAGCCAAAATCCTGATTCATTTTCTATCCCTCAGGGGCCTACAGAATTCTGTCGCATTAAAAGTTTTTCTTATTAGACAATCCATTTTATAGCTATTGGAATAGAATGCAAATATATTGGTTTAATTTGTATGCTTCGCTACCTTCTCTATTTTATTCCAAATCCGTCACATGCCTTCCTTGTGTCTAAAACTATTGTTGTTCACGTTTTTATGGATTTTCTTATTTTATCTGGTGTTTTTTTGTGTTGTGTTTTTCAGGCAGCAGAGCAAGCTGTAAATGTATTTTACCATTATACATACGAGGGCAGTGTTGACATCGACTCAGTTACAGATCCTGCTATGAAAGCTTCAATACTTGCACAAATTAATCACTTTGGACAAACACCAAAACAACTTTTCCAGAAGTCCCATGTTAAGAGACGAGTCGATAGACGAATTCCACGCCATCCTCTTCGCCACTCGTTGGGTCTCGTTCCTCACGAAGTACGCAAGACCTCATCTCCTATCTCCCAAATCTTGACATTAGGCGACAAGATTCTTATTGCTGGGGCAAATAACTTGCTAAAACCAAGAACATTTACCAAAACTGTTGCATGGGGTTTTCCTGACCGAAGCTTACGATTTCTGAGTTACGATCAAGAGAGGCTTCTTTCAACCCACGAAAATCTCCATGGGGGCAACCAACTCCAGTGTGTCAGCGCAAGCCACGACGGGCAGATCTTGGTGACCGGGGCAGACGATGGCTTGGTTTGTGTTTGGAGAATCGGAAAAGACGGGCCTCGTGCCCTTCAACATTTGCAGTTGGAGAAGGCTCTCTGTGGGCATACTGGTAAAATCACATGCCTTCATGTTAGCCAGCCCTACATGATGATTGTGAGTGGGTCCGATGATTGTACAGTAATATTTTGGGATCTTAGCTCAATGGTTTTCGTTAGGCAGCTGCCCGAGTTCCCTTCCCCGGTTTCTGCTATCTACGTGAACGACTTGACTGGAGATATTCTAACTGCAGCTGGGGTTGTGCTTGCTGTATGGAGCATTAATGGCGATTGCCTTGCCGTGGTCAACACATCACAGCTCCCATCAGATTCCATTCTCTCACTCACAGGTTCGGTTTTCTCTGATTGGGCGGACACCTGCTGGTATGCCTCGGGTCACCAAAGTGGGGCCGTCAAAGTCTGGAAATTAGTTCACTCCTCCAGTGAGGAATCTTCCCAAGCGAAACAAACGGGAAGTCCTACGGGTGGTCTAGGACTTGGGGGTAAAGCTCCCGAATACAAGCTGATCCTACACAAGGTGTTGAAGTCCCACAAATTTCCGGTGACTGCCCTCCACCTATCTAGCGATTTAAAACATTTGCTGAGTGGGGATTCAGGGGGCCACCTGCTTTCGTGGACATTACCAGATGAGGCTTTGAGATCATCTTCCATGAACCAGGGGTAATAGTGTGAATTAACAGCTGAGGCTGGATCGATGTTTTCAGTTAGGTCCTTTGGTTGGTTGGCCATCATTGGAATGAGATGAAGAGCAGTGTTTTTGAGACAATGAATGAGAGCCTTTAAACAGAGGAGCGTAGTCTCGGATTGGAGAGATTGATGCAGTAGAGTCCTCCTCCTTCCATGGCTTCACGACAATGGCTCGGGTTGTAATTTTGGTGATTGCAAGAGGGCAGTTTGGGGTTTTTGTGTGGAGGGAGGTGGGGCGTGTGCCGTGTGTAGTTTGTGGTACATGATAACACTGTAAGATGAGATTGTACAGAATGTGTGTGAAGAAGAAATGGTAAGTCCCTGCTAACTTTATTACCAATGGAGGAGAGAGACAAAGATCGAGTGTGTGCTTTTATGGGCATAAGCTGCTCCATTCTTTTTGTTGTGAAATGTAAAAGAACCTTTTTCGGGTTCGTATATAACACGAACATATATATAATTTTTTATATATATATATTTTCCTGAACTGTGGGAGATTTCCCAATCTTCCATCCATGTGTCAACTGCTCCAATCTACAGCGTCATAGTTAATTTGATTGTTGTGGATTTTTTTTTTTTTTAAATAGTATACAAATATATTCCTACTTATCAAACACTGCTTTTTGAGGAGGAAGGAAACTGGGAAATTAGAAGGGGCAGGTCTGGGACTTGGCATAAACATCCAGAATATTTTTGTAACTTAATGTGAGACATTATTTGATGAATCTCTTGACACCAGAGTTGGTAGAAAGATAGTCGATAGAGGGTTGTTTATTGTAGAGGCGTTAATATGCGTGAATCTCTTATTGTTTTTTTAGGTTGATTCCAAGACCGTTTGTGATATATTCGTTGTAGTACATTGTCTTGTTGGGCGTCTTGATCTTTTGAGAACTCTTATTATTGGGTTGACATATTGTGAATGATTATCTGTAATTGATATTGCAGTTTTTGGTTTTAAGAATAAATAAAATCTTGACATAATATAATGACAATTTTTTTATACACAGGTGAAATTTGTGTGTGCTTTTAAAAACTATGAACAATATTCGTATTTTTTATTGAACAATAAGAGTTATTTTCTCTTAACCATATTAATAGTTTTTATTGAGCAAATATTAATTTCTTTAATGGACAGTATCAATTGTTTTCATGAGCAACATTAGTTGCTTTCTTTTAACAACATTAATTATTTTATTGAACATTATTATTAGTTGTTATTTTTCTAGATCCACATACTGAGGGCGAGTTTTGAAATAGATGAATCACACACTCATCATGTTGTCATTCCTAAGGCTTAACAAAAGATTTGATAAATCCTTCTAAAAAATAAAATATTATTTAAATTTAATTTAATTTAATTTTTACTAATTGTATTCACCTTCCCATGCAAGAAAGCAATTATTAGTGACTTCGCTGAACCAACGCATACATTTCACATCTATCTTTTATTACTATATTTCCAAACCTCTCCAACATTATATGTTAGCACCACATTATTTTTAGATTTATGTGGCACCTCTCAAATCATTTTATTTCAAAATTTTGTATTCTCCTTAAAAATTATTTTAAGTAAAATTTAAATCAAGTTAAGACCTAATCTACACCACATATTTTATACTTTTAATCTCAACCATACATTTCATTTTATATTTTCTATAAATGTCAAATTTCACTTTAATTTTCATTCTGATTTTCAACCCTTAATCATCTTCTCTTCTCTTTATTTTCTCATTCATTATCTACCGCATCGGACCACCGTTTCTTGATTTTTCTTTATAGGTATAATGCTGATTTTTTCTCCTCTCTTCTTTTCTCACACCGATGTCTCTCTTCTTTCAGGTTATTCACGAATCGCCGTCTCCTAACGGATCTCCTCACTCGAACCGCATCGGTACACCGCATGCCGCTGTATAGGGTAAGAGATCAATTTTTTTTAATCTAATTAAATCGTCGTTTTTTCTTTCATAGATATGGATAAATTCTCGATATGACAATCCCAATCCAGAGCACCAACGTACCAGAAATGGTCTTAAGGCCCCAGTTTATCGGGATAATTTGAAAATCGACGGATGCAAATTTTTTCTTTAATTTTTTAAAAGTTATTTATTTGTAAATATAGAATTGTTATTACAAAATTGTTATTTCTCTATAGTATACTATAAATCTGAATACAATTTAATCAATGGAAATAAAATATTTACGTATAATATGAAATATTCTTTTAAACAATAAATTAATACAAGCAACTCTTTTTTCATTGTTGAACGATTTAAATTTTTTGGATAATTTTTTTTGCAACATATTGATATATACGAAATATTTTGAAAAATATATTTTCACCGAAATAGTGTATGATCCAAAAAAAAAAAAATCTTGCAAACAAATGAAATATCTTGCCTTCAATAATATATTGTAATACAAAAGTTTATTTTTGGATAAAATTATGGAACCAAAATAGACTATTAAACTGCAAAATACAAATATTCTTTTCTAGACTAGGATTTCAATTTTTCTTTTATATTTTTTAGCATACAAATATTAAAATAGTATTGTAATTGATAAATAAGTAAAAGGTTGTTATATCTTATATAATTAATGTATATATTGTTTCTTAAAATGTGTGGAATAATTTTTTTATGGATTAAAAATTAAAGTGTTGACCAAAGAAAAAGAAAAAAAAAAAGAAAAGAAAAAATAGGACATTAAGTTGTTTTTACTAACAATTTTTAAGTACTATAACTTTAAAAGGTATCTTACTAAAAAATACAATAAATCTAAATATATTTTAATCAATGGAAATAAAATATTTACGTATAATATGAAATATTATTTTAAATATGTTAGGATATTTTTGTCCTAAGGATGTTTCTCTAGATTTTGTTAATGTCAAAACATATATTCTTGTGAAAACTAACATTGCAGGTACATAAAGAAATGAAGAATTTAAGAGATGGAAAGTCTACTTCTGCAAGATTGGATAAAGACTCTACAGTTAGTTCAAGACAAGTCTACATCTGCAAAGTTGAAGACAAGTCCACAGCCGAGAAGTCTACATCTGCAGAGTTAAGGACTGCAAGTTATAAACTTGAGATTAGTAAGACTAATTAAGTGTAGTACAAACTGTACATTCACCTACTTAGTTTGAAATGTCTCAGAGTTTATTAGAGCTAATTACTAGCCACTAGAAACAAGTGTCTCAATGATTAAAAGCACTTTGAGCAGTTATCACTAAAAGACAATTTGTACTACTTCAAGTGTTGGAGTTATACATGAAAGTATATTTTTACTTTGTATAACTCATGTATTAAACACTTGTTTATGAGAATAATTCTTTTATCACATTTGCTTTAGATATGATTGAATGTTGAATATTTATTGCAACCAGTTCATTATAAATAGTACATGTTACATTGTAGTTAATGTGGTGATACCCGATCACGGAAGATTACATTAACGGTTTCCTTGTAACTAAACGTACAAATTCACGATCTAGGTGGAATTGAACAATCCGCCGTGAAAGGTCGATGTGTATATCTCAGATTGGCTTGTCTTGACCAAGAGATTGCACTAGCACATTTAGTATGTGTTGAAGAAGACCTACAACGAGGATAAATTCTTCTATTCTGAAATGTGAAGAATTAGACCTCAGTGGTTATTGATTTCTTAATCTCCGTCACTTAAATAGGATCGTGTGTGCTTAATAGTTACTTCTTTGATTCATGTTGGGTGAGAATCATCGTGACTTCAAACCTTGTGCTTTGGGCAGTAATATTAATCATACGACGGTTGCTAAGATTTAATACGGGGAAACGCGTGCGAGTACTGCTCGTGTGATTAGTCCCCTTGGTGGGCTTAGAAGTTTTATCGTACCAAATCTTGCAAGTGAAGAATTAGTTTCTTCGGTACGGATAATAATGTTGAGCTGTCTTTACTCCAAGGTGAAATATATTAATTAATTTTGAGCTATTCAGAAGCTTAATTAATTAATGGACTTGATAATCTTAAACGCGGGAAATAATAACCGGGAGCCCATATTATCGTAATATGGATTAAGATGGATAGTGCAATATTAATTTATTAGTGGTACTAATTAATATTAATAGGCTGAATTATATTGGGGCTCAATATTGAAATTCAAAAGTCCATTGGAGGTCCAATCTTAATTCTCCTAAAGGCCCCTCAAGTAGCCCAATAATGATAAGGTGATTAAAATAAAAGAAAATATATTTGTTGATTTTTTCTTGTAATTTTCGAAAAAGAAATCTTTGGAGAAATAAAAGATCTTGTTGATTTTCTTGAAAAGATATTATGGAAGATAAGTATTTTTGGAATACAAGATTATCTCATATATTCAAGAAGATCCAAATCTTGGATTCTTTCTTCAATATTTTCGAAAATTAGCCCCTTAATGAGGAAGTTGAGATTTTTATGGAATATTTTATTATGGAGAAAAGAATATATGGAATATATTCAAGATTTCTTATAGGCTAAGAAAAAATTTTCTCCACCTCTAAAATATATGAAAATTTCGAAATTCCCTCACCTATATATAGGGGATGATTATTTCATCTCCAGTTTACTTTTCACAGCGTTGAAAAAAAAATCAGCAACACTATTTTTCTTTCTTCCTTGTTATTCTAATTGCTTGTGAGCACTTCCCACCGGTGAACAAGCAAGGCGAAAGGGACATACTTGAGAAGGTCTTTTGGTTGATATCACGATCGTGATAGTCCTGTTGTAATCAAATGCCATATCTATAAGAGGTACGTAGTCACATAATCTCTTAGTTTTCCGCCATAGATTTTATGTGAATTAATTCAACATGCATGATGATAAAATTGTTGTTGGAATTATTATTTGAATTAATTAGGATTAATTCATGCTAGTAATAATTAAATTTAAATTCATATTTAATTATCATCCCGAATAGATTCCGGACACCCATATTTCCCAACATCAAGTACTAAGCTAAATGACAAGAAGCTATTATTAGCTGAAGTCAAAGCTGAAGGAGAAACTATTTCAAATTATTTTGAATCCCTCCAACGGCTAGAGGACCCCTCAAGACTCCTATAAATAGGAGAGGAGACCTCAAAGGAACAACAACAACTGTTGGAGTTATACGTGAAAGTATGCTTTTACTTTGTATAACTCGTGTATCAAACACTCGTTTTATGAGAATAATTCTTTTATCGCATTTGTTTTAGTTATGATTGAATGTTGAATTTCTATTGCAAACCGTTCAATATATAGTACATGTTACATTGTAGTTAATGTGGTGATACCCGATCACGGAAGACAACATTAACAGTTTACTTGTAACTAAACGTACGTTTTCACGACCTAGGTGGAATTGAACAATCCGCCGTGAAAGGTCGATGTGTAAGGCTCAGATTGGTCTGTCTTGACTAAGAGATTGCACTAGCACATTTAGTATGTGTTGAAGAGGTCCTACAGCGAGGATAAATTCTTCTGTTCTGAAAGGTGAAGAATTAGACCTCAGTGGTTGTTGATTTCTTAATCTCCGTCACTTAAATAGGACCGTGTGTGCTTAATAGTTACTGCTTTGATTCATGTTGGGTGAGAATTATTGCGACTTCGAACTTTGTGTCTTGGGCAGTAATATTAATCATACGACGATTGCTAAGATTTAATACGGAGAAACGCGTGCGAGTACGGCTCGTGTGATTAGTCCCCTTGGTGGGCTCAGAAGTTTTATTGTACCAAATCTTGCAAGTGAAGAATTAGTTTCTTCGGTACGAATAATAATGTTGAGCTGTCTTTACTCCAAGGTGAAATATATTAATTAATTTAGAGCTATTCAGAAGCTTAATTAATTAATGGACTTGATAATCTTAAACGCGGGAAATAATAACCGGGAGCCCATATTATCGTAATATGGATTAAGATGGATAGTGCAATATTAATTTATTAGTGGTAATAATTAATATTAATGGGCTGAATTATATTGGGGCTCAATATTGAAATTCAGAAGTCCATTAGGAGGTCCAATCTTAATTCTCCTTAAGGCCTCTCAAGTAGCCCATTAAGTAGCCCAATAATGATAAGGTGATTAAAATAAAAAGAAAATTATATTGCTGATTTTTTCTTTAAATTTTCGAAAATAGTGATATTAGGAGAAATTAGATTTTGTTGATTTTATTGGAAAGATATTATGGAAGATATGTATTCTAGGAATACAAGAATATATCATATATTAAAGAAGATCCAAATCTTGAATTTCACACCTATAATTTTCGAAAATAACTATTTAAATAGGAGAGTGAGATTTTTGTGGAATATTTTATTTTGGAGAAAAGAATATATGAGATATATTCAAGATTTCTTAGAGTCTAAGAAAAGATTTTCTCCAAGCCCATATACACATGAAAAAATCATCCCCAAGTACATAATTCCATGTGTTGGAAAAATCAAGAAGCATAGATATTTTTCTTTTTCCTTAGTTTATTAAATTACTTGAAAGCATCTCCCACCGGTGATCAAGTGAGGTGAAAAGGGAAATACTTGAGAAGGCTTTGGGTTGATAGAGCGAGATAACAATTGTCCCGTATATCCAAAGACCAATTCTACAAGAGGTACGTTAATCGCATATTTACTTGTTTATTCCGCCTAGTTAATATGTGAAATTAATTTAACATGCATGATGAAAATTAGTTGTTGGAATTATTATTTGAATTAATTAGGATTAATTCATGCTAGTAATAATTGTATTTAAATTCGTATTTAAATTTCATCCCGAATAGATTCCGGGCAACCCTATTTTCCCAACAACTGGTATCAGAGCCACGGTTTCGGGCTCTGAATTTTAAATTGGAATTTAAATTGTTAAACATTAAATTGAAATTGGATAGTAGAATTGTTAGATCTTTTTTGCAGGTATCCAATTGTCATGGTTTTAATGTTGTTAATTTCATGCGTGTGAATTAATTATTTTTTAATTCGATTCGTTCGAATTCATTTTTCTCGTGAGAAAATCCACGAGTAGATTAGTTGTTTTTATTTTGATTCGATCATTGTAATAGACTAGTCTAGATCTAGTATTTATTTTTTTGTAAAAATAAATTGTAACCGGATCGTGACGAAGAACGAAGAATTAAAAATGGCGTACCCGGACGACGCATACAAGCGTGGCGCATGTATGGCCGTAAAATCATGCAAGGGGTGAAGAAAACGAGGATGAACGGCGAAAAAACGGCGCACGGGGGTGCACGGCGCGCGTGCGCGCGCCTCGGGGCGCTCCGGGCGGCGCCTCGGGTGCGCCTCGGGGCTGCGCTTCGGCGCGCTTCGGGCAGCGTTTCGGCGCCTTTTGGGCCGGGAAGCGCGCGGGCCCACTTCGTGGGCCGACGCGCGCTGTATCTCGGGCCGTGGAATTTTTTCGGTTCGTGTTTTTTTCCGTGTGATTTTAAACGTCATCTCGAACCCCAAACGATGTTGTTTTTGATGAAGTGTTGCTGTTCGAGTGGGAGCACGTCGAGACGAACGTCGGAAAGCAACAAGGACGATTTTCATATCAAGACGTGAAGAAATTAAACCGTGACAATTGGATTCGAATGCTCCAATGTGTTTAATTTTGTTTTGATGGATGTTTTATTTCGTGCACTTATTATTATTTGTTAATATGTGTTTGCATGAATTTAATTGTCCAAGAAAAACCTTACTTTCGAAAATTACTAAGTATGTTTTTATAATCGCAATTTTATTCCGGATATTAAAATTGGATTATTTTGACCTCCATAATTTATTTATTTGTGAAGTTCTTTTGGAATACATTTCCCCCTCGGATCGGCTAAAAGAACAGATTTCACATGAATAAATTCCGAAAGGATGATTGTGGATTATTACTAGTGGTGGTTGATTAGGCGTGAAATTGTCATGATTCGTATCTAGAAACGCCCTAGTTTTGGTCGAATTTATTGAGTTTTTAGAGTCAATTGAGCATTATTTCTATACATTGATGAATTTGTCTCTTTGATACTCATAGGTGAATAGAGGACGAAAAACGGAGTTCGTAGGACTTTGAATCGACTCAAACGGATGCCCGAATGAGAAGATATTGAAGAAATACGATTGGTATTAGTGCGGACGAGGAAAAATATTAGTTGGGATGAGTTGGAAGTCACTCGAGTGACTAGGTCGAGCTCCACCGCTCGAGCGCCTAGACTTACAGAACTTTTCTTGCGCTCGAGCAACTCGAGCGCCACCGCTCGAGCGAATTGCTCGAGCGCCCAAAACATATAGTGAAATTTCAGCGCACGACCGGCTCGAGCGGAACAGCTCGAGCGATTGTGTCATTCGAGCTACACTACTCGAGCGGGACCGCTCGAGCGTTTTGCTCGAGCAACTTCGGATTTTTGCCTCCGGATGCGTATTTTCGGCCCATTAACTCCCGTTTCGACCCGTACCTATATATACCTCTTCCAAACACGTTTTGAGGGAACCCGGACTTTTAGAAATCACTTTAGACTTAGTTTTTAGAGAGAGGAAGAGGAGAAGAACGAGCAAGCTTTACTTTTACGTTGTTGAGGTTTTTCATACGAATTCTTAGTTTCTTTTCGTTTCTTAGTTCCTTTTCATTAGTTTGATTTCTTTAAACACTTTGAAACTTCGTTTTAGTTAATTAAATTTCAGTTCTTAGTATCTATTTCTTTAAACCTTAGTTCATGTTTCATATTTTCGTTCTTAAATTCATTATGTTTATGTTCGTCGTTTCTTCTATTGCTTTTATGTTTGTTAGAACCATGTCGAGCTAAAACCCTTGCATGCTTAGGGTAGGATGAACTCGTAGAAGTAGGATGTGGGTACGTAATTAGGGTAATTTGTGACGTTAGTTTTAATTCTCTTAATTAATGAATTCATATAATTAATCTTAACTCTACCTTTGAATTTCGTACGAAAGTGTTAGAGAGAGGACGACCGCATCACTCAATAACAATTAGTAGTCTTAACGAGAGGGTTTAGAAGAGGTTAATTCATCTACCGGTTTAGCTATGGAGGACGGCCGCATCACCATTAGTTAAATTAGGGTCTCTTTAATTAAGCACTATCTATTAACTTGTTAGTGGATTAGTGAAGTCGATTGATAGGGTAAAGTATTAGGGTATAAAATCTTGAGCTTTCATTCTACGATCTTTTACTTAGGTTAATTCTTGGTTATCACGATTACTTTGATTATGTACCTGCTCCGTTAGTATACGTAGGGATTCCTATCTTAAGCATCACCACCTCATATTTGAAAACACACCTTTTGTTACTTAGTTTAATTTTCCTTTTGCATTCGTAGGATAATTGAGTTTAGTTTAATTAATCTTTCAAAAATCCAAAAACAATACACTCATATTAATTACGACGCGTAGATCTTCAGGGATCTATTCGCATATACACCATCCCTTGGGTTCGATAATACTTGGTCATTATACGTACTTATACTACAGTGAACCCGTCCGCTTGCGGGTGAGCGACTAGTAGAAGTTAGTAAAATCGCTTCAAGTCAGCGGTATTGACCCTCACCACGAGTGGCTTGCTCAAAGCGAAATAATAATCCTGTATTTAATTATGTATATTGCTTAGGCATAGGAAATTGATATTAACTTACTCCCCTCGGAGTCCCAGTCAGTTTCTATGTGGTCAAAGTGGGAGCCAACTATTAATTTTGAATTAAGGATTTGTAACTTTTAAGTTTGTAATCCGCTTGAATGTGTTTAAATGTATAGACCACCCCTCGTGGCGCATTTAAATTGTTTCGAGATGTTGGCTGATGCATGATTATATTGTTTTAAGGTTTCAATATAATTGATGTGATCGAATTATGTGATAATTTCGTATTTTTCTAGATATTGATATGAATGTATGTTTTATTCTCAGTTCATCATGTCGCAACCTTTTAATCCACTGTTTAGTATACTTAAAGATAACAAACTTGTTGGTGAAAACTATGTTGATTGGAAACGTAACCTTAATATTGTCCTAACCGCTCAACACCACAAGTGGGTACTTACCACTCCTAAGCCCCAAGAGCCTGCCGAAGATGCCACGAAAGCGGACAAGAAAGAGCATAAGAGTTGGTTTGACTCCGATGAGATGGCTAGGTGTACTATTCTGGCTTCAATGTCAGATGTGTTGCAACACCAACACCAACACATGGAGACCGCCTCTGAGATAATGCAAAATCTTGAAGCGATGTTTCAACATCAGAACCATACGGCTAGGCAAATCACCATGCGAAAGATGCTTTCGTTGAAAATGGTGGAAGGTACGCCCGTAAGGGATCACGTAATCGAGATGATGGGTTATCTCAACAAGTTGGAAGTACTTGGTGCGGAATTTGACCTCCCTACTAAGGTCGATTTCGTTCTCCATTCTCTGCCAAAGAGCTTTGAGCAGTTTCAGTTGAACTATCAAATGAATGACCGGGCAAATAGTTTGCCCGAGCTCTTGCAAGCTTTGGTATCGGCGGAGACTCTAATGGATCACCAAACCGTTGCTATGGTGGCAAACGGTCCGTCTTCCTCTTCGGGTCCCAAGGGAGGGAAGAAGAGGAAGAGGACGAAGGGCCAGACCCAAGCAAATCCAACCGTTGCGAAACCCAAGGCAAAGGGAGAAGGAGGTGGAAAGAAAGCTGCTAAGGGTAAGTGCTTTAATTGTGGTGAGAAGGGACATTGGAGGGTGACCTGTTCTAAGCCTAAGAAGGGTGGAAAGAAAGGTAAGTCTCATGCTTTAGTCGTTGAAACATATGTTGCGGCGTATGCTGCCCACGTTTGGGTAGTGGATACCGGGGCAACTGATCATATTTGTTTCACTCTTCAGGGGTTCCAGCTAACCCGACGACTTAGCAAGAATGAGATCACAATCACTTTGGGGGATGCTACGAGAGTGGCAGCCGAAGCAGTGGGAGTCGTGCACCTATCTTTTGAAGATAGAGTTTTAATTTTAAGAGATGTTTTATACGTTCCAAACTTTAGGAAGAATTTAATTTCGGTTTCTAAGTTGTTTTTTGATGGATATTCAGTTACTTTTAATAAAGTTGTTACTGTTTCTTTTAAGAATGATGTTATCTATCATGGAACGTTGGTAAACAATCTCTATACGATTAAGTGTGCACACCACTAAAATAATGAATCTAATAACACGTCGATCATTTCGAGCAATAAAAGAAAGCGTTCTTCGGAGATGAACGAAACACTTCTATGGCATCTTAGACTAGGTCATATTAATCTAAAGCGGATAGAGAGATTGGTGAAAGACGGATCCTTGGAATCGCTCCAAGTCGAGCCGTTTCCAACTTGTGAATCCTGTTTAGAGGGTAAGATGACCAAGAGGGCATTTGGAGCCAAGGGGAATAGAGCCACGGAAGTGTTAGAACTCGTTCATACCGATGTGTGTGGTCCAATGACGATCAAAGCGAGAATGGGGTATGAGTATTTCGTTACCTTCATTGACGATTACTCAAGATATGGGTACATTTACCTTATGCGGCATAAGTCTGAAACTTTTGAAAAGTTTAAAGAGTTTAAGGCCGAAGCCGAGAAACATAGGGAAAAGAGTATCAAGTTTCTACGATCAGATCGTGGAGGCGAATACCTCAGCGATGAATTCTTGAACTACCTATCGGACGAAGGGATCGTATCCCAGTTGACCGCACCGGGAACCCCTCAACAGAACGGTGTGGCGGAACGAAGGAACCGGACTCTTTTAGAGATGGTCAGATCTATAATGAGTTATTCGGATTTACCCAAGTCGTTTTGGGGTAACGCCTTGGAAACGGCGGCTTATATTCTAAACTTGGTGCCATCCAAATCGGTTCCTAAAACCCCAATGGAATTGTGGACCGGGCGCAAGCCCAGTCTAAGACATTTGCGGATTTGGGGTTGTCCGGCATACGTGCTAGACAAGGAAGCCGGTAAGTTGGATCCACGTTCGGAATTAAGGCTGTTTATAGGATACCCTGTGGGAACGAAAGGGTGTATGTTCTATAGTCCCAATGATCAAAAGACTGTGATTAGTACACACTTTAAATTCTTGGAGGAAGACTATATGAACAATCGGAAACCTAAAAGTGAAATTACCTTAGAAGAATTGTGAGGTCAAACCTCGATACCAAGTATACAAGATAATGTACCACACGTCACATCTTCACAACCGGAACCCCGTCGTAGTGGGAGGGTTCCTAGGCAACCCGAGAGATTCATGGGGATAGGAGAATCTTCGGATTTGGTTCCCGGTGTTGAATCAGACCCATGGACGTACGACGAGGCAATCCAAGACAAAGACGCGGAGTCATGGCAAACGGCAATGGAAGCCGAGATGGGTTCGATGGATCATAATCAAGTGTGGGAGTTGGTCGAGCCACCCAGTGGGGTAGAACCCATTGGATGCAAGTGGGTGTACAAGAGGAAAAGAGGACCGGACGGAAGGGTTGAAACCTTCAAAGCAAGGCTTGTGGCCAAAGGGTATACTCAGAAAGAAGGGATCGATTATGAGGAAACCTTTTCGCCTGTAGCTATGCTTAAGTCCATCCGTATTCTCTTGTCGATCGCTGCGCACTTAGATTACGAGATCTGGCAAATGGATGTCAAGACGGCTTTCCTTAACGGAAGTCTTGACGGGATAGATATCTATATGCAACAGCCCAAAGGTTTCATTGAAAAAGGCCAAGAGAATCTCGTATGCAAGCTCAAGAGATCCATTTACGGACTTAAGCAAGCATCGCGTACTTGGAACCAGTGTTTTGATCAAGTGATTAAGTCTTATGGGTTTGATCAAAACGAGTTCGAAAGTTGTGTGTATAAGAAGCGTGACGGAACTGCGGTGGTATTCTTAGTATTATACGTAGATGATATTCTGTTCATTGGAAACAATGTAAAGGTATTGTCAGACGTAAAGGTATGGCTGTCAAAACAATTTGATATGAAGGACTTAGGGGAAGCCGGTCACATCCTTGGGATCAAAATCACTCGCGATCGCAAGAAGAGGATGTTGGGCTTATCGCAAGCTTCATACATTGACACTGTTTTGAAGCGTTTCAGCATGCAAGATTCCAAGAAAGGTTTTGTACCTTTTAGGCACGGAATCCATCTATCGAAAGAAATGAGCCCTAAGACGCAAGCGGAGATATATGACATGAAAGGTGTTCCATATGCTTCGGCCGTAGGAAGCCTTATGTATGCAATGCTGTGTACGAGACCAGATATCTATTTTGCCGTGGGCATGGTGGCAAGATATCAAAGTAATCCCGAGAAAGACCATTGGACTGCCGTAAAGTTCATCTTGAGGTATCTGAAAAGAACTCGGGAGCGGATGCTGATTTACCAGTCAGATAGTCTAGTTCCCGTAGGATACACGGACTCGGATTTCCAATCAGACATAGACTCAAGAAAGTCAACCTCGGGTAGTGTGTTTTGCATGGGAGGAGGAGCCATTTCATGGAGAAGCGTTAAGCAGAAATGCATCGCTGATTCGACCATGGAAGCCGAGTATGTAGCTGCTTGTGAAGCAGCGAAAGGGGCAGTTTGGCTCAAGAACTTCTTAGTGGACTTGGACGTTGTTCCGAATTTGCCCGACAAGATAACTGTCTTTTGTGACAATGCCGGAGCAGTTGCAAATTCAAAGGAACCGAGAGCCCACAAGGCCAGCAAACACATAAAAAGAAAATACCATCTGATACGAGAAATCGTTAAGAGAGGAGATATAGAGGTGGCAAAGATAGCGTCGGGTGACAACCTAGCGGATCCATTCACAAAGGGTCTGCCTCAGAGTACATTCGAGAGACATGTGGATGGAATGAGAGTCAAGACTATTGCCAATCTGCTTTAAGTATAAGTGGGAGGAATTATTAGGTTAGTGTAGGTTGACATGAGATGTCACGTAGAGCTACTACACTAAGACATGCGTGATGTATACTAAAAGCAGACTTTAAGTATAAGTGGGAGATTGTTGGAGTTATACGTGAAAGTATGCTTTTACTTTGTATAACTCGTGTATCAAACACTCGTTTTATGAGAATAATTCTTTTATCGCATTTGCTTTAGTTATGATTGAATGTTGAATTTCTATTGCAAACCGTTCAATATATAGTACATGTTACATTGTAGTTAATGTGGTGATACCCGATCACTGAAGACAACATTAACAATTTACTTGTAACTAAACGTACGTTTTCACGACCTAGGTGGAATTGAACAATCCGCCGTGAAAGGTCGATGTGTAAGGCTCAGATTGGTCTGTCTTGACTAAGAGATTGCACTAGCACATTTAGTATGTGTTGAAGAGGTCCTACAGCGAGGATTAATTCTTCTGTTCTGAAAGGTGAAGAATTAGACCTCAGTGGTTGTTGATTTCTTAATCTCCGTCACTTAAATAGGACCGTGTGTGCTTAATAGTTACTGCTTTGATTCATGTTGGGTGAGAATCATTGCGACTTCGAACTTTGTGTCTTGGGCAGTAATATTAATCATACGACGGTTGCTAAGATTTAATACGGAGAAACGCGTGCGAGTACGGCTCGTGTGATTAGTCCCCTTGGTGGGCTCAGAAGTTTTATTGTACCAAATCTTGCAAGTGAAGAATTAGTTTCTTCGGTACGAATAATAATGTTGAGCTGTCTTTACTCCAAGGTGAAATATATTAATTAATTTAGAGCTATTCAGAAGCTTAATTAATTAATGGACTTGATAATCTTAAACGCGGGAAATAATAACCGGGAGCCCATATTATCGTAATATGGATTAAGATGGATAGTGCAATATTAATTTATTAGTGGTAATAATTAATATTAATGGGCTGAATTATATTGGGGCTCAATATTGAAATTCAGAAGTCCATTAGGAGGTCCAATCTTAATTCTCCTTAAGGTCTCTCAAGTAGCCCATTAAGTAGCCCAATAATGATAAGGTGATTAAAATAAAAAGAAAATTATATTGCTGATTTTTTCTTTAAATTTTCGAAAATAGTGATATTAGGAGAAATTATATTTTGTTGATTTTCTTGGAAAGATATTATGGAAGATATGTATTCTAGGAATACAAGAATATATCATATATTCAAGAAGATCCAAATCTTGAATTTCACACCTATAATTTTCGAAAATAACTATTTAAATAGGAGAGTGAGATTTTTGTGGAATATTTTATTTTGGAGAAAAGAATATATGAGATATATTCAAGATTTCTTAGAGTCTAAGAAAAGATTTTCTCCAAGCCCATATACACATGAAAAAATCGGCCACTCCTTATAATAAATAGGGGATGATTATTTCATCCCCAAGTACATAATTCCATGTGTTGGAAAAATCAAGAAGCATATATATTTTTCTTTTTCCTTAGT
The DNA here is from genome assembly GCA_947034835.1 of Ballota nigra. Lineage (NCBI taxonomy): Eukaryota > Viridiplantae > Streptophyta > Magnoliopsida > Lamiales > Lamiaceae > Ballota > Ballota nigra. Next base: position 39,705,331 of record OX344727.1, on the reverse strand, counting down.
TTATTAAATTACTTGAAAGCATCTCCCACCGGTGATCAAGTGAGGTGAAAAGGGAAATACTTGAGAAGGATTTGGGTTGATAGAGCGAGATTACAATTGTCCCGTATATCCAAAGGCCAATTCTACAAGAGGTACGTTAATCGCATATTTACTTGTTTATTCCGCCTAGTTAATATGTGAAATTAATTTAACATGCATGATGAAAATTAGTTGTTGGAATTATTATTTGAATTAATTAGGATTAATTCATGCTAGTAATAATTGTATTTAAATTCGTATTTAAATTTCATCCCGAATAGATTCCGGGCAACCCTATTTTCCCAACAACAACAACCTCAAGCATTCGAGCAAAACTTACACCAAGTCTACAGTTCTCAAAAGTCTACAGCCCTACCATAGTTAGAATTTTAGGACTTAGAGGATAGGAACTTGAGTTGTATTTTAGTTTGTTTGTTGTATTTCAGTGTAATTGAAACAAACTTTTAAGTGTAAACATGATCAATTGTTGAGTAAGCGCACCTTACACTTAATGTATATGAGAGTTTGCCTCATATACTTCTTAGTTTTCAAATCTTTAACATGCCGAAGGTGTAGATAAAAGAAAACAATGAGGGTTAGGGGTGTGGAAAATACGGTTCGAACCGAAAAAACTGACCAAACCAAAGCGAAATATAAATTTTGGTTCGGTTTTCGATTTGTGGTTCGATTTACGGTTTTAAAATTTGAATTCTTTTTATTTCGGTTCGGTTTACGGTTTTTATGAATTAAAAACCATATAGACCGAATTGAACCGAAATATTTTTAATAATAATAATAATATTATATATATATATATATATATTAATATTCACTAAATTAATATGTAATCACTCATAGTCTAATATAATATAATAATATTGACTTGAGTTGATTTGTGTTTTGTATAAAATACTTGAGGAGTGGTGTTTTGTGTTGATTATGTTTTTCAAATTGTTGCTTAACTTTTGAAAACTACTGTGTTAATATTTTTATTTGTTTATGTAGTAGGGTTATTGATGCATTTTTGCTTAAATTAGTATTTAGATGTTGACATGTTGCAAATAATTTGAAATAAACAAAATGTGTTGATGCTAAAAAAAAATTAAGCAAAATTTTAAAAAAGAGAAGTGTAAAAAATTTCGGTTGGTTCGGTTTAAGACCGAACCGAACCGAAATATTTTGGTTTGAGACCGAATGGTTTTTTGAAATATGGTTCGATTTTTAGTTTGTAAAAAAATTCGATTTGGTATTCGGTTTGACTAATATTATTCGGTTTGGTGACCGAACCGACCGTTGCACACCCCTAAATGAGGATATTACTATAATTTAATAAACATACAAAAAATAATTTAAATCATTTTAAAGAAAAAGTCATTTTTCTTTTTTATAATTTCCCATTTCGAAATACACCACACCCGTCATGTACGATTTGATTATCCTTCTGAAAGAATATATATACACATATATATCTAAATATATATATATATATATATATATATATATATATATTTGATTTTTCCTAATTATATTCATCTCATGCAAGAAAACTATCATCATGGCCACACTAATCCATCAGATAAATTTGACCTCTGCTTCAATCCCCACTGCACCACCTCCCAGTTTCAAGAGACCCACCAAACTCCCATCTCTCAGAATTTCACAAAATCCCATTTTGTCATTCACCGATAAATTAGTTTGCGGAACCCCAAACAAGTCTTTGGATGAAGCTTATGCATCATTTCTTGATCATTGTGCTACCCAAAACTCCCCATCACTTGGCAAACAAATTCACGCCCATATAATAAAGGGCAACCATGTGCACGATTTAGTGTTCTTGGGCACTAAACTTGTGTTTATGTATGGGAAATGTGGGTACTTATTGGATGCAGCAAAGCTGTTTGATGAAATGCTTGGAAGAAGTATTTTCACTTATAACGCCATGCTTGGAGCTTATGTTTCAAATGGGGAGCCTAGGAAAGCAATTGAACTGTATGCCCATATGAGGTCCCAGAATGTTCCAATAGATGCACATACTTGTAGTTGCGTATTAAAGGCCTGTTCTGGAGATAAAGATTTGCGTTCCGGAGGAGAGGTTCATGGATACATGATAAAATGTGGGCTTGTTTGTAATGATATCGTTTTGAATTCACTTGTTACTTTCTATTCCAAATGCAGTAATATAGGGGCAATGGAGTTGCTGTTTGATAGGAGCGGAAGAGGAGACATTGTGCTCTGGAATTTAATGATCTCTGCATATTTTAACAATGGCTTGAGCAATGAAGCACTTAAGGTGTTTGTAGAAATGCAGAGTGGTGGTATCACCCCCACCACATACACTTTCGTTGCTGCTCTTCAGGCCTGCGAGGAGCTATCGTCTGGTATGCAGATTCATGGGGTTGCCTTGAAGTCTGGTCTTTGTTGTGAGAGATATGTTTTGAATGCTTTAGTTGTTATGTATTCAAAGTTCAACAGAGTAGATGAAGCTGAAAGAGCTTTCGTCAACATTGGTGATAGGGATAGTATTTCTTGGAATTCAATGTTAGCTGCTTATGTCCAGAATTTTCTTTACGATAAAGCACTTAACTTATTCCTAGAGATAACTAAAGATGGGAAGAAACCCGACCAAGTATCAGTTATTAGTGTTCTTTCAGCCTGTGGAAGATCAAGAAACTTGTTGAATGGAATGGAAGCTCATGCCTTTGCATTGAAACATGGGATGGATTTGGATATTCAAGTGGGAAACACAATCATAGACATGTATGCAAAGTGTTCTAAGACGGACTTTATGGAATCTGCTTTTCGAAGAATTCCAGTAAAAGACTTCATTTCCTGGACAACAGTCATTGCTGGTTATGTTCAGAGCTCCTGCTACATGGAGGCTTTGCAATCAATGAGGGAAGTTCTGAAGGAAGGGATTGGTGTTGATAGAATGATGATCGAAAGTGTTCTCCTAGCTTCTCGTGGGTTGAAATGTATTTTAATAGCAAAAGAGATCCATGGCTACATAATCAGAAGAGAATTATTTGATCTTCTCCTTCAGAACACTATTGTGGATATATATGGAGAATGTGGAGAAGTTAACTATTCAAGAAATGCCTTCGAATCAATTGAAGTTAAGAATGTTGTATCGTGGACAAGCATGATTGATTGTTACGTCCATAACGGGCTTGCAAACGAGGCACTAGGACTTTCTTCTCACATGGTTAGAGAAGGGGTCGAGTTAGATTCTATTGCAATTTTGAGCATCATCTCAGCTGCTGCTAATTTATCATCACTTAGGAAAGGTAAAGAGATTCATGCCTTTTTGATCAGGAGAAGCCTCCATTTAGGGGACTCCATTTCAAGCTCATTAGTTGATGTGTATGAGCGCTGTGGTGATGTTCATAACTCGTTTAAAGCATTCAACTGTGTGAAGGATAAAGATTTAGTATTATATACGAGCATGATTAAGGCATATGGAATGCACGGGCAGGGTAAGAATGCTATTAAATTATTTAGAAAAATGGAGAAGGAGAATATTATCCCAGATCATATTGCTTTTTTGGCAATTTTATCTGCTTGTAGTCACTCTGCATTAGTTGATGAGGGTAAAAGTTTTTTCAGTACTATGAAATTCCAATATGATTTGGTACCATGGCCCGAGCACTATGCTTGTGTGGTTGATCTTCTTGGTCGTGCTAATCGATTAGAAGAGGCTTTTGATCTCATAAAAAGCATGAAAATAGAGGCTAATGCTGCTGTGTGGTGTGCTCTTCTTGGTGCTTGTAGAACTCATATGAACATGGTGATAGGAGAAATAGCTGCTAGGAAGCTTCTAGAAATTGAACCAGAGAATCCAGGAAATTACGTGCTTGTTTCAAACTTATACGCAGCAGCTGAAAGATGGGAAGATGTTGAAGAAGTTAGAGAAAGAATGAGAGTTAAGGGGCTGAAGAAGGATCCGGGGTGTAGTTGGATCGAGGTTGGGGACAAGATTCATACGTTTATCACGAGGGATAGATCGCATCCTCAGTGTGATGAAATATACGAGAAGCTCTCTGAGATGAGAGAGAAGTTAGAGAGGGAAGCAGGGTATAGAGCAGAAATTAGGTATGTGTTGCATAATGTGGAGGAGAGAGAAAAAGTGGAGATGCTGCATGGCCATAGTGAACGCCTTGCTTTGGCGTATGGTCTTCTAAAAACTCCGAGGGGAAGGCCAATTCGGGTGACGAAGAACCTGAGAGTGTGTGGTGATTGCCACACTTTTACGAAGCTCGTTTCCAAGTGTTTTGAAAGGGAAATAGTTGTGAGGGATGCCAACAGATTTCATCATTTTGAAAATGGAGCTTGTTCTTGTGGAGATTTCTGGTGATCCATTTCTACATTCATTGGTATTAAAAGACTTTATTCTTGCCCTTGTCCCCATCCCCATGGTCTTCTCACAAGCACAACCCACTCCATCTGAAGGTAATCTGATTTTAGATTTTGCATGGATTTGCAGAAACTATGAGTTGCTATTTCTTACTACTCCCTATTTAAGATTCTTGCTTCCAATTGTTACAATGAGTTTCTAATTCTTCCAACTTAAGATTCTTGGAAGTATGAGTTTCTAGTTGTTAGAATTTAAGTTTCTTGGATAGATTTGAAGAAACTGAGAGAGAGAGTTTCTTGACATTGCTACAATTTAAGATTAGTAAAAGGTTTCGGTCTAATTTAGCATAATTCATGTATAGTATTCAATTTCAAACATTATGTGCCCTTTATAAATAAAGACTTTCCATTCCATATGATGGGGAGGGCTGAAATGAAATATTCTAGATCTAGATGTTTAACTTTATCTTCCAGTTTATCTTAGTCAATAAGAATCTTCTTCTTGGTTCTTTTCTCAAACAGCTAGCCACCATGTTTTTTTAGTTATCTAGTTGTTAAATGCAAAAAATTATTGAGTTTCTACTTTCTAATGGATTTTCAGAAACTATGACTTTCTAGTTTGTTACAATTCAAGATTCTTAAATGGATCTGCAAAACCTATGAATTTCTAGTTTATTATACAATTCAACATTTTAAAATATTAGCAAACCAGGGCTGCAGGATTTTTTAATCCCATCAAATGAAACTTGAGTTTTCTTGTATCGTATGATAAAAGATGTTGCAATTTGTATGTATCTCGTGTTTGATATGATATGATATGATATATATAGCCAGGTTGGCTTTTACAAGTTTAAAATTTGGGCACAAGCCGACACCATGTGTTGGTTCTAGTTGGTATTTAATTTGTTCCTTCTTCTTTGATATATAATCTATCATCAAGTTATAATGTAAGATGATGCATACTGCTTTGCTTGTTAATAGTTGGATATGAATGAGAATCTATTACTAGACAAAAAACAAATCCTAAACATTTAGTTTACTCCATTTCTAAGTTAATGAATTCTTGTATTAATCCTGTTAATTGTTGTATTATCATTAATTAAATAATGAACAAATCGTAACATGCATCATCCCAATAACACTTATCTCACTTTCTCATTATCTTTTGATAATTTATCCTGTTTTTTAAAGTCAAATATTTGATTATAAATTACACTAGAAATATTAAGAATTGAGATCAATTGTTATTGATATTTTTGACCAACAATAAAATACCACAAATCTCGCTTTTTTATACTCCTGATAAACTTTTTTAATAACTTTTGATCAAATATATAATATTTTAAAATAATTTTTTCATAACCATTTCAATATGCCACTCAGTCATTATCTACATCATAACAAGATTCTTACGAGCATACATACTAGTTCTTCACCTCAAATTATTATTGTGACATTTGTGTCGATACAAATATTCCTAATTATCAAAGTCTTGACTCTCATGTAAATAATTTTTTTCTTGCAATTGATTTACATTTTATGTATTTTCTTAACAATATTAATTGTTTAATTAAAATAAATTATTAGTTTGAAACTATTAATTATTTTATTAAAATGAATCAATTTAATTATATTAATTATTTCATTAATAGATGTTGTGCTTAGTACAATTGTAAGGAATTGAAAGGGAGAACCATGGTGAATTTATTTATTTTTTTAATCAAAGTCATGGTACAATTATTACAAACACCCACTATAATTTTGATTATCATTCCTTACCTTTCAAAGTTCCCAACCAAGCACCCTCAATATAATATTATAATGTTAATCAAAGTTCGGTTTGGACAAACTCGGTCTAATTAACAACCCCAAATCACCAATCATTCACTCTCATTTCTCACTCCCTGAAGGATGATGAAGATGGAGCTAGGTTTTGCTTCCTCCACCCCGAAATTATCAATGCTACACAACAATGCACTGTCCAACACTGTTATGTGGTGTTACACCAACACATCACAACATGTGTACAAAACCACGCAATAGTGCTATGATTGAGCTAGGTTTTGCATCCTCTACTCCAAAATTATCAGTGCTACACAACAATGTACTTTCTAATACTATTATGTGATGTTGCACCAACACCTCACAACATGTGATACAAAACTACGCAATAGTGCAATGATTGAGCTAAGTTTTGCTTCTTTCACTCCAAATTCACCAATGCTACGCAACAATGCATTTTCCAATATCATTATCTGCATTATACAACAGTGTTGAAGCTTTGTATCTACCCCATATGCAACTATAGGGTCTAGGTTGTTTTACTCACCACTCTGTGTGTCTAAGCTAGCTGGCAAATGACAAGAAATTAAATAATTAATTAATAGAGGACAGAGAAGGGGCAGGGCAGGGCAGGGCAGGGTTGCTCTTTTGAAGCCTGCCTGTGAGTTATTATCAATGTGTGTGATAGACAGAGAGAGTAATGCTTGTAGTATGCTACTATTGCTTTTTAGCATACCAAGAAAAAAAAAAAAAAATAGAAGCACCAATTCACAATCTATACCCATCTTCATCTTTATCAGCCTATGATTTCATTACACTTGTTTCAACGATCAATTTTTTTTGTTTAAAAAACCCATCTAAATTATTAGCCAACGAGAAAATATAAAATTGTCTACGAAAATATTAATATAATTAGAAATTTTTTAATAAAAAATTTCTTAGTGGTAATTATTTATAACTTTTTTTAATTATATAAATAATTTCATTCCTTACCTACAAAGAATTTTTCTACGAACAAATTGTTTGTAGGTAAACTTTTGAAGTCGAATTACTTGTAGGTAATTAATATTTAGGAATTTCAGTTTGCAGATAAATTGTTTGTAGGTTGAGGAATGACCGAAGATGCTTACATGATTAAAAAAATTATAGGCAAGTCATAGATAATCCCACTATAAAAAAAATTTGTTAAAAAGTTTTTTAGACATTTTTTATTTATCTTTTTGTAGTGTTATTGTTTTAATTTTTTTTTAAATTATACTCCCTCCGTCCCAATTTTGTTTTCCCGTTTGACCGTGCGCGGAGTTTAATGCGAGATTGGATTTAGTATTTAAATGAATAAAGTAGTATTTGGAATGATGAATGATGAATAAAGTAGTTTCTATTTTAGGGATGAGAAAACAAAATTCGGACGGACCTTTTTGGCAAATGGAAAAATAAAATTTGGACGGACCTTTTTGGCAAATGGAAAAACAAAATTGGGACGGAGGGAATATAATTTTATTTCACTGAGGTCTCTGTTGATAGTAACTCACTAAGTTTGCTAAATCAATATTAATATATTCAGATGATATTTAAGATCATATTTTGTTAAACATTGTCTATAATGAAGTATAAAAAAAGTTTTATAAAACAAGAATTAATATATGTTGTTAATCGTTATATTTTTTGGAAAATATGTGAAAATGTTGCTTGAAAACAACTACAACTAATAAATACTGAAGATTGAGGTATTAAATGCTAAATGAGATGTTGAATACTGAAGGACAATAAATTCAAAGGAATAAATACTCAAAGGTTTGTCATGTCTATGTGTAGACTCAAGCTTGAATGTTTGTGATCCTTTATTAAGTGTCTTAAAATTGTATTTACAGCACAAAGGTATGCCATTAGACTGAAATTTTGGGCAATCTATACATTAAATGCATGAATTGACTCTTTTTCCGGAGCTGTGCCGAATTCCTTTTGTCAGATGGATTCGGCCCAATACAATTGGGACAATTATATTGTTGGTACAAGATCTCCTTATATTAAGGGATTTAGTTCCTAATTTAGGTCCCGAGTGCTATGTTCGGCACTGATTCACTGTTCACTTGCCTAAACGGCCTTGATCTTCTGACTAGATCTTTGTAGCCCATCTCTCCGGATTTAATTACGAGGCCTGGCTTGTGTAGTGTTGCCTCGTCAGTTGGTCTTGCCGAGGCTGAGGTCCACTATCGGGTCGACCCTGTTCATCGAGGTCCGCCCTATACTTCGCTGAGGTCCTGGAGATCTAGCGACTCTACCCTTCATCCCATCAGAGGTCCTGATAATGATGTCGAGGTTGACCTTCGTCTGACGTGGATTAATAGCATCACACCAATATATTTTAAGAGTTTTTCAAGATAAAAAAAATAGGTCATAGACCTAATAAAACTAGACTTTATAGTTTAAGATTTTATTAAAAAATAAAAATTAGTTTAAGGATCTGCCAAAATGAAATTTGATACTCCCTCCGTCCTCAAACGCTTTGCACACTTTTCTTTTTCGTCCATCTCCAAACACTCTACACACTCTATAAATGAAAATATTTATTTAACTTTATCTTCACAATATTTACACAAAATGTCATTATTTTTTACACTTATTCCAACCATTTCCATTACTTTAATAACAAAATTTTACACATCACCTTTAACACTCTACTTATTACAAATTTTTCTTAAAAAGTGTGTCCCAAAAAGTGTAAAGAGTGTTTGAGTACGAATGGAGTATATTTTAGAGACCTATTAATGCATTATGTATATATCTTACCATTTTTTTTTAATTTCTTTTGTTTTTTAATATTCACTGGAATAATGGAGCATGCTTCTAAATCTCAAACTCATAGCTACCCAACTCCTTATGGTTTCTTTTGGTTTTACTCCTATTATCTTAATCTACCATTTTCCTAATTCCTCTTTCATGTAAGTTGTAACCCAATTCTTGAATATATAATTTCCCGGTGTAAATAATTTCATAAAGTGATGATTTTATTTTAAATTGGTTCTGCAAGTTTAGGATTTCAGAGATTCTATTCTTGACGAATATATATGACCTCTGTGATGTGTCATTTGTTGATTTACATCTCAATGTTTCTATTGCATAACAGAATTTTAAAAGTGTGCATTGACCATGCATTCTCTCTGCAGGCCCCTCTCCTATTTTATTACAATCGGACAAATTTCTTTAATTTCCTTTTGTTCTTATTTCCTTGTCTTCTTCTATGTCATAATGATACTTGTAACAATTTTCTTTTTCTTTGTTGTGAAATGAATCCCCTTGTCTCTGCAACATTTGTCTGATTTGTGATCACATGTAGCAAATTGAATTGCACATCAAATCTTGAAATCCATTCTTGTATTGGATACCTACTAAATAGGACTTAGATGTTCTCAACTTGTAAAAATTGGTTTCCAAATTAATGTTTCAAATGACAAAAAATATGTTGAGAACACTGTTGGGCACTATTTGGTTAAATTTCTTGTATACTTCTGTTTTGGATTGGACAACAGAAAACACTATTTCATAAATATGGTAATATATAATTAATTTTTTTTTTACTCATTTGCAAAAGATTTTTTTTCCTACCATGTTAATGTTAAATGGTCCATATATTTTTACGGTCCACCAATTACAACTTTTCACGGTAAAATAAATTCGTTCATGCTAGTTTCAATCCCATTTTCATGGGGGTAGAATTTGAATAGGTCCGTGTGGGTTTTAGACATCGTTTTGAAAATTAGGCTTACTCTTGGTGCACAGTGCAATTCAGATAATTTTTTTAAAAGTCACTCTTTATATTATTAAAAAATTATCCTTGTTTATATTGAAAAATCACACCCACATATGATAATAGGTGTATCTTTTCAGTATAAATAAAGACAATTTTTCAATAATATAAGTGGCGATTTTTTAAAAATACTCTTAAATTTCATAAGATACAATTACCCTTAAAATTATTATGTTGTAATGTGAAAATTCGACGCATAATATATATAATTGTAATTAGGTAGTGTTAAGAGTTTATGAAGGATAGATGGGTATATTAGAAAAGTAATGATATGTTATAGTGATGTTTATAGACTTAAGAAATTAATCTGTGAATTTTTTAATCCATTTATTTTTAAATTTCAAATGATTCTATGGTTGGATTGATTTAAATTTTATATGGGTGAAATATAAATCATCTCACATAATAAGTCTGAGGCTAAAGCATTAATCCTCCCTTGCCAGGTATAGGTATAGGTATAGGTATATTAATATACACGGAACAGAAGTATTGGGAAAGCCCTGATGAAATATTATTTGTAGCTGAATCTACAATATTTCCATAGTCAACAAAATATTGATTTGTAAGTAGGTAGCTAGTTTGGTCGGATTATATTTATACAAAAGAAAGAAAATAAGAATAGTGGAAGTTTGAAGTGAATAATTGAGGCATCAGCACATGAATAGTCATTTTATAGCCATATCTACTGCACAAAAAACCCCACCCTTTCCTTTCTTTATTACTCTGATGATTAGCAAACACTCTAGACCACCACCCTCCATCTGCCGCCCCTATATATATATATTTCCACCTGTATGTAACACACACATATATATATATATAGATACATGTTAAATGAGTAAGGCTAAGGCTGCATGCCTATAGTCTATATATATAGGTTGGTTAGCTGTTCATAGCTGCCCACATGACAATGCCTTAAATTCACTGTTGAGAAATGTGAACTTGTCTTGCCCACCACCACTTTTCATATATAATTTCTCCTCCTATAAATTACTACTACATTACATGCATCCCTCAACACTTTCTTACTTCCATTTTCTACTTTCTTAACTTGATAAAAATAGCTAGCTTTCTTTTTAATCATTTTCATTTCTAAACATAATTAAACACGCTCTTCTTTGAAGTCAACAGGAGAGGAACAAGTGAAGCTGCCAGCATGATCTATCTTGGGATAATTTTTGAACAAAATGATGAAATTAATAAAATAAAAATGAAAATTAAGCCAAGCTAGGTCATGCTCTGACAGCATCACTCCTTCCTTCCTAGCTCGTTAATTGGTTGGGAACGATATCCTTAGCCCTTCATTTCATCTTCTCTACACTACACTCAAATGTAAGTAAATTAACCATATATCCCTCTAACTATTTATATATATGTTGATATTGTTTTCTATGCAACTCATTTTATTTTATTCCCTTGGTCACTATTTAATTTTGTCTCATTCTCATCTGAATTAAGTGGCATGGGTATTTCAAATTTTCTCCTTGTTTTTTTTAGGGCTGGATATATGCAGCTGGATGCTTGATTAAGAGTTTTTTAGGGTTGGATAAGAGTTTTAAAGATATCATCACATCAATCACTTCCGGAAAATCTAATTTACTAATTTAATTGAAACAATAATAAAATGGATTTTTGTTAGGGTTGGTTAATCTTTCTTTACCCATAATTTTTCTTTTTAACTGAATTCACATTTAAAAAAACAATGCTTATATAGTGTTGGAATTAAGTTATTGGTGTTTTCACGTTAATTAATGTTGTGTATATGAATATTGGAAGGGTGTGGATGCATGGGAGAATTCAGAAAATCAAAATAGAATGTGCACAATTATAGTAATACTAAAAAAATTTATATAAATAAAATATAAATAATTTAAAACTTGAAAACATATAATGAGTATTTAATAAAATTACATTAATTTAGGGTATGCGTAATCACAATATATTACTTTAACAAAGGGGTTTTGTGCATTTTATGCAAAATATAGCTATTTTTTTCTTTTTTACCCAACTTATATATTAAGAACACAAATATACTGTGAACAAATTTTACGGTGAAACTTGTTTGTATTTTATTTGTATTTTTTAATAATATTAGTTATTTAAAATATTAGTATTTTGTAATGAAGCAACTGATATCGTTTTAAATTGTATGGTAATTAAAATTGGTTACAAGATATTTGTTTTATTCAAATATACAAATAAAAAATTCCTTTATTTAAAGAAAGATTAAAATCATTCTCAACGAATTCTCCTACTTTAAAAGTAGTTAAAAATATTATCACTATTTATTTTTAAAAATATTTATTTTTATATATAAGTACACAAGCATGATATTTCATACGTTATTCTTTACAAAAGTAATTGTTGAAAATGTTCATATCTCTAAATCATGTGATAGAGAGTTAATGTCATATTGATGTTATGTTTCTCCGGTTGGAGCAACGGTGATCTTTGATTTTATCGGTGAATGATTTAGAATGAGAATTAAGCTGAAGAAGGAGAATATATAGTAAAACATTTTGAATTTGATTAGAAGAAAATATTCAATTATGTATTTACAATAGATTAAAACTTTTAACAATTAAATATTTTTTAATCACTATTTAAAATAAAAATTATTATATAATCTTATAATAATATATTTTCAAACCTCTCCAAGATGATGTGTCAACACCACCTTATTCTTAGATTGATGTAGCATGTCTCAAATCTCTCCATTTTGAAATACTGCGCTCTCATTAAAAGTTGGTTTAACTTTTAATCTCGACCCTTCGTTCTATATCATTAAATCTAAACCATTAATTTATATCTGCATAATTAATGCAAATAGATATTTTTTTCATTTTCTTATTTAGTTATTTTTAGAATTTATTATAAATCATATTTTTTTCAAACCTTAATGTTATTAAATATGATCTATTTATTGAATGAATATAAATTTATCATTTCTAAGTTTGAGTTAGTATATATAGTATCATATAATGTTAGATTATTTTTTTCCTAAAATAAAAGTTATATAGTGTGAAGTGTCATATGTGAAGTATGAAGTCTACTGAGCTTAAATCAATAAGGAGCTACATTGATGAAGTGTTAGCCGTGGAAGTTAGTCTATTTGGGGTATCAGCAGAGTTATATCAGATGAGGTTCATCAGATGAGGTTTAAACAGTGGAGTCCTATCAGTGGAGGTCTAGACCGGAAGTCATCTGATGTTAAGTGACCAAGTCAGCTGAGGTCAAGTCATCTGATATAAAGTACAAAGACGCGAAACACCAAGTTGAAGCTAACACGAAGGCGATTCTAACTGAATCAACTGAAGCGGTTATTGGAGTTTGTTAAACAGCTGGATAACTGCTTCACTTATGAGTTTGTTACAACTGAATCAAGTCTAGATTCATCTCAATCTCTGTAATTAAAAAGGGGAGTTTCTTAGCTGAGAAAAACAATTAGAGTGAGATCATCTTTGAGAGAAAACACTGTGAGATTGAGTGCTCTGTAACTTGTAACTTCCATTTCTTGCTTAGTGAAAAGTCTATCCTCTCGGATCCCGTGGACGTAGGAGTATTCATCTCCGAACCACGTAAAATTCTGGTGTTCTTGTGTGATTTTCAATTCTGTTCTTATTGCATTTGATTCTGATTCCCGGAAACAAGTTTTCTTGTGAATCCAAAATCGTGATTAACAAGTGGCGCCGTCTGTGGGAAACAATCATGGCTGCAACTAAGTTCGATATTGAGAAGTTCACGGGGAAGAACGATTTCAGCTTATGGAAGATCAAGATGAAGGCACTCCTGGTACACAATGGGTTGTACGAAGCCTTGTTGCCACCGGCTCAGGTGGCTTCTGGATCTAATCCGGCGAAGGTGGAGGAGAACAAGAGGAAGGCACACAGTGCCCTTATCTTGTGTCTTGGGGACAAGCCATTGAGGGAAGTATCGAAGGAGGAAACCGCTCTTGGGATCTGGAATAAGTTGGAGCAGTTATACCAGACCAAGTCTGTTACGAACAAGTTATACATGAAACAGAAGCTTCAAGTCTTCAAGATGAATGAAGATAAGAATCTTGGTGATCAGTTGGACGAGTTCAACAGATTGGTGGATGATCTGGAGAGTTTGGATGTTACAATTGATGATGAAGATAAGTCATTGATGTTGTTGAATGCCCTACCTAAGTCTCTGGAAAATTTTAAAGATGCCTTGTTGTTTGGTAGGCAAGATCAGGTGATGTTTGATGATGTTCAAACTGCCCTGAAAACCAAGTTTCTACAGATCCAAGCTGATGGGAAGAAGCCTGCTGAAGGATTGAATGTCCAATCCAAGAAGAAGAAGGGGTTTCAGTCCAAGAAGAAGGATGGTGGAAAAGGGAATAAGGGTGGGAAGAAATCTGATTTTGTTGAGAAGAGGAAGTGTTTCACTTGCCATAAGGAAGGTCATCTGAGAAAGAATTGCCCTGAGAGAAAGAAGAAAGACAATCAAGGTGATCAAGATGGAGATGCAGCTGTTGTGGAGGTTGAAGGATATGATAGTGCAGAGGTCTTGATGGTTAGTCATGAGAGACTAAGTCAAGAGTGGGTCCTGGACTCTGGGTGTACTTTTCATATGTGTCCACATGAAGACTGGTTCCTGGATCTTGAGAAAATTGATGGAGGTCTTGTTCTTTTGGGTAATGATGAGAGCTGTAGAGTGCAAGGATCTGGTTCTATCAAGATCAAGATGTTTGATGGGGTTGATAGGATCTTATCTGATGTCAGGTTTGTTCCTGAGTTGAAGAGAAATCTTGTTTCTCTTGGTACTTTGAATTCTAAGGGTTTTGAATTCAAGACAGAAAAAGGAACTCTGTCAATAACCAAATCTGGAAGAATTGTTATGAAAGGGATGATCAAGAATGGTTTGTATACTTTGATTGGAAGAACTGTAACAGGATCATCTGATGTTACCATGGGGTCTTCTGAGGTAAATTTGTGGCACAAGAGGTTGGCACATGTTGGTGAGAAGGGCCTGGTGGAGTTATCCAAGAAGGGAGCAATCCCAGGGAAGATGATATGTAAGCTGGAATTCTGTGAGAGGTGTGTTCTTGAGAAATCAAAGAAGCAAGCATACCAGAAAGGGAAGCATACCACCAAGGAGGTTATGGATTATATACATTCTGATGTATGGGGCCCAGCAAGGGTATCCACTCATGGTGGAGGCAGGTATTTCCTTACCCTTATTGATGATTATTCCAGAAAAGTTTGGGTTTACATTCTTAAACAGAAGAGTGATGCCTTCTCTAAGTTCAAAGAATGGTTGATTGAACTTAAGAATAAGAGAGGCAGGACTATCAAGCACTTAAGGACAGATAATGGGCTTGAATTCCTATCAGAGGAGTTTCAACAATTCTGTAGGGAGAAGGGTATTACTAGGCATAAAACTGTTCCTTCAAACCCCCAGCAGAATGGTCTAGCAGAGAGGATGAATAGAACTATTCTGGAAAGGGTTAGGTGTATGTTATCTGATGCTCATTTACCTAAGAGTTTTTGGGGGGAAGCTGTTAACACAGCTGTGTATCTCATTAATAAAGTGCCATCATCTGCTATTGATTTTAAAACCCCAGATGAGGTCTGGTATGGGAAGATCTCTGATTACTCTAAGCTGAAAGTATTTGGGTGCCTGGCTTATGTTCATGTGAGGCAAGATAAACTTGAACCTAGAGCTTTAAAATGTATTTTCATTGGGTATCCAAAGGGTGTTAAGGGGTACAAGCTGTGGTGTCTAGAGCCTGGGAACCAGAAGTGTATTACCAGTAGAGATGTAGTGTTCAATGAATCACAGATGGGATACAAGTCTGGTGGAAGTGATGGAGGGCCATCAGCTGAAGAGATGGATGGTATTATTTCTGAGCCAATTACTCAAGTAGAGGTGGAGCCTGATCATGACAAGCATGATAGCTCATCTGGTTCTGAACCAGAGCAAGCACCAGGGGAGAATGAGTCATCAGATGAGGATAGTGCACCAGTAGATGAGGAAGAAGGAGTGCCAGAAGCAGACTTGAGAAATTATAGTCTGACAAGAGACAGACCCAGAAGACAAATACATCCTCCAGCAAGGTTTGGCCGTGTGGATCTGGTCTCTTATGCACTTGTTACAGCAGAAGCCATAGAGTACCAAGAACCTAAGAACTACAAGGAAGCCCTTGAGTGTGATGATAGGGAGTCATGGATTACAGCCATGACAGAAGAGATGGAGTCTCTTAAGAAGAATCAAACTTGGATTCTTGTTGATAAGCCACCTAGGCAGAAGCTAATCAGTTGTAAATGGCTGTTTAAAAGGAAGCTTGAATCTGGTTTGAAAGATCAAGTGAAGTTTAAAGCCAGGCTAGTTGCCAGAGGATTCACTCAGAGGGAAGGAATTGATTACAATGAGGTTTTCTCACCTGTTGTTAAGCATTGTTCAATCAGGCTACTTCTCAGTAGAGTTGTCCAAGAGGATCTGGAGCTACAACAACTAGATGTAAAGACAGCTTTTCTGCATGGTGATCTTATTGAGGATCTGTACATGCACCAACCAGAAGGGTTTGTTGAACCAGGGAGTGAAGGAAAGGTGTGCCTGCTCAAGAAATCTTTGTATGGCCTCAAGCAAAGTCCAAGACAATGGCACAAGAAGTTCAATGAAGTTATGCTATCCATTGGTTTTGTAAGAAGCAAGTATGACACTTGTGTATACCTGGAAAGGCAAGGTAATGATGTGATAGCTTATCTTCTGATTTATATGGATGACATGCTTATTGCCAGTAAAAGTCTTCTGAAGATTCAGAGTATCAAAAGGAAGCTAAGTGCTAGATTTGATATGAAGGACTTGGGAAATGCTAAAAGGATTCTTGGAATGGATATTCTTAGGGACAGAAAAGCTGGAAGACTATTCTTATCCCAGAAGAGTTACATTGAGAAGGTCCTGAAGAGGTTTAACATGCATGAGAGTAGAGCTGTGTCAACTCCTCTGGGACAACAGTTCAAATTATCTAAGGAAATGGAACCAAAGTCTGATGAAGAGAAGAAGACTATGATGAAAGTACCTTATGCAAGTGGGGTTGGAAGCCTGATGTATGCTCTGGTCTGCAGCAGACCAGACTTAGCTTATTCATTGAGTATGGTGAGCAGATACATGGCTAATCCTGGAAGATTACATTGGGAAGCTTTGAAATGGATCTTCAGATACCTTAAAGGGTCATCTGATCTGGGATTGATGTTTGAGAGGATGACTGACCAGAAGTGTCCACTGGAAGGTTTTGTAGATTCTGATTTTGCTGCTAATCTGGATACCAGAAGATCTTTAACAGGGTATATCTTTACACTTTACAATACTGCTGTGAGCTGGAGATCTGTTCTGCAGAGTGGAGTTGCTTTATCTACTACAGAAGCAGAGTTTGTTGCAGTGTCAGAGGCTGTTAAGGAGGCTTTGTGGTTGAAAGGCATAATCAAGGATTTTGGCATAAACCAAAGGGCTGTGGTCGTTCATTGTGATAATCAGAGTGCAGTACATCTGGTTAAACATCAAGTGTTCCATGAGAGATCAAAGCACATTGATGTAAGGTTGCATTTTGTGAGGGAAATCATTGATAAAGGAGTGGTTCTAATCCAGAAAATATCTACAGATGACAATGCTGCATATATGTGTACAAAGTCTTTACCAGGTACTAAATTCAAGTTTTGTGTTGAATTGGTAAAGATGAGTGTATGGGATGTTCCTTAGGCCCAAGCTGGAGCATGGAGGAGAGGAGGAGAGGATTGACACTTCTCATCTGAGGTGGAGAATTGTGAAGTGTCATATGTGAAGTATGAAGTCTACTGAGCTTAAATCAATAAGGAGCTACGTTGATGAAGTGTTAGCCGTGGAAGTTAGTCTATTTGGGGTATCAGCAGAGTTATATCAGATGAGGTTTAAACAGTGGAGTCCTATTAGTGGAGGTCTAGACCGGAAGTCATCTGATGTTAAGTGACCAAGTCAGCTGAGGTCAAGTCATCTGATATAAAGTACAAAGACGCGAAACACCAAGTTGAAGCTAACACGAAGGCGATTCTAACTGAATCAACTGAAGCGGTTATTGGAGTTTGTTAAACAGCTGGATAACTGCTTCACTTATGAGTTTGTTACAACTGAATCAAGTCTAGATTCATCTCAATCTCTGTAATTAAAAAGGGGAGTTTCTTAGCTGAGAAAAACAATTAGAGTGAGATCATCTTTGAGAGAAAACACTGTGAGATTGAGTGCTCTGTAACTTGTAACTTCCATTTCTTGCTTAGTGAAAAGTCTATCCTCTCGGATCCCGTGGACGTAGGAGTATTCATCTCCGAACCACGTAAAATTCTGGTGTTCTTGTGTGATTTTCAATTCTGTTCTTATTGCATTTGATTCCGATTCCCGGAAACAAGTTTTCTTGTGAATCCAAAATCGTGATTAACATATAGTTATATATTCCAAAAAATATTTTTATGTGATATATTTTTATTATGGACAAGATATAATATTGCATGCATTTTTTTAATTATAAATAAGAGCATATTGTATTTCATTTTTTCACATCAAAGTTTCATTTGTTCCATTCTTTTGCTGAGATTTCTCCCATCAATTGTTGGTTAGTTATATATCTTTTGTTATTAGTATATTTATTTTATAATTAAATTCATCATTTTAAGTGCTCACAATTTGATTAGATTTAAATATCAATATCAATATCAATATGAATGTAATGATGATTGTTGATTTATGCTCTACATCGTTCAGTTTAAATATTCTTCATGTGCAAAAATAATATATTTAACTATACCATATATTTTTATCTGAATAATTATGATGGTTTAATTGTTGTAATTTAAATCTCATTTTAGATTTCAAGAGTATGACACTTCAATTTTCTCTGATTTCTAATATCAAGAGTGAGAGCAAAAAATTGACCGTTAAAATTAGGATTGAAAAAGTTGGACAATATTTTTTAATGATTTTAATAGAGACAAGTTCTACTTGGAATTCATTTTGATCGATGAACAGGTATTTGTAACGTTAAAATTTATTTTAAATTTTGTATTGTTTCTTATATAAATTAATTTCTTACTGTATACTCCCAATAACTAATAATGTTGATTAATTTATAAATTATTCAATATTGAAATGGAAATGGAAATTGATTATTATTAAATTATTAGTATAAGTAATGTTATTCCATAATTGTTATTAATTTATGTGAATTTTGATTTTTTTTTAATTATTTAGTTTGTAGGATATACCTATAGGGTTTAGTGAATGACACGGGTCACAGCTAAACAAATCCCATAATTTATTGTATATACCTCGAAATTTTTTAAACAAAAATACTCTTATATTAAATATCTATAGAAAATAAATATAATATATTTTTCGAGTACGCGAAATTTGCATGGGTACACTCTAGTAATATACATATATACATATATATATTTTTTTTGAGATAAGAGGGCATGCGCTTGCATACCTTTCTCCTATGTGTAATTGTGTATCCGTCAATGGGTGGATGCATTATTGAAAATCTTATGCCGACCAATTTGTTGGCTTGACTTTCAAAAATATGAAATAGTCAGGTTTTTTTTTTTTTTTTCTTTTTCTTTCTAAGAGTTTTCAATGGCAATATTGAATTTACCACCACCTTCATCAAATTTATCTTTAGCAATAAAACCACTTCTATTCATTCCACCCAAATTTTAATTTAATCATATTTAATTTTTATTTTGTTTGCGTAGCTATGCTTTTGTGTGTTCTAGTTTAACATGTTTGTGTATTTTAATTTAAAATTTGTATTTTGTAATTTAATATTTGGTATTTCCTTTAATGTTGTCTTATTATATTTTAATACATTACTATTTGTGTTGTCTCATGTAAATTTTTATTTAATATTGAGTTTTATACACTCAAAAAGTATTATATAATTTTAATAAATAAAAAAAGAAATTTGGTTATTGAACAGTGTATGACCAGATTGTTTATACACTGTTCAAATGATTTCAGTTTGCTTTCTAAACCTGAGCTGCGTTGGGGGAGGGTATTGGAGGCAATCTGCCCCAGCATTGGGAATGCTCTAAGGACACTAACGTGAATAATATGTACAGAAAACAAATTGATTTAGTTTCTGAGGCTATTTTAATTTTGAAAAATATTGATTTTAAAAAAAAGAATTTGACGATCCTCAGATAATGACCGTAAGACGACAAAATGCAACTATATTTATTGTCTTCTGTATTACCTGCTATCTACTGTTTCATAATTAGGGCTGACATACTGTATCGTACCGCATACTGTACCAAAAATTTTCGGTATGCAAAATTCCATACCGATATCATACCGAATTTCGGTATACCAAAATAGCATATCGTACCGAACATTCGGTATGCCGTACAGTACTGGTCCATACCGAAATATCGGTATATACCGATGCTGTGAGACCCGAACTTCTCACAGCCCATACACTAATATAGTTCGTATATTTTTCATGATTTATGCTCTATTGAGGAATCCACTTTATTTTATCTTGTATTTGTAATTGAAAAATATGCATTCTTTTACATAATTATTGGTGACGGATTTTTAATATTAGTATCGATATTTAAGTAATAATACAAATCGTTTTATGGTTAGTAGTACTATTTAAATGAATATATTCGCTACTCATTGTCCAATATATTTCATGCATTGGGTGCATTTTAATTATTTAAGTATTATTTATAATTTACATGAATTCCTTATTATTTATGTGTTACTTGTGAATTTGCATTATATCGTACTATTAAATATATTAAATTACTTATGTGCTATTATTTATTTAATGGTGAGTAAATCCTATTGCAATATATTTGAGATGCTAGTAATATTTGGTACCGCAATACAAATTATTTGCTTGTTGATGGGGTGTTGATTAAATAAAATTAAATAAAAGATGTAAAATTATAATATAATTATTAATTATGTATATGTATATGTATATGGTAAGGGAATACATATGCACTGTATGAGGATTGGGGAATGTATACTTGATGACTAAGCAATTCTTAAAAAGAAAAACCAAAGTTATGATATACTACTTTTTAAGTCTAGTTAGTCTGGTAGAGTGAATTGCAAAATAGTTACGCACAAGAATAGAATAGTTTCGGCCGAGGAAAGAAAAGAGGGAGAAAAAAACTGGAAGCAAAGGGTGATTATATCAGGTATGTAATACCCTGACACAAAAATTATAAGAAATCATTATGTGATTAAATGTTTCATGTATTTTTTTATGAGCAATATATGTTTTCAAGTTTACTTTCAGGTAACGGACGAACTTTCTGAGCCAGGCGCACTCCTAGCACTTTTAAGAATAAAGTTTAAGGTTTGAATGATATTAAAACTATATAAGATTTCATTTTATAAAGTTAGAGAAAATGCGAGGCCTTAAATTTTAAAGGGCATTTTTTCAAACGAAAGTTTTGCGTGTTAAAAAAAATATTTCATATACATTTATCCTTTATTTTAAAAAGAAAAATTTAAGCTCAACTTTTCGGTTACTAAGTGACAACCCGAGTTCGGAGTGTTTCAAGCCACAAGGGCTTGCGTTCTGGAAACGGGGCGTTACAGGTGGTATCATAGCCCATGTTCAAATCGTCGGACAAAAATAACTTATTTTATAGAAAAGTAAAATATTTTTCGTAAAAACTTTTCAAAAGAATATATATTTTTTTTCATTATGATACAAATTAAAATAATTTTACTTATTTATTTGGCATTTATTTAAAAGTCATATATATATAAAAAAAAATTTAAATATGTTACTAGTGGGAAAATGTGTCTACTACTGCAGCAAGCCAAACACCTCGAGGTAACAAAAGTTTATCTTTACAAGTTACTAACAAGAACTTTATTTATAAGTTGATAACAAAAACATATTACCCAAAATTGCTTATGAATCATAATTTACACTACTTAAGAAATTATACAAGTTACAAGGACGTTCAATCAGATCACTCATGATAAGTTATGAAAAGGAAAAATACTTATGTATTATGAAAGAGGAAGAAAGTCACATGATAAGTACACGAACCCAAAGGAACATTACGCGAAAACCCTACTCGATTAGTGAAAGATCGAGTGCTATGTGCTATTTGCTTACGTGATTTTTAAGTTTTTTTTTCCGCTTTATAGAAACTATATCACCCTTTCCACCCATGATACTGACCCTAGAACCTTTCTTTTCAGACCCGATTTTAGAAGCCGCTGCTGAGCATGACATTTAGACTTCGATACTTAGCGATATCCCAGCTTGAGTCAGAGAGCGTAACTGCTTACGCTACTCGGTTCCGTACCTATCGTGGAGTCGCTGCGACAGAGGAGTATCATGACACAGAGTGGACAGCTGCTACACTCTTTAGGGAGGGTGTTCATGCCGAGTGGGTTCCACTTGCCCGTGGAGTCTTTGACCACCTTGCTGTGATAGATTCCCAGCTGGGAAACCATATCCATTTGGATGGGTTCATGGATGAGGTGATCAGGGGGATCACAGCCGCTTCTTCAGCACGCCGCCGATCATTGGAGGCGATCGCTTCAGCAGATCGACACGAGGCTAGTGCCGAGTCTTATGATGAGGAGGCGCATCTGTGCCACTTACTTATCGCCAGCCATCGGGAGAGCATTCAGAGTCACCAGGGAAGCATTGCTCATCACACTAGGAGCCTTCTGCAGCAGCAACAGCTGTATACCATTGCTAGACAGAGAGCTACTACCGAGCATGAGTCTCTACGTGCTGATCGTGAGGAGGCAGTCACCCTTTGGGAGGAAACTGGCCTACCATTTGGACCTATAGAGTACGACCCCGAGGAGCCACCCGAGGGACCTTTTCCTAATGAGGAGTCAGACACAGGAGGATATACTCACTCAGTTACTGGAGCACCATCAGATGATGGAGAGGATGGGGTAGTCCCTGATATTGATATACCACCCAGTGCCAGTAAGGCAGGACCCAGCCGTCTGCCAGGGCTTTAGATCGACCTTGCTCACTTTAGTATAGTTAGCCCGATAGTTTCCTGACAGGTATAGTAGTCAGATGTTCGGCCTACTTTTTGTACTAGGCCATAGCCATAACCAAGCCTAACCATAACCTTTTGCCGCTCGCAGTCCGTATCAATGTGAGGATGCGTAGCACTAGAAGCATAATATAGATGTTTATTTTCCAATTATATATATGTTGTAAGGGGATATATTCTCCGAAACTTTATTGATGCCATATATATATACATATATTTTCACTTATATCTCAATATGAATATGTACTATTCTACCTGTTATTTTTACTTATTATCGCTTAATTGCATGTGTTCCTAGTTCCCTAATTTACAATTGTCGAGGACGTCATTGTGACATTGAGTCACGACAGTGGATTGCCAATGATTTACTCCAAATGCATAATTGGTGCTAGTGCCTTGTTAATTATGATATTAGGTTCTGTTTTTGAAGTTTGTATCTCACCTATATGACATAAAAAATATTCTTCTTTTTTCAGATCCTTCTTTTAGATGGCACCTAAGACTAGGGCACGTATCAACCCTAATAGGACCCGTGAACCCCAAGAAGAAGATGTAAGGCAAGCACCGCCAAATGACGGCGCAGGCGCTAACATGGCAAGGGAGTTCTTCAACTCTCTTCATAACTTTATGCACCACCAAGCTGTTGATGAACGTATTTAATCGGATGGATTAATGGCTGTTTAAATCTGTGTTACGTCACCAATCAATACGTGTGATTGATTACCACCGTAATTGGTAAATCGAGGTGTGAATTTATCGAATTAGTAAATTCGGTAGTCGAAATTGAACTGATTTCGTATGTGTGGGCGTTTTAGGTGTATTTGTGTGTGTTTTGGAATTGTTTATGCATTTGAACTTTTTTTTGAACCTCTATTTCACAGCTGGAGAACAACTATTTATAGAGACTAGCAAGCATGAGGTGTCCAAGACTCTTGGTCTCCCTAGCCTGCATGCTTGACATGTGTCCCTTTGATCTTATCTAAGCTGAATCTTAGCTGCAAAGTCTTCTTTGGTCTTATCTCGGACTCATTGTTGTTCGCCTAGGTCGGCTTGATTGATCTTGTTGATTCTCCAACTGAAAGTTGTTCGCCTCTTGAGGTTGTACTTTGGAAGTTGTTCGCCTTATGGCTTTGTTCAGCTTGGCTTTGGGATCTTTGTCCTTTGTTCACTTGTACACACTTCCTTGGTTGTTTGTTGTATCATAGTTTGACCAAGTTGTTCGTCATTGATGACTTCACAGTTGGCTCATTCTTGGTCTCGGGTCTTAATACCTGTTCGCCCATTAGTTGTTCGTCGGGGGAGTTGTTCGTCACTTTATACACTCTCAGATTGGTAGACGCACCCCAACTTGATTTTCTTTGTTGATCACCCTTGATTTGAGGTTGGCTCTTCATAATCCTTGATGTAGCTTTAATCCTTGTTCGTCATTTATTAATAATTGTTCGCCTATCAACAATTGCCCCCTATCCTAGCTATATGTTGCTCCAGACGAGCAACTTTGTGGCGAGCAACTATAGTTAGGATATCAAAATGATGAGGGTTGGGACGAACATCATTGATATGGGCGAGCAACATATGGTCTGTCGTTTTGTCTCCCCAAGGTCTGGGGGTTGTACGGAGATGACGTGGGCGGCATGGCTGTGCGCCGCCCACGCGCGAGCAATCCCGAGGCCACGCGCCCCTATATTTACATATAGGCCCTTCAATTTTTGAACTTGTTTGGAAATTACCCCGTTTTCTCTCAATTTGGCCCGTATTTTGTTGGAAATTGTGTTCTGTACCCCGTTTTTTGCTTGGGGTATAAATAGAAGGGGAAAACAAATTTTTCCCACTTTTTCATCTCTTGCTACAGTACTCCGGCGATTCTTCCTTCTCCAGCGATTCCAAGCTTCTCCGGCGTCTGTTCTTCCAGTGTTTGGCCTCCAATCCTCGAAGCAAGGTAGTTATCCTCTTATTTCTTTTCTTTTTTTCTCTTTTTCGTCCTCGGAAATTCCCATTGCCGCCGTGTGGAAATTAGCGTCGTCGTCTTCTCCGGGAATCGCCGCCGTCTGCAAGTGGTGTCGCCGCCGTTTGCGTTCTTCTATCTTTCTTCTATGTCTTCGCATTCGAGCAACAAAGGATCTGAGGAAACCCTTGACCCACTTTTCCCAATTGCGGTCCCCGTCGATCAGCCTCCCTTTGAGATTTCTTCGGTGTCGGATCCTCACGTGGATTCGGTGGTTCGTTCAGTTGAGGATACCGGTGCCCGCCCCTCTGGGAGAGAAATAGTGGTTACGGCGAGCAGAAATTCGGAGAACGATTCTTCATCCAGTGCTGAATCAGAAGATCCATTATTTGACGAGCTGACTCGCGAATTTTTAGAAGGAATAGGGTTCCCATCACCAAGAATGACGGAAAATGAGATCCCAACTGGAGTTGCTCGGCCTTTTGAATGGCGAGCATACGCTGAGGAACATGCGAACAACTTTGCTCACCCAGAGAGAGAAGTATTGGATCTGGTGAAGACTGAGTACCAGGCGAGCAAGATCAAAAGCGTTGTTCGCGAGTATGAACTGGATTCGATCCGGGAAACCTACAAGATTCCCTATGATATCCATATGTGGGCTCCCAAGAGAAAAGAGAGAGTTGATCGCCCACCTCCAGGATGTACGGCGATCAACATTCATACTCTGATCGCTGGATTGAGACTGCCCCTTCCACCCATTGTTGGTCGTTTCTTAGAGGCAACCAACCTTGCTATCACCCAGATCACTCCAATTGGATGTATGAACCTGTTGGGGACAATGTGTTTGTTCGCACTAGAGGGGTATGTTGATCGCATAACTGCAGAAGAGATCAACTACCTTATGATGATCACAAGATGTCCCCCTGGAGAGGAAGGTTACTACTACCTCAAGGCCAGGACAGGATTGAAGATGGTGGAAGAAGTGCCGAACAAAATCCGTGACTGGAAGCAACACTTCTTTTTCATTGGGGGTGATTGGCGAGCATCTTCTGGTCCACACGGTGGTGATGGACGAATAAATTCCCCAGCCTCTTATGGGAAATTTAAACGTAAGATTATTTTCTTGCTCGCCCTCGAACTGTTCTGTTCTAATTTAACTTTTATTGTTTGCTCGCAGGCCCTCGATTGCTCAAGTGGAATTCGGAAGGAGAAGAGATTGGGGACGAGTTTCTGTTCACCTCTTGTCTGGTTGGCCTTCACAACAAAGCAGATAGGACCACCGAGTATTTGCGTGAGGGAAAGTGCTTGAGAGCTGCTCGCTTGTTTCCTTATCCTCATCACCTGGAAGCACAAACTGAAGTGCCCCCAGATATGAAAAATTTCTAACTCCTAAGACCAAACTTGCTCGTCACTTGACTCTTACAACTTGCTCGTCTAACTCTTTCTTTTTTTTTTCTTTTTTTTTTTAGCCGAGCAAGTCACCGTTGTTGTCCCACCTAGCTTTGCTCTCTTAGAGCATAGAGTTTTTGAGATGGCGCCCCAAAAGGGACGGAAAAGGAGGGGTGATCCGCCTACCAAAATTCTGGCGATGACGAACAAAACCGAGGGGGCCAAGGTCCCGCGACCAGCTGCTCCTCCTGTTCCTGCCCAGCCGTCTTCTCCAATTTCTCCCCCTCGCGCGGGGAAACGCTTAAAGAAAGCGGATGGGACTCCGTTGGCCCATGATATCCCCATTGCTGGTAAGGGGAAGGAGAAAGTAGGCCATAGTCATCCTCGTCCAGAGGGGGATGCTGTTCGTCGCTCTAATGAGCCTATGGAAAGAACAGGCAAAGCGAGCAAGGATTCTACTTCTGGCCGCGGCCCCGAGGATCTCACCCATCTGGGTTGGGATGACCGAAAATTCAAGGAGTAAGTCCATATTAGCTTCTGCCGAGCAAGCTCCATCATCATCTTTTATTATTCTTCTAAGTATCCTTTTCTTTCTTGTTCGCAGATATCGTGCTGACGATTATCCCGGTCGAGCAAGTGTTGTACATCAGTACGCTTGCTCGAAGACTCCCGTTAACATAAGGGAGATTCCTGGCGAACATGTTCGCAAGACGACGGAGTTGGTCGCCCGAGCCTGGACGCGTCCCTTGGACAAAGCCATCCTTCAACAGGGGCTAGTGGACAATCTCTACCTCTCAATGATGCTCGTCGCCAACGGCCTCGTCACAGCCCAAAGGGCAATTGCCCAAGTTGCCGAGCAAGAAGAGTCTGCTCGTCATTATGCGAGTACTGCTCGGCAGCTTACGGAAGAGAAAGATGGCCTGGTCGGCCAATACGAGGCTAAAATTGCTCGCCTCAACAACCAGATCAATGTTTACATTGATGCTGAGCACAAGCGTCTTGAAGAAATTCAAAGCCTGTCCAAAGAGCTGAAGGACAATGAAGCCCTGCTCAAGGATAATGAGGCCTTGCTCGGCGAGGGGGAGAAGAAGCTGTCCGCAGCTGAACAAGAAAACGCCGAACTGAAAGCAGAAATTGCTCGTCTTCGGGAGACGGAAGCCAACCTCTTTACGCGCGAGCAACTTGAAGAGGAAGTTCAGGCTCGAACTGCTCCCATTTCCAACCTTGGATATATCTGCGCCTATGCGGACAGCATCCGCACGGCCGATGCTTATGACTTCAAGGATCTGGTGGAGGAAATGAGCAAGGACTTGAATGAATTCATGGAGAACTATCCACCGCCGAACAATATTGAAATTTAGTTAGCGGATTTGGCTGTGCTAGGGGTTAAACTTGACAAACTTGACCTCAGTATTGCCATCACTCATCCTCCTCCTCCAGTTGATGAAGGCGAACAAGAGGAAGAGGTGGCCGTAGCTGACGAGCAAAATACTAAAGAGGCGGATGATAAGGCTGCCGAAGATCTAGCCCGAGATATGATCGTTGAACCTCCCGCCGAGCAGGCTCAAGATCCTCCCCCCGCCGAGCAACAATAGTTCTTAGGACTTAGCTTTTTCGTCTTCTTTTGTAATAGTTGTTCGTTCCTTTTTTGTAGTACTTGTAATGGCTATTTTCAGCTTGTACTATCTTTTGGGCTTAAAGCCTTTAATTCAATGAATGTCTTTCTTTTGTTCGCTCATCTTCTTATATGTTAATTGCCTTTACATTTTCATGAAATGCTTTTGCAATTATAACATATTGTATTGGGCTTTGTTCGCTTTTTGAACTTTGCCTTTGATGGAATAGGGTTTAGCCTTAGGTTCTGCTCATCTTAAAGACGAACAACCTTTGAATGGCTTTGGTCCTTGAATGGACTGGTACCTCGAGCTTTGGATTTTTCTTTTGTTGACGAACAACTACTGTATTTACATTTTGAACAAATTACAAGTGTTATAAGACTGTTCATCACTAACATATACAATATGACGAACAACTTTGAACACAAACTAAAAACTTGCTCGCTTATAGATTTTTGCCGAGCAACTCTATTCAAAAATAAAAGACGCAGCACCAGACTATACAATGTGCCGAGCAACTTTTTAATCTATACTTAGCCAAATTTTCAAAAAATTATGCAAGTTTTTGATCCATTCCATTTGCTTGATTCACTTCATTCGCCATACTTGCCCCCAAGATAATTGTTCGCCCATTCATTGATAGTACTTCTTGAGATGTACGGCATTCCAAGAGTATGAGGCCGGCTTGCCTTCCATATCTTCGAGATCGTATACGCCATTTACGAATTTTTCCGTTATACGATATGGGCCCTCCCAAGTTGGTCCCAGTACTCCTGAAGGTTGGGCGAGCAGTTTTCTTAGAACCAAATCTCCAACTCTGAATTCCCAGACTTTTACACGGGAATTATAATAACGTTCCGCTCTTTGCTTGTATGTTGCATTTTTTAACTCAGCATTGAGTCTTTTTTCTTCGAGCAAATCCATTTCAGCACCTAGAGCAGAATTGTTTGCTTGTTCATCAAAGTTGGTCGTCCTAATCGTGCTGGTCCTTAACTCAATAGGTATTACTGCTTCTGTTTCGAAAGCCATAGCAAAGGGTGTTTCTCCGGTGCTAGACCTGGGAGAAACTCTGTATGCCCACAAGACTTCCGAGAGTTCGATAGACCAACCACTTTTGCTCTCCGCCAGTCTTACTTTTAATGTATGCTTGATTATCTTGTTCACAGCTTCAACTTGTCCGTTTGACTGGGGATGATAAGGTGTGGAGTAATGCTTTTTGATCCCCCACTTCGCACAGAATTCTCTCAACTCTTGTCCATCAAACTGTGGACCATTGTCTGTCACAATTGCCTGTGGAACTCCAAAACGACAGACAATGTTCTTCCAAATAAAGTTGATCATCTTCTGCTGCGTGATGTTCACCATGGCCTCTGCTTCTGCCCATTTAGTGTAATAATCGACTGCCACAACGGCAAATCGAACATTTCCGACTCCAGCCGGGAAAGGACCAATGATGTCCATCCCCCATCTTGCAAAAGGCCATGGGCTGTAAACTGACACGAGCTCTTGGGCCGGGGTATGAATGTTCGGGGCAAAAATCTGACACTGATGGCAAGTTTTTGCTTTCTTGATTGCATCCTGACGTAATGTCGGCCAATAATATCCTTGCCTGATGGTTTTGTACGCCAAGGCTTGCCCCCCAGTGTGATTTTCACATACTCCGGCGTGAATTTCTTCGAGGACTGCTCGTCCTTGCCCCCTAGGCAAACACTTGAGAAGTGGGACTGATATTCCCCTTTTGTAAAGCTGTTCTCCCACCAGAGTATATCTGGCGGCTCGCTTCACTAGCTTGGCAGCTTCAAAAGGGTTGTTTGGTTTTTCCCCATTTCTCAAGTATTTGACTATATTTGTTCTCCAGTCGTCCTCATCGGCAGTTTGATCGTCAAATTGGTTGACATTATAGCTTACTGTTGATGGATCATTCATCTTTGTAATTATAATATCTACCAACTCTGCTGGCCCTTCACTTGTTGCTAGTCGGGCCAGAGCATCTGCCTGAGTGTTGCTTGTCCGTGGGATTTGTTCGATGAAGACTTGATCTAACATGGACATAAGGTGAGCAACAATCTGTTGATAGCCAATCATATGATCATCTTTCGCCTTGTATTCACCTCGGACTTGGTTCACAATCAGTTGTGAGTCTCCGAAGATTTGTAACCGTCTAACACCTACGACAAGGGATAGGTGAAGACCAGCAATGAGAGCTTCATACTCTGCTTCGTTGTTGGTTGCCATAAAACCGAATTTGATTGCCGAGGTGAATACTTGTCTTTCAGGGCTAATTAGTACCACTCCTGCACCTGACGCCACATTTGTCGAGGATCCATCAACATAGAGATGCCAGGGGTGATCTAGTCCTCTCGTCGGATCTGGTGGGAAAGTTAGTTCGACTATAAAGTCGGCTAATGCTTGCCCTTTGATCGCTGTTCGAGGAGCATAGGTCACCCCAAATTGGCTAATCTCTAGTGACCATTTTAGAAGACGTCCAGCAGTGTCAGGGCGATGGAGGATTTGTCTGAGCGGGAAAGTTGTTAGTACTTCGACTTGATGATCGAAAAAGTATGGTCTTAACTTTCGCACACTCATGACCAGGGCATACGCCAGCTTCTCAGTTGGGGAGTATTTGATCTCTGCTTCATGCAAGGCTTGGCTGACGTAGTATATAGGTTGGTGGAATTTGCCGTCTTCGCGCACCAGAACAGAGCTGATGGCAACTTCTGATGCGGCTAAGTATAGGAATAACTTCTTTCCTGGGACTGGTTTTGATAGGATTTTAACATCTCCCAGGTAGTCTTTGAGTTGATCAAAGGCCCTTTGACAGTTGTTAGTCCATGAGAAGCTTCCTTTTTTGATGGCCTCAAAGAATGGACGGCATTTGTCCCCCGATCTGGATATGAACCGATTCAAAGCTGCTAGGCATCCTGTGAGCCTTTGCACCTCTTTTACTGATCGTGGAGGTTGCATATCCACAATGGCTTTAACTTTTGCTGGGTTGGCCTCAATTCCCCGCTGGCTAACAAGATGTCCCAAGAATTTCCCCGAATGGACACCAAAGCTGCTCTTCTTCGGATTTAGCTTCATGTTATAATGCCGAAGAATCTCGAACACTTGGGTCAAATGCTGGAGATGATCTCCTCTTTTGGGGCTTTTGACCACGATGTCGTCTACATAGACTTCCACCGTGTCTCCGATTTGTTGGTCAAACATCTTGTTCACCAGCCTTTGATAAGTTGCCCCGGCATTGATGAGGCCGAAGGGCATTCTCTTCCAGCACATCAAGTTTTTGTTAGTGTAAAAAGCTGTGCTTTCTTGATCGTCAGGATGCATTGGGATTTGATGATACCCTGCAAAAGCATCCATGCATGTTAGCATTTCGTGACCAGCACAGGGTTTGCTACCCATTGTGGACAAAGTGCTTGACGGATCAGATCGTTGTCTAAAAGCTTTTTAACTTCTTCATTCAACGCTTGATATTTGTCCGGGCCGTACTTCCTTCGTTTTTGATGGACTGGCCTCTTGGCTTGATTAATGTTGAGCCTGTGGCAAGCATGCTTTGGATCTATCCCCACCATGTCTGCATGAGACCATGCAAAAACATCTAGATTCTTGAGGAGGAATTCTTTCATCCGGGATCTGTATGGCTCAGGGAGCTCAGATCCTATGTAAAGCTCAAGATCCTCGTTGTGAGGGTTAACTCTGAACGCCTCTTGTTCTTCGACTGGAGTTGCTCGTCGTTTTTGTCCTTTCCAACGGGGATCAAGTATTGGCCCCTCAAGATTTGTATCATTTTAGATGTCCATGGGCTCTGCCCCCAGGCGGGGATCTAGATCATTCGTCGGCTCTGATCCGTTGTTGTTAGCCAGTACCCGGCCCTCCAAGTTGCTTGATGAAGGTTGCTCATCACCACCACTTCTTTGTTCGTCAGCTGGAAGTTGCTCAATGGTGGTGGTGAGTTGCTCGTCCAACACTTGCTCGTCCAAGTGTTGTTCGTCAGTGTCCATGTGGTCGTCCATGTCCATCATGTTCTCCAGTACTGACGGCTCATCGTCAGGATAGCTTGTGGTAGCCTCCATCATGGACACTTGAGTAAACTTTGCTTTTAATTGTAGGAGACACTCCCGAGCTCTTCTTTGGTCTCCTCTCACTGTGCCTGTCCCACTTGCTGTTGGAAATTTTATACAATAGTGGTAAGTGGAACATGCAGCTTTGAATTCATTTAAAAAGGGGCGACCAAGAAACCCGTTGTAAGTTGATTCCTGGTCTACGACCAAAAAATCAACCATTCGTGTAATATTCTTTTCGGGTTCATTGGCCGTTACTAGTTGTACAGATAGTCTAATTTCCCCTACTGGAGTTGTTACAACATTTCCGAAGCCTACAATTCTATGAGTTGTACTTTGAATGTAGCCCGAACAATCTTCCAGTTGGTCGAGCGTATAGGCTCCGGTGTCCACCAAAAGTCTGTGGACTCTTGTTCCCATAATTTTGACACAGACTACGAGCGCATCGTTATGTGGGGTCGAGATTCCTTCCAAATCTTCTTCGGTAAAGGTCAACTTTGCCGTTTGCATGATGGTTGGTTTGATCCCCATTTCCTGAACTTGGCCCATAGCTCGTAACTCTGCCTTCTTTTTTCTGTTCGACATTGGTGGACGTCCATCAGAACAACCTCCGGCAGAGCCGGAAGGCTCCATCATGAAAATATCCTCCAATGGGCGTGCAGCTGCAGCGGGAACTGGTCGTCCGGGGCGATTATTCCGTTGAGGCTGTTCGTCGCTTTCTTCCCCCGGGCTGCTCTCCCGGCCTCTTTTGCCGGGCTGTCTATTAACAAATTCGGAGAGCTTTCCCTCCTCATAAAATCGCCAGAGTTGCTTGAGCAAATCTCTACACTCACTTGTAAAGTGCCCCACGCTTTGATGGTAGGCACAGTACTTGTTGGGGTTGAGTTTGCCAGTGTCCTGACGGATTCTTCGCGGAGGGGAGAGCAACTCCTTGCCTTTTACATTATCATAAACAGTGTCAACTGACACTGTTAGCACCTGGTTGAGCTTTTCTTTCAATTCTGTCCCTTCGTTGAATGCTTTCATGTTCTTTGGGACTCTGTATCCTGTTCCACCAGGCTTTTTGTTGTTCTCCTTGGGGTCTACTTTGTTCTCCCCCAAGTTTACTTCTAGGGCCTCATGCATGGAAACGAACACGCCGGCCTGATTTCTGAACTCGGCGTAATTCTTTGGGCACTTCAGACGTACCTCTTTCTATAGTTCTGACCCTTTTTTCAGTCCTGCCATAACAGCGACAATTTTAGTGTCCTCGCTGACCGGTTCTCCTTCCAACAACACTTTATCGAATCTTTCCATGAATGCTCTGTCAGATTCGTCGTCATTTTGTCTTAAATCTGACAGTCGATGTTTCTGGGAAAGATACGAGCCAGCTATTGAAAAGTGTGAAGGAAACTCCCGACTCAGTTGGGCAAACGAGTTGATTGATGCCGGTGGCATTGCTGAAAACCATTTGTGAACCCGGTCGCCCAACGTCAATGGAAAGTTCCGGCACTGGGTAGCGTCGCTGGCCCCCACGGAAACCATGTAGTCCGTATATTTGGTAAGGTGGACTCGGGGGTCTGCCAGGCCTTCATACTGGATGCTTGCCGGAAACTGAATCTTCTTTTGAATTGGGGCTTTTAAAATGTGAGGGGCTAATGGGGATAATGGCATGCTGGTCGTCCCCATACCTCTCTGTTGGTCCAATTGCCCCTGCATGCTTTCCACTGCCTTTCTTAAACTGGCCAACTCATCCAAAGGTGCCCCTGACTTGGAGGCTGTTCGGCGAACAAAGGCGCATGCCTTTCTGTTCGTCGCAGTCCCTCACTCGGAGTGGGCTCCTCCTGGAGTTGCTTCCTAGGGTTGTTCGCCGCATTCAGCCCTAGGCGTCTGAAGGCGGACTGAGATAATCTTTCATGTACTGATGGGCGAGGCTGTTCAAGAGTTGTTCGCCCATCACCTGCTCTCTGGCGAGCAGCTTCCATGACATGTTGTGGTTGACCAAGTCTGTCCTGGGTACTGGAACGAGTAGTCCCATGGCTTGACAAAGTTGTTCGCCCACGGGCAGACTCAGCCTGCTCTTCTCTTAGGTCAGCCATTTTGGCCTTGCCCTTGTACCGCCTAACTTGAGCGCTGTTCACCTCATGTTGTTCGCCCCTAACAGTTTTAGCCCTCACAACTTCCAGAGACTTATCCCTAGGCCTTGCTTGGGAAGGTCTAGCTTGTTCCTGTTGTTTCTGGAGGGCTTGGAGAGCTGCTACGGTCTTAGCCAACTCGTTAGGGTTGTTTGCCAGAGCCTCCATTTCAGGCGGGAGGTTATGTGTTATGGCTGTATGCTGTGATCTGTTCGCGTGCTTAGGATCACGGTCTTGATGGTCTGCTGTCGAGGCCCGAGTAGGAGATGCTCTCCTTGACAGGCGTGATCCTTGTGTTTGCTTGGATTGAGGCATCCTAATGTTGGATTAGTTTCTTAATCTTTGAATCTTCAAATTGTTATTGAAGAACACCAAGAACATCAAGAACACTTTTGCTTGTATCTTCAAGAATTTCTTGAGGATTTTTTTGAATCTTCAAGTTTCAGACTCGAAGTTCTTGAGCAATCACACTGAATCGAAGGTTCGATACCCTCCTTCTAGCGCCAAATTGTTGATGAACGTATTTAATCGGATGGATTAATGGCTGTTTAAATCTGTGTTACATCACCAATCAATACGTGTGATTGATTACCACCGTAATTGGTAAATCGAGGTGTGAATTTATCGAATTAGTAAATTCGGTAGTCGAAATTGAACTGATTTCGTATGTGTGGGCGTTTTAGGTATATTTGTGTGTGTTTTGGAATTGTTTATGCATTTGAACTTTTTTTTGAACCTCTATTTCACAGCTGGAGAACAACTATTTATAGAGACTAGCAAGCATGAGGTGTCCAAGACTCTTGGTCTCCCTAGCCTGCATGCTTGACATGTGTCCCTTTGATCTTATCTAAGCTGAATCTTAGCTACAAAGTCTTCTTTGGTCTTATCTCGGACTCATTGTTGTTCGCCTAGGTCGGCTTGATTGATCTTGTTGATTCTCCAACTGAAAGTTGTTCGCCTCTTGAGGTTGTACTTTAGAAGTTGTTCGCCTTATGGCTTTGTTCAGCTTGGCTTTGGGATCTTTGTCCTTTGTTCACTTGTACACACTTCCTTGGCTGTTTGTTGTATCATAGTTTGACCA
Organism: Ballota nigra; assembly: GCA_947034835.1. NCBI lineage: Eukaryota > Viridiplantae > Streptophyta > Magnoliopsida > Lamiales > Lamiaceae > Ballota > Ballota nigra. The sequence continues at coordinate 39,670,115 of OX344727.1, read as the reverse complement.
AGTTGTTCGTCATTGATGACTTCACAGTTGGCTCATTCTTGGTCTCGGGTCTTAATACCTGTTCGCCCATTAGTTGTTCGTCGGGGGAGTTGTTCGTCACTTTATACACCTCTCAGATTGGTAGATGCACCCCAACTTGATTTTCTTTGTTGATCACCCTTGATTTGAGGTTGGCTCTTCATAATCCTTGATGTAGCTTTAATCCTTGTTCGTCATTTATTAATAATTGTTCGCCTATCAACACAAGCTCCACCAAGCTCCACCACCATAAATGCCTATGCCTCCACCACCACCTTTTCGAGTCAATGACTTTGTTGAACTATTTCGACGCATGCACCCACCTCGATTTAACGGGAAGGAAGGACCCGTAGGAACCGAGGAATGGATTGCCGGACTTGAAAGGATCTACCGGCACATGACCTTGTCTGATGCCCAAAAGATATCATGTGCTCAATTTCAGTTGGCAGAGGATGCTGCCCAATGGTGGGAATCTTATGAACGTACCTTGGACGCTAGAGAAAGACAGGATCTACTTTGGGAAGACTTTAAGCAGGCTGTAATGAAAAGGTATTTTCCACAGGCGTTGCGTGACCAGAAGGAACAAGAGTTCATCAATCTCCGCCAAGGAACACTCTCTGTATCTAAATATGAGAGAAAGTTTAATCAGCTAGCACGATACGCTACCCATCTGGTGGAAATCGATTCAAAGAAGGCAAGGAGATTCGAAAGGGGTTTGAGGCCTGAAATAGGAGGGATTGTATCTGTGTTAAAACTTCCCAATTACAATGAGGTATTCGACCGAGCACTGATTGTATCGATTGGATTAGGTCTGGAATTCAAAGCAACCCCTACTGCTTTATCTGTGAATCGACACTGGCAACCTAACTTTCGGAGAAATCCAAACCCACCCCAGAGAGGAAACAATTTCATCACCCCAGTTGGGACTAAGCAAATCCCATTCTGCCAGAACTGTGGAAGAAGGCACCCGGGAACATGCCTAAGAGGGACTGTGACCTGCTACCGATGTCACCAACCGGGACATAAAATTTCAGATTGCCCCAAGGCACCCAATGATCGACTACAAATGACAAACAATCAGAACCAACAACAAATGCGGAACTACCAGCCTAAGCAGCCACCTAGAGGGAATAAATACCTACCGGGACCTCCGAGAAGGAATGCACCCATCCAAGGGCAAAGGGGACAAGCCCAAGTACATGCTATCCTTGATGCTGAGAGGGATGGAGAAAGGCCCGAACAACATGAAAAATATGAACAACATGAAACTCTGGCAGGTACGTTACTAGTACTCAAAACATCTGCATATGTGTTGTTTGACACAGGAGCATCCCACTCCTTTATATCTGAAGACTTTAAGGAAAAGTTAGGTGTAGAAGTTACGAAGGGTGGAATATTAAGTGTGAGTGTTCCATCTGGTAGTACCACGAGAATCGATACTCGTGTAAAGGGGTTAAACTTAGTTTTGAATGGACATCATGTAGAAACTGACCTTCACGTACTTAAGATGAGAAACTTTGACATAATTTTAGGAATAGATTGGCTTACTAAGAACAGAGCTGTAATAAGATGTGCAGATCGAGAGATAGACTTTGAAACAAAAGACGGTCAACGTTACACTTTTAATGGAATAAAAGCTAAGACGGGAGTGCGAGTGATCTCTGCGATTAAAGCTGCAAAACTGTTGCGGAAAGGAGAGTGCCAAGGGTACTTAGTCAGTGTTTCTACACAACCAAAGGAGGAAGATTCACCAACTGGCGTGCTAATTGTGAGGAACTATCTTGACATATTTCCAGAGGAGCTATCCGGGATACCTCCCGACCGTCAAGTAGAGTTTTCAATCGACTTGATACCTGGTGCGGCACCGGTATCCAAGGCACCGTACAGAATGGCGCCAAAGGAATTGCAAGAATTGAAGGAGCAACTACAAGACCTGTTGAAAAATAAGTTCATCAGACCAAGTGTGTCTCCTTGGGGAGCACCAGTCTTGTTTGTGAAAAAGAAGGACGAATCATTTCGAATGTGTATCGACTATCGAGGGTTAAACCAGTTAACAATAAAGAACAAGTACCCCCTTCCCCGAATCGAGGACTTGTTCGATCAATTAAAGAATGCAACTGTGTTCTCAAAAATTGATTTGAGGTCTGGTTATCACCAACTGAAAGTGAAAGGAAGTGATATTCCTAAGACAGCTTTCAGGACTCGTTATGGACATTACGAATTCACGGTGATGCCCTTTGGAGTGACAAATGCGCCAGCAATCTTTATGGATTTGATGAATCGAGTGTTCCACCCATTCTTGGACCAGTTTGTTATCGTGTTCATCGATGACATACTCATGTACTCGAAGGATGAGAAACAACACGAAGAGCATCTCCGAACAGTCTTAGAGACAATGAGACGTGAAAAGTTGTATGCCAAATTCAGCAAGTGTGAATTTTGGATTGATCGAGTTATGTTTTTAGGACACATAATCTCAGGGAAAGGAATTGAAATGGACCCGGCGAAGTTGGAGGCCATCGTCGATTGGAAAATGCCGACTAATGTCAACGAAATTCGGAGTTTCCTTGGATTAGCAGGCTATTACAGAAGATTCATACAAGACTTTTCACGAATTGCTAAAGCTTTAACTCAATTAACAAAGAAATCTGAGAAGTTCGTTTGGACGCTCACTTGCGAGGAAAGCTTTCAAGAATTAAAGAAGAGATTAACTTCTTCACCAATGTTAACTATCCCCGATGGATCGGAGGGATTTGTTATTTACACTGATGCATCCTTATCTGGACTAGGATGTGTCCTTATGCAACATGGTAAGGTCATTGCATACGCGTCTAGACAAATTAAAACACACGAGCAAAACTACCCAACTCACGATTTGGAGTTAGCCGCTATAGTTCACGCACTAAAGATCTGGAGGCACTACCTTTACGGAGGGAAGTGTGAGATCTACACGGACCACAAGAGCTTGAAGTACTTTTTCACCCAGAAGGAGTTGAACATGCGTCAAAGAAGATGGTTGGAATTGGTAAAGGATTACGACTGCACCATCCACTACCACCCTGGAAAGGCGAATGTGGTATCTGATGCTTTGAGCAGAAGAGAGAGTGCGAAACTCAGTGCCTTGCCGATCACACAAAAATCACTAATTGAAGATTTCTCCCGGATGGGATTAAAATTTTCAAACAGATGTTGTGCAAAAGCCACAATCCATGCCCTATCGCTACAACCGACCTTGAAAGAGAGAATCATGGTTGCACAAACGGGCGATAAATTCCTCGAAGGAATGCGAATGCAAGTAGAGAAGGGAACTATAATGGATTTTATCGTGGCAAATGATGGAACCTTGATGTTCGGGAATAGGATTTGTGTGCCAAAGGACGAGGAGTTAAGGAGCGAGATCCTCAAAGAAGCACACAATACACCATACACTGTGCATCCCGGAGAGACGAAGATGTATCGAGGACTAAGAGAAATTTTTTGGTGGAGAGGAATGAAACGGGCAATAGCTCATTTTGTCAAAAGGTGTTTAACGTGTCAACAAGTTAAAGCAGATCACCAATGCCCATCAGGATTGTTACACCCTTTGGAAATGCCGGAGTGGAAGTGGGAAAATATTACCATGGATTTTGTCACGGGATTCCCAAAGACGATAAGGAATCATGCGCCATCTGGGAGTCGTGGATAGACTCACAAAGACAGCCCATTTTATTCCTATTCGAATGACTTATTCTTTGGACAAACTTGCACAGTTGTACATAGAAGAGATAGTCAGGCTGCATGGAGTACCCATTTCGATAGTCTCCGATAGAGACCCTCGTTTCACTTCGCGATTTTGGAAGAGTTTGCAACAAGCCTTAGGAACGAATCTGAATTTTAGCACCGCATACCACCCAAAAACAGATGGACAATCAGAAAGAACCATTCAGACCCTGGAGGACATGTTGAGAGCATGCGCGTTAGATCTTGAAGGAAGTTGGGAGACACACCTTCCTTTAGTTGAGTTCGCGTATAACAACAGTTACCAAGCCACCATACAAATGGCACCGTTCGAAGCACTCTATGGGAAGAGGTGCAGGTCACCTATCTATTGGGATGAAGTAGGAGTTCGAAAGATTTTAGGACCGGAACTTGTACAGAGGTCAGTGCAATCGTTTCAAAAATTAAGAAAAGGATCAAGACGGCACAAGATCGTCAAAAATCTTATGCCGATGTTCGGAGAAAGGATTTACATTTTGAAGTTGGCGAGAAAGTTTTTCTCTAGGTTTCACCTATGAAAGGATTGGTACGATTCGGAAAGCAAGGAAAGTTAAAGCCTCGTTACATTGGACCCTTTGATATCTTAGATAAAGTTGGAAGTGTGGCGTACCGTTTGGCGCTACCACCCGACCTATCCCAAGTACACAACGTTTTTCATGTTTCGTCTATCAGGAAATACTTGGGTGACCGCGATCATGTCATAAGTTACAAGGACTTAGAAATAAGCCGCGACCTAACTTATGAGGAAATGCCAATAACTATTCTAGGAAGGAAGATACATATTTTAAGAGATCGAGAAATACCTTTGGTATTAATACAATGGAGTAGACATGGTAAAGAGGAAGCAACCTGGGAAAGAGAGGATGAAATCTTAGCAAAATACCCGCAATATCTTAAGTAAGTGAATTCCGGCGACGAAATTCTTTTTAAGGGGGGTAGGATGTAATACCCTGACCCAAAAATTATAAGAAATCATTATGTGATTAAATGTTTCATGTATTTTTTTATGAGCAATATATGTTTTCAAGTTTCCTTTCAGGTAACGGACGAGCTTTCTGAGCCAGGCGCACTCCTAGCACTTTTAAGAATAAAGTTTAAGGTTTGAATGATATTAAAACTATATAAGATTTCATTTTATAAAGTTAGAGAAAATGCGAGGCCTTAAATTTTAAAGGGCATTTTTTCAAACGAAAGTTTTGCGTGTTAAAAAAAAAAATTCATATACATTTATCCTTTATTTTAAAAAGAAAAATTTAAGCTCAACTTTTCGGTTACTAAGTGACAACCCGAGTTCGGAGTGTTTCAAGCCACAAGGGCTTGCGTTCTGGAAACGGGACGTTACAAGGTATATGTTTTCCTTAATTTCAAATATTTATTTGGGTAGATTTATATTTTCTGTTGTTATTAATTTCACAAAATTAATGGAGCTCTTAATCAAGTGTGTGAATTTGGTAGTCTAATCTACATACTCCCTCCATCCCGGGTTTTATTTAATAAGTGACTTTGCACAATATTTAAGAAAAAGTGGAGTGTGTGAGTGTAAAATAAAATAATAAAATAATAAAATGCGCTTTATTGACTTTTGTGAGTGTAAATTATTTCCTTTTTAAGGATGTGAAAAAAGAGTTGGGACGTCCCAAAAAAGAAAATGTGAAAAAAGATCCGGGACGAAGGTAGTATTATTTAATGACTTTCAATAAAACATGGTTTGAGATGATCACAAAGTGAAAAAAATAATCATAAAGAGTAGCAATAGTAGTAACAATTACATAATGATTGTATGATAATTTATTCGGAATATCATTTCCAATCCAAGAACTAAACAAAGACCAAATAAAATAAATGAGGAAAAAGAATAGGAATATTAGACAAATGACCAAATTGTTAATTTATGTAAGTATACAATATTTTTAGAATTGTTGCATGAGAAATGATTAATTCAATTTAATATATATATAACTTTTTTATAGAGGAAGAAACGAATGTACTGCCTTGCAAGATTGGTTTATATGTATTATAGTAAATATTAACTAGCAGGGGAAGTGGCCAAATTACTAGTTCCTTTTAATTATTCCTTTTTCTTCCACATCAACGAATTTGGGGATATGAATTCTTAATTAGAACAGGGTATGCATTCTTTGATTCTAAGACCTTTAAGTGAATTATTACATATTAATCAACAATAAATATAATGTTAAACTAAGGAATTTTTTATTGCTAATCCAGTTAGTTAATAACTTTTGGGTTATATTTATTGTTGGTTTTTTTATTAGATTTGATAGTGCAAGGTGATAAGGTGTTTTAAGAGTTCAAATTCACACCACTTGTCGAATTTAGAGTAAGTAGAAATTCATTTGCAACTACAATGCATAAACATAGTAGTTTGTGAATTATTTATGTTTAAATGGTGATATGTGAATTGTACGTGATATTGTCTGGTATTCAGTGATTATTGTGGAACGAGCCTGTGAACTTAATATTTGATGTGGATTGAATCTGTGAGTTCAACAGTCTGTGAATTTTGTGAATATCGTTGGTTGCACTGCATCATGCATATCATGCATTGAAATGAAAGTATATTTTTATAAAAACTGGTGTGATTGACCACTGATTATACACCGAGGGCAGAAGGGGCGACCTGGGAAGGAACGACCTAGGGAAACCTAGCGTAGGCTACCTAGCGTGGGCCACCGTCTTATACGTTATGCTGTGTGCATGTTTGTAGTTGGGACTTCTGAACGGACGGGGGTCAAGTTTGGTGATGGACCTCACTAAGCCGTTAGAGGGATGGATCCTCACCATGTGAGTTGAAGTGTAGGGGATTACTTCTTGGTGGACATGAGGGGCGCGATGGGGGGGGGGGACCCTCGATGGCCACAAGAGGATGGACCCCCGTCGGATCATACTTATTGTGACCACTTGATTATATTCTATTGATATTGATGTTTGTGCCAGTGCATAATAGTGAGTTAGGAGCCCTTAACGAGTATTTCAGAAATAAATTGGTGGTTTTAAATGAGAGTGCATGGTACATAGTGAGGATTTTGAGATCGATAAACATCGCTTCATGCATAATTTCTGCTTACTGAGATTTAAATATCTCACGTAGTTTATGCATTGTAGGTAATTCCGATGAGTTGTGATGTTGTGGTGCTACTGGACAAGTTGTGGAGCTCCTGCATGGTTTTGAGTGACCGTGTACATAGACGACGACCTGTTGGGCCTCACCGTGGGCTTGTATTTTGAGTTGTGTACTGTTTGTAGTTTTTAATTATATTATATTCCGAGGAGTCATCATCATTTCTGAAGTGTTCAACTAGTTTGTTTTTGGTCAAGCATAGAAAAAAAAAAGTCGCACGTGCGCACGGGTCGTTTTCTAGAAATTATTTTCAATCACTATTATTATTGAGTTGTGTGAGAGTGGTCGTGTCAGATTCATACCGAAAAATCGATCCATACCGAAATACTGACCATACAGGTCCATACCAAAATATTTAATTAATTATTTAATATGAAATTCAATTAAATATTAAATTTTAATAATAAATTATCGACACGGTATATACCGAAATATTGAAATATTTTTGGTATACCGAAATACCGAAAATATTTCGGTATAAGTAGGTACACCGAAATACCAAAAAATATTTCGGTTACCGACTTATACCTAAAATATTTCGGTATACCGACTTATACCAAAAATATTTCGGTATGATACCGGTATACCGGAATTTTCTAAATGTCCATACCGATACCGTATCGAAAATTACGATATACCGAAAATTTCGCTAAATTCAGTATTTTTTGGTACGGTAAGTGCAGTATACCGATATTTTCGGTATTTGATCCACCCCTATTCATACTACATTATATTAGTGACAAGTGTTTAATTAATAAAAAGTAAATTAATTAGAATTTGTAATCAAAGTAAAAAGATACTACTATATAATAATATTTAAATTTATTTTTATGTTTACTTACTAATTTTTCAAAAATCAAATATCAGTTATATTTATTTAATTATTATATTACTAAAGAACTTCAGCTCTTATTGTTTATTTAAGATTTTTATATCTTTTAAAAAATATCAATCTTGCGTACTCGGTTTCTCAAATTTAAAAAATAAAGTTATAACTTCATCTTTAATTCAATAAACGAAATTTTAAAAAGGAAAATGAACATGTATGCAATAATTAATTTGCATACACGACTTATAATTTTTTTATCCAAGCAGTTATTAAACTTTTTAATCCAATATTTGAAAAAATCCACTAAAGTATGTATAAGCTATTAATGCACCAGATTATGTAAAAGTTGAAAGATAAAAAATCATCAATCAACAAATAAAATTGGAAATTTTATTTATTAATATAATAAATAAAAGTGATATTGAATTTTAAAAAAAAAATTAAAAATAGTAAATGGACATCAAAATAAATATATAAAGATGCCATTACAATTCAAAATATTTATTCAAATAATATGTATTTAATGATTTAAAATTTTAAGGTAAATTGAATTTAAAATATCATTGAATATAAAAATACATATTTTTGTTAATTTATAAATTATAATAAGAATGGTTATCAAGAATCCTCAACTTGTATATGTATATACGTATGGTTCCAACATTATTTTAGGGATTTTGATTATTCAATTAACTTGATTTTTGCTAATTGTACACCTATTGCTAATGTAAAATATGAAATAGTAGATGGAAGTAGAGATGCTAAAAAATAACCCGAACCGCCGATTATGCGGTTCCATGGTTTCGGTTCCGGAACCGAATCGAAACCCTAAATCACACGGTTCGATTCTGGTTCCAATAAAATTCAGAATCGAAATCGCTGGTTCGAACCTGAACCACTGACGGTACCATTATTATTATTCTTAATTTATTTCTTAATTTTGAGTTTTAAACTTAAAATTTCTAAGTTTATTTTTTAAAATTAAGCTCAAGTCCAATTTCTTTAATCCCCCCCCCCCCCCCCCTCCAAATTTATTTTGTAAAATTTAAGATTTTAAGTTGTAAACTTGTATTTGTAATTTGGAATAGTTCAATATTCAATTTGTAAATTTATAATATTTCAATTAGTTTGTAATACATTAATAGATATTAGATACTTATTTTAAATTAGAATTACTAATTTGTAATAATTCAATTACATATACGTAATAGTTCAATTACTAATGAAATCTTTTTCCATTTAATTTGTCATCTACATTTAGATTAAAAAAAAATACAAGTAAAAACTCTAAAAAAAACTTCTAATTTTGAGTTTATTTCTTAAAATTAAGCTCAAGTCCAATTTCTTTAACCCCTCCCCCATCCCCCCACCCCAAATTTATTTTGTAAAATTTAAGATTTTAAGTTGTAAACTTGTAATTAGTAATTTGGAATAGTTCAATGTTCAATTTGTAAATTTGTAATATTTCAATTAGTTTGTAATAATAGATATCAGATACTTATTTTAAATTAGAATTACTATTTTGTAATAGTTCAATTACTAATGGAATCTTTTTTCATTTAATTTTTCATCTACATTTAGATTTAAAAAAACCAAAAAAATTAAGTAAAAATGTTGGTCCCACTAAGAAGATTAATTGCGGAAGCTTTGATGGAAATGTCTTTAGCAAAGTCCTTTTATAAGAGCACTAAACAAAAGAGATAAAATTGGAAATGAATAAAGCAGTAAATGGACCGGATATATAGTGGTTCGGACAACACGTCCTACGTCCACTCTCCCTTTGATTAAAAGGGGTCTCACTAACCAACCAACAACCAACTTACGTACTGGAATTGTGAAGTACCAGTTCCTTCTTACAATCTCTTTAGATCTAACTTGATCTAAAGTCTACAGCCTTCAACCTTCTCTTAAAGATAACAGGTTGAGATCCAGCAACTCCTTAAGAGTAGATCTGAAAGTAAGATCAGAATGAGAGTGTTAAATGCTTGATAATCAAAAGCTTGGAATGTGACTTCGTGCGCGTAGGATTCTAGAGCTTTTCTTGTGACTGCACTCTTGTATTTATAGAGGTGATTAGGGTATAGCCGTTGGAGAGCTAATCCAATCAGATCCTCTATTTAGGGAAGCTTCAATCAATCAATTTCCTAATTGATTGATTGGGTTGGTGAGATCCTTGGATTGATTGACTTCAAATATTTCCAATCCTGATCTTGATGACTTGATTTACATCACCAACGGTCAAAGTGTTTCCAATGCCTAACTCTGATTCTCTCCAGAGAAGGCAGGACCAGATACCGGGCAACTACGATGTCTTATGGTCCAGATCTGGTTAAGAAACAGAATGCTCATCAGAATCAAGAGATAATTCTGAGTATCTTTTGTTTCACCAGACTCGTCTGGTCCGGACTCGTCTGGTCTGGGGAAGGTTTTCTGCCTCTGGTCAGTCTCATCTAGTGAAGTCTTCTGGTGGAGTCCTCTGGTGAAGTCCTCTGGAAGATCTTCTGGTAGGTCTTCTGGTGACTCTTTTGGTGAAGTCTTCTGGTCTGGCAGTTCCCCCCTAGACTAAGTCCTAATCTAGTTCATTATCTGGCTAATAGGTCCAAATGGTCCTATTACATTCTCTGGTTTGTTTTAACTCATCAAAACTAACAACTTTTATCCTAACAAAAAACCCTAAAAAACTAATTTTTTTTTTAAAAACTGGCAGAACCAGCGGTTCGAATGTTGGGTATTAGAGGTACGAACACCATGTTCGTCGCAGCGGAAAATAATGATTCACCAACAACGAATCTGCACATGGTTGTATAACATAAAACAAAAAGATTAATAACAATATATAAATCCTTACAACGATTTGTACGCGGAATCCTCCACTGTGGTATCCACGTAACGGATTTCTACCAACCCGCACCGATATGCCAGCGTTGAATCTCGAGATGAATTTGCTAGGAAAATTCAAACTGAGATTTTATGGAGAAATTATATTTCTTATGTGTTTTCGGAATTCCCATAAGACACATATTTATAGGAATTAACTTGGCTTAATTCCTAAGCAAGATATCGGGCCTTGCCCGTAATATAATCTCTACGGATTATATTTACCTAGATATGTTCCTACGAATAATATCTTTACCATATCTATTATTCTTGTATAATAATATTCCAAATATTATTATTGGGATTTCATATTTAATTTAATTAAATAATAATAATAATAATTAATTCCAAATATAATTATTATTATATTCTTCATAAATTAAATATTATATCCAATACAATATTTAATCAACCAACTATAATTGGTAAATTGCCATTACTAGTTGTGTGACCCATAGGCCCTCGTATATCGAGCTATTAGTCAAACTAACGGTCTTAATTGAACCCTAGGCAATAAATCAGACATTCTCAATATACGAGGTACGTTGCGAGGAAATCTGCAACTACCTGTAATACTGTAGGCTATTGTGATATCTTCCTTTCATTCGCGAATACCCGATTAAGGCCTTGAACATGATGAAGTGTCTATTCAAATAGCTTAATCATATTATCTCAAATCACTAATTGATCAAGTATATCACACTTAGCCACAAAGTCTAAGTTGATGCGCGTCGGCAGACGACTTAGATCCAATTATGATGAGAAGACAAGTATTCTCTCTAAATCCACATTGAGGAATGAATCCTATTCTTGTCTCAACTACCACACACATGCATTTCGTGATGAACTCAATCCATGCCATATCTACCTGTGGAAGGGTGCAAGCGTCGGTCATGGTCAAAGTTCATCACTCCACACATGTCGTGCGTATTGAACTCAAGTCAGAGGAGTATCACATCGCTCCCACTAACCGAGACACTCGTAGACACATTATGTGAAATTACATCAAACGGTTTCTCGGATGGGTATACCAATACCCTCTAAGGTATCTGTGCATCCATCATGAGATACCCAGTATCTCGTAGTAAGTGAGATCTTACTACACTCTCTAAGAGTATGATGCAGATCGCACACCAATCTCAATTTCATCATCAATATCTCATTCTTGATGATCCTTGATCGGGGGTATTTAAGAATCATACTTAAGTCATCTGAGTTCTCACTCACTCAATAACAGTAATGATTCATGGGAACATAAATAAAAATATATGCAAACAACCAAACATCATATTCAGATAAGTGTAACGCCATACATTTAATAATAAACCAACAATAATATTAAATTAAATCTGAATATTATCTTAGTATTATGTCCTTTTAATGGATTGTCTCTAGGACACTAACACTAACATCGAAACCGTTGGTTCGGGAACCGAATCGAAACTGGTTTGACCACGGTTCGATTCAAGTTCCACATATTGGACTTTTGGAACTGCCGGTTCCGGAACCGTAAGCATGTCTAGATGGAAGAGGCGGGTGAAACAGGATATACGAATCGCAATTGTAGTCATGCCCCATGATTAGGCGTAAAATTATTGTGTTTTGTAGCCCGAATTGCCCGTGTTCTGAGTGAATATGATGAGTATTTAGAGTCATTTAAGTACTATTTTCATAAATTAATGAATTTTCCTCTTTGATGCTTATAAATAGATAGAGGGCGAAAAATGGAGTTCGTAGGACTTTGAATCGACTCAAACGGACGCCCGGATGAGAAGCTATGAAGGAAATATGAAAAGTACTAGTTCGAGTGAGTAAAAGTGTTAGTTGGCTCAAAGGAGGAAGCGCTCGAGCAGCTTAGGTCGAGCACCTAGGCACTCAAGCAAGAGGAAGTCGTGTGTGTGTTTTGTTCTATCGCCAAGGGGCGCTCGACCAGTGAGAGATCGAGTGGCCGGTGTGTGTTTGTTGTAGCCGAGGAGGCGCATGACCAATGCAAGGTCGAGCGCTGGCGCTCGACCAAGACCCCAGCTCGTGGGTTTACGCGAATTTTTGGCCCAAACGTCCCAGATTCAGCCTATGCCTATATATATACAATTCCAAGCTCGATTTTACTTTACCTTGACACCATTAGAGATAGTTTTTTAGAGAGAAGAGCTTGGGAAGGAGGATTGAAGAGTTTTACAACTTGTAATTGAGGTTTTAGCTTACGAATTCATAGTTTAACTATTTCTTTTGAACCTTCTAGTTTAATTCTTTCTTTCTTAAGTTCTTTAGACTATAAACCCTAGTTTTTTTTTTCAGATTTATAAAGTTATTTTGAGACTTGATTTTATTCTTTCGTTTATGTTCTTGATTTCGTTCATTAACTTAATTATGCATATGATTATTGTTCTTATTATTGCTTTTATTATTCAAACCACCATGTTAGGCTAGAACCCCTGCATGCTTAGGATGGGATGAACTCGAAGTAGGACGTTGGTACGTAATTAGGATAATTTGTGATGTTTAGTTTTAATTCTCTTAATTATTGAATATTTCTAATAAACCCTAGAATAATCTTGGAATTAAGTACGAAAATTGTTAGAGAGAAGATGACTGCATCACTCTTTAATAACGAATATGCTTAACAAGAGGGTTTTTGAAGGGGTCTATAATCTACTGGTTTATCTAGGGAGGACGACTGCATCACCTTAGTTAAATTAGGACCTCAATAATTAAGCACAATCCATATAATTTGATTAGTGGATTAGTTAAGTAGGTTGATAGAACTAAGTATTAGAATTAATTCTTGAGCTTTTATTCTTTCAATCTTCTGCTAGATTAGGGAAGTTGATTGCCTAGTTTTAGTACACTTCGAATTATTACTTGCACATAACGATTATTTTTAGTTATTGTACCAACTCTGTTAGTATACGTAGGAATTCCTAACCCAAGCATCATCATCTCTTATTTGCAAAAGTTATTTAGTTAATTTCATTGATAGCATATAGTTAGTACAAGATAGTTTAGAATTAATAAAAATTCCAACATTACATTCATATTAGCTACGAGACGTACATCTCTAGGGATTTACTCACATACACACTTTCAATTGAGTTCGGTATACTTGGTCCCTATACTTACCCATACTACAGTGATCCATACTCTTGTGGGGTAACTACTACTATAGCTAGTATTTTGCGTTCAAGTCAATGGCCCGTTGCCGGGGAAGGCGGTGTTTGCTCATTTAGTAGGACTTGGTGATAGTTTAGTAGCTAGTAGTAAGTGCTTTTATTTCCTGTTTATTATTTGCTAGTCAGTTTTGTTTGATCTTTCTTGTTGAGTACTCAGGTATATGAAAACACGCTCAAAGGGAGAAATGAGTGAAGATAGAACAAAGTTAGACCATGAGACTATTGCAAGGAGGAATCACGCCTTTTCTGAGAAGGATGACTACCGCAGGGGACGAGAATAGAAATCGGGATTTCAGCGGAGATTTGGATCTCGCAGCTGAAGAGCATGAACGGAATGTGGGACGGGTTGAAGGTGCTAATGGAGTCGATAGCCAAAAGCAAACACCTCATGGGAGAGAACCAGCCAAAACCCAACTCCACAGACCCAGAATAATCCCACTGCAAACCAAAATCAAGTCATCAACCAAAATCCACAAAACCAAAACAACCCTTTTAACAACCCTGTCTACCAACACAACAACCCACCTTACCCATACCCACCATACCTGTATCCACCATACTACCCTCCACAACCTACTTATAACCAACCACACATACCTCTACCACCGATTTATCCTTAGCAAGTTCCGCAGAACGCTGATCCTCCTGGTGTAGCAATTCGAGGAAGGTTTGAGGCTCAGCCTCAACGGTATTATGATGGAGTAGCTATGCCGCCAGTTGAGGCAAATAACTTCTCTATTGCTCCTGAGATTTTAAAGATGCTAACTGAGAACCAATTTAGGGGAGAAGTAGGGAAAGACAATCCCCACACTCATTTGAGGAATTTCCTAATGATAGCCTCAACCTTTAATCAGAACGGGATGACTGAGGATGCGAAGAGGCTCAGATTGTTCCAGTTTTCTCTAACTGAAATAGCTAAGGAGTGGTATGATAACACACTCCCACGAGGTAGTATGACTACATGGGCCGAGCTTGAGCGTCTGTTCCTTGAGTGATTCTACCTTCCATCTAGAACGGTGAAGGCGAGGAAGGAGATCTCCTCATTCAAGCAGAGATCGAACGAGGGATTGAGTTAGGCTTGGGAGCGATTCTCCAACATGCTTATTGAGTGCCCGCAGCACGGGTACAATGATGGAGATATTATGGCCTATTTCTACTGCGGTGCTAGCGAGAAGGATCAGCACCATCTCGATGTTTGTGCTAGTGGAGCGTTCCTGAACCGTAGTGCAGCTCAGTGCAGGGAGATAGTTGAAAACATAGTGAAGACCGCGGGGCAGTGGAAAGAAGATCCAGAATTTCAGAGGGTGTATCAGATGGAAGAAAGTGAGGGGACAAGAAAGCTGCTGATGGCTATGATGGAGAAGATTAGTAACTTGGAGGTAAGCCAGAGTTTGAGTGGTCAAAATAATGCTACGAGTGAGAAAATGGATCAGCTAGGATGCCAGCAAGAGGTGGCCAACTATATGGGAGGGCCTAATTATAATCAGAATGGCTATCAAGGTGGAAATTATAATGGGCAACCTGCTTATGGTCAACCGTTTGTACCACCGGGTCCACAGCCTCCTCAGAATCAATGGAGGAATACTCATGGATATCAGGCCTCCTCAGAATAATTGGAGGAAGAATGATAATTTATCCTACAGTAATCCGAGAGCGGGGATAACTGTACCTCCAAATGTCGACCCTGGCTCAAAACTCCCCGGAGGAGAAGAAGGTGCTACCACTGATGAGATGTTACGTGCCATTCTTCAGAAGGTGGAAGAAGGTAGTAAGAGGCTATCCTCTCTGGAGTACGATGTGAAAGAGATGGGTAAGAAGAATGATCAGTGTGATCAAGATCTCCAGAGAAGGGATATGGAGCTAAATAGAATTCAGCTAGAGAACAATAGGCAGTTCACTTCTATTGAGTACCAGATGAGCCAGATTGCAAAATCACTTGGAAGAGAGACGGGTAAATATCCATCTATGCCAGAAGGGAACCCGAAAGAGCAATGTAAGACAATCCAACTAAGAAGTGGAACAAAGTATGATGGACCTCCACTACCTGCTGATGTGGAGGAGATCCATCGAGAGATCGAGGAAGAGGATGAGGAGAAGAAAGAGGGTAATGAGAAGGCAGTGGAAGATGTTGAGTTGGAAGACACTAAAAAGGGCAAAAAAAAAGGAGGAAGAAGGGATTGGAGAGAGAGAGCGAGTCCCGAAGTGGAAAAAGACAAAGGAAGAGAGGCAGAACGTGAAGGAAACCGAGCGAGATGAATAGGGGGTGTCAAAATCTGTGATTCCGGTACCATATCCGCAGCAGTTCATGAAGAAAAAGTTAGATGAGAAGTTCTCCAAGTTTCTTGAGGTTTTCAAGAAGCTCCACATCAACATCCCATTTTATGATGCTTTGGAGCAGATGCCTAATTATGCCAAGTTCCTGAAGGACTTGATAGCTAAGAAGAGGAGAGTAGATGGGCCCGAGCTCGTGCAGTTGAATCACGAGGTAAGTGCAATGGTGCACAAAGCGCTTCCCCCGAAACTGAAGGATCCCGGTAGCTTCACAATCTTATGTGATATCGGGAATGGAGTCAAGAAGGGAGCGTTGTGCGATCTTGGAGCGAGCATCAATCTAATTCTATTGTCACTATTCAAGAAGTTGGATGACGGAGATCATCAATCGACCATGATGACTCTCCAACTCGATGATAAGTCTATTATAAGACCTCAAGGTGTTGTAGAAGATGTCCTCGTAAAGGTGGGTGATCACATGTTCCCAGCTGGTTTTGTGGTCCTAGAGATAGAGGAAGATGAGCACGTGCCCCTAATTTTGGGAAGACCGTTCTTAGCTACGGCAGAAATGGTGTTAGACGTGGCGAATGGAAAGATCACGGCAAAGGTGAATGATCAAGAGGTGAAGATTTCCTTGTATGAGGCCATGAAACACCCGAAGGAAGATGAGAGTTGTCATTCCATTGATGCTATTGACCCTTGTGTTGAAGACACACCTCCTATCCCTAACCTTTCTTAGATTCATGATTATGATAATCCTTCACTTAATGATTTGACCTTTGAGTATTATGATCTTGATTGTTTTGATAGGGATAAAGGCAAGGAAGAACTTAAAAGTGTGGACGTAGCCAAATTGGAGAAAAAAAAGAGGAGTTGATGTAAGAAAGACAAAATTCAGAAAGTTGCTTGATTAGGCACCTCTGTGGAGAGCGAAAAAGAAAGTGAAACCATCGTCGGAGGTGAAGAAGGTGTTTAAGAGTGGACTCCCCAAGGTGAAGAAGGAGGATGAGAATCGAGCGAAAAATTTCGACTTCTTCTCTTATGAGAGTAAGGGATGTAAATTTGAGTATCATGTCCCATAAGCTCCTTTGAGCTCGGTCCGACATTAGGATCTTAAAAATAGCGCTGAGTGGGAGGCAACCCATTTTTATTTGCTTTTGAGTGTTTTTTAGTTTTTAGGGTGTTGTTATGAGTCGTATGTTTTAAGCTCGTTCTTGAGTGAGTTGCTTGTAGGCTTGTCTCGAGGAAGTAAAGGTATCATGGAATTATTCAAAAGAGAGGAACTCAAGCAAGGGAGTGTGCCACATTGCCAAGTGCAACGGGGATTATGCGTATGAGGTAACCCACAACCCCAAACTTAGACAGCTTCATAAGGTCGAAGTTTGGGGGGTGGAGTGTTTATATGTTTTATGGTATACATATGCACCCGCACACTTGAGAGGTTTGATTTACATTGCACAGATGCACACCCTCTTTTTGAGTTGAGTTAGGTTATATATTGTGCCCTGAGATACTCCTTGAGCTGCTATATTGTGAACTAATTTGGTGCTACTACATATTTCATGCTTATTAACTTTCTTGTGCTTATTGATTGCTATCTTTGAGTGTGAGTTATGAGTTAGTGATATGTGGAGTTGAGTTAGTGTCTAGATTGTGTGAGTGTAGTAATTAGAGTTGATTTGAGAGGGAACTCGTATACTTACGAATTTTCCTTTTGAATACTTGTGTGGTAAAAAGTGAGAATTCACTAGGACTAGCATGGATGTGAAAGCCGTGAGATTTGAGCCTTTTGAGAGATTAAAATTCATGAAATTGATCTCATCGTTTGTGAGTGAATCTTCACCTTAGAGGTGCTAGAACTTGCGGGTACTCTCGCTTCTTGATTGTGTCTAGTTTAAAATGCCAAAAATGATTTTAGGCCATCTTTGATTTGATAAGTCACTTAGCCAAATATTTCCTACCAATGACATTTATCCCTTGTTAGCCCGTTTGAGCCTTAGCCTATTTATTTGCGAGCACATTTGAACTTATCCAAATTCTTAAAACTCTTTTGTCCCAATTTGAGTGGAGAATAAGAAAAGTTTTGAATGAGAAAGGGATCGAGTTGAGAATGAAAATTATTAATAGTTGAGTGAATATGAGGAAAGGTGTATTGAAGCTTTGAGTTGAGGGGAAGAAAAAAATTCTGAGAATGAGCAAAAGAAAATATGAGCTCATGTATAGTGTGAAAAGAAATAAAAAGGAAGTGCGTGATTGAAAAAAAAAAGTGAAAGAGATAGAAGAAAAAAAAATTGAGGTGTTGTGAGTAGTTGAAATTGAAAGTGCATTGCAAGAAGATGTTGAAGTGTTCGGTTCCTTGTATTGAAATACCAAAGTTTTATTTTCTATTCTTCATTCATTTGAGTCAGTTATCCTATATAGTTACCCCACCTGTCCAAAGAGCCTTACATTACAACCTTGAAAAAGTCTTTTTTGATTCGACATGGATTCTAGTTTATGGTCGAAGTTGAGAGTGCTAACAAGCCCATGGTTACTGATTTGAGTGAATGATTGATTGAGAGTGTCCCTAATTAATGATAAATACGTGTGAGGGAGTGAAACACATCACCGACGGCACACCCATGTTTGACTTTTGTGGTTCTTATTGATTATCCATGAGTTGGATGAAGGGGATTAGTTTGTGTGCGGGTGATCGATCTTTGAAGCTTGAATACTATTACTTGCATGATTTAGTACTATGATTCATTCTTAATAATTTCACTTGACTTATTATTTCATTGTTTGAGGACAAGCAATATATTAAGTTTGGGGGGAGGGGGGTTGATTAGGCGTGAAATTGTTGTGTTTTGTAGCCCGAATTGCCCGTGTTTTGAGTGAATTTGATGAGTATTTAGAGTCATTTGAGTACTATTTTTATAAATTAATGAGTTTGCCTCTGTGATGTTCATAGATGGATAGAGGGCGAAAAATGGAGTTCGTAGGACTTTGAATCGACTCAAATGGATGCCCGGATGAGAAGATATGAAGAAAATACGAAGAGTACTAGTTCGAGTGAGTAAAAGTGTTAGTTGGCTCAAAGGAGGAAGCACTCGAGCAGCCTAGGTCGAGCACTTAGGCGCTCGAGCAAGAGGAGGTCGTGTGCGTGTTTTGTTCTGTCGCCAAGGGGAGCTCGACCGAGATGAGGTCGAGCGCCTAGCGCTCGACCAGTGAGAGATCGAGCGGTGTGTGTTTGCTGTAGCAGGAGGCGCACGACCAATGCAAGGTCGAGCGCTAGGCGCTCGACCAAGACCCCAGCTCATGCGTTTATGCATATTTTTGGCCCAAACGTCCCAGATTCGGCCCATGCCTATATATATATACCATTCCAAGCTCGATTTTACTTTACCTTGACACCATTAGAGATAGTTTTTTAGAGAGAAGAACTTAGGAAGGAGGATTGAAGAGTTTTATAACTTGTAATTGAGGTTTTAGCTTACGAATTCATAGTTTAACTATTTCTTTTGAACCTTTTAGTTTAATTCTTTCTTTCTTAAGTTCTTTAGACTATAAACCCTAATTTTTTCCAGATTTATAAAGTTATTTTGAGACTTGATTTTATTCTTTCGTTTATGTTCTTGATTTCGTTCGTTAACTTAATTATGCATATGAATATTGTTCTTATTATTGCTTTTATTATTCAAACCACCATGTTAGGCTAGAACCCGTGCATGCTTAGGATATGACGAACTCGTAGAAGTAGGATGTTGGTACGTAATTAGGATAATTCGTGATGTTTAGTTTTAATTCTCTTAATTATTGAATATTTCTAATAAACCTAGAATAATCTTGGAATTAAGTACGAAAATTGTTAGAGAGAAGACGACCGCATCACTCTTTAATAACAAATATGCTTAACGAGAGGGTTTTTGAAGGGGTTTATAATCTACCGGTTTATCTAGGGAATACGACCGCATCACCTTAGTTAAATTATGGCCTCAATAATTAAGCACAATCCATATAATTTGATTAGTGGATTAGTGAAGTAGGTTGATAGAACTAAGTATTAGGATTAATTCTTGAGCTTTTATTCTTTCAATCTTGTGTTAGATTAGGGAAGTTGATTGCCTAGTTTTAGTACACTTAGGATTATTACTTGCACATAACGATTATTTTAGTTATTGTACCAACTCCGTATAGTATACGTAGGAATTCCTATCCCGAGCATCATCATCTCTTATTTGCAAAAGTTATTTCGTTAATTTCATTGATAGTATATAGTTAGTATAAAATAGTTTAGAATTAATAAAAATTCCAACATTACATTCATATTAGCTACGAGACGTACATCTCCAGGGATTTACTCGCATACACACTTTCCCTTGGGTTCGATATACTTGGTCCTTATACTCGCTCATACTACAGTGATCCATACTCTTGTGGAGTAACTACTAGTATAGCTAGTATTTTGCGTTCAAGTCACCCCACTCCCTTCCTCTCACCCTACCTCCCTCCCAAAATTTCACACCCTCTCTCCAAATTAGTTTTTGCAGAGTAACTTATAAGTTTGTGCACTTTTTACATTATGCTTTTTTTTTTCTTTTATCCGGCCATTTTGCTTTTCTTTGTCCATTTTGAGTAAATGGTGGGTCCCCTCAAAAGTAAGTTATAAGTTATATCTATGTAAGAGTTGTAAAATTTGGTTTACGAGTGAAATTGTGATGTAGCAATGAGGTGAAAGAGATAAGATGGTTATAACCATACAATTATTGTGGATGTTCTTACTTGTTTGTATATCTCTTTGGCTTTAAGGTCTATATTGTTGTAATTGAGTGCGTAAATTAAATAGACAGCGTTTGTTTACCCAGTTCGTCCGGAAGGACTACGTCTGGGGGCGATCCAAGCCAGGAGTTCCACTAGTATTGTTGTGTATCAGAGTACATAATTCATGAATACAATGGGATATATATAATAGTAAAAACCCTAGTCTAATGGGTAAGGCCCAATATGATTATTGGTCCTCAAGTAATGTCAACACCAAATCTCCTAGATTTGGAATATCAAATCTTCCAGATTTACAACACTCCCCCTTGGACATTACGACATAAATGTCTTATCATAAAAACTCCACGTGCTAAGGATCGGCCATAATAATGAGTGGGAGGGATGTCATCGATCTTCTAGATCTAAATCTTTCAGATTTATTTCGAGGTTACCGCTCCCCCTGAAGACAACAACACTTTAAGTCTTTGCATCCCAATACCACGAACGTACTTTTCAAAAGTAGACGTAGGTAAGGATTTAGTAAACAAATCTGCAAGATTGTTACTAGATTGCACCTTTTGAATGGTAATCACACCACTCTTCTGGAGTTCGTATGGGTAGAAAAACTTAGGTGAAATATATTTCGTCAGGTTTCCCTTGACGTACCCATTACTCATTTGTGCGATGCAAGCAGCGTTGTCTTCAAATATGATGATGGAAGATGTATCACCCTTGGCGATACCACACGAGTCACCAATGTGTTTTACCAAGGACCTTAACCAAACACATTCTCGTGCGGCTTCAAATAAAGCTGTGATCTCTGAGTGGTTTGAAGACGTGGTAACCATTGATTGTTTAACCGATCTCCACGAGATTGCGGTTCCACCACAGAGAAAAACATAACCAGTCTGGGATACGGCGTTGTGGGGATCAGACAAATAGCCGGCATCCGCATAACCTACCAAGGTTTTGTCTTGGTTCTTACGATAAAACAGTCCAAGATCTTGGGATCCTTGGAGGTATCGTAGAACGTGCTTAACACCATTCCAATGTCTCCTCGTAGGAGAAGCGCTATATCTCGCAAGCAAGTTAACTGCAAATGTAATGTCCGGCCGGGTGCAATTTGCAAGATAGAGCAAAGCTCCAACAGCGCTAAGATAAGGAACTTCTGGTCCCAGAATTTCTTCTGAATCTTCTCTTGGCCTAAATGGATCCTTATCCATTTCGAGGGATCGGACTACCATCGGGGTGCTAAGTGGATGAGATTTATCCATGTGAAATCTATCCAATACCTTCTTCACGTAGGTCGACTGATGAACAAGGACTCCTTCTGGGAGGTGCTCGATCTGCAAGCCGAGGCAGTACTTGGTTTTACCCAAGGACTTCATTTCGAATTCAGCTTTCAAGATTGAACTGGCTTCTTCAATCTTTTTGCATGTTCCGATTATGTTCAGGTCATCAACATATACGGATATGATGCAAAAACCGTCTTGCAATTTCTTCGAGAATACGCACGGGAAAGCTTTATCGAACGTGTATCCCTTCTTCTGAAGGAATTCACTAAGTTGGTTGTACCACATAAGGCCCGATTGCTTCAGGCCATACAACGACTTACGCAGTTGTATGCTATACATACTGCGATTTTCTCCATCCCTTAACTGAGGAATGTTAAATCCATCTGAGATTTTCATATAAATGTCGGCATCGAGTGATCCGTATAAGTACGCGGTTACTACGTCCATTAATCTCATTTGGAGATTCAACTTAACTGCCAAAGATATCAAATAACGGAACATTATTGAGTCCATGACGGGAGAATAGGTTTGATCGAAATCAATCCCGGGTCTCTGCGAAAACCCTTGCGCTACCAGCCTCGCTTTGTACCTCTCCACAGTATTGTTCTCATTTCGTTTTCGTACAAATACCCATTTATATCCTACAGGGATAGCGCGCACGAGTGTACGAACGATTGAGCCAAATACTTGTCTTTTGTTAAGCGAGGCGAGCTCCGCATCAATTGCCTCTTTCCATTTAACCCAATCGTGGCGCTTCCGGCACTCTGCGATTGTTTTCAGGATCTAGATCATTAATAATGGAAAGAGCTATTGACGCTGCAAATGTGTCGCCGACGACAATAATATTTCTATTATATGTTTCTCCCGTATCTGTGAAGTTCACAGAGACTTCGACGTTTACGTCAACCAGACCTTCCTCATTTCCCAATGTGTCTGGGTCTGGTCATTCCACGGTCCTAGTGCATGGAATGTTTTGTGCACGTGCTTCATCACTAGGACTCTCGTCTCCTTGAGACTTGGGATTATCTAGACGGATCTCTTCCGGAGATTTTCCATTCGACTGACCAGATTTGCTAGCCTTTCGTTTAGGTGTGTTACTATTTCTTGAGGGTCCCTTACGCTTTTGGCGTGTGGGGGCATGAGTACTCGTTTTGCTTGGGACCTCAACCCTTTGGGGAGCATTTACTGCAGGTATATGTGATCTAGTCACACCTCTATGGTCAGTGAACGCGTCTGGCAGGTTATTTGCTAAGTTCTGCAGGTTAATGATCTTCTGAACTTCTAGTTCAGATTGGTTAGTGCGCGGATCTAGATACTGAAGATTACTTACGTTCCACGTAAGTTCCCGGCATTCATTCAATTTTGAATTCGGATCTCCCCCTAATGCCGGGAAGTAATCTTCATCGAATATGCAATCAGCGAACCGGGCCGTTAATTGATCCCCAGACAAAGGCTCGAGGTATTTCACGATGGATGGAGAGTCGTATCCAACGTAAATACCGAGTTTTCTTTGTGGGCCCATAGAGGTTCGCTTGGGTATCGTAATCGGTACGTATACCGCACATCCGAAAATATGCAGATGGGAAATGCTAGGTTCTTTCCCACGCACTAACTGAAGGGGGGAATGATCATGGTATGCAGTTGGACGGATTTGGATTAGTTGTGATGCATGAAGGACTGCATGCCCCCAGCATGAGGTGGGTAGTTTAGAGTTTATGAGCAATGGTCTCGCGATAAATTTGATACGTTTTATTAGCACCTCAGCAAGACCATTTTGGGTATGGACGTAGGGGACCGAATGCTCCACTTTAATTCCCAGGGCCATACAGTAATCTGTAAAGGCCTTCGAGCTAAACTCGGCTGCGTTATCCATGGGAATCGATTTAATTGGATAATCCGGGAATTGAGCTCTAAGCTCGATAGTCTTCACAATGAGCTTCACAAAAGCTTGATTGCGGGTGGACAGCAAACATGCAAATGTCCACCTAGTGGAGGCATCAATAAGGACCATGAAATAACGAAATGGTCCTGATGCTGGGTGAATCGGTCCATAAATGTCTCCTTGAATTCGCTTTAGGAAAACCGGAGACTCTAGTCCAACCTTAGTGCGCGACGGGCGCACTATCAACTTACCCTTTGAACATGCATCACAGAAATATTCATCGACGGGAGGGATTCTATTATTCGTAATGTTATGACCAGTTGAATTAGATAGAATCCTACGTATCATTGTTTGTCCCGGATGACCTAACCGCTGATGCCATAATTTAAAAGAATTTGGGTCATGGAATTTCATACTCATCGCTAGATGGGAACTGAACGGCCGGATGTAGGTATAGTACAAACCAGAGGAGAAGGATGGAAGCTTTTCTATAACTTGTTTACGGCTACCTCGAGTATAAGTCATCAAAAGGTATTCGTTATCGTTTTCAGTTTTAGTTTCAATATGATATCCGTTATTTCTAATGTCTCTAAAACTGAGTAGGGTACGCTTAGATTGCGGAAACAATAAAGCATTTTCAATTATTAATTCAGTACCCATGGGGAGGACAATGGAAGCTCTTCCAGAGCCCACTATCAATGTACTGTCATTCGCAATTGTACTTATACTCCCCTTACGATTAATCAAGTTATGAAAATACTTCCTATCCTTTAGGATCGTATGTGTGGTGGCGCTATCTACCAGACATAAATCACTATGGGCGTCCATCATGCAAGAGGAAATGGTCCAAACCTAATAGCTGATTTATTTACAAGCCATAAATCAAAACAGCAATATCCGAATAAACTCATGGACAACTATTACGGTAAACACATCAAAGTTAATTCATTCATAAATAAGATATCCGAAAGAAAGGATCCAAAACATAATAGGTAATTGTTTTATTCAGAAAACAAACTACTAGGAATAATCAAATACGCGAATCTACTTGTTTATCCTAAAATTCGAGCTACGGGCTCAAGAGGTCATCGTTGTCTAGGTCAAAATCTGCTTCGGGCAGGTTGTCACCCATAGGTTCATCAACTGGAGCCTTCCCCTTGTCGTCCTTTTGCATCATTAAATAAGCCTCGACCAGGTGTTTGGGAGTACGACACGTGCGCGACCAATGGCCTTTGCATCCGCATCTGAAGCAGGACTGCTCAATCATTCTTTGAGAGCTGGGTTTTTCAGGAGCGTTAAACCGGGTCTTGTGACCACCGAGTGAACTACGGCCTTGGTCGTTAGTCCGGGATTTCTTACTCGCTCTCCCCCTTCCACGATTGCGACGACCAAATGAGGGTTTATGCCTGTATCGCTGCAGGCGTACAGGGTCGCTAGCGTGAAACATTGATACAAAATCCTGGATTAGGTTGGTCACAACACGCTGCAATGCAGAGCTGTACTTCGTTATGGACTTCAGGTCCTCATAACGGACGTTCAACCATTCATGTTGTGATGGGGGTAGGAGTGAAAAATCATATTGTTGGAAACGTTCCTTCAGGGTTTTCCACAATATCTCGGGGTCCTTTTCTGTGACATATTGGGATTTTAGACCTTCATTCATGTGGTTCCTCAGAAAAATCAATACATTCGCCTTCTGGGCGTCAGTAGATTTTGAACCTTCCATGATGGTTTCGCTTAACCCATTTGATGCTAGATAATACTCTATATCTAGCACCCATGTCGGGTAATTGCTACCGTCGAGAGCAAGCTTATCGAACTCTTTCATAGTGATATCCGACATTATTCACTACAAGAGAAGCGACATGGTGAGGGGGAATTAACTAGACGCATAGACAATGAGGGAAAAACAAGGATTCATTTAATTATTCAAAGGCACATAGATGCACATACTGGGCGCCGTCTACCCAAGGCATAAATTCACGGTCCGACAAATACCGGGCGCCGCCTACCCGGGCATAAAAGCGGACTATAAACTATGTGCACAGTGTTAATGCACGAAGGATAACCAAATCACTCAAGCATGCAATAACAATTAATAACGATAATCTCATGAAAATAATTTGCAGAAAATATATGGTTTAATGGACAGAGGAAATAATCATTAGAATAATTATTTCATGTACATTAACGCAATTTAACGAAATATTTTCAGGATTATATAATAAAGCGAAACATGGATTTTATGATATCAAGAACACAAACGAATCGGGTTAAAGAATCATGAAAAATCCGAAGAAAAGTGTCGCGTGCGTCGCGCACGGCGGACGGGTGCGACGCTCGTAGGTCGACCTCGTGTCCACACCAAATCTCCTAGATTTGGAATATCAAATCTTCCAGATTTACAACATATATATCAATCCAACAACTCAATTTAATCTATTTGAATTTGATTAAAAATTAGTTGCACAAGAAATTTTAGTTGTATAGAGTGATTTGAACAATGAAAAGTTATACAAAATACCTTGCTCGGTTTTATTTAGTTGAAATGATCAACTTGGATAGTTTGGACAACCATAAGTTTAATAAAAACGTTAGAAAAAAAAAAATCTAAAAACTTAGTTCATAATGTTTTGAAATATAATTAATAAAATAAAACTAATAAAAATAAAGAAATTGTAAAAAAATTAAGAAAAAATAATTGAATTAGTTCAAATTTTTAATATTAAAATAAAATTTGAGAAAATTGTCTTGTAACTTCAAAATATTTAAAATAATAAATCAAATTAAATCTATACATTTAAAATTCAAATTTTTTTTTTTCATTTAATAAAATTTAAATAAATATATTATAGAAAATTTGAAAATTATAAAATTACTTGAAATCCCCTTAAGAAATATCTTAATTAATTAGATTGTTCTAAAACAAAAAGTGCAATTCCAAAAATTAAAAAATAAATTTTAAGGTACTTAGAGCAATGAATAATAGGCGATTAATTTCTTCGATAAGAAAAATAATTGTGTTCTTACTATTTTTATTTATTTTAGTTAGGTATGATATCACTAGTTAAGGATATAGTTTTAGGTTTTTTTTAATAATTTAAGATAAATTAATTATATATGTATAAATTTTAATTTTCAATTTTTATATTGATTTGACAAAAAAGGAAAAAGAAAAAAAAAACGAAAAAGCAATTATTTTACGTATTTCACTATATATGGTAAATCTTACTGGTATGCCTTTAAGTTTTAGTTTCCTTCCTCCTAGCTATATATAATAAAGATGACATACATGCTAATGGTAAATTGGTAACTCCGCCCCTATCAATTTTAACTACAATTATATTGATACAATCTGTAGATATTAATTTACTGCTGATATTCAAGTATTACATGAAGCGTAATTTCCAACTAATTGTGAAATATATATGATTTGGATCAATCACTAAGTAATATACCATCATCATGCATGAATATCTTAATTTTTTGCTTAATGTATTTAATAAGATGACCATTCAATACAATATAGTAGATGTTATTTGATCAAACAGAAAATCATTTCTTCAAACTTCAAATTCAAAGCATATCCATGGATTTTTTTAAAATCTAGTAAGTTGTAAATAAAAAGACGTACATATTCGTTTTTAAATTTTAAATAAATCATATCTTCCTTAAATTCATTCCAAACAAAGTCAGTTCGCTTGCAGGGCGGCCCTTCCTCTAGGCAGTCAGAAAACTTGCCCAGGCCCACAGATGCACTGGGCCCACTCAAATATAAAAGACTTTGTCGATTTTTTTAATTTCTTTTTTAAATTTACTGGTTTTTCTTTAAAAAATTCATCGTTTCTTACAGTGAAAGTAACTTCGGGGTCGAGCGAGTATATTGTAATGGTAAGAAAAATAATAAAATAAATTAGTTTTACACTTTTCAATAAATTCAAACCTTTAGATGAGACATAATTTTTTTATAGCATCAGGACCAAACTCACTAACAACAATTTCACCCCATGAAATTAAAATTTTGGAATTATTTTTCATTAAATTATTTTTCTTAAAGTAATCACTCGTATAACCCGGAGCATCTACATCCAAATTAGAATTAATAAAATTTTATTTACCCAGCAACTAGATTATACGTAATCGTTGCTTTATTGATTGAATAAAATCTCCTTCAAAACTCGAAAATAAAAAAAATATTTATTAATTTTGCAAAAAAGAAAATTAATCTTTTTCAATTAAGCACCTCGAATATAACTAACTTTGGTCGGCTCCAGAATGTAGAAGTTAAAAGTTAATTAAAAACGTATGCATGACGGGCAAAAACTGGCGTGAATCTTTTATTTAAATATTACTGTTGTGTCTACGAAGTATTACTAGTATTATGCATTTTCTTAAAAATACTTTTTTTTTTTAAATAATAATATTTTCTATGCATAATAATAATTCTTTAAAAAGAAACTTTACGTTGAAGAAAGATGCATGCACAATGTAGGCACTTATAAACACACAGTTGCATACATTGAATGTGTGTTTACGAGAGTAAAGTTAATAAAGATTGTAAGTCAAATTAATATATACAGGAAGTTTGGCATGGTGGTGGGCCGGTGGCGTGACAATTTTAATTTAGTTTGTCTCAGTCTCACTCTATAATTGGATCACTTTCATTATCAACAATATTTAATAATAACGTATAAATTCCCCCCACCACACAAGCACATATACACACCAATATGTACCAACAAAAACTTGCTCACATCTATAAGTGTGAATGCATTATATTCAATTTATATCTCATCACACCGTCTCCTAATATGAGACTATCTCACATGAGACCTATTCGTATGTCTATATCTTAAAGAATTTCATCTAATATAAAAATCCAAACTTGTATGAAATTAATTCATTTAATTATTTTTCTTATACTCCTCCATCATTCATGGTCTGGATTCAAACCTTTTTCCTTTACACTCTTCATCATTCATGGGCCGGACTCAACTTTCTCTTTTTGGGGAGACCAAATAAATGGACATTTAATATGTGTGGAGTTACTTTCAGCGGGAAACAAACTCAAGATCTTCCTTCGAGAGAGAGTCTTTTTTGCTCTAATATCATGAAAAAAAAAATTATCTCATCTAAAAGTTCAAACTTGCAGAGAAGTGTAAAATTAATTAATTTAATTATTTCCCTTACAATATTCTTCTCAAGTTTTCACTGAGCTTTATCTACAAAATTTATTCACAGTATATATCCTCCACCGGCGGCGTCCACAAAACCAACGACATTTGATAGTATTATTTTTTCCGTCCCACAAAGATGAACAACTGCTTTCTATTTTTATCTTTCATAAAGATGGATTAATTACCATATTTAAGGTATCATTTTTGTCCCTACTTAATATATTTTGTTAATGATTCAGTGAAACGAGTAGCGATAGGGGCTAAATACAATATATATATATATATATATATATATATATATATATATATATATATATATTCAAATTACTGCAATAACTTTTAGGAGGATTAATTTAAGGTACAATATGAGATCAAAAATTACTCATTACTTCTACTAAAAATCTGCATTAGTAAAAACTATAAAACTAAACCTAAAAAGACTCAAATACCCATCATTAAAATAATTCAAATCAACACATTAAATGACCCAAGTAAACAGACAAAAAATAGCATCACATGTGAAATATGAAATTAACTCATACGAGATATACAATTAAACTCTCGTTCCTCCAAACCAAACAAGATATTCAATACCCATAATCTCTCCACTCATCTCGCACATACACAATCCCCAAAATTCCCAAAAAACAAACCAGTAAAAAAAATTACCCCCACAAAGAAATTTCAGACGAAGCCAATACATTGCCGCTGGCGACGAAAGAGATGCCCCCGAACAGTTCCTTTGCAACACTCAGCCGGCAACGGCACCACCGCAACAGAAACGTCCTTGAACCACACTTCTGCAATACCCGCCGACGACGACACCTCTATGATTAGGCGTGAAATTGTCATGATTCGTAGCTAGAACGCCCTAGTTTTGGTCGATTTTATTGAGTTTTTAGAGCCAAATGAGTACTATTTCTATACATTGATGAATTTGTCTCTTTTATACTCATAGGTGAATCGAGGATGAAAAACGGAGTTCGTAGGACTTTGAATCGACTCAAACGGATGCCCGGATGAGAAGATATCGAAGAAATACTATTGATATTAGTACGTGAGAAGAAAAGTGTTAGTTGCAAGGAAGGAAGGCCCACTCGAGCATCATCACTCGAGCACCATCGCTCGAGCAACGTAGGTCAAGCGCTCCGGACTTACAGAACGTTTTTGCCGCTCGAGGGGCACAGCTCGAGCGCCCCGCTCGACCTCTTGAACCATTCGAGCAACGCAGCTCGAGCGCCCCGCTTGACCTATTGAATCATTCGACCAAAAAGGGTCGAGCGCCCCGCTCGACCAGGACGGCTCGAGCACTTCCGAGACTTATTTGCCAAATTTCGTTTTTCGGCCCATGAGATCCCGATTCGGCCCGATCTATATATATACTCTTTACAAACTCGTTTTAAACCATGACTTGACACACACACGAGGGAGAGAGTTCGTTTTGGGAGAGAGGAAGAAGAAGAAGAAGCAAGTTTACTATTACATTTTTTTGAGGTTTTCATTACGAATTCGAATTACGATTTTACTTTTGAGTTTTGTTTCTTAATATTTTCGTTCTTGAACACGTTGAGACCTAATTCATTGAGTTAATTTAAGTTTAGTCTTTCAATTAGTTAAAATCTAGTTTATGTTAGATTTCTTCTTCGTTTTAATTATCATGTTCTTGTTCGTTACTTATTTAATCGTTGTTATTTCCGTTAAACCTATGTCTAGCTAAAACCCTTGCATGCTTTGGGTAGGATGAACTCGTAGAAGTAGGTTGTGGGTACGTAATTAGGGTAACTTGTGACGTTAGGTTTTAATTCTCTTAGTTAATGAATTCTTAAAATTAATCTAGACTTCGCTTTTGAATTTCGTTCGAAAGGTGTTAGAGAGAGGACGACCGTATCACTCTTTAACACCTAGTAGACTAAACGAGAAGGTTTAGGAAGGGTTAATTCATCAACCAGTTTAGCGAAGGAGGACGACCGCATCACCTTAGTTAAATTAGGGTCTCATTAATTAAGCACAATCTATTAAATTGTTAGTAGATTAGTGAAGTCAAGTGTTAGGGTAAAGTATTAGGGTTTAGAATCTTGAGCTTTCACCTTGCATTCTTAGACTTAGGTTATTTCTTGTGTGTCACAGTTATTCTGATTATGTACCTGCTCCGTTAGTATACGTAGGGATTCCTATCTTAAGCATCATCATCTCTCATTTGAAAACAACCCGTAGTTAATTCGTTTTCTTTAGTATTTTAGTTTACATAGCTTATTTTAGTTTTAATTAATCTTTCCAAAAATCCAAAAACAACACACTCATATTAATTACGACGCGTAGATCTTCAGGGATCTATTCGCATATACACTGTCCCTAGGGTTCGATACACTTGGTCGTTATACTTGCTAATACTACAGTGAACTCGTTCGCTTGCGGGTGAGCGACTAGTAGAAGTTAGAATAATCGCTTCAAGTCACTCTACAACTGAAATAGAATCACCATTTACCCAAAAAACAAAAAAATAAATTTTGTATAAACATAAGCATCCTTCAACCTTAAATAGTTGCAAATTCTAACAAATGCACATAGTCAACATTTAAAACGGGGAGGAGGGTGGAGGAGTACAAAACTCCAACGCATAACACACAAACATGTTTGGTATAACTGTGTGCAACATTCACCTTTAAAAAATTGCACATATACATGTTTTAAAAAAACTAGAAAAATGCACATGGACAACATTTAACCATGGGGAAAAAAATATGGGAATAAACCTAAAACATGCAATGCACAACAACATGTGCAACTTCAGCAACACACTTGACCTTTTAAATTACAATGCTAAAGCCAAAAAAGACAATTAGCAAAATTATGTGCAGTTCTATTGTACAAAAAGTTGCATATGTTCAGTTAAACAAACAAATGTGCATAAACATTAATATTGTCTCAAAACTAAAAACATTAATTTTTCTTATAATTTGCAGTTATGAATATCCTTTTACACAATATACAAACATGACTACGCTCACCATATATATCAACAATTTCTCGTGCAACTTACCAATAAATACCAAAATGAAAGAAAATTACAAAACATTTTCAACCCCATATGATATTGGATGTGGTAACCCACCTTAAAAAAAACAACCACAAATCACACTAGCATATCACTGCAAATCATTCTCATCCCAAATTGATAAAAGGTGCGGTCAATGACATTTACAAAAAAAAAAAAACAGATAAAATACACTAACGTCATTCAATATAGAAATAGAACATATCTAACGTCATTTTTCGTGGCTGATAAACACTATACAAATTGATTAAAACAATAATAAAAAAATTCATAGTACTAAATACTAATGCCTCTACACATAATGCACTAAATAATTATTATCCCTAACATTTATTTCTTAATCTATGTAGTTAAAATTTTTATGTAAGTCTTTCTTCATAGGGCATGCACCCTTAGTAAAATGAGCTGTCAGCATGATCTTACTTACCTTCTTTCTTCATGGAAGCTCCGATATATAACATCATATGGCGGTTTCTCGGAATCATGGAACGTTTTATGATTAATTTAATGTATTTTTCCTTTTCAATTATATATCCATTATCTTCTTAGACGAATTAATCATCTTATCGTTTCATCACTTGTTTTTAGATCGATATATCCATGCATAGGAATTATTTAAATTAATCTCTTATACCATTTCAATTTCACAATCATCTTATAATTTTCATGACATAAATGTATTCAGATAATTCACAGGAAGGATGTGCACATTTAAATGGAGAATGAATTTTCTTCAATTCCAATCACTTTTTAGATTTGCATTTTTCATTCTTGTTACATTTCTCATGTTCATGCAGAAGCATGCACACCATCATTCATGCATACATGCATAGATAATACACATACACACACAAGGATCACGCACTCACTCTCATTCGGTTATAACTAACTTCATGCATTCGTTCATACTTGTAACAAACTTCATTTAGGCTTTCAGGATTACAGCTCATAGAGTAGCAGTTATAACAAACTTAGGAAGTATCTAGAAGAGCTCTATACTTGTATAAATAAGATACATTGTATCCATCTTAAGTGTGATATTGAATACAATTCAGTTTCAGCAAATATCAATGCTTTCGATGGCTTTCTTTACAATTCAGTACATTCATGGAGTTAATTTCTACATGGTATCAGAGCTATACTGATCCATGGCTCGAGGAAGAAACAATCCGGCAGCAGCACCGCCTAACACATGGCAGAATGCATTCATGAATGAACGGGAAGAAGATACAGAGAGAGAACGAATTCCTCCAGAATATGTTGTGCATGGCTCAGAACATTCTGGTCTGGTTCTGGTGCCGCAATTACTCAATGGAGCTAACTTTGTTTCCTGGCAAAAATCGATGTTGATTGCCTTAGGTGCAAAGTCTAAAATCGGATTCATTGATGGAAGCATTAATGTACCAGCTAGGAACTCTCCAGAGTATGGAATGTGGAAGAAGGTTGATTGCTTAGTTGTTGGCTGGTTGTTGAGTTCTATCACCAAGGAATTATACAACACTTTTGTCTCAGCTAAGTCAGCAAGGTTACTGTGGGAGGATATATGTGATAGATTCAGCTCAGCAAATGGAACAAAATTTTTCCAGATGCACAGAAAGATAAACACTCTCAAGCAAGGACATGACTCTATTTCTGTATTTTATGGGAAGATGAAGGAAATCTGGGATGAATTGGACGATCTAGATCAGATTGTAGGATGTACTTGTGGAAGTTGCTCATGTGATGTGGAAAGCCAACTGAATGCTAAGGATGCCAGGCTAAGACTCACACAATTCCTAATGGGACTGAATGATTCTTATGAGACCACAGTGAATCAGATCATGATGATGGATCCACTTCCTACTCTAAACAAAGCCTACTCTATGGTTATAAGGATTGAGCAGCAGAGACAGATGCAAACTGGAATTACTGAGGGTGATACTTTTGGTACAGCTCATAATCAATCTGCTATGTACTCAAAAGTTAAGACATTTGATAGAGATTTTCAGAAGAGAAATGACTATAGATCAAGAGAGGAGAAGGAGCAATTGACCTGCTCACACTGTGGAAGGAAGAGGCATGATATCACCACTTGTTTTAAGCTACATGGATATCCAGACTGGTACACAAAGAAACCTGAAGGAAAAAAGGCTATGACTCACTGCAGCACTGAGGATTAATCCATAGGAAACACTGATATAGCAGCTATAATCCAACAAGAAGTGGCAAAATACATTGGAAGAAATGTGGAGCAAGCTCACTTTGTTGAATATGCAGGTAGCTCTTTCACTGAAATAACAGGTTCCACTTTACTTGATAATGATATGCATGGTACTTGGATATTTGACACAGGTGCTAGTAGACATATGTGCTTTGATTTGAAACTCTTTAAACATCCTTTATCAACATTGAGCACCCCTATATCTGTTATACTCCCTGATGGTAGTAAACAATGTGTTTCACAATCTGGAACCATTAAACTAAATACATCACTGACCCTTTTTGATGTCCTATACATACCTAATTTCAAATACAACTTGTTATCCATACCTTTTATCCTAAACAGTACTAACCTTCAATGCATCTTTACTGCTTCTTCTTGCACCTTACAGGACCCAATGAGTAAAGTAGTATTGGCGGCTGGAAAGCTAACTGGAAGATTGTACACCTTTGATTCTCTTGATACTTCTTCCAATTCACTCTGTAATCCAGCACTTACTTGTTCAGTTTCTATTGACACTTGGCATAAACGTTTAGGTCATGCTTCACTTGATGTACTCAAGAATATTGAGATTCCTATCCTGAATAAGATGAATAACATTTCTTCTCTATCTCTCTGTACCATATGTCATGAGGCAAAACAAACCAGATTATCATTTGCACATCACACCATTCAAACCAAGTCACCTTTTGAAATACTCCATACTGATATATGGGGACCCTACAACCATCCTTCCTTAACCAATACACCTTATTTTTTGACTGTGGTAGATGATTTCTCAAGAGCTGTTTGGGTCTTTCTTCTGCCACAAAAAGGAAAAGCTATACCTACCCTTAAAACCTTTCTCACCATGATACAAACACAATACAGTTGCAAACCAAAAGTCTTGCAAACAGACAATGGGTCAGAATTCTTGAGCAATGAATGCCAGCTCATGCTTGATCAGTTAGGCATGGTTCATCATAAATCTTGTACATATACCCCACAACAGAATGAGGTAGTTGAGAGAAAACACAGACAATTGTTGAATATAGCAAGGGCTCTTATGTTTGAGTCCAAACTGCCTTTAACTTTTTGGCCTTATTCAATTCTACATGCTGCACATATAATCAATAAATTGCCATCTGCTTTACTTGAATGGTCCACTCCTTTCACCATTCTCCACAAACAGCCAACCTCCTATGACACCTTGAGAACTTTTGGGTGCCTTGCTTTTGCCACTGACAATTACCCCACAAAATCCAAATTCTCACCAAGAGCTGTGAAATCTGTTTTTCTTGGCTTTGCCTCAGGACACAAGGGTTACAGGTTGTATAGCCTTGTTGACCATAATATTTTCATCTCAAGAGATGTTAGATTCTTTGAACACATCTTCCCTTTCCATATTGATCACTCTACTCCTCTTGTTTCTGAGGATCTTCCTGTTACAAGCACACCATCTTCACCTACATCCTCATTTCCTGCTTCAGTTTCTGCTCCCATATCTTCTAATACAGACTCTCCTGGGACTCCATGTCCTAAGAGATCCAAAACAAGAATCATTACACCACCTTCTTGGCTCAATGATTTTGTGTCAACATGTACTATCACCAGTGCTTCTCCAGTTTCCAAGCTACTTAACTCAGGTACATCTTCTTCCTTACCTCTTCAATTAACTGATAACTCACCTTCTGTACCCATTACTTTCTCTTCTGAGTACAAATGTTTTATATCTACTGTGCACTTATCCAAAGAACCAAGTACTTATTATCAAGCTATTGGGGATCCTAATTGGGAAAAAGGCTATGACTGATGAACTATCAGCTCTTGAACTGAATGAGACATGGGATTTGGTGGATTGTCCCTCTCATAAGAGTCCCATTGGTTGCAAATGGGTATTCAAACTCAAGTTGAATCCAGATGGTAGTGTGGACAGGTACAAGGCCAGATTGGTGGCCAAAGGATATCATCAAGTTTTTGGTATTGACTATGAGGATAGCTTTTCTCCTGTGGCTAAGTTGGTGACTATTAGATTCTTGATTGCTTTTGCTACTGGTAAAGATTGGCCCTTGTGTCAATTAGACATTAACAATGCCTTCCTTCATGGCTTCTTACATGATGAGGTGTATATGCAACCTCCTACAGGTTACACTAAAGCTTCTCCAGGACAGGTCTGTAGGCTAAGGAAAAGCCTCTATAGTTTGAAACAAGCTTCCAGAGAGTGGAACAATGAATTCTGCAAGACTTTGCTTCAATATGGTTTCTCTCAATCAGCTTATGATCACTGCCTTTTCACTTATCACACAAATTCCTTTTTCTTGGCTCTACTGGTGTATGTTGATGATGTTCTCATTACTGGTTCTTCTATGGACCAGATAAATCTTTTAAAGTCTCACCTACATTCCATCTTCACAATCAAGGACTTGGGTTATGCTAAATACTTTCTTGGTGTTGAGATAGCTAGGGGGGCCTCTGGTACTTATCTATCTCAACACAAGTATATCATGGATTTAGTTTCTGACACAGGACTTGATGGTTGTAAGGCTCATCATCTTCCTTTTCAACCTGGCCTGCATCTTTCATCAACCAGTGGAACACCTCTTCAGGATCCTGAGAAGTATAGGAGACTAGTTGGGAGATTGCTATATTTGAACTTCACAAGGCCTGACATCACATACTCAGTCCAGCAACTAAGCCAATTTGTGAACAATCCAAGAAGCACACACTGGGATGCTGCTCTTCATGTGGTGAAATACCTCAGTGGGACTCAAGATTTGAAACTTTTCTATTCATCTCAATCACCCTTCACAATCCAT
The DNA here is from genome assembly GCA_947034835.1 of Ballota nigra. Taxonomy (NCBI): domain Eukaryota; kingdom Viridiplantae; phylum Streptophyta; class Magnoliopsida; order Lamiales; family Lamiaceae; genus Ballota; species Ballota nigra. The sequence continues at coordinate 39,632,911 of OX344727.1, read as the reverse complement.
GCATATAGTGATGCAGACTGGGGTTCCTGTTTGGATACTAGAAGATCACTCACTGGTTATTGTGTGTATCTTGGCTCTTCACTCATCTCATGGAAAACAAAGAAGCAAAATACAGTATCTAGATCATCAGCTTAAGCAGAATACAGAGCTTTGGCAACCACTGCACTTGAACTTCAATGGATCTCGTACCTAGCTACTGACTTCTTACTCTCACCTATCCTACCTCTACAGCTCTGGTGTGACAGTAAATCAGCTAAACACATTGCAGAAAATCCTGTCTTTCATGAGAGAACCAAACATATTGACATTGATTGCCATATCGTAAGAGACCTCTACAAGAAAGGCTTTCTAAGTCTTGAACATGTGTCTTCTCACCTCCAGCTAGCGGATGTCTTCACTAAAGCTCTACATGGTCCTGCTTTCAATGGTTTTCGATCCAAGTTGAAGCTTGTATCTTGCACAGAAGCTCCAACTTGAGGGGGGAATGTTACATTTCTCATGTTCATGCAGAAGCATGCACACCATCATTCATGCATACATGCATAGATAATACACATACACACACAAGGATCACGCATTCACTCTCATTCGGTTATAACTAACTTCATGCATTCGTTCATACTTGTAACAAACTTCATTTAGGCTTTCAGGATTACAGCTCATAGAGTAGCAGTTATAACAAACTTAGGAAGCATCTAGAAGAGCTCTATACTTGTATATATAAGATACATTGTATACATCTTAAGTGTGACATTGAATACAATTCAGTTTCAGCAAATATCAATGCTTTCGATGGCTTTCTTTACAATTCAGTACATTCATGGAGTTAATTTCTACAATTCTCCATTCTAATATTCCTTCATCCCTATTATGCATTTACACCCTCTAAAATTATCACATCACAATTTTCTTTACACCAATTCATTTTCTCTCCTACTTTAATTACACATAATTGTTATCACACTAATTAACAATAATAAAATAATATATTATTGATTTGACATAAAACTCCATCCATATCTACCACATTCAACACAAAGTAAATACAAATTTACTATTAGTAGAATTTGTCTCATTCACTTTTTTTCTTCATCCAAATTATTCCATCCACCTCCATCCCTCAGTAAACTCTACCTTATTTTTGCCAAAATGCGTGAGCTTTTTGGGAAATCATTTTTTCCGTTTCCATGTTGATTGTTTTAATTTCTTTAATTTGTCTCTTTCGTCAACTAATTCCAAATTTGAATCGAACATTTCAAGAAGTTGCACAAAGTTTGTTAAATTTGGACCAAAAATTACATCGCCAATAGGTTACCACGAAACCTCAACTGCATTTTCATGTGATATAGGGACGTATCCAGAATTTCATCCTAAGGAAAAAAATGTAAAGTTAAAATTTTTATAATTTAAGGGAGGCGAAATGATAATATTTTATGAATTTAAGATGTAAAAAATATATTTCTACATGCATAATAGCGAAATTTAAATCCCGTGTCAAAGATGATGGATGGATGTCTGAAACAAAGTAATAGATTACCATTAATACAGAAACAAAATTGTTGAAATTAGTCGAAGAATGAAGATACATACCGTATGTTTGAAATATGTATCAAAATGAATGCTCACTAATTTGGTGACATCTATCAATCAGTGGTGATGAATTAGTATATATAATTAGCAGATCAACTCGTAACACATGCTTGCATTGCCCAGTTAATGAATTCATCAAGATATGAAGAAACAATTAATTAATTAATTAAATGCAAGAAAGCCCCCCATTTATTTTGTTGGAGTTGAAGTGGTGATTATAATATTTGAACGTCACCACATGAGCAAACATTCCTTGAAAATATATTTGAGTTTAATTGCTCGATCGCCATTGATATATATCCCCTCTCAAGATGATCGAGTAGAGGAATGTGGATTATAGTAAATGTCAAAGATAACAAGACTTTTTTTAGACAAATAGGGGTAGAGCATGTTAAACTACCCAACAACATACAAAAATTTGGCTTGTCTCCATCATTTTAATAAACAAGTCACACGTATATTTCTTTCAAAGTCGCTTATTTTATTCATACACAATTTTTTGTAAATACCCAAGCGCATAACATTCACTTGCATTTATAGTTCAATTTCAAATTAATTTTGACTTTTCAAAACTCATTAAGTAAATATAACTTTGAAAAGTTAAAATTAATTTGAAATTGAACTCAATCCAAAAGTCACTCACATTTGTATAAGTCAGACTTGAGCTATTACAAATACCTTTTGTTGGAATTCATTTATCAGGGGGTTAGAACGATGAACCTTAAGTATTTGCAGCGGAAGAAAATGAACTAATTGGATTCTACGTAAAAATCCGTGATTCTCGTAGTCAGAATTCAATCACGTGAATTAATTCACGAATTGATTCTTATTCCACAATATAAATGTCATTTTATTTGAATATATAATGTTTTTGAAGAGAGGAATTTTTTTTTTTTAGGGTGAATCAAAATCAAGGAGATATTAAACCCCTAGAACTACCCTTGCTTTCCGATTATATAATTATTGAATGTGATGGATCTAAAGAAGGATGGGGAGCCGTCCTCCTCTGTAAACCAAATAAATATTCTGCAAAAACTGAAGAAAGAATTGCCGGATATTCTAGTGGAAACTTTGGAAAAATCGGAAAAAATTGGGCTTCTTTAGATTTTGAAATACAAGCTTTAATAAATGCTCTAGACAAATTCAAATTTTATTTGCAAAAAGAATTTACAGTCAGAACAGACTGTGAAGCTATTGTTAAATTTTTAAAAAATGAAAATAGTAAGAAAATTAACAGAACAATGTGGGTTAATCTTCAAAATCTAATCCAAGGAAATGGTTATTTTATTAATTTTGAACACATAAAAGGAAAAAATAATAATCTCGCTGATCTATTGTCACGAAATATTTCTAAATTTTTTAATGCAGGACATGGAGCGAAGACTCCTTAAACCAAAAGGAAAAGAGAAGCTCTCAACAGACTCTAAAGCTGTAAAGAAAGAAAAATCCAAAGAATCTACATCAGCCATGGAAATTGATGATGAAAATCAAGGAATTTCCAAAGAAATCTTCTTTGGAAGTGTCCCTCTAAAATAATATTTTGACCCATTACAAAAATCCAGAACTCTTGTCAAAATTAATCAACGGCAGCAATGTTTGCTTGATAATATTTGGCATCTCCAAACTCCGGACTTGGTCAGTTAGATTTTTTGAAAGAAAACAAAAATGAAAAACGATTAAATTTCATAGAAAATGAAGCTTTATACTATTTAGGAAATTTTTTAAGTCATGAATTTGAAAAAGGACCTAATATCATGAAAAGTATTAATTATCCTATAATTCAAAAACTTGAAAAAATTGGACTAATTGGAGAAGATATAACAAAGTCAAAAGTTAATTATATCTGTAAAATTAAATTAAAAAATCCTGATATAAGAATTGTCACTTCTAATATAGAATATAGTCCTTTAGATAAACAAGAATTCAAAAAACATATTCCTGAAATGATAAAACAAGGATTAATTAGAAAATCTGTTAGTCCACATAGAACTGCAGCTTTTATTGTTCGAAATCATTCTGAAATAAAAAGAGGAAAGGCTCGAATAGTATATAATTATAAAAGACTAAATGACAATACCATAGACGATGGTTATAATATTCCAAACAAAGATGGATTGATAGGACTTATTCAATCTAGAATTTTTTTTAGCAAATTTGATTTAAAATCAGGTTTCAATCAATTAAAGCTAGAAGAGAATTTCAAACCCTGGACTGCTTTTACTTGCTCTGAAGGGCATTTTGAATGGAACGTCCTTAGTTTTGGTTTAAAAAATGCTCCATCCATTTTTCAAAGATTTATGGACAACATTTTTCTAAAATATGACTTCTGTCTTGTCTACATTGACGATATACTTGTAGCAAGTAATAGTCTAAATGAACATGAAAAACATTTAAAAATTATTTTTGATGAAATTCATAATAATGGTATAGTTGTGTCAAAAAAGAAAATGGAACTTTTTAGAAGAAAAATTTCATTCTTAGGATTTGAAATTGGAAATGGGAAAATTGAACTGCAACCTCATATTGCAGATAAATTACTAGACTTCCCCGATAAGCTTGATGGTCTAAAGCAAATACAGGCTTTTTTAGGACTTCTTAATTACGCCCGAAAATTCATTCCAAATCTTAGTAAACTAGCTGGACCCTTATATAGTAAAATTACTAAAAATGGGCAAAAACATTTTAATAAAGAAGATATTATTCTAGTCCAAAAAATCAAAAACGCTATTAAAAATATTAAACCCCTAGAACTACCCTTGCTTTCCGATTATATAATTATTGAATGTGATAGATCTAAAGAAGGATGGGGAGCCGTCCTCCTCTGTAAACCAAATAAATATTCTACAAAAACTGAAGAAAGAATTGCCGGATATTCTAGTGGAAACTTTGGAAAAATCGGAAAAAATTGGGCTTCTTTAGATTTTGAAATACAAGCTTTAATAAATGCTCTAGACAAATTCAAAATTTATTTGCAAAAAGAATTTACAGTCAGAACAGACTGTGGAGCTATTGTTAAATTTTTAAAAAATGAAAATAGTAAGAAAATTAACAGAACAAGGTGGGTTAATCTTCAAAATCTAATCCAAGGAAATGGTTATTCTATTAATTTTGAACACATAAAAGGAAAAAATAATAATCTCGCTGATCTATTGTCACGAAATATTTCTAAATTTTTTAATGCAGGACATGGAGCGAAGACTCCTTAAACCAAAAGGAAAAGAGAAGCTCTCAACAGACTCTAAAGCTGTAAAGAAAGAAAAATCCAAAGAATCTACATCAGCCATGGAAATTGATGACGAAAATCAAGGAATTTCCAAAGAAATCTTCTTTGGAAGTGTCCCTCTAAAACAATATTTTGACCCATTACAAAAATTCAGAACTCTTGTCAAAATTAATCAACGGCAGCAATGTTTGCTTGATAATATTTGGCATCTCCAAACTCCTCCACAGGCTTTAACTTTCAAATTTCAAGTCCTGAATGCATTATGTGCATACTTCGGACAAATTGAAAGTCAAATTTTTTCTAAAACAAAATCCCCTTATAAATCTCCTTTTAAGTACTATGTTATTTACAGGGGAATAAAAACTGGCATTTTTAACAATTACAATTCAGTAAGAAGGTATACCCTTATTGCTGATCCAGTTTTTAAAGGTTTTGAAACATTCGGTGAAGCTATTGAAAGTGCAAGAGAAGTTTTAGGTCTCAATTTTTTTATTGAACCTGAACAAGTTAAAACCTTTTCTGAAATTACAAAATCTAAACCAGACGAAATTATACAATCTCAACAAGAAAAAATAAAAACTCTTGAATTATAGGTTATCGATCTTCAAAGGCAACTAGTTCAGAAAGAACTAGAGACAAAAAATTCTCAGTACCAGTTGTTCGAAGAAACTTTGAGCTACAAAGAAGAAACTATCAAAACTATGGAAAAAATGATCCAAAAGCTCAATAAAGATCTAAATCAAGGTAAGATTGAAAAAGAAGCCTCTATTTCAGAAGACTCTAAAAATCAAAATCGAACTCTTGAGAAGTTTAAAGCCAGAATAATCGACATCCCATGGATCGAGGTTATGAAACCAGTTCTTGAGAGAATTCCAGATATTGAAGAAGTTATTTCTTCAAAAATATTAAAATATTTTCCAAAACATCTTATTAGTCTTCAAAAAGAAATTCTTGAATTAGGATTTTCTTCCAACTATAAAGATGATTCTAAACCCAAGAGGATAAAATATAAGGGAGTCGTTATTAAACAAAGACATTTTCTTGAAAATAATCTAAATATAAACCAAATCATTACTCAAGTTAAAGATGATGAAGGTTTTTATCGAAATACCATGCCTGGTTTACTTGTTTTACAAATTAATTTAAATGAAACAAATATGCCTGATGATGAGATTTTAAAGTACTACCATAATGGTATGATTGACTTCTTAGAATTCAAAATTACAGAGAAAATTGAAAATCTTCTAAATTGTTTTGGTGAAAAATTCTTAATTACAGCAGGAAATATTTCCTCTCTTAGTCCAGACGAGAAAGTTTACTGCAAAATACTTGCAAGTCTCCCTGAAGTTTCAAAACTATCCTATAGACCAGCAAGAAAGCGCATCATTTTAAAAGAAAAAGATATAGAAATCAGAAGTCTTGCAGTCAAAGAAATTTATGAAATAGGGACTGTTGAAAATGAAATAAAGATTCAAACTTTTCAGTCTTCTAAACATATTCCAAATTTTCCTTGGGAAGATTTTCATTTAGTCGCCGAAGGACATTATTTACAAATTTGGGCTCCTCAAAATTGGAGATTTATTCTACCTTTCTCTGGAGAAGGAGAATTTCTTGATCATCAAAATAATATTCTCAACACTGATGAAAAATATCTGTATACTCAGGATTTTGGCCAAGGTGATACAGATGGTGACGACATCTCAATTGACGAAACGCATAGAGATTTCTAAGAAAAGTCATATAAAACAAAAACGTCAGCCATGACGTATTGTGCAAATAATGTTGTGTAATAGTACAGAGTAGCTTTTTCTTTCTCTTTTTCTTTTGTCGGCCATTGTATTTTAGGCCAATCATTTTGCATTGCGTGTTTTATCTTTTTGCTTTCTCCTTCTATATAAGGAGAACTCTTTCATTGTAAAAAAACAACCACAATCATCAATAAATTTTCAGCTTCTACTATAACAATGCTCGCTTAATTTCTCTTTCCGATTCTTAGTACTAGTTAACAAACACCCCTAGCCCTAAAAATATTGCCTTATATCTCTGTACATTCCTGTTCTCGCTGCTCACTCTGTGGCCAAACTTCATTTCTGTAAGTATGATCTTCCTCCTCTCTTTAGAATATCGTTTTTATAAAATCTTATTATATTGTTTTAATTTAGTAATCCGTTGTTTTTATCATATATCTTTAGGCTGTATTGATATCTTGTTTCTTTCACTTTATATTTGTTATTATTTTGTTGTATCCTTCTGCTTATTTTTATGGTTGATGTGTTCTTCTTTGTTCTTCCTTGTTTTGTTTTGTCTTTCTGTTTTGTCTTCCCCCATCAATATATGAGAATAGAAGTCCATATTAACTTTCCTCCCTCTTATCTACTTCATATGTGGATAATATTATTATTGGAATAATTTTTACCTTAATACAATTAGAAAAGGAGTCGAAAGGAAAAGCAATCATGATAGAAGATACTGAAAATAGCAAATTATCTGAATTAGTAACTGATACCGTTTTAATAAATAATAATTTCAGCAATAAAAGTATTAACAAAGGAATAGCCAATTTAATTACTCTTCAATGTAAAGTTTGGCTAGATCAAAACAATTATGTTAATCTTGCAGCACTCCTTGATACAGGAAGTTCTAAAAGTATAATAGGGTACGATCTTATTCCTAAAAAATACCATAAACTTATAGGCTATAATCTTGAAACAAAAACAGTTGAAAATAGAATTATGAAAATAACTCATAACGTTGAGGCACTCGGGATACAATTCTTAGATTTTGCCGGAAACTATAGTTTTAGATATGAATTACCACAAATTCTAATAAATCCAAAAGAAATAAAATCACAAGACTTCCTTTTAGGATTAAATTTTATAACAAGCTTAAATGGAAGCATAACTATTGCTAAAAATCATATAACATTATCTAAACAAGTTTATAGCTTTCCAACAAACAGATACTCCCAAGCATCAGAGTTCGCTCAAAAGCGTGGTGGGCTTGGTCAATTAGATTTCTTAAAAGAAAACAAAAATAAAGAACGTCTAAATTTCATAGAAAATGAAACTCTATATTATTTAGGAAATTTCCTAAGTCATGAATTTGAAAAAGGTCCTAATGTTATGAAAAGTATTAATTATCCTATAATTCAAAAACTTGAGAAAATTGGATTAATTGGAGAAGATATAACAAAATCAAAAGTAAATTATATCTGTAAAATTAAATTAAAAAATCCAGATATAAGGATTGTTACATCCAATATAGAATACAGTCCTTTGGATATAAAAGAATTTAAAAAACAAATTCCGGAAATGATAAAACAAGGACTAATTAGAAAATCTGATAGTCCACACAGAACTGCAGCCTTTATAGTTAGAAACCATTCCGAAATAAAAAGAGGAAAGGCTCGAATTGTTTATAATTATAAAAGACTTAATGACAACACCATCGATGATGGTTATAATATTCCAAATAAAGATGGACTAATAGGACTTATACAATCTAGAAAAATCTTCAGTAAATTTGATCTAAAATCAGGTTTTAATCAATTAAAGTTAGAAGAAAATTTCAAACCTTGGACCGCTTTTATTTGTTCTGAAGGACATTTTGAATGGAATGTCCTAAGTTTTGGTCTAAAAAATGCTCCATCAATTTTCCAAAGATTTATGGATAGTATTTTTCTAAAATATGATTTCTGCCTTGTCTACATTGATGATATACTTGTAGCAAGCAACAGTCTAAATGAACATGAACAACACTTAAAAATTATTTTTGATGAAATCCATAAAAATGGTATAGTTATTTCGAAAAAGAAAATGGAACTTTTTAAAAGAAAAATATCATTTCTAGGATTTGAAATTGGAAATGGAAAGATTGAATTACAACCTCACATTGCAGAAAAATTACTACACTTCCCTGATAAACTTGAAGGTCTAAAACAGATACAGGCATTTTTAGGACTTCTTAATTATGCCCGCAAATTTATTCCAAATCTTAGTAAATTAGCTGGTCCCTTATATAGTAAGACCACAAAAAATGGACAAAAACATTTTAATAAAGAAGATATTATCCTAGTCCAAAAAAATAAAAGACGCAATTAAAAATATTAAACCACTAGAACTACCCTTACTTTCTGATTATATCATCATAGAATGTGATGGTTCTAAGGAAGGATGGGGAGCTATCTTATTGTGTAAACCAAATAAATATTCTGCTAAAAACGAAGAAAGAATAGCAGGATATTCTAGTGGAAATTTTGGAAAAATTGGTCAAAACTGGACTTCTTTAGATTTTGAAATACAAGCCCTCATAAATTCTCTAGATAAATTCAAAATTTATTTGCTAAAAGAATTCACAGTCAGAACAGACTGTGAAGCCATTGTTAAGTTTTTAAAAAACGAAAATAGTAAAAAAGTTAATAGAACAAGATGGGTAAATCTTCAAAATTTAATTCAAGGAAATGGATATTCCATCAATTTTGAACATATAAAAGGAAAAAATAATAATCTTGCTGACTTATTGTCACGAAACATTTCTAAATTTCTGAATGCAGGATATGGAGCGAAGACTCCTTAAACCCAAAGGGAAGGAAAAGCTCTCTACAGATTCTAAAACCATGAAAAAAGAAAAAGAATCTACATCAGCATCTACATCAGATATGGAAATTGATAGAAATGAAAAAATATCTAAAGATATTCTCCTCTTTGGAAGTATCCCTCTAAAGCAATACTTTGATCCTTTACAAAAATTTAGAACTTTGGTCAAGGTTAATCAACAGCAGCAATGCTTGCTTGATAATATTTGGCATCTTCAAACTCCTCCACAGGCCTTAACTTATAAATTTCAAGTCCTTAATGCATTATGTGCATACTTTGGACAAATTGAAAATCAAAATTTTTCTAAAAAATCCCCATACAAATCTCCTTTTAAATATTATGTCATTTACAGGGGAATAAAAATTGGTATTTTTAATAATTATAACTCAGTAAGAAGGTTCACCCTTATTGCTGACCCAGTCTTTAAGGGTTTCGAAACATTTGCTGAAGCTATCGAAAGTGCAAGAGAGGTTTTAGGTCTCAATTTTTACATTGAACCTGAACAAGTTAAAACTTTTCGGAAATTGCAAAATCTAAACCAGATGAGATTATACAATCTCAACAGGAAAAAATAAAAACTCTTGAACTACAGGTAATTGATCTGCAAAGGCAACTAGTTCAGAAGGAACTAGAGGTAAAAAATTCTCAATACAAGCTATTTGAAGAAACCTTGAGCTACAAAGAACAGACTATCAAGACCATGAAAAAGATGATCCAGAAGCTCAACAAAGATCTAAATCAATGTAAAATTGAAAAAGAAGCATCTGATTCAGAAGTTTCTAAAAATCTAAATCGAACTCTTGAAAAATTTAAGGCCAGGATAATTGATATCCCATGGATTGAAGTTATGAAGCCAGTCCTTGAGAGAGTTCCAGACCTTGAAGAAGTTATTTCCTCAAAAATTCTAAACGAATTTCCAAAACATCTTATTAGTCTCCAAAAAGAAATTCTAGAATTAGGATTTTTATCCAATTACAGAGACAATTCAAAACCTAAAAAGATAAAATATAAAGGAATCGTTGTTAAGCAAAGAAATTTTCTTGAAAAGAATCTAAATATAAACCAAATCATTGCTCAAGTAAAGAACGATGAAGGTTTTTATCGAAATGCTATGCCAGGATTACTTGTTTTACAAATCAATTTAAATGAAACAAACATGCCTGATGATGAAATTCTAAAATTCTACCATAATGGAATGGTTGATTTCTTAGAATTCAAAATTACAGAAAAAATTGAAAACCTTCTAAATGGTTTTGGTGAAAAATTCTTAATTACAGCAGGGAATATCGCCTCTCTGGGGCCAGAAGAAAGAGTTTTTTGTAAAATCCTCGCAAGCCTCCCTGAAGTTTCAAAACTGTCCTATAGACCAGCAAGAAAACGCATTATTCTAAAAGAAAAAGATATAGAAATAAGAGATCTTGCAGTTAAAGAAATTTATGAAATTGGAACTGTCGAAAGTGAAGTAAAAATCCAAACTTTTCAATCTTCTAAACATATTCCAAATTTTCCTTGGGAAGACTTTCATTTAGCCGCCGAAGGACATTATCTACAGATTTGGGCTCCTCAAAATTGGAGATTCATTCTACCCTTCTCTGGAGAAGGAGAATTTCTTGATCATCAAAATAATATTCTCAACACTGAGGAAAAATATCTGTATACTCAGGAATTTGGCCAAGGTGATACAGATAATGATGATATCTCAATCGACGAAACACATCGAGATTATTAGAAAAGTATCCAAAAATAAAAACGTCAGCCATGACGTATTCAACAAAAACGTCAGCCATGACGAATGTTGCTGTAATAGAATTACTTTTTCTTTTTCTTTGTCGGCCATTGTATTTTAGGCCAATCTTTTTGCATTACGTGTTTTAGCTTTTTTGCTTTCTCCTTCTATATAAGGAGAACTCTTCCATTGTAAAAAACACAACTCCCACTACTATCAATAAACTTTCAGCTTTCACTACAACTATGATCGCTTAAATTTCTTTTCCGATTCTTAGTTTCAGTTAACAAACACCCCTAGTCCCCAAAAAATATTGCCTTATATCTTTTGTATATTATAAAATCCTTAAACCAAAAAGAGTACATCCTCTCTTCCTTGTTCTACCGCTGTTGCTCCATTTTTTCCTGTTGCTTCATCTTTTCTGTAAGTATGTTCTTTCTTCTTTCTCTTAATGTTCATTTCTTCGTTGCTCTTTTTTCCTTTTTTAAAGTATTATTTCTTTGTTTCTATCTTTTTTCTTTAAGCTGTATTGATGTTCTGTTCACTTTCCTCTATTTCTGTCTTCATTTTTATGTGTTTTTTCTGTTCTTTTTGTTTTATTCTGTGTTTTATTCTGTGGTTAATGTGTACCATGTATTAAAATCACACCCCTAACTAATTGGTATCAGAGCAGTAAGATTTTGAGACCAAAAGGCTTGAACAAGCTGAGTGTTGAGGTTACCAGAGGTGGTGTAAGTCCTATTTTTTACTTAGAACTCTTCAAGATGAGGAATCAATTTTTTACGGTTTTGTTTATCATAGTTTGAGAATTATTTTAATATTGGTACTCTTTGCTTTTTAGTTTGTTCTCTTATAAGGCTTTATTAATCTTTAAGAAAAGGGGTTGTTAACTAAACTAAGATAGGATTTCTTTTATCTTGCTCTTCGCTTATTCTTCTTCTGCTTCTATACTGGAGGCTAAAAATACTTTTTCGCTTTCTCCTGTTCTTGACGAACTAAAGCTAGTAAAAACTGAAGTTAAAAATCTTTCAAAAAACTTAGATTTTTTCAGAGACCAAAATAACCAAATTATTTCTGAAATAAAGGCTTTAAAGAAAGGTATTCCTTCTCAAGCCGATATTCAAAAAATTAGTCTTGAAATTGAAAATTCTAAATTAAAAAGATTTGATTCTGAAAAACTTTTGGAAGAAGTAAGTTTTAAAATTAAAAATTTCGAAGAAAAAGTTGATAAAGGAAAGTTTAGATCTGATCCAGATCTTGAAAATATTACTAATTTATTAAAAAACTTGAAACTTGATTCGCCCAAAAAACCTGTTAAACCCTCAAAATACAAATTTTGGATGCCAGACAATGAATAGCTTTTCATTTCCTGGAAATTCTCGTACTATCCAAAGCAGAAATAGTACTTCTAATATAAATGATACTATTTCTTCTGACTCTTTTCTAAACAAGATACTAAGTAAAAGATCTAAAAATAATGATTCAAATATTCAAATAGAAGAAGAGATTGATATAGATAAAAATTTGGAAACTTATAATAATCACCAGTTAGATGTTCTAAATCCAAGAATTTTATACCAAACAGGTATCACCAATATAAACACTGTCTTAATAAAAAGTAGTAGAGAAGAAAGTATTAGAGTAATAGATAACTCTTATACTATAGACCTAATATCTCCTGAAACTATTAAAAAAATTAAACAAACAAATAAAAAATTTGTTCATATTGGTCTTGTCATAATAGGTCTAAAAGGATTAAGTCGAAAAGAATTAGGGACTAAGGTTCTTAGTTTATTACTTGACAAATCATGGAAAGATGATGTCAAAAAGGCCATTATCTCTGGTATGGAAATAGACATGAGCCAAAATAGTGCTCTATTTTATTGTGCTCCTTCTATTTTAAAAGATATAAATGATTTAAAAAATTTAAAAATTGGAATCCAAACTAAAGGCTACGAAGATTATGAAGGAAACAATTTAGTAATCAGTAACTGCCATATTCCTAAAGCAATTGGTCCTAAAGTTGTTTCGAGATAAGCAAACATATCAATATTATCTTTTTTATTGGTTTCCCAATTTCGAACTACATTTTGTTCCCAGATTAAAATTTCATCTGGCCAAAGCTGTGGACTTTGTTGTTCTATTAGAAGCATTTCTGAACTATATATATATTATATTTCAATTAATGATTTTTTATATTAATAAAAATCATATAATTAACAATATAAATAATATATAATGAAGAATTATTATTATTCATTTAACCATCAATAAACCCCTGAATCTCTTTAAAAGATACAATAAAAATAGATCTTATAAATCACAATATTGATATAATGACTTATTTTTAAGTTTGATATTTTTAAAGTGAAATTAATTAATGAACACAAAAAAGAATTAGACAAACTTTTAAGTTCAACCTGTTTATTAAAAAAATTAGTGTTAAATCTACTAAAGAACTTATTGCAGGCAACAAACCTATATACCCCATCCACGCTTTTCAAATTTCAACTAAGGACCCTGTTTGTTTGTGGATATGGGATAATAAACTATGTGATATATTTTATCTCATGTGGGATAAGGGGGCTATTAGAAATACCACCTCCCAAGTGGCATGTATTATAAATTAAAATTGGATAATAAAAGTGCGGACTTGTCAATTTTACTGGGTTTTTGGTAAATAAAATTTATCTTAACAACCAGTTAAATTCGTGGAAAAACAATCAATAGCCCTTCTTTTCAAGGCAAACAAATGGGCTCTACAAGTTTTGCTCGGCTATTCTTATTAAGAAACCACCAACTGGTTGGAAATTTCATTAAATGTGAACGCGTACTTCAATTCTAGCCGCCTTGCTTCTTTTTCCTCGTTTTTGTTCATTTCCACTACACCAAAAATATGACTTTTTTTTTTTTTTTTTCTATCCTTAATATTTATGGAACTCTATGCTTAGTACATTTGCTGGTAAACTAAATATACATTAATTTGTTTCATATTATAACTTTTTATCGATATCTCAAAAAATTAGTTGACATATTGGTAACACTTTTAAATCATATGCAAACGGTGAGTTAAGGTAAATTTACTTACCCAATTAAATACTTATTTATACAAATTAACACATAACCATATGTTAGTTACATTTCGGGTGGAGGATGTGTGCACCCAAACCTCTTATATGGATAACCTTGAATCTTTTTTCTCTTCCTCTATAAAATGAAATAGTCTTTTAGGCACTAGGTGAATAGTGCAGTTTAAATGTATTTTTAAAAAATTACATCTGTTAATTAATAAAAAATATATTTAATAAGAAGTAGTCCCTTATTATATTAATAGGGAGTTTTTTTTGCTTATATGACCTTATATGATAAGGAGTCTAATAAAAAATACATTCACATGGATTTGAACCCTACACATCATGATGAATAGGTACTTTATAACATGTTTACCAATTAAGCTATGTATGAATCTTTATAAAATTTGAATTATATTGTAATGAATCTCTATAAAGTTGAAATTCTATTGTAATGAACCTATAAAGTTTGAATTTTATTGAATATAACTTGAGTCTATAAATTAAAATTATATTAATAATATGTTGTCATTGTACCAATTTATATTTTATTTTATTTTATTTTATTTGAGGATATTCTACATTTAAAAAACCTTAATGTGTTAATAATTCAACAAGTAACTTAAGTGTATTTAATTCTACGTATTATTATTAAAATAATCACAACATTCAATAATCTCACTATATCTTTAATTGTTTTAATCCGATATATGACTTGCACTTTTAACAAAATTAAAATAAAATTGATGCATGAGATTGCATTAATGCTTGGATGGAAAATCTCCTTACATCGAGAAAATCATGTCATAATTTAAAAGTGTATACCAAATTAAAATTAAAAAAATATGTGAAATTTCATAAGAATATTGAAAATCGTAACTAAATTGAGATTGAGCCTAAAGGTCGTGAATTAATAAGAAATTTACCAATAATTTTATACATACATATCATTTGAATATATTCATAATATAATTATATTATTTTATGTTTGAACAAATTTATTTAAATATATATAATGCATATATAATTAACTTTTACGAAAAATTCCGTGTAATACGCGGACATTCATCTAGTTTTTCAATAATAATAAGGGTAACTTTTCAATAATAGTACATTTAATAAGAGATAATTTTTTAGTAATATTACTGAAAAATACATTTATTAATATGTAATTTTTCAGTAATTACAAATATAATTTTTCAGTAATAGTCGGAGTAATTTTTAAAAAAAATATATTTGAATTGCATATTGCACTTATTTCATATAATACTTGCTTTTATAAAATTTATCTTTCTTTGCCAAAACTCCTATATGGATGGCAATATTTGACGTAAATACGTAATTATTTTTCATATGTTTGTTATATTAGATCAACTCTAATAATGAAGCTGGCCAGCAACTATATATTCTACGCTTTTCAACTGTTAAGTCAGGCAACTCTTGTAATAGAGACGTCCATATATATATATATATATATATTATCCTGGACTTCTCTACTTCTTAAGATAAGTCAATTGTTATATAAAATTCTACTTATTATTATATATCAACATCAAAATATGTATGATATATAATTACACGCCACAGCCACAGGCAACTCCTCTAATATAGTCCATATATTATTATCCTGGATTTCATAAGTCAATTGTTATATAAAATTCGTTTATTATAAATCAACATCAAAATTATGTATATGATAATTACACGTGGAAAGTTTTATTTCTTAGAAAGACGTATTTCATTGACTTGTATTGTATGTAATGTAGACTGTAGTATACATGCACATAGACAAGCTGCAATTAGCGCGTGTTTTCAACTCTGAATTCGACAAGAAAACATCTAGTTAGTAGTTACGAATGATTGGTCTTTGGTAAGTAGACAGAAATCGGACGAAAGAAGAGTTGGGCCAAACTATAGGCCTGCACCTGGCCCACCAAGAACTGGACCTATGCGCTTTGCAAACCCAACCTATTTCAAAATACCCCGAGATGCACCTTCATCTTTATCTATCTACCCATTTTAATTAACATTAGTAGATACACAATTCTGCACTAAATAATACCCTTATTGTATTAAATGTTCTCTCTTCTACTTTTAGATTATTTTTTAAAAACAAACCTACCCCCCTCCCCCATCTCCCCAAAGTTTGACTGCTACTAAATCTCCACGACCAGAAAGACAAAGCAACGACGCTTAGAGCTTTAGGCGACGATGACTGGCGGTGACATAGAGGGATAAAAAAGTTAGCAATTTTTTTTTTCTTTTTCATTTTGATATTTTGTCTTAGGTTTTTACTTAATTTAATGATAGTTTGGTCGAGGTTGAATAGAATGTGCATTATAGAAAAAATGGAGTGTCAGCATTGTAGAAGATAGAAGTTTCAAGCATAGTTTTCCGAGATTGTACTAACATTCCAGACATAATATTCCAAAAATTATCCAAAAATTTAGGAAAAAAAATATTTTCAGCAAATTTGTTTCGAAACTTTGACATGTTTTCAGAAGTTGTGTTTGAAATATTGCAAAACTTTCAGCAAACCAGGTCTGAAATTTTCTTAATTAATGAAAAATTTGACCAAAAAAAAATCCTGCATGAATGATAATCACACGACTTCGAATTTCATTATATGCTCAATATACCAATATTTTTTACGCAAAACTGATTAGGCGTGAAATTGTCATGATTCGTCACTCGAAATACTCTAATTTTGGCCGATTTTGTCGAGTATTTGGAGTCAATTGAGCATTATTTCTAAACATTGATGAATTTGTCTCGTTAATGCTAGTAGGTGAATCGAGGGCGAAAAACGGAGTTCGTAGGACTTTGAATCGACTCAAACGGATGCCCGGATGAGAAGATATCGAAAGAATACGATTGGTGTTAGTGTTGAAGAAGAAAAGTACTAGTTGGAGAAATTTTGGGAGCATTCGAGTAACACACTCGAGCACTAGCGCTCGAGCACGTTGCTCGAGCGCCCAAAACATACAGAAAAGTTCGAGTGCTCGAGCAGCTCGAGCGCCCCAATTGTACAGAAGATTTTCAGCGCTCGAGCAGCTCGAGCGCCACCGCTCGAGCAGGTCCGCTCGAGCTGGTCCGCTCGAGCACCTTCACGTTTTGCGTTTTCAAAGGCATTTTTCGGCCCATGAGTTCACGATTCGGCCCGTTGCATATATATACTCGTCTCAAACTCGTTTTTTAGGGATACCACACATCACTTGAGAGATTTAGACTTTTAGAGTTCGTTTTTGGAGAGGAAGGAGAGAAGGAAGCTTTACGTTTACGTTTTTGAGGTTTTCGTTACGAATTCATATTACGATCTTACTTTTTAGTTTCGTTTCTTTATATTTTTGTTCTTGAACACGTTGAGACTTCTTTTCTTGAGTTAATTTCAGTTTATTCTTTTATTTCGTTAAACTCTAGTTTATGTTTGATCTCTTCTTCGTCTTAATTATCATGTTCATGTTCGTTACTTATTCAATTGCTATTATTTACGTAAAACCTATGTCTAGCTAAAACCCTTGCATGCTTGGGGTAGGATAAACTCGTAGAAGTAGGTTGTGGGTACGTAATTAGGGTAACTTGTGACGTTAGGTTTTAATTCTCTTGACTAATGAATTCTTAAAATTAATCTTAACTTTACTTTTGAATTTCGTTCGAAAAGTGTTAGAGAGAGGACGACCGTATCACTCTTTAACAACAAGTAGACTTAACTAGAGGGTTTAGAAAGGGTTAATTCATCTACCAGTTTAGCGAAGGAGGACGACCGCATCACCTTAGTTAAATTAGGGTCTCATTAATTAAGCACAATCTATTAACTTGTTAGTGGATTAGTGAAGTCGAGTGTTAGGGTAAAGTATTAGGGTTTAGAATCTTGAGCTTTCACCTTGCATTCTTTTACTTATGTTATTTCTTGCGCGTCACAGTTATTTTGATTATGTACCTGCTCCGTTAGTAGGGATTCCTATCCTGAGCATCACCATCACTCATTTGAATACAAACCTTAGTTAATTCGTCTTCTTTAGTATTTTAGTTTACTTAGTTTATTTTAGTTTTAATTAATCATCTAAAAAAATCCAAAAAAATTTCACTCATATTAGCTACGACGCGTAGATCTTCAGGGATCTGTTCGCATACACTCCATCCCTTGGGTTCGATAATACTTGGTCATTATACTTACTCATACTACAGTGAACCCGTCCGCTTGCGGGGAAGCAACTAGTAGAAGTTAGTATTTTCGCTTCAAGTCAAAAACTCACAATATAAATAATATTTAACATTTAAAACTAGGGTTTATAAACCTATGAAATAACCAACAACGATATACATACATATGTGTGTTTTGAAACCCTCTTATTTTCTCCGGATTCTCGCTGGAAAACATGAACTAATCGTAGTGGTGTTGTGTTTTTCACTTACATGACCATGTGAAGATGGTGAAAATGCAAAAATGTATATGTGAAAGAGAAGAAGAAAAGAGAGGGTGTTTATGAAGTATTAGTTTTTTTTTTTTCAATTATTAAAGACATATGTGTAATTTAATATAATTTTATTTAAATAATAAAAATTTGATGGAGGTCATATCTCCAATGTTTGGAGGGGTATTTAACCGGACCCATTTCAACTCGTACATTATTAAATTTTATTAAGAAATACTACTCCACCAAAAATAATTGGTCTTGTTACATTTTACACGAATTTTGATAAATAAAATATGATGTATGTAAAAATAAATGGAACTGTAAATTAAATGATTTTAAAATATTAACATTTCAATGGTATGAATTCGATGGATCTTTATATAATCTAATACTTGCATAAAATATTTATACATTGTACTCTGATAACACTACATTAATTTAATTTATTATATGAATTCGTTGATATCATATCACTTCATGCTGCAGTTTTAATTTATAAATATAATAATATTAATGAGTATATGTAATGGTATTAATTTAATATTATGAAAAAAATTGTGATTGATTAAGCATGTACACAAGGTTTCTTGGCATGTTATTGTCCCGCGGTGAAAGGATAACCTAGATTCGGAGTCACGAAAACACATAGTTAAAGCTGAAAACAGAAGTAGAGTTAATTTGGGTTTAAAAAGTATGATTGTTGAAAAAACTGTGGTGTGGTGGATGCTATAACTATAACATCAACTTTGTGCGTCTTTGGAGGTACTTAATTATATTGAGAAATGCACATTTTTGTTAACCAATTCTCCTACTTTATGTCAATAGGGCTATCATTGTTGGTCAAACCCGCCCAATTTTGTGGTTGTACTACTAAAAACTTTTTCCCGTTAGTTCCATATATAAATTAATAAAAGTTTAGTGCATGACTCCAGAAATACTTTCTTAAAGAGGTGGTAAAATAAGAATCATAATTTTTTTTTTACTGACAATTACTTTAATAAAAAGTGGCAAATTGAGGCATAATCAACCCAAATCGGGCTAATTGATCCAATTTGCCCGAATTTGGGCGGGTTGGTTAGGGTTGTTTTGACCTAAATTTATGATTTTTAAAAGTTGCGGTTATTAAATTACATACCAGAAAAGAACAATTTTCATTTTATCAGCCCAAAAAATTATATAGTTCTCATTTTGCCACCTCTAAATTATAATTCTAAAAAATATATTACATGTTCATGACTTTTCAAACCAAAGTCACAACATAAAATGCAGAAAATAGACATAATAACACTAAAAAAAACGTAGATTAGCGACCGATTTACGGTTGCAAAATGTGATTAGCGGTCGATTTCTGACCGATAAAAGTCGGTCATTAAAACGCAGGTAGCTAATATTAGCAACCGCTACCTGTCAGTCGCTAAATTGACCAGGTCTGACCCGGTCGGGTCATGTTTTAGCGACCGCCAGGTAGACGGTCGCTAACTTATTTTTTTAAATAAAATTAATTGTTTAATTTGACCACTGAGTCATTGACCCACTAGCTTATATTAGGCGAGCCATATAGTATATAAGCTCTTATGAGGCTTGTAGAAATAAATGGACAAATATGCGCCCAAGAGAAATCAAACCCACGAACTCCGGGTAACCCGGAGGAGGCGTGAACCACTAGGACACTTGTTATTATTGTTCGTTTATTTGCATTTAATTTTATATAACCTCAAATTGACTCCCTTTATTTAAAATTCATCAAATTAATTCATTTTTGTTTCTAATTCGTTTATATATATATATATATATATATATATATATATATATATTTACTAACTTTTTTTTAATTATGTAAATTTAATATTTTAGACTATTATAATTTATTAATTTTTCGCTTGTCATGCATTTAATTGTATATAAATTCAAATTGACTCCCATTTTTTTTTAAATTCATTAAATTAATTTCTTTTTGTTGCTAATTCATTTATATGTATATATTTACTAACTTTATTTTTATTTTGTAAATTTAATATTTTAGACTATTATAAATTATTAATTTTTCATTTTTCATGTATTTAATTGATATAAGTTCAAATTCACTCCCATTTTTTTTAAATTCATTAAATTAATTTCTTTTTGTTACTAATTCATTTATATGTATATATTTATAAATTCAAATTGACTCCCATTTTTTTTTAAATTCATTAAATTAATTTCTTTTTGTTGCTAATTCATTTATATGTATATATTTACTAACTTTTTTTTTTATTTTGTAAATTTAATATTTTAGACTATTATAAATTATTAATTTTTCGTTTTTCATGTATTTAATTGATATAAGTTCAAATTCACTCCAATTTTTTTTAAATTTATCAAATTAATTTTTTTTTTCTAATTCATTTTAAATTGACTCCTTTTTTTTTTTTTTTTTTTGTAAATTTTCATACATTATATGTAAATCTTGATTCATGCAAATTATTTATTAAAGCATAATAAAAACATAAATTAACTAAATTCACTGAAATATTGTTTAAAAAACATAAATTAAATAAAAGTCACAAAAAATAAAAATTAAATAAAAAAATAATTTAATCTCTCTCTCTCCCTCCCTCCCTCCCTCCTCTGAATGGATCACTGTTCCAGTGATCCACTAGATCATCCCAGATAAAACGCCCGTCTGGCGCTCGGTCTTACTTCACCCGCTGCCCGCGCTCCCACCGCTTCATCAAGTCGTAGATAATATTTTTGTACCGCTCTTGTGCTTTCGCGCAGAACAAGTCATACATAACACTATCGTGGGCAGAGTCTCAAACGCACTGTCTTTGCAATTAAATTAAAAATAGAATATTAACAAATAAATTAAAAAATTCAAATAAAATTAAAAATCATAATAAATAAATTTTTTATACCTTGAACTCATTAAAGTACTCCATTCTCTGTTGCTCGGGCACTAGCCTCCACGAGTAGGCACCATACACAAACGGGATCATCTTAATGACCTCTGAGACGCGAACGCTAGTCTCATGGGCTGGAAGCAGCCTGTGACAACAAATTAAAAATTCAAGTTAATATTAATATAATTAAAAGTATATATAATTCATTAAAAAATACATACTTGTTGTTGACCGGGATAATATTGAGACGGTTTCATGAGCTTGGGTTCATCTGTAATAATTATAAATTCAACAGATCATATCATGTTATAAAATTCATACCTACGTATATATATCAATCAACTAATTAATTAAATTCATACCTACCTATATATATCAATCAACTAATTAATTCATACCTACGTAAATATACTACTAATTAATCAACTAAATTTCATACCAATCAACTAACATATATGTATATATAAAAGTGAAGCTAAACATATATAATTCAACTAATTAAACATCATCTATAATATAATTCCAACAACAACATAAATATATAATTTTCTGAACAATATTAATATATAATTTCATAACAAACATACATTTAACTATCCACAAACATATATAATTATCTTAACAATATTAATATATAATTTCATAACAAATATATATACATATAACTATCCTACAAACATATATAATTATCTAAAAAATATTGATATATAATTTCATAACAAATATATATATATACATATAACTATCCTACAAACATATATAATTATCTCAACATTACAATTCATAAAACATGATTTAAAAATAATTTAAACGGTTAATATTTTAAAAACTCACGGTTATTGTGTAGACGGAGATGCAACAAGAGTTATGATCGGGACGAAATCCTCGCCGGCGACGGCGGCGGCGAAGACAAATTTATGTGTATATATACGAAATGGCCTACGGAGTCGGTATATAAAGGTTTAAAAAAAATTGGCCGATTTTTCAGTCTTATATGACTTGCAAACGTATCAAATAATCATGCCGATACACTTTCATCATACAATAATGTTGTCATCTAGAATTTTTTTTTTAATAATAAAAAATATACATATATAACAAAATAAGTTACTTATATATTCCAATTTCCAAACATAAATTCAATATGCAAAAATGATCTAATGCCAAACTATCTTTATGAACATTGTGCTTTCTGATGCCAAATCTTTTGCACTTTCAAGTTTCATAACTAAATTAATAGAAACGTCTATTTAACTAACTAGGTGCAATAAAAACTCACGAAATTAAGAGGAAAAAAAAACACGAGTAATGTGGTAATAAAAAACAATCGAAGATGATTTCAAGAAATCAAATTAGATGATCGACTGATGTCTGAAACAAAGATATATATTGATTTACTATTAATGCCGAAACAAAATCGAAAAAAACAAAATAAGAAAATGTTGAAATTAGTGGAAGATATATACCTGGAAATAATTAAGTCGTGGTTGTCTCTTCCAGTCCAGCTATCATAATATGGGTTCATCAATGTTTGATGTACCTACATATCTTTCCAGGCCCAGATGTATCAAATTAAATGAATGCTCACTAATTTGGTGACATCTATCAATCAGTGGTGATGAATTAATATATATATATATATATATAATTAGCAGATTAACTCTAACTCATAAATGAAGGGTTGCTTGCATTGCCCCATTTTTTTTTTATTACCAAAAATTAATTTGATATGGCAATGCAAGAAAACCTCCATTTATTTTTTAGAGTTGAAGTGGTGATTACAATATCCATCACCACAAAGTGAATGTCACCATATGAGTAAACATTCCTTCAAAATATACTTGAGTTTAATTGCTGGCCATTCATGTAAGTAAATGCCAAATATAAAAAAGATGGGCAATTAAAGAAGCAAGTTGATGATTATATATATAGAGAGAGAGAGAGAGAGTAAATGTCAAATATAAAAAGACTTTTTATAGACCAAACTAACCACTGCTTGGAAACTTCATTACATGTGAACGCCCACTTCAAATTTGGCCGCTCTCCAAGACCTTTCTTTCTTTTCCCTTGTTTTTGTTCTTTAATTTCCACAACGAAAATATGACCCATTCTTTTCATATGGATAGAGCCGGTCCTATGATTTAAAGGTTTCGGTGCAATATTAATATTAAATCCTCATGTTTTATATAATAAATAAAAATAATTCTTTTTTTTATATGAAGTTAATTTCATAATCATGCAAATAAAAATGAGATGCATAATGAAATGTGTTATAGTATAGCTTCTTCAAAATTTATTAACTCAAAATAATACTCCAAACTTTAGTTATACGAAAAATAAAAAATAAAAAAGCAAGTTATATATATATATATATGAAAATATGCGATATGAATGGATTCTATTTGAGAAAGTACAAGGAAAAATAGCATAAAAATGTAAAGGAGAATAAATATGGTATAAAAAAAATTAAGTAATTCAATATGAAAAATACAATGAAAAAATATAAATAGAAGTAGATAAGGTGGAAGATAATGAGATTCCATTAAAAAAATTATTGAAAAAATAGAATGAAAATAGTTAAGTGATAAAAAAAAAAAAAAAAAAGCAAAGTATTATATAAAAATATTTCATAATAAGCTTATCATGAAACTATATTAAAGTATCGAATATTTGACCATAAATATCGATAATTTCACAAGAAGTATCATTAATCCATGTCAGTGGTATCATATTGTAATTGTTGTACATTATTTTGAACCCAAATTAATGTTATTCCTAGTGAAATTATCAATACTCCTGATCAAATATTCGATATTTTAAAACAGTTTCATAATAAATTTATCATAAACTATTTTTACATAAAATTTACTATAAAAAGAAAAAGTTGCAGGTGATCAGGAGATTGGAAAATTATAAAGAGGACAAAAAAAGTATAAAAAAAAATGAAAAGACAACTGGGTGATGAGTGAGGGGTTGATCTCGCAGCCTAATGACCATGACCACAATAAATATAAAGCGCTCATGTAGCCAACTCACCAAGTAATACATTTTATATTTCTCAGTGTTAATTTTATACTATTATGTATATGTATACAGGGGCCTTTAAAAAAAAGGGCCATGTACGGCGGTACCACCTACATCGACCCAGAGCCGCCACTGTATATGGAATCCTATTCTCAGTGTCCATTATGTCTCAGTTACCAATCTTGCGTAATTTATGTTCGAGATGATCTTGTGTGAGAGATATATTGGACATTGATAAATTAATACTTTAACATAAATGGATATTAATTTGTGTTGTCTAATGTTGGTCTCACACAAATTTTTGTCTTTATATTCAATTTCGCTAGAAAATTAAAAATCCACTCCCATTCATTGTTGACGCACCATATAAATGAGTCCAAAATAAAGTGATATATCAACTTATTCGTCTTTTCAAGCCCTTCAATTTGGTAACTCAAATTTCTCATTTTGTGTCCACAAATTTAAGTTTGATAATTCATTCATGTCAATTGTGTCCTTCTTCTCGACCAAAATTGGTCATTGTCCCGTGAATTCAAGGTCAAACAAGACGAATAATTTGATATGTGGCTTGACCTTCAATTCACAAGAAAATGACCGAATTTTGGTGCAGAGAAGGTGGTGTGAATGAATCATTAAAACTTAAATTCGTGAAATTGTAGTGCACGAAATGAAAAATTGAAGTGACCAAATTCACAAGCATTGAGTGAATAAAGTTTATTTTCTAATCGTCGGGAAATGGTGCGCTAGCAACGAAGGATAGTAAATTTGAAGTTTTTGCAAAATTGGTACTGAAGGCACAAGTTGCTACCCATTAATATGGACAAATTTTGCTCTCTCTAGTCTCATGGACATATTTTGCAATTTCTCCAAACTTTAAATATACATTAATTGAAAAACAAAAAAATATATACATTAATTGGTTTCATATTATAACTTTTTTAACGATATAATAAAAATAAAACTCTCTTGTAAAACTTATTAATTACTAAGTGAATGTATAATTTTATGCGGTAAACAAATAGTTAACGACTTAATGTCACTATGGAGTAACTCCTCAAAATTTTGGATGAGATATTGGTATTAACAAAGATTTACTTAATTAAATATTTATTTACGAAATGCATAACCACATGTATATTTCAAGTGGAGGCATTTCATGTAATTATTTTAATTTCATATGTTATATGCACTAGATCAACTCTTAACAATGAAGCTGGCTACTTTTCAACTCTTGAAGTAACTGCTGTGGCTAATGGCTAATGGCTATTGGTCGATTGATATACACAATTCTCTACACACACACACACATATATATATATATATATATATATATGAATGACAATTAAATGCGGTTTCATTCCTAGGAAGTTTGTAAATTCTATTGATAACTTTTAGAACCTTTTTTAAAACGGGTAAAAAAAATAACTTCTGAAATAAGAGTAGTTCTACCCCAATTCTATTGGAAATATTATTTAAAATTAAGTACATCTCATGTGCATCTGAAACTCCATTTTACATGAACCATCTTTTAGCATATGAAGTACCACAATTTAAAATATTACAGTGATACTTCGTAGGTTAACTGTGACCCTGTATACAAAACATTGATATTTTGAAGAAAAATGTTCATGTAAATTGAACTAAGTTCATAATTTTTTTTTATTTTGTATTTAAAAGTAAATACAAAATACAAATCAGTTGCACCATGCGTGGTTCTCTCCCGTAAACAATTATAGTTTTTTTTAGGATTGAAAGACTAAACTAAATGGAGAAAGAAATGACGAGGCAAAAAGCAATTGTACCAAGCCTCCTGACGAGGCAGAAAATTAACATCAGGGAACCAACCCTAACCACAATCAACATACACAATATTATCAAGCGTTTACATCTGAATACACATCCCTAAATACATCTAAAAGAGCTTTAGCTGTCAATTTAAAAAATAAATCAGCATTCGAATGCACGGAAAAAAAATTAAAATGTTTAAACTATAATCCCAAAAACAGGAGTCTAAAATCAGAAAAAGAGATCATGAATATAATTTAGGGTTTCTCTTATTAAAAGGGTCTGCATATTGTAGTACAAGATACACCATCCTCATCAGCAATTTTCTTTCAACCAACTGAAATCCAGAAAACCATCACTCTGGACGTTTCATCTGAGAATCTGGTGGTCACAATTTAAAGAGAAGTAACCAGTCTCATCATCACGTCTATACTTAATTTTGCGTCCAAAAAAACATTTACTTCAAAACTTGTTCGATGGGCAGCTATTGTTCCCTTCAAAATTCTCACTCGACCATAGAAAGACCAATTTCCTGTCATTAGAATTATTATCAGGTAATTTGGACATCAGAGGATGATCAAGAAATTGGGAACTTTACATGTGTCAGCAGCTGTCTCCAATAACTTACAAATTGGTGTGGCTAAAACTGACAACAATTCCAGAGTGTAAGTTGTGCCAAAATGTAGTCTTATGTAAACGATGTTCTCTATTGTTAGATTTTTAAAGAAAATTTCACTTTCAACTCATTTAACCTTCATTACCAGATCTTAAGAACATATTTGACCGCAAACTCTTGAGTTCAAATCTCTAGGTACAAATGATTGGCTAAAAGAGACAAAAATTGGAAGGGATCGCCAAGAAAATATCGGCCCCTGCTAACTGGACCTCCCCGGTCAACAAACCCAATGGGTTCAACATGTAGTGCCTACAGTTTTGATGTGAAACACGGCGGTGTGTTTCTTATGGAGCCCAAACACCAGCATAAACCACTTGTGTCATGCTACAGTGTACAAGTGTTTTATGATATATATATATAACTGCAGATTAAAACTATTAGTCAAATTATGTACCCACTAAGATGTGTTCTCACAGTAGACCCACTAAGACGCATTAGATTGAGCTTAAACTCACCCAGACAGCAATTTGTAGCTGTTCGGGTCCATGGTCCACCCAGCTGATAACCACCCCTATCACTATGAGCAAGAGATTGCAGTCTTTTCTCATAGGGACCAAAGAGTGGAAAGAAAAACTTGCTATTTCAATATTATGTGAAAAAAAATACATAAAGTATCGATAAGGTCATTACCCGTATATCATGTATTTTGTTGGACTTGCCGGAAGAGTAACAACATCCAGTCAGCATAGCCATTTGCACCACTGATTTGGTCCTCCATTAGATTGGTCAGTAACAAGAAGCCTTCCCTAGGCTGTTCGCCCTGCCTCACAAGATGACATTGCTGAAAATATGAAGGGTCACTCTCCCTAAATTGATTAAGCATCTTCATCAGCTTTCTTGACATGTCATTGTCTCGCTGTGAAAGGATAACCTGGATTCAAAGATAACAGGAAAGCATGTTAAAAGAACACACTGTAATAAAAGTTGAAGCTGAACACAGAACGTCTAACAACCTCATGCTTGAAACTGCGACCAGCTACTGGAATATGTAGCCAGTGTTCAATTGATGCACAACATAGTACAGTTTTAGAACATTTTTTTAACAATTAAAAGTAAAAACAAACATGAGATATATTTTATTTTTTTTATAAAAAGAACGTCACTGTGCCAGGCGAGTTGTTATGGCACCACCTCCAGCCTGTCAATATATCTAAAATTGATGCACTAAAAGAAACATGAGATAGTTTATAAAATAAGACGCTCAAACGAGCAAATCTATGACTCACCGCAAGGGTTGGAACTGGAACTTCACCAGATAAATGGCCAAGTTTCATATGTGGATTTGAAATAGCTTTTACAAAAAAAAACGGGGGGGGGGGGGGGGGGGTTTCCTCTTCAAGGTTTGTAAGATAAATTTGGAAAAATGTTTCCAAGTTTGCAAGGCCAAAAACCTAGGGTAAAAGGTTCCTTGACCACAACCATCTATAAATTGAAGTACTGTTAGAAGCTTAAATTTTAGATTGGCTCTGGAACATACAGAAACTAAAAGCTTGAATGTTTCCAAGTTTGCAAGGCCAAAAACCTAGGGTAAAAGGTTCCTTGACCACAACCATGTATAAATTGAAGTACTGTTAGAAGCTTAAATTTTAGATTGGCTCTGGAACATACAGAAACTAAAAGCTTGAATATGGTATTTCTAAAATTATGAAATTATATATTACTGAGGATATAGGGACTGATCATGATTTTCTAGCCAACGCAGTTGAAGAAGCATAAACCAAGTTTGAGTAAAATTATCCAAGCCTTAAGTCTACAAAGTTTTGACTGATGTAACATAGAAAAGAGCAAAACACAAATACAGATATAATGCACGAATGCTCATGTACCAACATAATTACATGTTTCTTCACCTAACTTTAGAAGACAATCCACTAATATATACCCCCTCCGTCCCAAGGTAAGTTAAATATTTGGGAAGTTGACACAAGTTTTAAGGAATATTGTATTTTATTGTAAAACTGTGATATAAAGTGTATGAAAAGTAAACAGGTGGAGAGAATGTAAAAAGTAGGGATAGTTGTTAAGTGTTGTGTGGTTGTGAACTTTTCTAAAATAGAAAACCTTGGGACGTCCGATTTTGCAAAATGTTAAACTTACCTTGGGAAGGAGGGAAAAATAATTATTTGGCAGATGATTGCAATCACAAACTGATATCTTTTTTTACACACACACACACATATATATATATATATATAACTCACCTTTGAGTAGTCTGCAGCAAAATCTTCCCCCAGCAAATTCCTAGTTATGTCAGGTGATATAGATCTGCCAAACCATATAACAAAGCGGAGGCCATCATCAAAGATATAGAGACCTCGGGTGTCCAAGCTCTCTGCCGTCAGCGGTAGCCTCTTTCTGATGTCAAATTCTTCAGTCTGAGAAGATAACTGGGATTGGGAAATGTGGTATGTGATTCAGTAATCCAAATCATGTACTCAATCAAAAAGAAAACAAAAACACAAGATACTTACTTTTACAAGAAAGTCATCAACACGAAGCAAATTAGGATACAGAAGTTTCAGCAAACTTTTAACAGGCAAGGCCATTATGGTATAAGCAGCTGCACAGCGCTCATCAAGCTGCACATCAGCAGGCCCACCACGGAGAGGTGTTGACTTACACAATGCTAGGCCATACAAGGGTAAGAATTTTAGTGATTCCGGGTAAATCATCCTTCCAGTCAAGCGATGCTGGACAGCATAAAGATTTCTGTATTCTCTGAGTGCTTTGACAATCCGAAGTTGAACAGCATTTCGAGAGTCATCCAACTTGGAGGACAAAGTTTTTTCAATTGCTGCAGATTAATGTGTGCCATATTAGAATTGGCACAAGGTCATGATATTTTATCGAACTAAGTAAAAACAACTAGATTATACTATCTTCTCTTCCTCTTTCCTTCTAGTTTCGGAAGGTGGTTAAGGAAAGGTTAGACAAAGGCAACTTTCTTACCTAGCCTGGAGAACAGTGACACAATTGCTCCAGTATCAGCCAGGCGATACATTTCTCCCAGATCTGCAACAACTGGAGCAGCTGCAGTGTGTACCCTAATACGCCTTTCTCCAGAAGATGATGTATATCTTGGCAATAGTTAAGGGTTTCTACTTCTCTTATGTCTCTAGTTTAGGGTCATACAGATTCAGAGTTGCAATTACAGCCGTAGAAGGTCATGAAGGTCAAACACCCACATCTTCATGAGAGATAAAAGGTGGGGTGTAATACAATAATTCTCAACTCTTTAAAAAGAAAAGGAAGTAGACTTACCTGTGCGTATGGTGAAGCAACTGAAAAGTTAAAACAGACTTGCAGGATATGTGCAAAAATGCAAGACGCCTACTTAAGAGATACAATGGAACAAGGATACAACAATGCAACTTGAAAGTACACAGTCTGTGTGGTCAAAAGTGTCTCTTCGAGAGTCAACTGCGCCGCGTAAGCTTTATCACAGTCAACAGCAGGAAGTGCAAGTAAGTCTGTAGATCTTAGCATGAAATTTCCATGATAAGATGTGAAACGCACCCCTACAGATAAAAAAAATTACAAGCTTGTCACATTAGTAGCTTATCCACTGATACTCTAAATTGAAGAGAGAGAGGGATACAAGGAAGGAAAAAAAAAAACTTTGCAACCTGCCACGTGAAAATCTACCTTTTCCACATCTGATCCGCATGACCGCTTCCCATGCAGTCTCTCTACTTAGATCTCTTGTAAGCTCGTGTCTTAACTTATCTTGGTGAATACCAGAACGGAAACTTGGATAATAATACACCTGACCACCAGTATATTTTGCCAGAGTTCCTATGAAGCATTAAAAGATGTCAGGCTTAATTAAATGTAATCATCACATAGCAACTAGAGCCCAATTGTACATCAATTAATTTCGTGGTGTTTCAGAACATTAAGATTTTAATACAAGCAAGAATTTTTACACATATACAACTCTCCAGTATCATCTAAATGCTCTTATATAATTGATACTGCCAAAAAAGAAAAATAATGTCTGAACAAGGAAATTGAATAAATTTTCAGTTGACAATCTTCTAGGAATTATGAATTCTACTGAAGCAGTAATCACAAGACATATTTCATGGTTTTAATACTTGATATTCTTTAGTCACTTGCACATTGGATGACAATGTACAAGAGACACGTAAAGGACATCTAATTCAATCATATGCCATCACAAATGGAATGCCCAGTCAATAACTTTACCTAAAAGTACTATAATAGGTATATAAATACTATATTATACAAAACCTTAGTATCTTGTGACAGCTGGTCACAAGCCTGAAAAGGAGTGTTGGTGCTACATAGGTAACAGCCTAATACAATTGGAAACACCAAACACAAAATGAAAAAAGAAAAGGTTCACTGTTGGTGTTAAGCATATAACAGCCAACCATATTTAGGTCATGACTCTTTACAAGGGCATTTATTGTGTACCCGACTCCAGCAATTAGCAAAAATGGATTTGATGATGATAACATCTGTAGCTGACACCACAAGTAGTGGAAATGGGTGATGATTATGATACAAAGATCCAAGGATAATGGTAACTGATGCACAAAATCATATTTAGAGACATTACTAAAAAAAAGCATTCGATTATTTCAACTAAAACAACAAACATTAAGCATGATAGAACATACTTACCTAAGGATGCTATATCTGTGTATTTATCACTAAACGCATATAAATTTACAGCTATCTGATACTTGGTAAAATCAGCAGCCATTTGTTTATAAAACGGATCTTCTGGTACTCGTAAAGAATGCTCCTTGTCTGACCCATAAACCCGACTATCATCTCCACGCAGCCTCAAGCGGCCCACGCCAAGGGATGGCAGAGTACTCTGGAAGATCAACAATTTACCACCAAGTTGACTCTGACAGTGGAAATAAAAGTTAATTAGATAGAAGGTAAAGGGAAACAATTTCAAAGGTGCGGCCAATCAGAAATTTTCCCTAATAATCCAAGGCTAGAGTTGCTAATAAAATATAAGGTAGTGCAAATAAAAATGTAAACACACCATAACCATGAATGCAGCTTTAAGAGCTGGACCAAATGCAGATTCCACATTCACGTTTTCCTGGAACATGGAGGGCAAACTATCCAGGAAAGCCTCCACCACACTTCTAGATTCTGACAAATTGACCAGTAGGTCATCGGGCAATGGGACAAATATATCATCCAAATCTGAAACAACCATCATTTGAGGCTGCACCAATGATGACTGATGCAAGAGAAATCAACCAAAGTTATGTTAAGCAGATTAGAAATGCCATAAACAACTCTTAGCATCAGTTACCTTCATGTTATAGAAATGTATCGTGCTATCATAAGTTATGAAGCCAATCTGTGTTCGAGTAGAACCAGGCAAGCTGTCCAAACAAGACTTAATAGTTTGTGCCATAACCTGAAACATACAATGTAGGGTAGCATTGATTGAGAAAATACATAGGACACAAGCTAATGAATAGGTTGACTATTGCATGACTAATTGTTCCAAGTAAATATTTGAGTAAATTTCTATTGAAATCAGTCTGAAGATGAAAAAATACCTGAATAATTGCTTGATAGTGAAATAATGAAGTCATTGAAAACAAAAAAACAAAAGAGTTTCTTTAGATGCTATGTTTATGGTAGTAGGTGCTAAGCACAAAGCACATATTGCAAAAAAAAAAAAAAAAAAAGTGAAATTTGTCATTATGAGATTCCTTATAAACATTGATTCATAATATCAGATTTGGATTAAAAAAAATTATTTACCATTTTGGACTTGGAAAGAAGCTAAATCTGGCATTAGAATTTTACTATAATTAACCATTTCAGGGTAAAAATGAGAAACAAATGAATATAAAGAAAAATAAAGTATAGTTAGAAGCAGGAAGTATTAGATAGCAGGATACCAGATTGCTTCAATTTAACCATATAGGAACAGATCTCAATAAATTAAAAGGAACTGCTATTCAGATCCCCCTCCATTTTCATTTGTTACAACTTACCAACACTTTGGTTAAAGAAATATAAATCATGAAATTCTACGAAATCGGCACATCCATGGGCAACTTCTTTGTAAAGCATATATATTATATTCTATATCATAATAAAATGAAAAATGTTTTAAATTTTTATAGAATATAACAGCAATTTAATTCCTGTACATAATAGCAAATCCTATATAAGAGAAAACAACAAGCATAGGGCAGAAATAGGTATAAAACTACCAACTCTAGTCTCCTTTCAACTGCATGCTGGGGGTTACTAGTTAGCAACACTTTTAGTGTATCAACAAGGCTTAACACAATTATTATTTCATTCAGTTAAAAATGTTACCTAGAGCATTCTTGATACCAGTATGATGGAATACAAAGTCATCTTGCTTAACACAATTATTCCATTCATTTAAAAATGTTACCTCGAGCATTCCACTTTGAACTGCAGATATTGATACATCGATCAGGAAAAAATACAATGGTGGCATGGGGGGACGGACCATGTATTCAGCTGGAGCAATAAACTCAACACTACCCTTAATAAGCTCAGGCCTTTGATCTAGATCAACTCTTCTTCCAGTAGCATCCACAGGGGCGAAATAATCGCTTGGAACTGCAATAAGAAGCAGAGGTAAAAAGTCATGCACCTTGGCAACTACAAACCAAATAAATCTCTCTTGACATTATACTGGGTAAATACTAAATAGGCAGCACCGATGTGCAGGTAACTTAAAGATTGATTCCACTAGTGACTGTAAACCATGCCTGACTTAGACATGGCTGTCTTATAATGTCTATTACAGCTATTACATTAAAGAAAGAAAAAAGGAGCAAATTTCAAAGAGAACAAAATAAACTGTTCATGATCTCAACTTATAAAAATTCATTAGAAGCATGCAGTTGCTAGGAAATTTGAAACATAACTTGAATGTTTCTTAGCAGCTTCCATTCATAGGGTGGACGATCAGTTCTAAGAGCTATTATTTACTAACACGTGCTTTCAGAAAATCATTGATAGAAAGTGTAAAGAATGTAAAAACCCTTGAAAAAGAGAGATAGGTATTAGTCCAATATAGAAAGAAAGCTTTTACGCATGGAAAAAACAACAATATAAAAGGAAAGCTTTGAAAAAAGCAACCATGAAAGTAAAAAGGAGAAGGCTTGATCATTATTTTTTCCCTGCTTCCTTTTCAATTTACAACAATTAAATACTAAGAAGCTTTTCTTATTATGTTTCCCCATGCCGAAGGAGTCAACATGTTAGTAACAGAATACTAATGGTGCAATTACAACCATGGACTATGCAGATAAGTAGCCAGCAGTACAGAAAAAAAATATAATACTTAACTCAAAAGCATTAATGACAACTCAAAAAATTCAAAGTACATGTTAACCCAGGATCTAATATAGCATCTAAAGTTTGGAAAAAAGACTTACCGTCATTAAGCAATGCGCATATATTGCATCTCCACTTTCTACCATTGTCTGTGAACGTGACATATGGATTCACATAGGTACGGCACCTTCTACATCGAATGATGCCTGTCGTGGCGAAATTTACTACTGGAACTTCCTCCTAAATGAAAAATAAGTGACAATCAGTTCAGAAAGGCTGCTAGTGAAAATGTAAAAAGATGCAAGTATAAATCTTAAACTCAATGGAGACTAACCCCAACAGGAGCTTCAGCCAGTGGACAAACAACAGCCCCTAAAGGCAAATGCCACCGTGATGCCAAGGATTGAGAATTTGGTACACCACTTGTTGTCAATCGCAAGAATCTAGAAGAGCAATTCATGGGGTACATATCCGCAAAGGACTTTGGTTCCACATCACCATCCAATGGCCTAGGTAAGGCTGCAGTATCAACTCCTGCATCAAATGATCCTGGTACAGATCCGAGAGAGAGAGAACTAAAATCTTCTGCCAAACCCTGGGGAGCGCCAATAGGAGGTGCAGGGCCATGTGGCTGCATTTGGTTCCCAACGTAGAGACCTGATGGTGTCGGCATAGGTTGACCAGGAGCATAACCTCTTTGTTGAGCAGGAATAGGAGCTGGTGGAGCATATCCCCCTTGATGTAATGGAAAGGGGGCAGGTTGTGTAGGTGGAGCATAGC
This sequence comes from Ballota nigra, assembly GCA_947034835.1. Lineage (NCBI taxonomy): Eukaryota > Viridiplantae > Streptophyta > Magnoliopsida > Lamiales > Lamiaceae > Ballota > Ballota nigra. Next base: position 39,597,815 of record OX344727.1, on the reverse strand, counting down.
TTCCTTGTTGGGATGGAAAGGAGACAGGCTGCATAGGTGGAGCTTGAGCAACAGAATTTGGTTGAGGATACCCTGGAAATGTACTGCCCGCCATTGCATAAGATGCCCCCACTGGTGGTGAAGAAGGTTGGGAACTTGGCCTGGAAGATGAGAATTGCCGATCAACAGGTGAAGGGAAATTGGTGTAGGATTGACCAGTTTTAATGTTTTGAGGTGGAGAACCCATGGGTACTGAAGGTGGTTGTTGTTGTGAAAGAAGAGAGACTGGACCTGGAGGAGGTCTGATTGGCGGAGGCATAACTGGCTGACCTGTAAGCGAGGGGCGAGGAGGCGGCACTTGACCACTTGGGGTGGGGTTCGGAAACCGCTGAAATCCTGGAGTGGGTGGGCCATATGAGGATGGTGGAGGTGGTGGCCTAACTAATTCATTAGATCTAATGGGTGGAGGGGGTCTAAAGGCAGGGGGATCCGATCCAGCGAAAGGTCCAGCAGAAAAAGGAAGTGGTTGCAAATTAGAGGGAGGCGCAGGCCTAAAGGCAGATGCTTCTGATCCAGCCACAGGACCCGATGATAAAAAAGGTGTGGTAGATTGTTGAGCAGCAAATGGTGTTGCAGCTGGTCTTAATGGATAATTAGGACGATTGGGATTTTCAGTCCCCATGAAGAATTAATCTCAAGCTTGATCACCTAGAAAAGGCTATTTCTGCAAGTCACAAAGAACAATTCATGAAAAGGAAAAAGGTACAGTAAAACAGCATGGTATTGCTTTCATATAAGATATGAAATGGAAGTGCACATTTTGTTTCGACATTACCACACAATTTCGTATGATATATTATCAAATGAAAACTAACATATCAATAACAGACGTAAAAAAATCATCATATTCGTGTCAGTTTACCTGATTATAACTGCAAGAAATCAAGATATTATGAAGAAATAAAGATATGGCTATGCAGAAGGAATCCGATGCACTCATCCATTGGCCTGGGAGAAACTGTAATCTCCCAAGAAAAAGTGGCAGATTAGAGATACTCTGATTTCAAGTACTAGTAGAACAACAAATATCTAATTAACAAAGATGATGTGCATTGCCCTAGGATGATCACAAATCAGTAATTAACAACTAGAGAAAACCACGTACTATATAATTCAGTTAAAGCAACATTTTTTTGTCAGCAAATCTATATTGACCAAAATTCACACTCAGAAAACCACACTAAGTACAGAAACAAACAGAAGTCGTGAATGACTTTAAGATGCCAATAAGATCAAGAAAAGAGCGAAAAGTGATGAAAAAAATTGAATTTGTGAGCACGAACTAAAACGTGCACTAAATCACAGCTTGCGGAAAGGATATAATCAGAAAACATAGGGCAACACCAAATCAGACCCCATTAACCTATGAAATTGGTAAAATCGCAGTAATTCTACGTGAAAAAGCAATCTCCAAAGTTAACAAGAAAACCCAAGCTTTTATCAACAGTAAAGGAAGATTCGCGGCTCCAATTATTCACCAACATAATATAACCACGAAATCAAGGAATTTGAGATTACCTGATCGGAGATCTCTCCAGCGGAGATTGCAATCGATGACTTCCGCCAAAGAGTATACAGAGTGTAAATAAATAGAAGTAGGGGATGAAAATGATATAAAACAAAAATTGTGCAGGTAATAATAACTTAGAAAGGGAAGGAAGGAAGGATGCGTTTTTTACCTTCTGAATAAATCGGATCAAAATAACCGTTTCCTAGTCGGGTCGGGTCGGGTTGGGTTGGGTTGGGTTGGGGCTGTGGCAATTCTTTTTTTTTTTTTTATTGAGTAAGTTTTTTGTGCATTTGGTGTATGATGCACTCACTCAACAATTGATAATGCATACACTGAAAAGTTAGTTACAATCACACCGGAAAGTTAGTCTCAATTACACTGGAAATCAATTTTCAATGTAAATTTTTCAGTGTAATTGAGATTAATTTTTCAGTGTAATTAAGACTAACCTTTTAGTGTATACAGTATCAACTGTTGAGTGAGTGCACCGTGCACTTGGTGCATATGAGACTTTGCCTTTTTTATTTTAATATGGCACTCGCTCCTTCATACTCCAACTTTGAGTTTTGGAGAATTTTATTGTTTTAAAAATTAAATAAAAATGAAAAGCTTAATTAAGATTGGTCAAACAGTTGTTAATTAGTTGTATGTATATTTTTTTTTTTTTAAGGTAATCAATTGCAATAGTGTTTTTTTTTTTTTTTGTACATGACAACATTTTTTCATCTCGTTGTAGTCTAGAATCACAAACCACAAGAGGGAATAGACAAAGTATAAAGTGAAACTAATTTATACATAAATTCGTGAAGGATATTAGTTGTTTTCACTGAAGAGTATCAGTTGTTTTTACTGAAGATTATTATTGATTTACACTAAAGAGTCTTAGTTGTACGGTGAAAATGAACTAAGACTCTTCAGTGTAAACCAGTAATACTATTCAGTAAAAACAACTAATACTCTTCAGTGAAAACAGCTAATACCCTTCGGTGATAAATATATATAAACCAATTTCACTCTATACATACTCGAGGGAATAAATTATTTAAGGTCTTAGGTGGTGGACTCAACCAATTGAGGTACCAACTCTTGACTGTGTATATACTACTTTGGCTGATGTAAATATTACTATTAACTAGTACGTACCCCCGCGAATTTCGCGAACTGAAAAAAATATTTGTTATTATTATTTTAAATTATAAATATTAATTTTTTTTTATAAATATCTTGTAATTTGATATAATTTTAAAATTGTAATTATAATTTAACAAATAATAATAAATACTAAACATGAATAAATATAAAATTTGAAAAACATTAACTATTCACACATTCAATCTCAAATTAGTACTCCCTATGTCCCTTTTCAATTGTCCAATTTTATCTAAATTGACGTCTCTTTTTAATTGTCACTCCACATATATCAATGCACATTTTACCTACTTTTTCCAACAATACCCTTAATTAAATATAAAGTCATTCATCATTTTGTAATAAATATAAATAATAAATAAGGGTATAAATGTCTTTTGATACCCCAATAAATGAAAAAATTGATTTGTGTGAATGGATAAAATGAGACAGATAATAAGGGACGAAGGGAGTATAACACAATATTACTTAAAATTACAGTTTTTGTATAATTGCATGCCCAATTTCCCCCCATGATATAAAGATACAATAACAATCGGCAAAAGCAACTCTAAAGATAGAATCCTACAGATCTAAAGGTAACATTTGACAAAAATGATGTCATAATTAAAATAAAATATTGTGTAGATGTTTGTGTGAGAACAAATTGACTAATGTGTTGGTATTTATAATACACAATTCAGCAATAAGAATTGACCCTTAGGCGCCAATCTTTTTTTTTTTTTAATTTTTCATCTAGACATTTCACATTTACAGATATTTTGCCAAAAAAAATGAAAAAATAGCTAAAAAATTGAAATAGTTGAAAAAATTTGAAATCCTACTACAAAACAATATCTATATTTTACAGTTTCAAATTCAATTTTGCAGGTATTTATAATGGAAAAATCCAACACTAAGAATCACATTTAAGCGGCAATTCGAATTATTTAAAAAAATTCAATTCCCTCCTAAACATTTCATGTATACATGTATTTTATATAAAATAAAAGTTGCTAACCTTATGTGACATAGTATTATACATGGTAAAATATTGTGTATCATTGCAAGATGTTTGGGAATAATGCTATTTCAGTGACAATATTTTTTTGGCAGTAAAATCTTGTACAAAAAAAAAACTAATGTTACAATCTGTTATACATGGTAAGATATGATTTTTTTTTTTTTATCAGGCAAGAAATGATAAGATATGATATTAGATGTCAAGATTCTTGGGAATTTTGCCATCTTTTATTTGACAATATCTTTTGCAAAATATTTCAATATCCTCCTACAAAATTAACATATATAAATATTCTGCAAAAATAAAAACCAAAAATATCTATTATTGTATTATACGTGGTAATATATTGTATTTCATGGCAAGATTTTTGGAAATAATATGTTATTTCAGTGACAACATATTTTGGCTTGCAAAATATTATCCCGAAAAAAAAATTAATGTTACAATCTATTATCCATGGTAAAATATGGTTTGGATGGCAAGATTTTTTTGGAATTTTGCCATCTTTTACGTGACAATATCTTTTGCAAAATATTTCAATATTCTCCTACAAAATTAGCATATATAAATATTCTGCAAAAATAAATTCTAAAAATATCTATTATTGTATTATAAATGGTAAGATATTGTATTTCATTGCAAGATTTTTTGGGAATGATATGCTATTTCAGTGACAATGTCTTTTAGGTAGTAAAATCTTGTCAAAAAAAAATTACAATCTATTATTCATGGTAAGATATGATATTGGATGGTAAGATTCTTTAGGAATCTTGTCATCTTTTACGTGATAATATCTTTTGCAAAATACTTCAATATCCTCCTACAAAATTAGCATATATAAATATTCTGCAAAAATAAATTCCAAAAATATCTATTATTGTATTGTACATGGTAAGATATTGTATTTCATGCAAGATTTTTTGTGAATAATATGTTATATGAGTGACAATATATTTTGGTTAATAAAATATTGTCCAAAAAAATAATGTTACATTCTGTTGTTCATGTAAGACATGGTATTGGATGACAATTTTTTTTGAGAATCTTGTCATCTTTTACGTGACGATATCTTTTGCAAAATATTTCAGTATCCTCCAGCAAAATTAGCATATATAAATATTTTGCAAAAATAAATTCCAAAAGTATCTAAGTAAGAAACTTAGTGTCTTTTTTTTTTTTTTTTGAATTTGAATTCACTACCATACATTTAACATATACTTTCCACCACCATGCCGGCTGAATTCCAAGTTGAATTGATTTTTTTCCGGATTAATGGAGTGAAACACCGAGAATTTTGTGATATTATCAAATATTTGCTTTGTATGTGTAGTGTTTGTACCCAATTAATTTTGTGAATAGAGAAATACATATGTACAAAGGGATCGGGAGTTTACCTTGGCCGGAGAAAATAAGGCGCAGGGTTAGGCGGAGGAACGACGACGCTGGGCTAAGTGGGTCGGCTATAATAGAGCAGCGAGACAACACCTACATACCTTGTACGGCGCTGGGCTAGGCGAAGGAACAACTTAATACACTGAGAAAACTTTATATTGAAAATAATATTGCAAAAATTCGTGAATTAAAATAAAACTCAAACCTTTGGAAGATTCTGGGAATGAGGCGGCGTGAACATGGCAGACGGCGGTGAGAAAATTATATTCTGGTATAAGTTGCTGGTGCGCGCTGATTGGAGAGAGGGTGGAAGTGGCGCTCTGAAAAACATCGAAGAAGAGTGTGGAGGTGTGAAGGAGATCGAATGTGAGAGAGATGGCTTATGGGAGAATGAAAATGATGAATAATTATATTAACCCTAGTTACAAATCAATGGTTTTGATGTAATGATATAAATGAATAGTTGAGATCAAAACTTAAACCAACTTTTAATGAGAGCACAATATTTTGAAATGGAGAGATTTAAGACATGCCACATCATCCTTAGAATAAGGCGGTGTTGACATATCACCTTGGAGAGGTTTGAAAATATATTATAATAAGATAATCATAATATAATATAATTCTAATCTACTTTCTCCTTCACCAATATTTTACCCACTTTCCTTTTTTAATTGTTCATCAATTTTTTACTCATTCTTTTATGGAAATAAACACTACTCACAAACAAATAAATGGATCTCACGATACCTTCAAAATACTCTTACTTTATTTATTTTATCTATTGTTGTAATAAAATACTATTTTTTATTAAATCTTGTGGTCAACATTTACGGGGTAAAAAATTCATGGACGAGGGAGCATTAATTTTGACAATTTACTCTAGATAATTTCAAATTTAAATAATTAATAAAGGACAAATGAACTCAAACTTAAGAAAAATATATTGTGAATCAATGTTAGCGTAAAAAAAAATTATTTTTGGTGTGTTATTTTCCAATAAAAGCATTGGTAACTTTTCAATGGTAACACTCGTAAGATTTAAAAAATACACTTGAGTTGCACAGTGCACCTAGCGCTAGGAATGTAAATGAGTCAAGTTGTTCGTGAACTATCTGGATATCGGCTTGAAAAATATTCGTTTAAGTTTATTTTTTCAAATTTCACGAGCCGAGCTCGAGCTCGAGTCTGGTTGTATTCAGCTTGAGAGCTCATGAACCATCTTGTTTATGAAGTTCGTGTAAGCTCGTGAACAGGCTCGTTAATAAAGCTCGCGAATATGTTCGTGAGTAGGCTCGATACGAGTTCGATCAGTTTACCCTTTTAATTAGGCATAAATAAGATATTCTATTACTTTTGTTTATTTTTTAATTTTTAACGATCTTAACGAATCGAGCTCGAACTATGTTTGATTAATTTGCAAATGCGTTTTTTTCGAGTCGAGCTCGAGCCAGGCTCGTTTAATTCGTAAATAAATATTTCACGAGCCGAGCTCGAGCTGTTCGCGAACTCAATAATTTACACACGAGCCGAGCTTGAGCTATTCACGAACTCAATAATTTATACACAGGCCGAGCTTGAGCCTTAAAATAATCAAACGAGTCGTATTCGGCTCTTTTACATCCCCACCTTGCGCATACAAGACTAAGCTAAATTTATCTGTGTCATTTTGTGGTTCATTTATCCTATGTGCCGTCATTTGGTTAATTTTGTCTATGTGACATGATTGTGAAAGTCATATATGTCACTTATGTGTCATCTATGTGGCTTATTATGAAAAGAGTCTAATTGAAAAGAAAATACATCTATAAGAATTTGAACCCTAAACCACATGAGCACAATTTATAATGTTTACCACTTGAGCCAAACTAAGAATCAATACAAAATTAGAATATCGATTGTATATAACTTGAGTCTATAAAAATATATTAGAAATTTGTTGTAATTGTACAAATTTACATGTTATTTAACTATATTTGAGGATATCCTATATTTATGTTAATAATCCAAAACAAGTAACTTAAGTATATGTATTATATGTATTATTATTGAATTAATTAATTGAACTTACAAATTATACTTATGTGAAACTTTAATGTTTAATTGACTTCTATCACTATATTAAGGATTTTTTATTTAGAAAATCTTAATTTGTTAAAAAATGAAATTAAGTTTATTAAATAATTTTGATTATTCTATCGATTGAATGATTAATTGAATTTTAATTTTTTTTTAATTATTTAAAAATTTAACATTCAATTGATGAATTCTTATTGTCAAGAAAACAATGCACCAAAATTCTAATTTTTTTTTAATATCAAATTAAATTTAATATTGTTGATAGGCGAACAACAAGCATGATTATGCGAACAAGTATTAATGCCTAAATGAAGGTTAAGAAGCAAAACAAATCACCTACATATAATTGGCAAGAATAATCAAGAGGTGGTGCATGAACCAGGAAAGGTGGTGTATCCGACGACTGACAACAAACTTGACGACCAGCATTATGACGAACAGGTGTTGAACTCCAGATATACCCAGATTATTACTAAGACATGGATAACGAACATGTGTAATTAAGGGAGGTGTATAAACTATTCAGAGGAGTGTATGCCACCCACCTGCTCACAACTGACGAACATATATTATGTGAACAACTCCAAATATAGAGATCCAGAGGCAAATTAATGTAGAACTGATGGACGAGCAACTCTTGGACCATCAGTCCATCAAGCGAACAACTAATGGATAAGGATCGGTATGAAGAACCGCCTTATAATCAAAGGCAAACAACTTTAAAGACGTGATAAGACCAAAAACAAGGCTTTGTAACTAAATTTCAGCTTATATAAGGTCAAATGTAGTCAAAGGACACATGTCAAGCATGCAAGCTTGTAAGTCCAAAGGTCATGTACACCACCTACTTGGTGGTTAGTATAAATAAGCTACTTTACTATAAACGGTAGTATTCAATCACACGATCTTGTTTGGTGGTCCCAAAATCGGTTAAAAACAGCCACTAATCCACGCGATTAGAACCAATCACCAACAATTTGGTGCTAGAGGAAGGGCCCGAACCTCTGATTCATGTTAGAAGAGATTCGAGTTAAGAACTTGAGGAACTTGAAGATTTGAATACGTTCTTGAGTTTATCTTCATAAATTCAAGAAATGTGTTCTTGGTGTTCTTCAATTATAAACTTGAAGATTAAGAGATTCAAAATAAATTCTGATTGAGATGCCTCAATCCAAGGGAGCACAAACCTCTCATCCCTCTGTGAGAGTTTCCCCAACCAGAGCCTCGTCCACTGGTCACCATGACCGAGAGCCACGACATGCAAACAAGGTACGACTCTCAACCTGACCCATATAATGCCTCCGGAATTGGAGGCATTGGCTAGCAACCCTGGCGAACTAGTCAGGACCATTGCTGCCTTACAAGCTCTCCAAAATCAACTGGAACAGCCTGGTCCATCACAAGTGAGAGCTAGATCCAGGCCTGCTGGGACATCAAGGCCCAAATCTGTTCACGACGAACAACATGAGGTGGACAGTGCCCAGGTCCAAAGAGCTAAAGGAAAGGCTAAGGTAACTGATTGTCTGGAGGGCCAGGCAGAATCTGCATCCGGGTGAACAACTGCTTCAAGTTATAGGACTGCTCGTCCCAGCGCACAACACAGACTGGGCCGTCCCCAGCATCAACAAGAAGTTGCTCGCCCGAGAGCAGATGAAGGGCGAGCAGAACGCGAACAAGTTCACATATTTGTACACGAAAGACTAACCAGGTCTGCCTTTGGGCGCCTGGGACCCAACGCGGCGAGCAACCCGAGAAGGCATGCTCATCAGACCCCCCTTCCAAGTGAGGGACTGCGATGAGCAGAGGGTCATACCTCTTTGCTCGCTGAACAACCTTAGAGTCAAGGGGCGTCATTAGATGAGCTATCAACCTTGAGAAAAGCAATAGAAAGCATGCAAGGGCAGTTGGACATGCAGAAAGGGATTGGGGCGGCCAATATGCCAACATCTCCACTATCTTCAATAATTTTGAAGGCCCCAATCCAAAAGAAAATCCAGTTTCCAGCGAGCATCCACTATGAAGGCACCACCGACCCTTGTATTCATCTGAAAAAATATTCGGACTACATGATTTCCATAGGGGCCAGTGACGCCATCCAATGCCGGAATTTTCCCCTAACATTGGGGGATATGGTGCATAAGTGGTTCTCAGTCATGCCACCAGCATCCATTCATTCTTTTGCCCAACTGGGCTGTGAGTTCCTTTCTCACTTTTCAACGGCTGGATTGTACCTTTCCTAGAAGAACCGGTTGTCAGACCTAAAGCAAAATGATGACAAATCGGACTGCGCGTTCATGGAGAGGTTCGATAAAGTACTGCTTGAAGGAGAATATGTGAGTGAGGATATAAAGGTTGTGGCCGTTATGGCTGGGTTGAAAAAGGGTTTGGATCTATGGAAGGAGGTACGTCTGAAGTGTCCAAAAAGTTATGTCGAATTTCGGAACCACGCCGGTATTTTTATCTCCATGCATGAAGCATTGCCGATAAATTTGGGGGACAACAAAGCCAACCAGAAATGGCGGGGCCAACTCTCGAGTCCCGAAAAATATGAAGGCATTCAATGAAGGGACGAAATTAAAGGAAAAACTGAACCAGGTGCTAACTGTGTCAATTGACACAGTGTACAACAACGTAAAGAAAAGGAGTTGTTCTCCCCACCTCGGAAAATCCGCCAGGAAACCGGCAAACTCAACCCAAACAAGTACTATGCCTACCATCAGAGTGTGGGGCACTTTACAAGTGAGTGTCGGGATTTGCTGAAACAACTTTGGCGATTCTACGAGGAGGGCAAACTTTACGATTTCGTCAAAAGACAACCAGGGAAACGAGCCCGGGAGGACAACTCTGATGAGGAAGAAAATGATCAACCCCTTAGGAGTAACAAGCCGGGGCGACCAGACCCACGGGAGATATTTATATGATGGAGTCGTCAGGTCCTATAGGAGGATGCTCAGATGGGCGGGCTCCAGCTTCTAAACGAAAAAGGAAGGCAGAGCTACGCGCTATAACTCATGTCCAAGAAATGGAGGTCAACCCTGCCGTCAAACAACTTCTAGAGTTGACCTTTACTGAAAAAATTTTGGATGGAATCCTGACCCCCCCCCCCCACAATGATTCCTTAGTGATATGTGCAAGTATCATGGGGACCAGGGTCCGTCGCTTGTTGATAGACACCTGAGCCTACACCAACATAATCTTCAAAAGCACGCTCGACCAGCTTGGAGATTATGCGAGCTACATCGAGGATTGCAATCATATGATTTTAGGTTTCAGTGATACTGTAACAGTCCCTTTGGGAATTATAAAGTTATCGATCGAACTTGTATCGACCACGGACCCGGAGAGGAGGCTGACAAGAATGATAGAATTCCTGATTGTAGATCAGCCATCCGCTTACAATGGGTTCATCGGTCGACCCTTCTTGAATGAATTTAAAGCGACCATTTTGACTTACTACTTTTGTATTAAGTTCCCAACATAAAAAGGGTAGGCCGGTGAAGGGAGACTAAAGTAAAGCGAGAGAATGTCTCCTCCAACTCCAAGCCAACCAAACAAGAGTCTCCATGATGGAAGCTACCACTAGATATCCAGCGAGTGAACCATCAGTGTTGGATGATATAATGGGGACCGGAGAGGACCATATGGGGTTGGACGAGCAACTCCCCATGAAGGACGAACAACAATTGGGCTAACAACTTTTGCCCAACAGTGAAAGGCCTGCACCTGATGAACAACCAAGAAACATTGGCGAGTAACTTCTTGTCAACAACTTGGAGTGCCAGAATCCAATAAACAACGATGGGCCCAAATAGACAGACGATCTTAAACCCCGCCTGGGAGCAAACCCCATGGACATCAAATGATTTAGACCATGAGGGACCAATAATTGATCCTCGCTGGAAAGGACAAAAACGACGAGCAACACCAGTCGAAGAGCTGGAGGCCCTCAAAATTAATCCTAAAAAAGAGGATCTAGAACTCTATATCGGGTCTGAGCTTCCTGGGTCTTATAGGACCCGTATGGCAGAATTCCTCAAGGCCAATCTAGATATTTTTGCATGGTCACATGCAGACATGGTGGGAATAGATCCAAAACATGCCTGTCATCGGCTCAACATTGATCTAACAAAGAAGTCGGTCCATCAGAAAAGAAGGAAGTATGGGCCAGATAAATATCAAGCCCTCAATGAAGAAGTAAAAAAGTTGCTCTCTTTGCCCTCAATGGGTGGCGAACCCATTTCTTGTACGGAAGCCTAATGGAACCTGGAGGCTATGCATAGACTTTATAGATCTGAATGCAACCTGCCCGAAGGATAATTTCCCCCTTCCGCACATCAATCAATTGGTGGACAGCACGGCAGGACACAAAATGCTGCCATTCATGGACGCATTTGCTGGCTACCATCAGATTCCAATGCACCCTGATGATCAAGAGAATACGACATTCTATACAAATAAAAATTCGTTGTGCTGGAAAAGAATGTCGTTCGGACTCATCAATGTGGGAGCAACATATCAAAGGCTGGTTAACAAGATGTTCGATGCACAAATTGGAGATACTGTGGAGGTCTATGTCGATGACATAGTGGTCAAAAGCCCCAGGAAGGAAGACTACCTCCAGCATCAGGCCCAGGTGTTCGACATTCTCCGACAATATAACATGAAGCTGAATCCCAAGAAGAGCAGCTTTGGAGTTCACTCGGGGAAGTTCTTGGGCCATCTTGTTAGCCAGCGGGGGATCGAAGCCAACCCGGCAAAGGTCAAAGCTATCGTGGACATGCAACCTCCTCGATCAGTGAAGGAAGTACAAAGACTAATAGGTTACCTAGCATCTGCCAAAGGGCTTTCGAGCAATGAAAAGATTACCTGGGAGACGTGAAAATCCTATCAAAGCCCGTTTCAGGTGAAAAGCTCTACTTGTACCTGGCAGCATTGTTAGAGGTGGCGATCAGCTCTGTACTAGTGCGGGCCGATGGAAAATTTCATTAGCCAATTTACTATGTCAGCCAAGCTCTACATGAGGCAGAGATCAAATACTCCCCAACTGAAAAGTTGGCATATGCACTTGTCATGAGTGTAAGAAAGTTAAGGTCATACTTCTTCGACCATCAAGTCGAAGTGCTAACAACTTTCCCACTTAGACAGATTCTACACCGCCCAGATACAGTTGGTCGCCTATTAAGATGGTCATTGGAGATTAGCCAGTTTGGGTAACATATGCTCCTCGAACAACGATCAAGGGGCAAGCATTAGCTGACTTCATCGTCGAACTAACTTTCCCCCAAGATTCGACGAGAGGACTTGATCACCCCTGGCATCTCTATGTTGACGGATCGTCCACGAACATGGCCTCGGGGGCAGGTACTGTACTGATAAGCCCCGACAGACAAGTTTTCACCTCGATAATCAGATTCAGATTCATGGCAACCAACAACGAGGCTGAATACGAAGCTCTTATTACTGGTCTCCACCTGTCTCTAGCAGTGGGTATCAGACGTCTACAAATATACGGCGACTCACAACTAATTGTGAACCAAGTCCGATGTGAATATGAGGCCAATGATGATCACATGATTGAATATCAAAGAATAGTTGCTCACCTTATGTCCTTACTAGACCAAGTCTTCATCAAACAAGTACCAAGGACGAGCAACACTCAAGCAGATGCACTAGCTCAACTAGAAACAAGTGAAGGCTATGCGGAGTTGTTAGACATTATTAAAACCAAGATGAATAATCCATCAATAATTAATTACAATGTCAATCAGCTAGACGAGCAAACTGAGGATGAAGACTGGAGAACAGAAATAGTCAAATACTTGAAAAGTGGGAAAAAACCAAACAACTCTTTTGAAGTTGCCAAGCTAATCAAGCGAGCCGCCAGGTATACCCTGGTCGGCGAGCAGCTTTACAAAAGAGGAATATCACTTCTACTTCTCAAGTGTTTGCCTAGGGGGTAAGGACGAGCTATACTCGAAGAGATACATGCTGGAGTATGTGGAAATCATACTAGGGGGGCAGGCTTTGGCATACAGATGCATCCAACAAGGTTATTATTGGTCAACTTTACGCCAAGATGCAATCAGGATGGCAAAAACTTGTCATTGGTGCGAGATTTTTGCTCCAAATATTCATACTCCGTCTCAAGAGCTCATTTTAGTTTATAGTCCCTGACCATTTGCAAGATGTGGGATGGATATAATTGGTCCTTTTCCAGCTGGGGTAGGGAATATTCGATTTGCCATTGCGGCAGTCGATTATTACACAAAATGGGCAGAAGTGGAAGCTATGGTGAAGATTACACAACAGAAAATGATTAACTTCATCTGGAAGAACATTGTCTATCGATTTGGAGTTCCACAAACAATTGTGACAGACAATGGTCCGCAGTTCGATGGAAAATAGTTAAGAGATTTCTGCACCAAGTGGAGGATCACAAAGCACCATTCTACCCCGTATCATCCCCAGTCTAACGGCCAGGTTGAAGTCATCAACAAGATTATCAAGCACGTATTGAAAATACGATTGATGGAGAGCAAAGGTAATTGGTCTGAAGAGCTTCTGAAAGTCTTATGGGCGTACAGAGTTTCTCCCAGGTCTAGCACCGGAGAAACACCATTTGCAATGGCTTTCAGAACATAAGTTGTTATCCCAATTGAGCTAAAGACCAATACAATCAGGACGACCAACTTTGATGAACAATCGAACAACTCTACTCTGGCTGCGGAAGTAGATATGCTCGAGGAAAAAAGATTGAATACCGAGCTAAAAAATACTACTTATAAACAACGAGCAGAACGTTATTACAATTCCCATGTTAAAGTTAAGAAATTCAAAGTTGGCGATTTGGTCCTACGGAAGTTGCTCGCCCCACCTCCAGGCATATTTGGACCGACTTGGGAGGGCCCGTTCTGGATAATGGACAAGTTACCCAATGGAGTATACGATATTGAAGACATAAAGGGCTACTCGGCCCAATACTTCTGGAACACAAGTACATTTAAAGAAGTACTACCAGTAAGGTGAACAAGTTCCTTATCTGGGTGAGCAAGTATTGACATATGCAAGAAAGCTAAAAACTTGCCTAATGTAGTATAGCAAAAGTTGCTCGGAACAGTGTATAGTCAGTGCCATGTTAAGTTTGATGTAAAAGTTGTTCGGCAAAATTACTATGAGCGAACAACTATTTCACACTCGTAATTATTTTTTATTGTATGGAGTTGTTCGTCAGTCTGTATACGTTAGTGATGAAGAATTTCTCAACACTTGTAAATTTTTCTTAGTATAAATATAGTTGTTCGTTCAAGAAGAAAGTTTAAGCTCAAGGTATCAATCCGATTGAAAAAATCTAAGCCCATAAAGGCTGTTCATTTTTAAGACCAGCAAAGCCTAAGGCTGAACCCTTATTCTGTTTATTAAAGGCAAAGTTCAAATCGAACAAAGCCCAATTATATGTGTTAGAATTGCAAAGCATTGAAAAATATGTAAAAGCAATTAGCACACATTAGAAGATGAGCAAACAAAAGATAGTTTCATTTAATACTAAGGCTTTAAGCCCAAAAAGAGTACAAGAGTTCAAAGAAAAGATGAACAACTATTACAAGAGAAGATGGAAGAAATCCTAAGGCCTAGCTTTGCTGTTGCTCGGCAGAGGTGGGATCTTGAGGTTGGTCTGTTGGGTTATCCACGAGCAACCCCGCAACCAGGTCTTCAACTGCTTATTGCTTGCTTTCGGTAGTGGCTTGCTTGCCCGCATCATTTCTTTCTGCGGCTGGGGGGCGGGTGAAAGTGACATTGGGGTCAAGGAAGTCTAGCTTGACCTCATAATCGGTCATATCACCAAGTTGAAGAGTGGAACCTGGTGCTGGAGGATAAGCTTCCAAGAACTCAGTCAAGTCCTGGCCAATGTCCTCCACTATGTGGGGAACATTGTGCGTATTGACTGAACGAATACAGTCAGCATAGGCACAGATATAGCCAAGGTTTGAGCAGGGTCCAAGATGGGCCTGCAGCAGCTGGGTGTCAAACTTCTCCTGGGTAAGCATCCCAGCCATTTGTTCTTTGAGGCGAGCAACCTCCACCTCCAGCTCGGCAGTTTTCTGCTCACTCTCTTCCCTTCTCTTCATCTCCACCTCAAGAGTCGTTTGGGAGTTGATGAGCTCGCTTGATTTGGCCTTAAGCTCGATGAAGATTTCTTGATAAGACTTCAACTGTTTCTTCTCTTTGTCATCGGTGAGCTTAAGTTGGTTATTGAGGCGGGTGATCTTAGCATTGTACTAGTTGATCAGACCATCTTTCTCCCCAGTAAGTTGCCGAGCAGTGGCAGCATGGCGATGAGCAGCTTCCTCTAACTCAGCTATTTGGGATAAACATTTTTTTAGCATCCGTGAGAGAGTTAGCAGCATTGATCTTGGAGAGATGGGGGTTATCAACAACCCCTTGTGTTTGTACAGCTCGGTTCAAGGGCTTTGCTTTGTCCAAGCGCGAGTAACTACTTCAGTTACTCGGTCGATGTGAACATCGATAATATCCCGAAAGGATGATGGGGTCTTAGAGCATGGGAACTGGTGCACCATCTCAGCTCGCCTGGGATGATTATTTGGCCGATATTTGCGAATAAGATAAAAAAAGAGTTAGAAAAAAAAACTTGGAAAAATTCATAAACAAAGAATGTAGGGTAAAAAACCTTACTCAGAGAACTTGAGTCCATCTCAGCCTAAGTATGTGAGGTCCTCGGGGCCTTTAGTTCGCAACAGCCTCGTGGCTCTTTCCCGCTTTTTCTCCATGGGCGACCACATCAGTGGATGGAGAGCGAGCAACTTCTTCATTTGAGTGGCGAGCAGTGTGTGCTCCCACTTTCTCCTTCCCCTTCTCCACTTGATGTTGAGGGGAGGCAACAGCTGTGCCATCTGCTCGCTTGAGCCTTTTTGACCCATGAGGAGGAGGTGGAGATTGGGGCACCGGTGACGGGGAAGGAGCCACCGGAGTAGGGGCATTCTGCCGAGCAACTTGTGCTCCGGTAGTCTTGGTCACCAAGGAGACAATCTTGGTGGGAAGGTCACCTTTCAATTTTCTATCGTGAGTAGGAGGCATCTCGAAGACCCTTTGTTCCAAGAGAAAGTAGATAGGGAGAATGACAACAGTTACTTGCTCGGCTAAAAAAAAGTTTCATTAGGACGAGCAAGTAAAAGTAAAAGACATGGGCGAGCAAGTATTATCACCGACATGAAATTTTCTAAGTATTGTACTTGGGGACATCTCGGCTTATGCTTCAAGGTGGTGAGGATAAGTGTATAGGCGAGCAACTTTCTTGCACTCATCCTCGTTGAGATGGTCAATCGTCCTATCGGCTCGGTTTCGTAGGGTGAGCAGGTAGGAAGTGAATAGAAACTCAGAGTTGATCTCCCATTCTCTGCTCGCCCACTTAAGCAAACGAGGACCTGTATAAAACAAATAAAAGTTAAAGTAGTCTCACTTGAAAAAAGTCTCAAGTAAGAATGGGCTCACGATGGATTTTCCATAAGCCTCTGGGGTTTGAATTCTAGCACCACCACCATGTCCGCCAGAGGATGCTCGTCAATCCCCTCCAATGAAAAAGAAATGCTCTTTCCAGTTCAGAATCTTGTTCGGCACCCCCTCCAATACTTTGAGACCTAGTCGCACCTTCAGATATTAGTATCATTTCTCCACGGCCGATCATTGTGTGATCGTCATCATATAATTGACTTCGTCGGGAGTGATGTGATCTACATAGCCCTCCAGGGCGAACAAACTCATGATGCCGAGCAGGTTCATCCACCCTATTGGAGTTATTTGAGTTATGGCCAAATTGGTCACCTCGAGGAAGCGACCAATGATTGGTGGAAGGGGTAGTCTGAGCCCGACGATCAGGGTGTCTACATTGATCGCCGTACAGCCAGGGGGATGGCGATCAACTCGTTCGTTCTTCTTGGGCACCCACATATAAATGTCATATGGGATCTGGTACGTCTCTCGGATCAAGTCAAGCTCGTCACGGTGAATAATGCTCTTGATCTTGCTCGCCTGGAAGTCTGTCCTTGGAGATTTATACTTTAACCTTCTGGGAGGGAGAAAGTTGTTCGCATGTTGTTCGACATATGCTCGCCATTCAAATGGGCGAGCAACTCCAACAGAGATCTCATTCTCCATCAAATTAGGGTTTGGAAACCCAATCCCTTCTAAGAATTCTCAGGTTAGCTCATCAAATTCGAGATCTAACTCTTCTTCATATTCCGAGCTTAAAGACTCCCCCTTGTCCGTCTCTTTGTTCGCAGCCTCCATGATCTCCTCGCCGGAAGGGCGAGCTCATGTATCCTCCACGGATCTTACCACAGAGTTAGCGTTCGGATCAGAACCAGAAGAAACTTCAAAATGAGGCTGCCCTTCGAAAGGAGTGATATCTAGGAGTGATTTCTCAACAATTTTTGGAGGATTTCCGTTGCTAGATTGAGAGGACTTTGAGTGGAACAAGAAAAATGGACAATTTTTTGGGGATTTTAAGATAAAATGGAGGTGAAATGAGTTGTGAAGGAAGGCGATGGCGGCGACGCTTCTGCGGGACAATGGTGGTGGTGGTTCTCGATTCACAGAGTGAGAAGAAAAGAAAAATTAGATGAATTCTCTACCTCTAGAAGTTTAAATGACCTGAATACGATGAGACGCAAGAAATTAAATGAAGTCATAGGAGGAATCGAAGAATCACCGAAAATAATGGTGGATTCGCCAGAGTTTTTTGAAGAAGAATGTGAAAAGTGGAAAAATTTTCATTTCCCACTCGAATTTATACTATGGAGGAAAACAGGGTAAGACCCGTAATTTCTAAAAAAAATTGGGGCTAAAATACGAAAAAATGGGATCATTTTCGAGCAAAATTAAAAATTGAAGGGCTTATTGGCAAATATAGGGGCGCGTGACCTCGATCTTGGCCGTGTGGGCGGCGCGTAATCATGCCGCCCATGTCATCCTTGAACAAGCCCCCAGATCTTGGGAGATGAAACGGTGCCACCAAGTTGCTCGCAACAGGAAGAGCAGTTCGACCTAACCCTTCACTGAGGCAATATCCTGACCATAATTGTTCGTCATAGAGTTGCTCGTTCAATACAACATATGGCCAGGATAGGGGGCAATTATTGATAAGCGAACAACAAGCATGATTATGCAAATAAGTATTAATGCCTAAATGGAGGTTAAGAAGCAATACAAATCACCTACAGATAATTAGCAAGAATAATAATAAAAAAATGGTGTATGAACCAGGAAAATGTGGTTTATCCGACGACTGATAACAAACTTGACGACCAGCATTATGGCGAACAGGTGTTGAACTCCAGATATACCCAAAATATTATAAAGATATGGATGACGAACATGTGTAATTAAGGGAGGTATATAAACTATTCAGAGGAGTGTATGTCATCCACCTGCTCACAGCTGACGAACAGATACTATGCGAACAACTCCAAATATAGAGATACAGAGGCAAATTAATGAAGAACTGATGGGCGAGCAACTCTTGGACCATCAGTCCATCAAGCGAACAACTAATGAATAAGGATGAGTATGAAGAACCGTCGTATAATCAAAGGCGAACAACTTTAAAGACTTGATAAGACCAAAAACAAGACTTTGTAACTAAGTTTCAGCTTAGATAAGGTCAAATGTAGTCAAAGGACACATGTCAAGCATGCAAATTTGTAAGTACAAAGGTCATGTACACCACCTACTTGGTTAGTATAAATACCTAGCTTTCCATTAATAAAAATAAGTTCAAATACACAAATTTCTCCCCTACACACACTCAAACACCTTCAAACGCACACATATAAAACAAATACGAATTCAATACACGTATTTACAATTTAATAGCCCGATCTTCCGTATTTACTATAACACGATCTTGTTTGGTAGTCCCAAAACCGGTTAAAAATAGTCACTAATCCACGCGATTAGAACCGATCACCAACAAATATATATATTTTTCCTATTGACTCAACTGTGTTTAAGTCTACTAGTAAATCTCCCGTGCGATGCACGATTTGAATATTAATATTGAATTTTAGCGAATTTTTTTTGGTATGAGCGATTTTGATTTAAAAGTTAAAAAAAACTTTTTTTTTACCAACCGATCAATCTTTATTCAATTTAAGGGCAATGACACTAGGGTACAAAATTGGCACCCCAAGAGCAACTAGCAACACCACATTTATCAAAAGAACAATTTAATACAATTAGACATATATACCCTTATATTTTACACGGGTGGTTACTTTGACTTGACGCCACATGACACCTTTTCAGATACCTGTGTACTAGCTTAATTCTAGCCAATTTAATATTATATACCCATTCACGCAATCTCCATTTTCAAATCCTATCGGCGACATTTTTCGGTGCTATTTTCCAAAAAGGCGTAAGGCGGAGAGGCGGTGCTTGGCTGTCAACCAAGTCGATATTGTGCGTCCGGGGGTCATCGGCGGCCATTGTCTGTAAGAGTTATTACATTACCCAACTAGGTATGTGTTTGTTCTATACAATGAAAAAATGAGATTGTTCGTATAATTATTGTAGTTGATTTTGTGTGGGAAAATGTGTATTCTGAAAGGGAGTAATATTTTATGTGGTATGGGCATGGATTCTATAACTTGTGATTATATTTTTCCGTCAAATGGTATAACATAGTTAATTGTGGTCCCCCTATGTGCGAAAGTTCATTTGTGAGATAGGGTTTAATGTTTTTATAATTATAATTAAAAAAAATTGGCAGAAACATTCGGAATCAATAGAACATGCGAATAGGTGGTAAGCGAAGGCTTGTGTTGCTTAGTGAATTGGACGACGAGGACAAAGTGGAGAAGCACCCATGTAGTTCGCCGCACAAGCGAAGGCATTCCGAAGGTAAGTTCGAAATGGTGGCCTGGATCCTATTTTGGGGATGTTCCCCTGTTTTTGTGGATTTTTTTTTCTGTGAATGATGTTGCTGTCTTATTCCTTTTTTTTTTCTGGAAAAAACAATGAGTGCTGGTAGTGAGTACCATGGAAGTAAATTTGTTACCCCTCTTAGTTCCCGGTAGTCTCTAAGCCTTGGTATTGTTGTGTAATAAGGTGAACGGTGGGGGGGGAGGGGGAGCCCGTACTTGGGGATAGTGGTACAGGGCACGCGGCTGCCCGTAGAAAGTTAGGGGATCTCAAAAGTGCAGCCAGTGCATCAAGTAAGAGAGATTGAATTAGTCAATTCAAAAGTCATGTGTACTAGTTTTGTTTTGTTAAAAGTCAGGTGTACAAGTTTTATTTTGTTAACGCGGTATAACTTGTGCAGGAGAGAGGAAAAAAAGAAGGAGGTGGTGAGCGGCGGTGCAAAGAAGGTAAGGAACAAAAAGAAGATCAAGAGGAAGAACAAATGCGGTACGAGAACATAGGGGGTTAACTGTATTAGTGTTGGTAATTTAGTGGGGGGAATGTCTTAAATTTTAATGGTTGTGCAGATGTTGACACTATAGATTTGCTGCTGGATGCGTCAACTACTGACTCTGTAGACAGTGGTAATGAAATATTGGAAATGCAATCTGATTCTTCTAGAGGCTTTGTTTCTGTGTAATAATGAGATGCTGCTTCTTGTATTTCCCGTAGGGAACAATAGTCTAGGCCGCAGATGTACGTTGTACCGAAGTAACTTGGTTACAAGTATGAGGGAAATCCAAAGCTTAGAGTTTACAGATGACCATGTGAGGGAGGTGGAGAAGACATCCTTTTATGCTGCTGTTCCGGGCACTCCGGGAAGCTGAGCCAGAAACATACAAAGATGCATGGTGGAAGTATGAAGACGATATAAAAAAGATTTTGAAGGCATTTGATCGCAAGACGAGGAAATTCATTTTGGGTGGAGTGCGAGTTGGGATTTCACGAGAAGACGTTCAGTTAATATTGAGAGTGGTTGGTGGCACTAGGGTTCCAGTTAAGTTAACTGATTATTCAACGCCGCGGTGGGTGAAACGTGTATCCGGTAATCTTGGAAAAAAAGAATGGGGAAAATGTGCTGAAGAAAAAACAGATATTCAACAAGCTTGTGGAGGTTGTTAATGCACCGAATGGGAGTTACCCACCGTCCAATGTTGCGAGGCTTGCAGTATTGTATCTACTTGCAACGCTGCTCACGCCGAGGAGAAACTCGTCTGTTCCGCGTTATTACACGGTGTACCTTGAGAAATTACTAGAGATACGAACGTACGACTGGTGCAAGCTAATTGCAGATATGCTGGTTGAACAAATCTCAACAAGCAAGAATGCTCGGGTAGCTGGGTGCGCAATACTACTGACGGTATGCAATAAATCTAGTAAATGGAATTGTTAAAGACATTCTTGTATGTTCTAATTGTGTCTATGTGATTTATGTCCAATAGTTTTGGCTGTGTGAACACACACACCTTATTTCTACCACGTTGGATGGTACCTTTCCCAGAATGAGGAAGTGGGATCTCGGGTTACTCCATAGGAGACTGGCAAAGACAAACATGGAAGAAATGAAGAGCAAGATGGTACGTTATGTTTAGATGTACTTGCATGTTTATTTGTATCTATCTGGACTTGTAGATTGCATAATTGGCTATATGGGATGGTATACTGAGCAGGTGCGGAGGGTAGTACTCAAAGCAACAACGAAAGAGAAGGACGTGCTGAGAGGTATAAAGGCAGAGTGGGCGAGGGAGATACACGAGGAGGATGAGGGAGATGTAAACTCGGATGACACTGATAGTAGTTCGGGCAAACTATCTGATGAAGGCTATGTAAATCTGTCAAAGGATGGTGGGAGTCCTGATGTGGTTGATGACAGTCAAAGAGCTATAGTGGTGTATGTGAGAGGGGAGCGGGATAAGAAGCAGCTGATAGGGAATGAGAGTAATGGTATAGGGGGAGGAAGACCTGACAAGAGAGATGTTTGTGGGGAGGAGATGTTGTCAGTTGATCGCGAGAATGAAATGAGCGATAATGTGAGAAAGGTAAACAAAGCGAAACAGTCCGAGGAGTGCAGGGAGTTTGATGAGGGTGGTACTCGTGGCGCTAGTGAAAGTAGAAACAACGAAGCTGCAGAAATCAGGGGGAGTGGTGTAATGACGAGAGAATCCAGAACGCAAAAGGTCAGATTTGTGTTGGGTCTTAACGAGTTGGAGGTTGATACGCCAGGAGATAATGTTGTGTTTGATGGGTGCAATGACGTATATGAGACATTGGAAGCAAACATGAATGCTAGTTGTGTTAATGGTATGGGCGATCGGTGCTCGGTGGAAGAGATGCAATCGTTCAAGGAAGAATTAGAAGCGAAGGATGCAGAGATAAAACATAAAGAAGCTGAGATTCTGGCATTACAGCGGCAACTGAGTGAACTGAATGCACGGTACGATGGTGTGAGTGAACCGACAGCCACACAGATCTTGGAGGATCCACTAACAATTCAACATATAGATACGGTAGCAGAGCTTTCTATGAAGCAAAAAAAGAACGATGTATTGTTAGCAAGGAACGAAGACCTGGAGCGAACCTTGCAAAGTATAGCCACGTGTGATGTGGTCACAGTTCCTGAGATATGCACACCAGTTGTTCAAAGGAAAAGAAGATCAAAAAGAGGTATCGGTCCAAGTACGCTAACTAGAAATGTAAAAGCAAGGACCGTGAATGAAGAACGGAAAGCTGTGCCAATCACACCACAACCAAGTACCGCAGAAATTGAAAAATACTTACAAGATGGTGGACCAGTCACTGGACTAAGGTGGGACAAGGCGTACGGGGCTGTATGTCAGACATCAGATGATGTAAGGAAGGCCATTGAAGATGGATGAAGGGAGAAAAATGACAAGTAAGGGAGTAAATAGATGTGATGCGAAGATTTAGTTGTTAGAAGGAATGCTGTAACACTTATCGTATATTTTGTATGTGGCAGGTTTGTCGCATGGTGTGGTAGAGGACCGATATCCAAGGTGCTGTTGGGGGATTTGTTTGATGTACTACATCACAAGCGTGTATCGAATGCGATATAATTATGCATTAGTTAAAAATATGGCATATTTAATGTAACTTTATGTTATTCATGCACGCATGTTAATCGACATTTTCAATTTATGTAGATCGTAGATGCCTGGTCTGAGGTCCTTGTGGCAAAGATTGGGTCAAAGTACAAATGGGCCAAAAGGATATATGTGTTCTCGACAATGTGTTGGGTGGGTTGAAATTAGTAAATGTGTTTAGTAAGTTCTAGTTTTCTTGGTCACAAAGCATTAGTTGTTTACTATAATTTATGCAGAGATTCATATTGAGGCACAGGAAGAATACCGTCGATAAAAATCTGAAGGCATATATGGATGATAAACTTGACGAAGTAGGGTTTGACTGTGTGCTTCTTTTCCCGTTGCTAACTGACTAAAGGAAGATCAGTGGGAGGCGACCACTGAACACTTTTGAAAATGGATTTCAAAGAGTGTAAGTGGACTTTCTTCAACTCCATGCCACCCCGAAATGCTAACGCAAAGGATGTTCACCTTGAAAGGTCAATTAAAGTGGTAAGTAAAATGGTGTGGCAATATGAATAAGTCTTTCTCCATTAAGTGTTCTATCCTGAAGTAGTAAAACTTTGTTGTACTTTGTGGATAGGTTGTGTACGTGATTAAGTACCTTAAGAGTAGATGGGAGACGACAAATCTAGGGCATCAACTGTTCAAGACGAAGCAGGAAAAACCAATCCACGTTTCTTGTTTGGAGCAAGATGCTGAGTCAATGGACTGTGGGGTTATTGTGTGCAGCAACATCGAGAGTGAAATACTGCAGCAGGAAAGCGTGGCGAAGAAGATTACTGCGAAGGATTCGGCTGATTATAGGAAGAAAATCGCTGAATAGTTTATTGATCCATTGGGTGTTGTCGTTTGCATGCCGTGACAAAGATTTATTGATGTGTGACTTACAATCATGAGAGACTAAATGGGTGTATTGATACTGATGTTTAAGTAGGCATGGGTATGTTAGTATTCGAGTTCGTACTTTGGATCATCTTGTGTTGTGGTGTTTATTGTCAGTAGTGCCACAACTTTGTAGGCCAATGTTTTTAAGAAAGTTAATGTTGGTGAAGGATCACATGCACAAATTCACGGTATATGTGAAATGATATGCCTGAATCATTTTATGGTATAATTTGGCATGCTTATTGTTGTTATTTGTTTATCAAGGTGTACAGTGGAATGTAGGTTTGTATGCGATTTTTTTGACCCTTGGAAAATCCCCATGAGTTATATGTCTGAATTTAGGATTATCAAAAGAATACAAAGAAATGAAGTGTGTTATTTTTAAGAACAAGACATGTTTAAATTGTTGTTGGTATTCATAGTTAGTGTAATTGCATCTAAAAAAATGAGTGGTACATTCGAAGTACAGTGGGTATGTAAAAAAGCAAAAAAATTATTTACTGTAATATTTAAAAGCGGAAAAGGAATATTATAAGTTAAATTAAATAAAAAAAGATTTTTGAAGTGGATTTCAAATTTAAAAACAAAGGCCCGAGTTAGGGTTTCAATATTTTATATATTTTTAATCAAATTAATTTAGGGTAAGTGGTACAAAATGATGATAACCCTTCCAGCGAGGAGTGTACCACACGGATTAGATGTTTGATAGTCTTTGGTAAACAGCATTTTAGATGGCCTTGGGGAAACCGACAAAAAACGAGCGGGAGGGATCACAAACAATATCTAATTAAACACGTGGCCATATCTAGTGAGAGGGACGTACACACTGATCAATCGGCGCTAGAGCCGCCTACTGGAAAAGGTATACAAAATTGGTTGGAATACCAATAGACACAACTCATGGAATGACGAGACATTATACTGTGCCAAAAAACTGTGTCCTGATTTGTGTGTGTGGTTTATATACGCATACCCTTAGTCCCAATGCCCATCAAAAGATATCGTTTATCTACACACAAATTTCACTGAAGAATGGCTAGGCGGAGGGTCGTTTTGTCGCCGGAGATTGGGGGAACTATTTTCCTAGAGGAAATCATAGTCGAAATACTGGCGAAGATGGACGTGAAGCCGTTATCGCGGTTCAAGTTGGTAAATTGGAGATGGGAAAACCTACTAAGCTCGAGGTTCTTCATCATGAAAAAACACCTTGTAGAGATGAAGAAGAAGAACAATGTGGGTTTTGTTCTTCAAATGCAGTATGGGTACTATCCACTGGGATACGAGAAGACGCAACCTGGTGTACCTTTGAGGAGGTCTCTTTTGGATGGTGACCCGGATGTGGATTTCCTGGCCAGTTGCAACGGGATGGTTGTCTTCTGAAATCTGTCGGATGAGTTTTTCATCTGGAACCCAGTAACTAATGAAAATGCTCGTATTTCATCAACGGCTATCGATTTCACTACGGCTTCTGTTGGCACTTCTGTTTTCTTTGGACTGGGGTATGATGGTGGGGCTGATGAGGATAGCGGTGTTTAGTTCTCCAACATTAGAAAATGAGGTTAAGGTGCTGTCATTTCGAACTATGGAATGGAGGAGGGTAGGTGACTTTCCTTGGGAGTACCCGGTGGCCAATCCAGGGGTCTTTGCAGGGGGTTGCTTGAATTTCCTGGTAACCGAGCCAAATAAGCTGCTAGGGATTGCAACGTTCAACTGCTCCATGGAGGTGTATGGATTCATTCAACTGACTCCGCATCTTGAGAGCTTGCAGTTTTATGCGGAGCTGGGTGCACTCGATGATGACTGCATTGTTCTTTACTCGAGCATGTGTATGTCATACAATCTGTTTGAAATGTGGATCATGGAGAAGCATATGAAGCCAAATTCCTGGAGGCGCATTGTGTTCTCCGCCAACTGCCCCATAATTGCAAATGACATGGTGATCAGCCCCCAGCCTCTACGACTGCTAAAGCCGAAAAACAAGAAGATCCTGATGAGGGTAGAACCAATGGGGGTTATTATAATCTACGACATGGTGCATGGTACTTAAGCACTACTGGAAGGGCCTGTAGCTGGGGTGGAATATTTCACCGTGTTCCCGTATGTTCAAAGCTTGGAGTCACCAAGTATGTTGGTGGGATGATGTGATGCATGGAGTAGGTTGATTAACCGTGAGAAACTTTAGTCTTGGTAGTTGGGGTAAGTTTTACTAGGGTGATCGACCAAGATTTCATTTTGTTTTAGTGCGTAGTATTTTGTTATTTTGATGGCATTTGGAAGGACCTTATTTTGTGCTACAAGTAGAACGATGGATGTGTACGTGTAGCAGTTTAGTTCTATCGTATTGTGTATTTTGCGGTAGCCGGGTTGTTGCCCGATGTTGTGCTAAATTGAAATCCTTTTGTTTTGAATGTTTTTGCTTTTGTGTTATTCGAATCATTTCCCAGATTTCTGAATGTAGTAGGTGGGGTATGGAAACAGGGGAAAGATTGGAACACCCGTTTGGTGTATTGTATACCAGAAGATTTAAAAAGTACTTGTGTTGTCAGCGTATACCGTCAGCACAAAAAATACAACCTTACAAAATAAGACAAATCAAAATACTAGCATTTGATATACCATAGTTGACATAATACACTGGTGTACAGTGTTTTAAAAATTTGCTTAGTACATGGCACAAGTAGGATAGCCTGTGGGGTAACACCTGTGAGTGTTAGAAGTACAATGCACTTCTAGTTATTGTATTTTGTGTACAATCATTGCAGTTACTGGGTACAATATATCTGGTGGACCATTGGTCAGGCGGATAGTAGTTGGTATACCATCAAAGTGAGACAAAAGTACTATTATACAATGTTGTGTACCATTAGACAATTGGTATACTATTGGTTTAATGTTGTACCATATGGTAAAAAGTATAAGTCAAATTACCTCAGTTCTATTAGTATACCAATTACATAAACATACAATGTGGTACAGTGTTCTGGTATGGTGTATACTTTAACGAACAATTGGTCCCGGTGTTTACATATATGTGTATAACTGTATAACAGCATGTTGGGGAAAATAGAGAAATTATAACTCTGACAAATCGGTTGTTGATTCACACAAAATTTAGCTTTAACAACATACATATGTTTATAAATTAAATAATTCATTTAATATATGAAGGAGGCAGTTGGAAGGCGTGTAAAGGATACCCTGTCAAGATGCAATCCACCCAATAAAGAAAAATTACTGTTGGAGCCTAGTCAGTAGCTTAGCAAGGAATACCATTGGGTGTGGGTTATAAATAGAGAAACCATAGACCCAACCCAATAAGCTTGAAAACAGACCTTGCAAGAAGGACGTGATGTCAAGCTCAAGTCAGGCAACAAGCGCTGCGTTGTATCCCTGGTACGAGAGGTCGACCTGCAGGGAGTGTGGGCGGGTTACATGGATACAAATCAGCAACACACAAAGGAATCCGGGGAGACTGTATTACCACTATGAAGACCATGGTTTTTCACATTGGTGCATGTCGTGGCAGTGGGCCGAAAGAGACGAGGTACGCGATGGTCAGGTCAATCATGTCGGAGGTACGAGAATCGTGTACGAAATCAGCCTGCCAATGCTGCTCTTTGCGAATGCGCTAACAATTTGTGCAGTGCTACTTCTGGCATCAATTGTAAAATGAAAAGATCCATGCAAAAAACGATGGGTATGTAACGATGAATGTTTTATTTAGCAATAAATCTCGCCGGAGAGGGCCGTATTAGATGGTATACCTCAAACATCGTAGCAAGTACATAACGATGAGAATAGATAAATGCACAACACGTGACGGCTTGATAATGATAAAAATGTACCCAAGTAGATAAATAACTCTCAAAGCCAATGGGCATAATTATGGGATATAACAAAAATAGAGTTTGTTGTTAAAGATGTGAAACCCTTCTTAACCAAAAAAATTATTGATATATTGGCGTGGCTTCTTTTTCTTCCTGCACTTTACCCGCTCCCCATATGAATTATTTCGGGATTTCTTGGGGCGGCCAGGCATGCGGTTAAGAAGGGGTGGCAGGATCTTAAATGTGCTATCAGATGGTGACGATGCGTATCTTTCGCTATCCGGTATAGGGTAGATCTCATATGCGTAACATTCTTTATATGATGATGACATGAAACATTCCTCAACATATGCAGAAACAGCTGGGCCATGATAGTTAATAACTGCAGTTGCGTGAGGGCATGCGAAACCAGACAATTGCCACTTGGAACACTAGCAAGTTCTGGCTTCGATGTCAACACATGTTGTGGGTGATGAATGGACCTCAAACTTAGCCTGTGTGCGCTGCTGTATCTTCCATGAACGAGATATACATGAGTCACTCTTCCACAACTTGTCCTTCCTGGGGCATAGCAAGCTAGACCAAGCACTGCTTCTAGACCGTCGCTCAAAGAACCACCGGCTAGTCTCTGAAAATAAAAAATAACATCATTAAAATTTTGAATTGATAGATAAGTAAAACATGTTACTAATCTAAACCAAAACCTGAACGAATGTGATCCAACATGTTGGTAATAGGAAGACCACGGGAATTCTTGATCCAAGAAGTGATCGACTTGGCTGCGTTTGATGTCATCTTTCCATATCTTGTGATCTCCGGTGAATATGAGACTGCCCACTTCTCAAAAGGCGTCAGAGATAACCAGTCGATAGCCAACGAACCTCTGGCTGCCTTAAATAGATCAAGTTGCTGCTCAAAGATACGCTTATCCGGTGCGTAAGCACACGCCTTGAACAATTGAAGTAGATTTGCACGTTTTGAGTTCTTGGACCCACCGCCAAATCTCCCTTTGAGATTGGTTAGTAAATGAGACAAGCAGAAGAAGTGCAATGGTTTATCAAATACAATAGGGAAGGCAGCCATTAGGCCGCAGTTCCTATCAGATACATAGAATATCTCTTTGGTATGCACGCAGACAACACTTACTTTCCTCAGAAACAATACCCAATTTTCCGTGTTCTCGGCAGAAACAACAAAAAATGCAACAGGGAAAAGTCCTAAGAATAGTTAAAGAACGAACATCAACATGTTTTGTATCATGATAAAATCTAGAGTAAGAAGACAGTGTTGCAAACAAAAAGGGGGTATACCATTGTTTCCATCATTTGAAGTGGCGGTGAAGAGGATACCTTTAGCGCTTCCATACATAAACGTTCCGTCAATGAACAACATGGGGCGATAACTCTTGAAACCTTAAATGCAGGCATTGAATGATAAGAACAAATGTTCAAAACGGTGTGTCTCAAGGTTGCACTCTAAGTCAGCCACGCTACCTATTACAGTAACAAAAAATGAGAAAGAATATCATCTAGAACACACAACAGGTATTAATAGGATCAACTTGATACCCGGGTTTGTCCGCTTAACAGCCTCGCAATACCAATGAAGTTGTTCGTACAAATCAGCGTACGTACTAAATATCTGGTCCCGAGCCTGTTCGGCGGTACGCCATCCTTTATAATATGGAATAGTTATACCATAGTTAAGTTAGAGAATATCAACTATTCTTTTACCTCTTATGTTAGGATTATCTCTAACTTCATGAAGTACAAGCTTCCCAATTATCTTGGGGCTGAGCCGAGCATGGTGTCGAGATATACCCCTACCCAGACACTTATGACTAAAGTGGCCACTGTATATCTCAAAGTTCAGGGAAATGTCTTGTGATCTAGCCTTAATGAACTATTCACATTCACATGTTGCAAACTCACTACACCGAACATGTATATAATCAGAAGAATTCCGCAAAAAAAATAAAGTTATAACCCAATATTGCAGAGTGCTTGATTAGTTCCGTTCTAAACCCATCAGCACCCCAAAAAAACACTGACCCCACGCCATCCTTAAAAATGTCGCCCCACATATCATATAACAAAGTTTGTTCAACAATAGCGGGGCAAATGTCATAGTTTGTCAAAGAGCCCATATATGTAAACTCTTCATATTGACCATCTGAACGAATCACCTTAAAAATTCTAAATGGTAGCTTGATCTGCCGATAACACTTCTGTTTTAATACGGGGGATGCAGGTTTCTTTGAATTACTATGAAAATGATCCCGAGCACATAAGTCATCACAGAAGTCATCATCAAAATCTATTGATTCATCATTCAAAATTCCAAGCGGATTGGGGGTACATTGTTTAGTTGACAAATTGGCACTACTACTACTTCCAACAAATAATGTACCAGGATTAACGCACACTTCCACATAAATAATTTTCTGATTGGTTAATTGACACAATAACAGCATATTCTTAATATCATCATCTGAGCTCAAATCACAATTAACAACAGACCCAGCTGAGTACCTGAATGAGGTATAATCTGGCTGCAAATCGAGCCACATGCCGAAGACGATGCGAGAAAAAATAGAGAACAATTGCCCCACTGCGACATTGAGTATCTTGCACTCCGTCTTGTGAGTGACCGTGCACAGCACGTCGGAAGACATCTCCGACGAATACTCAACTCTGGAATACCATGTGGATTAGAGAATTTGGGGGTGAGTTATTTTGGTAAATAAGTTTTGAATTTTGAAAGCGTAACCCTAACTTTTGAATTTTGAATGTACAGATTCCTAGCTGGGTAGCCAGCTAATGCATTCTGCGCATGCCGAGAAGACGGAAGAAAACTCATTAGAAAATTTAATTAGTACAATGTCGAATCAGTGTCAATGTGCCAGCTAATGTACTAGGTTGTAATAAAATGTACTACAATGTTATAAGGAAATTTTACAATACTATGTTGCTATTATGACCATTTTAGTGTATTAGGTTGTAATTTTCCCTTTAATTTATTTATTAATATGTAAAATTTGTGAGATGGTAGTATATTTGTGGATGTTTCACAATTATTTTATTAATTATATAATTTTAAATATGAATTAAATTTAGAATAAATACTAAAATGATATTTAGATTCAATAAAATTTATATAATGAAAATTAATTTTTTCTTCAGCTCATATAATCAAAATTAAATAAAATTACTTTAAAAGATTTTTTTACATGAAATATGGATGTCAAATAAAAGATGTAAATTACTATTAAATTTGATATATAATGCGTTAAAAAAATTAAAGTTAAATAATTATTGAAATTTTAAAGTGTGTGTGAAAGAAAAAAAAATGAAAAAGAAAAATTTTGATGGACTATTTTTTAAGATCAAATCTCTTTTCTTGAAGGAGATCGAATGAAGTTTAATACTTCACCACAATGTAACTTTAATCAAAACCGTTAAAAAAAATTAGAACCGTTCAAATAAATATTTTACCAATAGTGTGTTTATACAGTTCTATATGCACAAGAAATATTCTTATATTCATTTTTATTATCATACATATTCAATTAATATGTAATATTTTAAATATAAGTTATCAAATATTTTTTTTCTTATTAAAAAAATTATGTTGTCACAGGAAGATATTGACCGCTAAAGAAAAGATACTCAAGAGTAATATTGAAAAACAAACTTAGCTTGATTTAATAAATATTAGGTATAGAAATGACAAAAGTTAATTTTTTAAAAAAGAAAAAAGACAAAATATAATCAAGTCACGTGTATTTGTCTTTTATAAAATATTGATTTATTGTTATACGACTAAATTGACTAATATAAAATTTTAACATATATTTGAATTAAGAAAAGGCTTAATCAATATACTAAAAGTATGACAGTTGGTATTTTCTAATGTGCCAGAAATATATGTTATTTCAATACTTTGTATAGGTTACATTTGAATATATAATTATTGGAGAAATTGCATGAAAGTGTTTCTTATCGATAAAGCATAATACGTTTTTTTTTTTATCTTTTTATACACGAATATTAAATAAATATGTGTAAATATCACATTTTATGTATGAGTCTGTTATATAATTTTTTTAAATGAAAATTATACATGAATGCGTTGTTTAATAAATATTTGTCGAGAAACTATTTTTAGTTTCATTAGATTAAATAAGTTTTCGACTTGAATTATATTAAAAAAAAATGCAAATAATTTCAAGTCTTTCTTAGAATAACAAACATTCGTGTCTTTGTTTAAAAAAAAAAAAAAACAAACATTCATGTCTCTTTACATCTAGAATTTTTTTTCCCTTTTTTTTGGACAATGTCATTTTGGAACTTGGAAGATGTAAAGACCATTCAAATCTCCCAGTTACAGAGTGACAGCATTTGGGCTGCTGTTGCAGCCTTGTAGGCGTGACTCGGTAGACAAAAAATTTCCTTGTTTGGTAACTTATTTTGGGCGGGAAAATGAGATTACTAAATATAGAAGACTATTGTTTATATATATATATATAGAGAGAGAGAGATAAATATAGATAATCTTATTATGTATATATAATGCATTATTATGTATCATTTGGTAAAAACAACTAATATTCTTTAATGATATAACGCATATCTTTCACAGTGGTTAACACGTGAATCAGTTTCACTCTATATTTTATCTTAATAATAATATTGTGTAATAAAAACAATTGAGACTGTCTTAAGTTGCATAGAGAAACATGTTTACAAGAAATTTACACTTAAACTTATTAAAGTTAATGATAATCGTTAAATCGCATATGAGATTTTGTTTGGTAAACAAATAATATCTTTACATTATGTATGTACAAAATTAATCATATGTCCACCGGCGGACACAAACTTATATACTCACCGTGAATGTGATAATGACACATAAGCAGGGGCCCACATTATTTTAAATAATTACTTAAATCCATTTATATGTGAGTATTACATTCGTGGTGGACATATAAGTTTGTGTACACCGGCGGGCATACGATCATATCCGTATATATGTATTTGTTAATATTTTATTTAAATTGATTCTAGAGACAATCATTATGAGGACATTATACTTGATCATATTCAGTTATTTATGTATTATTGATTCGATCAATAATATTCATCATTACACTTATAGAATATTATGTTTGATTGTTTGCATTCATTCATATATGTGTTCTTGTGAACCAATGTTGTTATTGAGAATGTGAGACTTATAAGGGTATGACGTTGTTCTTGAAGTGGCCCCAATCAATGATCATCTAGAATGAGATATCAATGATGTGAATGAGATTGGTGTGTGATATGCATCATACCCTTAGAGGTGTAGTGGTTCTCACAACTACGAGATATTAGGTATCTCATGATGGATGCACAGATACTTTGGAGAGTATCGGCACACCCAACTAAAAATTATTTGGTGTATTCTATTTACGTGTCTACATAAATATCAGTTTGTGGAGTAGTGTAATAGTCATCTTACTTGAGGTCAGTATGCACGACATATGCGGAGTGATGAACTTTTACCATGATCGACGCTTGCACTCAAAAGTATGAACTAAGTATAATGGAAACTTATTTGTATGGTGTGTGTATTTTTTAAAAGTATTAGTTACTTCATTAAGAGATACTCCCTCCGACCATAATTAATTGCACACTCGATTTTTTCAGTTCGTCTCAATATTATTTACATACACCTAAAATGAAAATTACTCACATATTCAAGAGCGAAGTCAGGATAAAAATTTATGGTGAGCTAGAATAAATATAGTACAAAATCGAGGTCAGACGTTCAACTTTGGGATGGCTAGTTAATTAAAATATAATTTTTTTACTATGTAAAATACAAAAAAAAAAAAATCCAAAATTTGGGGGACTGGAGCACACCCTAACCATAGGGTGGCTCCGCTCTTCATAAACTTCACCTTCGCAATCCTCATATAAATATTTACAAAAAATTGCCATTAATAAACCAATTACAATCCAATAAAAAGCAAAATGGGGGTTCCCACTTCCCACCCCTCACAAACCAATTCAATCAAACGTAAATTTATTTTTCTTAATTTTTATGCACAATGACTATGATGCACAATGTAACGCCCCGAACCCAATATATGTTAATTATATCGGATTCGAAGTGTTATTGTGATCAAAAGTCCGAACTATAAAATTTTTGAAGGAAATATAACGGAAATGAGAGATGATGAGTTTTTATGCAGCGGAAGAAATGAATAGAATAAATTTAATAAGTATCTCATACACATATATGTGTACATATAGTATTATCAGTAACGTTTTATTTAAGTGTGGAACTCCGTGTCGTCTCTATTACTGTCCTTGCTCCACGAAATCATAATCTGCAAGGGGTTTAGGGAAAAGGGGCGTGAGATTTGAATTCTCACGTATGAGTGATTTGCAACGTTATGGGATTGGTAAATCCGAAATATATTAAGTTATACTCATTAATAAAATATATAATTTATTTAAGCAGTTGACATAATAATACAAACATCATATATCATACAAATAACAAGTTCACATAATAATCAGTTGGGCACAACAGGTTTCACATCATATAATTGAAATAACAAGTTAATTCACATTAAGGGGCAAAGCCCAAAACCATTTTCAAATAACAGCCTAATCTGCCAAAATCCTTTCCACCACATTGTGAATCTCCCCCAAACTGTTTCTCACCAACAAGTCATCCATTCATGTGACCATGAATCTGAATAATTATTATCACTCATGGCCACCACAAATAATATCAGCGACCATGAATCTGACCTATTATCACTCATGGCCGTACGTGTCAATCCACAAACAAAACTGCTGCACATCAAATCAATGATTACTCGCTTTCCTCTTTCCCATAAAACTGTCATTTCAAATTGTGGGGAGAATTCACATAATTCACACTTAAATTGGTTCATGCTCAGATAATGCCCTTAATCATGCAGTCGTGATTAATTTGAATAATAACAATAGATATTTGTATCATATATAAATATATCACGTATTTCAAATATTTATATTATAGGGATACATTTATGTTGGATTAGTTGTTTTAGATTGGTTTAGTCGAGTTCAGAGTATACCAGCACAACGTATTATAAGCAGATCGATCAACAGATCATCACCCACCTGTTAACTCCGGGTCCCGTGAATGATGTACAAACAGATGGTCGGAAACCTCGTGCGCGTTCCAACTAGTACCGAATCCTAGTAGGAAGATATTTAATTAAAAGTTGACCTTTGAAAACGTTTAGGAAAACTTGAGAGTTTGTGTTACGAGAATCGAGAAAGTTGTGGTCTTATAAACTCAAAAGGACTTGCTTAAGGGTCACACTCTATTTTGGTAAATACACCACTTCTAAAAAGGTGAGTGTATTGAGGGAGTGTATTTACTAGTATACTTGTGGTATGACTATTTCGATTACTACAAAAACAATCTTTTGATAAGTACACCCCTTTTTAAGAGGAGGTGTATTAGGGGGGTGTATTTACTAATTTCTGTTGTGTAACAGGGGGGTGTATTTACTAAAAGCAGTGTGTAACAGGGGGGTGTATTTACTGAATTCAGTGGTGTCCTTAATAAAGGCCCTTTAAGGAATAATATAATTATTAATCTTGGAAAATTACTTAGAAAAAAATAAGAAATTACTTAGAAAAATATTAATAAAATTAAAGAAAAGGTTTTTCTTTCTTAAGGATTATATTTCTCATTTTAAAAAAAATCTTGAATATAATTAATCATATTTTATAAGTAAAAACCCTTTATTAAAACTTATTAATAAACTTAGACTTTCTAAGAAGTTTATAAAAAAATACTTTTCTTTTCTAATATTAGTGATACTTCTAAAGTTGGATAGTGTTACTTTTAAAACAAAGAAATAATACTATTTTCTACCTTTTTCATTTGTTTACTAAATTTTGAATATTAAACGACTTATCTTTTCGTTCCTAATTTTCTAACAGTCGCACAAGGGGAAGACGAGTTTCCCTTTGTCTATGAAAACTCAATTAATAATACTAACAACTAATTTCATCACCATATCATCAGCTAACCAAACCAAACCAATTCATCCATTCACTAATACCCTCCAACTAAAACAACAGTACTAAACAGCTAAACCAACAATATTAATCAACAAACCCAATAATACTAAACAACTAACTTAACAATACTAAACGATAAAAATACCCACAGTCCATCTACAAGTCTCAAAACCAAAATAATTATCTTAAAACTTACAACGGTCCAACGGGAAACAACTCAATTCCTAATCCACTATTACGAGAATTAGAGAGAATTAAGCAATTCTTGCGAGTCCCAAAACGGGTGGCCTAACGGCGTCATTTGGTGATTCGATAATTCGTCGGATAATTCGGACAGCATAACGGCGCTATTCGGGATTTTCCGGAAAACAAAATGGGCAGCAGTTTCACATAGTGCTCAACGGGTTCTTCATCGGAACGGTAGAGAGGGCTACGAGCCTCGATTAAATGCGAAAAGAACAAAACTGAGATTAAACGAAGAACGGTTGAATCGAAAAGAAATTCAATAATTGAAATTGAAAGAATTGAATTAGTGAATGAATCGGGAGGATCGAGACTCACCAAAAGAAACAAGCGGACAACGACGCTCGAAGGTGAGACGCGGCGGCGCTGGGCGTCGCTAGAGAGAGAGAGAGAGAGAGAGAGAGACAAGGCGCGGTGTTGCGCCACGCTGCTGAAGTCGAGGCGGAGCGGTGGCGGTTTCAGGCTGCTGAGGCGTCCTTGGGGCGTTTCAACGGAAAGGCGAAGAAGAAGGCGACACCTAAATCAAACAGACGGCGGCGCTCCGATTGAGGCAGAGGACGACGGCGGCTTCGCTCGCCGGAAGGAAGAGGCGTCGCGGTGGCTTCGTCGGAGGGAGAAGAGAGAGAAAGGGCACGGCGGCGTTGCGACGGCAGGCGCCGCTGTTGATCGGAGGAGGACAGAGGCGGCGGCGCGCCGGTGGTGCGAGAGGCGCGACGGCTGGCGCTTCGCGACAGGGAGGCGGTCGTGGGCCTGGGCTGCGGCGTAGGGGGCGACGCGACGGTGGTCGCGGACGGAGCTGGGCGGCGCGTCGCGCGGCGTCTGGTGGCCGGAGAAGGAGGCGGGCGGTTGCGAGAGGAAAGAGGGAAGAAGACGGTGGCGTGGGTTCGTCCTCGAAGAGAGAAGGGAGAGAAAATGGGAAATGGGTTTCCAAAATTGGATGAGGAAGAAGAGTATGCGTTTTTGGCTGGGAGAGGAATATATTAAATTTTTTAATTAATTAATTAATTAATTTTAAAAGAAGAGATTAATACATGGCTGGGATTGTTTCTATTTTATTAATTAATTTAAAAGAAGGAATAAACATGTGGATGGGATTAATCCCTTTAATTCTAGATATTTTCGATCTCAATTGATACGGTTTAGGGATCGTTTGGTTCACGAGTTTAATCCCGATTTGAGAATTAATACAGTTTTAAAACTCAAATAATATTTTATTGTATTTTAATTATTCTCAGTAATTTATACGGATCGAAATCCTTAATTTAATTTGAGTATTTAATTTCTTGTAATCCTTTATTCGCTTTGAAAGATTCGATTCTTTCTACGAATTTAGGAATTTGTAAAAAGGGTATATATTTAAATTACACAAAAGCACACAAAATATTAAAATAAAAAGAAACAAAGATAAGAAAATAAAATAAGGGTTCTAGGAATATAAAACGGGACGGGGTATTACATCCTCACCCCCTTAACAGAATTTCGCCCCCGAAATTCAGCTTCTAGGTATTGCTTAGGTATTGAGGGCATTTGGTTAGGACTTCATCCTCTATTTCCCAAGTTGTTTCTTCTTCTCGTGTCGGCTCCACTAGACTAGAACTATTGGTATCTCTTGATTCCTTAACAAGTGTAACTTCCTTCCTAGGATAGTAACTGGAACTTCTTCATAAGTTAGGTCACAACTTAAACCTAAATCTATACGACTAAAAACAGGGTTTGGATTGCTTATGTCCTTCCTGAGTGTAGATATGTGGAACACATCATGCACTCATGATAACTCTGGTGGTAGTGCTAAGCGATAAGCCACATCCCCGATTCTATTCAGGATGTCAAATGGCCCATTGTATCGCGACTTTAGCTTACCTCTTTTACCAAAACGGATTAGACCTTTCATTGGTGCCACTCGGAGAAATACTTTATCGCCAATGTCGAATTGTAAATCTCTTCTCCTAGCGTCCACATATGACTTCTGACGGTCTTGAGCCGTTTTGATTCTTCCTTTAATCCTTGCGACTATCTCAACCGATCTTTCAACTAGTTCGGGTTTGAGAATCTTTCGAATTCTAACTTCATCCCAACAAACTAGTGATCTACACCTTTTTCTCGTAACGCGTTTCGTACGGTGTCGTTTGTATTATCGCTTGATGACTGTTGTTATATGCGAACTCTACAAATGGCAGGTGGCTCTTCTAACTTCCTGCAAGATCTAGAGCGCAAGCTCTCAGCATATCTTCAAGTGTTTGAATGGTTCTTTCCGATTGCCCGTCAGTCTGCGGGTGGTATGCGGTGCTGAATTTCAATTCAGTCCCTAAGGCTCATTGCAGACTTCCCAGAATTTAGAGGTAAAATGGGATCTCTATCGGACACTATCAAGACTGGTACACCGTGCAGTCTAACTACCTCTGCTATGTATAGTTACGCGAGCTTGTCCAACGTATACGTCACTATAACAGGGATATAGTGGGCAGTTTTCGTAAGTCTATCTACGATAACCTAAATGGCATCGTGATTTTTCACCGTTTTTGGAAATCCGGTGACAAAATCCATAGTGATGTTCTCCCATTTCCACTCTGGCATCTCCAGAGGATGCAACAACCCTAGAGGTCATTGGTGATCTGCACAATATCTAAAAAACTTCTGGTCCAAGAAGGGTGGTAAACCTTAGTGGGGAGGTTTGATTTCTGAAAGGTCCTCCATTAGTTAAAGCCAAAATAACTTCTCGGTTTTCTTGGTCGACTAAGTTTGTTGTCACTCTACCTGATTTAAGACTTAGAAGGTCTTCTAGTCCTCAAACATGCAAACTTTTCTTCCTACATAGTTGCAAATTTCCTCTACTTCGAAGTCCACTGTGTATCCCATAGATAAAAATCAATTGTCCTTTCTTTTTCAACTAAAGTATTCCCATAACATATAAATGTTAATTCTTAACACGTAAGCCTTAAGATCACATCTAGCTTACTCATTCCACAAAAAGGCTCTACTTAAGCTTAAAATCTTATATTATCCCAAAAGAAAGTAACTACATCCATGTTTCATATTTCTTCTTATGCATAAAACTAGTTCGTTTTCAATAACGTCTTGCTACTCAATGTGTAGTTCAGTTTCTATTTGATGTTCATCCAAGTCTATCTCCAATCAATTCACTCAACTTTGGGTTCTCATTGTATTCCTCAAAAATTCACTTTCACTTAAGGTCTATTCTTCTATACTCTATATCCTCAAATTTTCTTAAATTCTTAGACACAAGGGAGTGAGATACTCTAGTACTAATCGATACATAAGCAGTTGATCCAAAATTCACACTTGCTGAGTTCGGAATAAAACTTCTCTCGTCTTATTGTCTTTAAGACTGCCTTGAGATGTTCTTCGTATTGCTCTTTGCTCTTAGAGTACACAAGTATGTCGTCGATGAAGACGATAACGAATTGATCCAGGTACAGATGAAATACTCTATTCATCAGATCCATGAAAATCGTCGGAGCATTCGTCACTCCAAAAGGCATCACGGTGAACTCGAAATGTTCATATCAAGTTCGAAATGCTGTCTTCGGGATATTCTCGCTCTTGACCTTTAGCTGGTGGTAACCAGACATTAGATCGATCTTTGAGAATACCGTAGCATTCTTCAACTGATCGAACAAGTCTTCTATCCTCGGAAGAGGATATTTATTCTTAATGGTCAGTTGGTTGAGACTTCGGTAGTCTATGCACATACGGAAAGTTCCATCTTTCTTCTTTACGAACAACACGGGTGTTCCCCATGGTGATGTACTAGGCTTGATGAACTTCCTTTCAAGCAAGCATTGCAGTTGTTCCTTCAGTTCTTATAATGCCTTTGGCGCCATTCGATAGTGTACTTTAGATACTGGTGCTGCCCCAGGTATCAAGTCGATGGAGAACTCTATCTGACGATCAGGAGGTAACCCGATTAATTCCTCGGGAAACACGTCAAGATATCCATCCACAATTGGTACCTTGATGCGCAACTTGTCGTCTTTCTCTCCTGTTGAGATGTGGACGAGGTAAGCTTGGCATTTCTCCTTTCGTAATATTACTGCAGCTTGGATTGCTGATATTACTCGGGTTTCTTTCTTGGTCCTAATTTCACAAAATGCGAAGCGTTGACCTTTACGGGTTTCGAGGTCGATCTCACGTTCTGCGCATTTTATTATCGCTTCGTCCTTTGTTAATTAGTCAATGACTAAGATTATACCAAAGATTTTCATCTTAAGGATGTGAAGATCGGACTCTACTAAGTGATCGCTTAGCATTAGGGGTAAACCTCAAATTCGGTCCTTAATTTCCATAGTAGTTCCAGACATTTCTTAGCGCGGCCTGCTGAGGTGGCTTAGGTTCAGCCTGAGAAGGTGAGTTCTGTCCTATAGGATTCACTGATACAGGAATGGGGTTAACGTGGGGTCGTCCACGTCTACGTTCTGGTGCTATTCTAAAGGTGGTTCTAATCGGAAAAGAATAATATTGTTACAATATGTATAGGTGCGAGAAAGTTATAAAAACATAATCGGACTAACCAAAATTAACACCAAATGTTCACTGAAAACACGTGTGGTACGTAATTCACCAGCTGCGCATTGGGGCCCCAATGGTACAGTGCTCACATTCGCACAGTATTCTAGGAACTAGTAATGTGTCATTAAGTGATAATCAGATAAAATATGACAGTTAATATATAAAGCAAGTAAAACACATTGACAAGTAGTGAGCACATAATAAGTATATATATATCTAAAAGTTTTGGTCCTACGGAGGTCAGTCTCCTTACATTACGTCATAGAATACAAAAGGCTTCTAGGTAATGCTATAGCATCGTGTCCTCACATCAGTACGGACCACGAGCGACAAAAGGAGGGGTTTAAAGCCACGCTATTATGGTCTAAGTAAAACGGTCATACGCCTGACTACTACTATATGTCAGGAAAAGGGTGGCACATCTATGTTGTACGTATTTGTGACTACACCAAAAGGATAACTGTTTAAAAGGATTTGATCACTCTGACTGATCACTACTATCAAACGGAAATACCCATCGCCGACTTCTTTCTAGGTATGTCTCCAAGTGAATGTGGGGCCTTTGTACTGGGTCTTCTATTCTCGTCCGTTTGAGTAGTCCTACTGCAATTGGACGGAGAACAACTCAGTAACCCTTCTGGCAAAACGAATCACGACTGTCAAATAAGTCTCGTCGTGGGATATTGGAGTGGTTCTTGCCTTTGCACGCAGTCTCGTGAACTGGGTTATAAACACACTGATAGATTCTAAGGTTAGCTAAGTGTCTTTTAATTATCGGGATATAACTATCTTAGGTGGATTCTTATACGGAAAGGAAATTCCTAATCAAAATTTTAGTTATGCAGAAACATAATTTAAACAATTAAGGCACACAGTTCAAATAATCATATAACATCATTTATGAAGTTTATAAATTTACACAAATATATTTATTTCTATCTTTTACTAATTATTTGCATTTCAATAGTATTATAAACGACATTTCGGGGTTCTTTCTACACCTCGTAGGTGTTGTTTCGAGTTCGCGATCTTTTGATTGGAGTTTTGTTATGAAAGTCAAGTTGTCGTAATATCATAAACTTTTAGGCAATAAAAATAAGAACATACCTTCGAGGAGCTTCTGACGGTAATAGGAGACACATTTCCCCTCAAGTGATTTAATTAGTGGTCTATACTTACATGATAAGAAAATTTAATAAAGGAAGAGAATTTTGGTTTGATGAAAACAATGATTTGGGTTTTGGTCCGAAAGTTTTGAACATAAGCTCTGATACCACCTGTAACGCCCCGAACCCAATATATGTTAATTATATCGGATTCGAAGTGTTATTGTGATCAAAAGTCCGAACTATAAAATTTTTGAAGGAAATATAACGGAAATGAGAGATGATGAGTTTTTATGCAGCGGAAGAAATGAATAGAATAAATTTAATAAGTATCTCATACACATATATGTGTACATATAGTATTATCAGTAACGTTTTATTTAAGTGGGGAACTCTGTGTCGTCTCTATTACTGTCCTTGCTCCACGAAATCATAATCTGCAAGGGGTTTAGGGAAAAGGGGCGTGAGATTTGAATTCTCACGTATGGGTGATTTGCAACGTTATGGGATTGGTAAATCCGAAATATATTAAGTTATACTCATTAATAAAATATATAATTTATTTAAGCAGTTGACATAATAATACAAACATCATATATCATACAAATAACAAGTTCACATAATAATCAGTTGGGCACAACAGGTTTCACATCAT
This sequence comes from Ballota nigra, assembly GCA_947034835.1. NCBI lineage: Eukaryota > Viridiplantae > Streptophyta > Magnoliopsida > Lamiales > Lamiaceae > Ballota > Ballota nigra. The sequence goes on along the minus strand of OX344727.1, from coordinate 39,555,240 downwards.
ATAATTGAAATATCACAAGTTAATTCACATTAAGGGGCAAAGCCCAAAACCATTTTCAAATAACAGCCTAATCTGCCAAAATCCTTTCCACCACATTGTGAATCTCCCCCAAACCGTTTCTCACCAACAAGTCATCCATTCATGTGACCATGAATCTGAATAATTATTATCACTCATGGCCACCACAAATAATATCAGCGACCATGAATCTGACCTATTATCACTCATGGCCGTACGTGTCAATCCACAAACAAAACTGCTGCACATCAAATCAATGATTACTCGCTTTCCTCTTTCCCATAAAACTGTCATTTCAAATTGTGGGGAGAATTCACATAATTCACACTTAAATTGGTTCATGCTCAGATAATGCCCTTAATCATGCAGTCGTGATTAATTTGAATAATAACAATAGATATTTGTATCATATATAAATATATCACGTATTTCAAATATTTATATTATAGGGATACATTTATGTTGGATTAGTTGTTTTAGATTGGTTTAGTCGAGTTCAGAGTATACCAGCACAACGTATTATAAGCAGATCGATCAACAGATCATCACCCACCTGTTAACTCCGGGTCCCGTGAATGATGTACAAACAGATGGTCGGAAACCTCGTGCGCGTTCCAACTAGTACCGAATCCTAGTAGGAAGATATTTAATTAAAAGTTGACCTTTGAAAACGTTTAGGAAAACTTGAGAGTTTGTGTTACGAGAATCGAGAAAGTTGTGGTCTTATAAACTCAAAAGGACTTGCTTAAGGGTCACACTCTATTTTGGTAAATACACCACTTCTAAAAAGGTGAGTGTATTGAGGGAGTGTATTTACTAGTATACTTGTGGTATGACTATTTCGATTACTACAAAAACAATCTTTTGATAAGTACACCCCTTTTTAAGAGGAGGTGTATTAGGGGGGTGTATTTACTAATTTCTGTTGTGTAACAGGGGGGTGTATCAGGGGGGTGTATTTACTAAAAGCAGTGTGTAACAGGGGGGTGTATTTACTGAATTCAGTGGTGTCCTTAATAAAGGCCCTTTAAGGAATAATATAATTATTAATCTTGGAAAATTACTTAGAAAAAAATAAGAAATTACTTAGAAAAATATTAATAAAATTAAAGAAAAGGTTTTTCTTTCTTAAGGATTATATTTCTCATTTTAAAAAAAATCTTGAATATAATTAATCATATTTTATAAGTAAAAACCCTTTATTAAAACTTATTAATAAACTTAGACTTTCTAAGAAGTTTATAAAAAAATACTTTTCTTTTCTAATATTAGTGATACTTCTAAAGTTGGATAGTGTTACTTTTAAAACAAAGAAATAATACTATTTTCTACCTTTTTCATTTGTTTACTAAATTTTGAATATTAAACGACTTATCTTTTCGTTCCTAATTTTCTAACAGTCGCACAAGGGGAAGACGAGTTTCCCTTTGTCTATGAAAACTCAATTAATAATACTAACAACTAATTTCATCACCATATCATCAGCTAACCAAACCAAACCAATTCATCCATTCACTAATACCCTCCAACTAAAACAACAGTACTAAACAGCTAAACCAACAATATTAATCAACAAACCCAATAATACTAAACAACTAACTTAACAATACTAAACGATAAAAATACCCACAGTCCATCTACAAGTCTCAAAACCAAAATAATTATCTTAAAACTTACAACGGTCCAACGGGAAACAACTCAATTCCTAATCCACTATTACGAGAATTAGAGAGAATTAAGCAATTCTTGCGAGTCCCAAAACGGGTGGCCTAACGGCGTCATTTGGTGATTCGATAATTCGTCGGATAATTCGGACAGCATAACGGCGCTATTCGGGATTTTCCGGAAAACAAAATGGGCAGCAGTTTCACATAGTGCTCAACGGGTTCTTCATCGGAACGGTAGAGAGGGCTACGAGCCTCGATTAAATGCGAAAAGAACAAAACTGAGATTAAATGAAGAACGGTTGAATCGAAAAGAAATTCAATAATTGAAATTGAAAGAATTGAATTAGTGAATGAATCGGGAGGATCGAGACTCACCAAAAGAAACAAGCGGACAACGACGCTCGAAGGTGAGACGCGGCGGCGCTGGGCGTCGCTAGAGAGAGAGAGAGAGAGAGAGAGAGACAAGGCGCGGTGTTGCGCCACGCTGCTGAAGTCGAGGCGGAGCGGTGGCGGTTTCAGGCTGCTGAGGCGTCCTTGGGGCGTTTCAACGGAAAGACGAAGAAGAAGGCGACACCTAAATCAAACAGACGGCGGCGCTCCGATTGAGGCAGAGGACGACGGCGGCTTCGCTCGCCGGAAGGAAGAGGCGTCGCGGTGGCTTCGTCGGAGGGAGAAGAGAGAGAAAGGGCACGGCGGCATTGCGACGGCAGGCGCCGCTGTTGATCGGAGGAGGACAGAGGCGGCGGCGCGCCGGTGGTGCGAGAGGCGCGACGGCTGGCGCTTCGCGACAGGGAGGCGGTCGTGGGCCTGGGCTGCGGCGTAGGGGGCGACGCGACGGTGGTCGCGGACGGAGCTGGGCGGCGCGTCGCGCGGCGTCTGGTGGCCGGAGAAGGAGGCGGGCGGTTGCGAGAGGAAAGAGGGAAGAAGACGGTGGCGTGGGTTCGTCCTCGAAGAGAGAAGGGAGAGAAAATGGGAAATGGGTTTCCAAAATTGGATGAGGAAGAAGAGTATGCATTTTTGGCTGGGAGAGGAAGATATTAAATTTTTTAATTAATTAATTAATTAATTTTAAAAGAAGAGATTAATACATGGCTGGGATTGTTTCTATTTTATTAATTAATTTAAAAGAAGGAATAAACATGTGGATGGGATTAATCCCTTTAATTCTAGATATTTTCGATCTCAATTGATACGGTTTAGGGATCGTTTGGTTCACGAGTTTAATCCCGATTTGAGAATTAATACAGTTTTAAAACTCAAATAATATTTTATTGTATTTTAATTATTCTCAGTAATTTATACGGATCGAAATCCTTAATTTAATTTGAGTATTTAATTTCTTGTAATCCTTTATTCGCTTTGAAAGATTCGATTCTTTCTACGAATTTAGGAATTTGTAAAAAGGGTATATATTTAAATTACACAAAAGCACACAAAATATTAAAATAAAAAGAAACAAAGATAAGAAAATAAAATAAGGGTTCTAGGAATATAAAACGGGACGGGGTATTACACACAAATTTTTCTAATATATCATAATGCAGTATGAGATTCGCATCCATACTCTAAAAAGGGTGTGATTCTAGAATCTGGGAATTCGATTTTTCACGTGGCGAATCCACTGCTTACTTGGCGAATCCAACGTAACAGATTCTCGAATCCGCTCGCGTATTCTACTTGTTAAGCATTAAATATGTTATTTCAATTAAATTTTATTACGTAATTTAATTTAAATTGAAAATGTGACACTTCTTTTAGATTAAATTCACTATTATGACATATGTATTGAACTAACTGAACTTGAATTGATGTTTTGTTACTTAATTATATTAAATTATTGAATTTATATCTATACTAGTGCTAAACCCGCGAGTATCGCAGAGCTGTACATAAACTTTATGGTAAAGTTATTAATCAATTTTTTAAAAGTTTTATAAATGTTGTTACAATTATTATTTTATTTATTCAATATTTTTATTGTATTTTTAAAAATGTTAGTTAATAATAAATAATTCTATTCCAAAGAAAATAAACTATAAATTAATGATATTTATTATTAACCAAATGTTTAGAGAATAATGCTTACAAATTGCGGAAAATCTCCCTATAAATTAACAATATTTGTTGCGTATTTGGAATGATTTCCTTTAGAATCAAGTGACAAAATCTTTAATCCTCTACTCGATCTAACTCTGGATACTGTAACATAAAGTTGATCATGAGTGAAAACAGGTTTGAGAAGATACAATCCAATAGTAGAAAGCGATTGCCCTTAACTTTTATTTATTGTCATGGCAAAACACAATAGAATTGGAAATTGTCGCCTTGTAAAATTCACCAGCATTGTAGGATCAGATTTTGTTAATGTCATTCTTGGGATGAAGACTTTATTTTCAATATTCCTTCCGGATATTATTCCAGCCTCTAGAATGTGGTTCCCAAGTTTGGTGACGATCAATCTTGTTCCATTGCACAAATCAGATTTGTGATCAATATTTTTTAGTAACACTATAGGCACTCCTTCTTTTAAGATCCGAAGGTGATTTGGCCTTCCTGAACACCTAGCATATTTTAAAAATTCAATTGTAACCATCTGTCTATTACCGCCTTACCTCCTCGAAATTTAGAGACACAAACACTGTCTGAGCTCAAGTATATTTTAATATCACCCGAAATTATAGATATAATCTTATCATTTATAGACTTCACATCTCGATGAGTAGGTGCAAGTATTGTCTATCCTCACGGCATGTTTGATAGGGAGTATTAGAGAGTGATATATACATTAACATATCTAATATGATATTTGGTTATCAATATCTATAAATATGTTGACTCGGTATAAAATTAGGATCTAGTTTCTACTATACTAATTTCAAGTGTTTATGTATCACATCTCAATAGGTGGTATTATTAAAACTATAGTTAGTTGTTAAATTTTTTTTCCACCTTCTACCCTAAATATCTCAACTTCCCCTTAAAAAAAGGAACGAAACTAGAATTCTCTCTCCCCATAACTACTGTTTTTCGTCCATGGAGATGGAGTGCAGAACATGAGGGTTAATTGACGACTGAAATTCCAAATTCTTAAAACAATAAATGATTTTGTAGTCCTCTAAGTAAGGAGAGGACGCTGCAAGGGGGTATAATGATGATAGATGCATGGTAGGAAATATAATCTTAACTCTTGTTCTGCAAAATTATTTATAAATCTATTTAGTTCTCTTTGCAAATTTTGTATTTCTTCTTTCTATTATAGTTTGAGTTTGACAACATAGTTTATCAAAGAAAAGATGAGGTTAGATTTTAGAAAATTATGTAAGTTGTATATATTTTATTTATATCCTACTCTTTTCTAACAATGCAACTGTTTTTCATATCCTCTGCAACGTAAGTGGCCATGGCTAGAGAATAATTCTTAAAGATGATAAAAATATAAATTGTCTTATAATTTTGAGGGTAAAAATGACTTTTTCATATTTATCAATAATTTTACATAGGCTACCAAATAACTATAAAATATACCACTTTGTATACCAAACAATAGATATATGCATAAAATATGTATAATGGATCAAAGTTTAAACTATCCTATTTTATCATATACCTGCTACCAAACGAGACCTCAAAGTATTTATGTGTTCTTAAATTATCACTCAAGGATGGATAAATACTTTAGATTATAGATGCAACTGGATCAATGACATCATAAATCAAATTATTTTTTGGAATCTCAATCTCAGCGACACCATCTTGACTATTTCCAATTTTTCCATCACCAACTTCCAAAATTCACCTCGAGAAGTTAACAATATCATCATCATTTGAAGATGTATTGGTATTAGAACTTTATAATATCATGTTCTTTGTCAATCTTAAAACCTTAAATTGAAAGCAAATAAGATGTATTTAGTTTTTCAATAATTATTTCTTTAAAAAAAATATTATTATTTAATAAAAGATGCATATAATACGTTGCAATGATCCCAAAAATATGAAGCATTGATAGTTGAGTGCACAATATTCTTGTCATATTCTTCTCCTTGTTCAGACCGATCGTAATACAATTCTTAACGAATGAGTTTATTTACTAATCATTCTCAAACTCAAAATCTGATACTGTCATTGATGCAAATCTACTCAAAGTCGATATATTCATCTGCAGTAGCTTCTCAATTTCAATTAAAGCCAAGTTATTCAACTCTTCACTGTTAAGCTGTAAATAAAAAAAATTAGAAAAAAAATATAATTGTAAAATATTTTAACAATCTAAATGAAATAATTTTTTTAAATAATAGTATACCTAGAATATTCAATGTTCGTCTTCTTTTATGAAGTATATCATCCGTCATACACTCCCACGCCTTTCCTAATATAGTTTCTGGAGAGTTCATTAAAGATGACATGAGAAGAATATCGAATAAATTTCTTACGTAATGAGCGCTTGCCTAATAACTTGTCTTTGTTATCCCATCAATGTACTTACGATCATCATCCAACAATCCCTTTGAATAGCAATCATCCTTAAAGGTAGCATACACAGTATCACCAATAGTTCGTATCATCTCGTAAGATGTAGATCCCTTACTATAAGGCAATAAGAGATATAAATAATACTCTTCACCAGCCCTCGGTGGAACTCTGTATAGTCTTCCCAAAGAAAATCTACAAATCTTTCTCTTTTTCCGCTGGCATTTTTTTCTATCTCAAACATACATCTTTGGAAATTCCACATAAGTCAGCTTCTTTGCATCCTCATCATTGGTTTTATTTTTATCCAACCACGCCAAGAACATTGATTTACGTGAAGATGGTCTTTCGAGTACATCATCAATGTAATCTTCATCTTGAAAAACAACTCTCTACTGATTAGAAAGATGGAAATCCAATCTCATAACCAGAGGATATCTATAATGTATATCGAATTGAAGAGTTCTCCAAACTGCCTCACTCAGAGATATGTATCTGCAGTTTATAAAATTTTCCACTTCGTCTTTTGGTTTTGATTCACCTTTAGTGGCCCATTCCTTCTCCACAGTAGCAGTAACCCTATCAGCTCCTTTATTGATATACTTGAACAAATACTTGATGGATTTATGCCTATTGTACCACTCAACATTTATATGACCTTGATACATTCGCAGCAGTATTAGACTGTAAGGAACCACAAAACGGTTATCCAAATGAACAATTCCTTTATCAACAGTGACCCCTGTATTTCTTCTTCTGTACAGTGGGAAACCTTCGTCATCAACAGATGTAAACTCATTATAACTCTTTGGGAAGTTCTTTGAGCAAATATTGTTGATCATTCAAGGAGAATTTCTTATTGCCAATCCATAGGGTATGTGAATTATGTAGTCACTTACCAACTCATGCAAAAAAACATCATCATATTTATCTTGTATTTATGAAGATATGATATGGTCAACATCCTCCGAATTTGGAATTTTATTTTCCCAGTTCGGAAACAATCCTCTTTTCTGAAAATTTCACTGCGTATAATACTGCAGATTGAAAATATTTGAATCAAGTTATATACTAAAATAATTCAATTGAAATTTAAAGTTATTTTATCCATGAAAAAAAAAATATTATGGAACTAAAAATTTAAAAAATTTAAAAAGTTAAACTTACATGCATCAATTTTTACAAATATTTGAAGTTACTTAAAATCCTTCACAATATGATCAAGTTTCATCTTAAACATTTTGCAGAGAATATCTGGCCTTTCAACAAAATCTTTCTTGTTTAAGAATCTCATAATATCGGGGTCATTTGGATTGCAAATAATTGTGATAAATAAATCTGGGTAAGAAAAATACTTGCAAATTGTCATGTAATCTTGAGTATTTTGAATCATATACCTAGGATTGTCTGTGAAGGATGCATGCATTATTCTTTTACTCGTAGAAGATGGATCTACCTCACCTCTATCAACTGAAATTTTCATATCATCCACTCTGCCAGACCTCAATTTCATTGGATTGAATTTTATAAAAGACAACCTTTCCGACGCAATCATTGTATACGAATCCACCAAAAAATAGTTGGAAAAGCCTCCTAGACAGGAATAGAGTATTAGGTTCATTATTACGCTCATGTATTCTAAAGGAAAAGAATTCTCGCATTGTGAGTCTGATTCTTTTCCTTGTTGTAAAACCAGCATCATTATGAACCACATCAATCCTATAACTATCCTCGCCATACAGAAACAATAAAGGATACTGTAATGGAACATAAAATGGATGCAATTCACTTATCCTTAACAATTCAATACTACGCATCTTAAGGATCTCATCTCTTTTTTTCATAGCTGCATCAATGTCCCCTGGAATAAGAGCTGCAACTTCAGAAGCTGTAGGAAGGGTATAAACTCTTCCATCCGAACTCCTTCTTTCTAGCAAATACAATCTCAAATTTGGCTCAGCTCCAGACATAATACTTTCTTTTGCACTGCGGAATTGCATTGCAAATGGATTGAAAGTATCCACCATTGTCTTAAGTTCACGAACAATACTATCATTCAATATTTTATTTTTATCCTTCGATCACCTCCTGTACAAATAAAATAATTGAATTGATTAAAAAATTAATTATAATTATTATATTGCATAATTTGTTCAAAGAAATAACGTAAAATATAAAATATATAGTATGATATATATTAGATAATGAAAAATTGAATTAGTAAAATAAATCTAACTTAATAATTATAAGAGGGTTAATGAGCTAACCCGAGAGCATCAATTCGATTATGATCTTCGTTTTCAGTGTCATATATGTATAATTGTGAAAATTTAGGCCTACTACCAGACATTGGCAAAAGACTCCCAATTTGATGGTAATTTGCACCATGCAATCTATACACATAAGGAGCACTTCCATTATTGATTGATCTGTCAACCTTCCCACCCATAAATGTAAAGCTAAACATCATGTTGTAAGTTCTAATCTTTTTTATAAAAAAATTTCTCCTTTCATCTTCGCCCGATAGAAGATTGGTCAATGTAGAAGGAAGAGGTTTCAACATTGGAAGTTGTACTTATTCATTTGAACAACAAGATGGAAATTTTGCTGGATTCTCATTCAATCTTTTATTGCTTCTTTCATCATATCACATATACACATTGCAATAGACGCAAACAAACGTAGCATCTCCAAAATCATCATACCCTATAAATATAATAAAAATGAATAAATAATTAAAAAAATTCTAAAAATAATATTTTTTATAATAAAATATAAATGTTATACCATATTCACCACCGACATTTCTTCCTTTTGACCTTTCATCAGAACAATACTTCTCTTTTTTTATTTCCTAAAAAGTCATGATTATTTAGTTAATTATATTTAAAAATATTTAAATATTTTTTAAAAAGAAATTTTTATAAGAAAATGTAAATTTTATACCATATTCACCACCAGTATTCCTTCCTTATGACATTTACTCAGCAACAATATCCCACCTCTTTTTTCCTAAAAAGTCATGAATATTTAGTTAATTATATTTATATTTGGACAAAAAGATTATTATATTTTTAAATTAAAAAAAGTGCAATATTAAAAATAAAAAAACAATACCATGGTTAGAAGAGCTTTCTCCAATTTGTTTTTTTAAAGAAAGATTGAATATTTTCCTCGTATTCAAAATGTAGTTGTTGTGCTAAAGATGATATAGCACTCATAGATATCCGATTATGAGGTGTTTAAGTATTATCCTGAACATCAGTAATTGGAGCATTTTCTCTATCTGAAAATAAATATTTTTAAAAAATGAATGTAAAATATAAATATATATTAACAATATTACTTAAATTATTATGTTAGATAATTAAATTTAAACTTACAAACCTTAAGATGCAAAACGTGTGTTTGATGTGTATGTAAGAGGAGAAATATTTGTAGTACCACCGGAACAATTTTTAATTGATATCACTGTAAAATAAAAATATTAGTATAATTATTTTTTCTCTTTTAATTTTATCTATTTTTCATGGAATTCTTACAATTTGTCATATCAGAGAGTGGATTACGAACAATTGAATTAGGTGATTCAACTTCTGAAAAATAAAAAACAATACATAAACACATAAAAAAATATGTAATATAAAATCATATAAGTTAAGTTTTCGTAATTAATGGATTAAACAAAATAAGTGACGAAACCTACAGTAGTGCTTTCCCGTGTTTGTTGAAGTAGTTCATTAGCCAGACCTGATGTCATTGGATTTGCAGTAGCTTCTAATATTTGATATTGATTCATGTACAAGAAATTAATAAGAATTGAATACATAAAAATTTCATAGAAAAAATAGAATATGTAAATTATATTGGTAATTTAAAAGTAGAAAACTAACCGTTTGTTAATATTGATGACGACGGCGTGTCTTCCAATTCTTGTTGAGATATAAAAGTATCTAATAAAAAAAAATTAAAACACATTATATCATTACATATTAAACACAATAATATTGAAACATAATAAACCATAAAAAATAGAACTTGGCGAAATTCTTCGACGTTTATATGAAGGATATTTTTTCTCAACAATCTTGCACTCTTACAATTTAACATTTTCAAATTAGGATCTTAATAATAAAATATTAAAAATATATTATAAGTAAATAATATGGTTAATTGCAAATAAAAACACGACCTTTGAATCCTTAAGTTGCAATTTAGTCTAAACTTTTGAATCGTTGTAAATAAAACTTCAACTTTAAATTTGTTAGCAACTCTAAAAAAATGGCAGATTTCAATCTGCCCGCAAATGATGATTAATTATGTGTTGTCATCTGAACCAATCTAAACATATTAATACAATTAATTATTTATTGTCGAGTAAGTGAAACATCCTTTTTGAACAATTTTAAATTTATTTGTTGGTTTGAATTGCAACCAAATATTAAGTTGAAATTTTGTTTGTAAAGATTAAATTGCAATTTACAAAAATATTGTGATTTTATTTGCAATTAACCCTAAATAATATAAATATGTGTACATTTAATAACTGTGATAGATCTATCCAATTTCATTCAAAACGCCACACTTTCCACAAATCATAGATCTTTGTGGCATAAAGGCGAAACCCTCGCCCCCAGGGCCCCCACCTCTTGGCCCGACATGAATGGTGGAGGTGGTAAATCATGGTGACTCAGCGGCGCATTAGGTGGGAGTACTAGTGTCTGATGTCCAAAGGAGCTATCCCCCATATTGGAGGGATAAAACTCCCACACTGCGGCTGTCAAGACTCGATCCTGCGTCCTTGTAGCAATCTGCCACCCAGGAACCAATTGAGCTACGCCTATGCGGGCACAAATTACAGATCTCTTCATCATTCTAGCATGCTTAGTACAATTTTCTGCAAAGAAAATAAAAAATAAAAGTAGATCGAATTTAATAAAGTATCTAATATAATTACTTAACCTACATAAATATATTTAAACAAACTCAAATAAATAAAATTTAAAAAATGTAAAACTTTAATTTAAGAATGAAATATATAACACACTTTTGTGAATACTTCTTGCATATTCTGTATCTGTACATATTAATATAAAATAAAGTTTAATTTTTAATATAACAATAATCTAAAAAGAATAAAATATTAAAATATTTGAAACATTTTTTACATAGAAAATATGTACCTAATATTTAAAAATTTATTTTTATTTTACCTGAACATGTCGTCTGGCTGAGTGAAGGTGAAGTGTTTTCTTTATCCATTCCAATTTAGGGAAAGCTATGTATATATTGATAAATAATCAATATGAAAAAAATTTAAATCGTACAACCTCATAAAATTATATATTAAAATTACTTGTACAAAATATGTGTATTAACATAATATAATCATGTTAACATAATTCGAATCTCATGTTGTGAATAAATTTAATAATTAAAATAATATGTATAGTAAAATAAAAGCTATGTTAAATAATTAGTTTATATCAATGATATAATCTGTTTTTATTTCCTAACACTAAACAATATATAAAAATATAATATGATAGAAATATTAAAATAAGAAATATGTTATACAATATTCTGTTTTGCCATATTCTGGTTCGACATAATAAATACTTTATATTTTTAATGTAAATTTGAACATTCACCAGATACATTATTCTAATTATTCAAGAATTAAAATACTCACGTACACACGTTGTATATTAGTATATGTAAAAGTGATATTTAATTTTTTTTAATATCTAATATACTAAGTTTACACATATTATTTTAACGGTAAGATGACATAGAGATCGTGTAATTTATAAGTATAGTCAAATTCTCCTAATATAAATATTTTATATCTAATTATTCAAAATATATAATAAATTTACAAAATATATAAGATAAGGTTGATTAAAAAATATGTTTTATAAAGAGTCAAATGTTCTTAATATATATCATACGTTAAAAAATTTATTAACTAAATTATCATATAAAATTAGTCAATTTTTCCTAATATAATTAGTCATTTAACAATGAGTTAATATCAATTTGCAACCTATATTATGGACCTTTAATCAATTTGCAACCTCTACTATGTTTTTTTATCAATTTGCATGATATACTATACAAAAATGGTAGATTACAACCTAAACTATTTTCTTGAGTTTTTTTCTGGCAACATTTGCCAGACACATTTACGAGTAAGGATAATTTTGTCTATTCATCATTTTTAAAATCTGAACATTAAAAAAAACAATTAAACCCTCTCCGATTTCGTTAAAAATTGAATGATGGAAACTTTGAGTTATCCAATTTAGTTAAAAGAGAAATGAAAAAGGTTTGGGGAGGATGGGATTTCAGAAATCTTAAGTGGTTAGATGGGGACAATGATTCTAGGGGTGAGAGAAATTAGAGGGGAGGGGGTGAGTTTGTGAATTGGGGGTTTTCGATGGGTGAAGAAATTCAAGAAGACATTTAAAAGGATGAAATTGAAGGGTGTGAGTGCTAAGTTTTGCAGCTGAAGAATGTGATAATTATGAGGTAAAAAAACGTCTAGATCAATAGTTTTTGGAGCAAGAACACATTTATTTATTTTATAATTGTTTAATTTTTTTTCTTCAGAAAAGATGTCTACCTTATAAAAAAAATTATGGATTCCCAAAATTATTCGTACTTATAAGTGTGCTCTGCACATATTGCCAAAAAAAAAAAAAAAAAACTCAAGAAAATAGTTTAGGTTCTAATCTGCCATTTTTGTATAGTATATCATACAAATTGATAAAAAAATTAGTAGAGGTTGCAAATTGATTAAAGGTCCATAGTATAGGTTGCAAATTGATATTAGCCCTTTAACAATAAATTTAAAATTACTTAAATAAGTAAAGTATATAATTAGTATATGTTAGGATATTTTTGTCCTAAGGATTTTCTCACTATGATTTTGATAATGTCAAAACATGTATGTGTATTGTGGAAACTATTATTGCAGGTACAAAGAGATATAAAGAGTTTAAAAGACAAAGTCTACATCTGCAAAGATGGATTCAGACCCTACAGTTAGCTCAAGACAAGTCTGCAACTGAAGAGTTGAAGACAAGTCTACAGCCGAAGATTCTACATCTGCAGAGTTAAAGACAATTAACTGTAAACTTGAGATTAGTAGGATTAATTAAGTGTAGTACATTCTGTACACTCACTCACTTAGTTTGAAATATCACAGTGTTTACCAGAGCTAATCACTAGCCAGTAGAAACAAGTATCTCAGTTGTTAATTGCTCCTTGAGCAGTCATCACTACAAGACAACTTGTACTACTTGAACGGCAATGCTATATGACAAGAAGCTTTAATTAACCTGAAGTCAAAGCTGGAGGTGAAATTATTTTGAATCTACAATCCCTTCAACGGCTAGAGGATCCCTGAAGACTCCTATAAATATGAGAGGAGACCTCAGAGGAAAACAACAACAACCCCAAGCTCTCAAGCGCATCTGCACAATATCTACAGCTCTTAAAGATTAGAAGTTTAGGACTTAAAAACTAGGATTATTGTATCTGTCTTTGTTGTTGTTCCCTCACTATACACACCCCTATATTCTACCTAGAGTAGATATTTTTCTTAGTGGGTGTAGCTCTGTGTGAGATTAAGAGAGAGTATCTGAGTGAACCTGTGTTTATGCTTAGACTAGAGTGATCTGTGTGAGAATTCTTAGTCTGAGGGGGAACTACTTTGTGACTGTGTGAAGAATCTTAGTGAATTTGGCACCTTTGTGGTGTAACAGTGGACGTAGGAGGATTACATCATCTCTGAACCACTATAACTCTCCTTGCTCTTTTACATTTTGTTCATCTCCACTGCTTTGAATTATTTGTGTATCTATTATTTTTATTTCAGTTCATCTCATTTATATTCTCTGTGATTTTAATATTCTTACAAAGATTACAACTATAGATTCTTTAAATCATTTAGCTAAGACTTTGTTCATTTGATGTTTCACTTCACACACTTTACTTATTTCCACTGCACAAGGTGTTGAAAATACTCTATAGTATCACAACATCTACTTTGATAAGTGTTTGAATCATTTTTTATCCAGACTATGCATTTTGAAAGTCTGCAGCTGCAAACCTTTTGTTTTAAACTCTATAGCTGCAGAGTTTGATCTGTATACTTAGAAAAAGTTTTTAAAGCAAAGTTTTTAAAGAGTCAAGGTCTATTCACCCCTCCTCTAGACCTTGATACACCTTTGGGACCAACAAGTGGTATCAGAGCAGTTGGCTTGCCACTTCTTTGACCAAGTTTCAAAAGTTTTCAAGCCAGATTCAAATTTTTTTTTTTTTTGAAAAATCATATCTGCATACTAGTATGGCTCCTAAAATGATGAAATCTAAAGTGCCTATATTTTCTACAGATGAATATGATGACTGTAAAATAAGGATGCAAGCTCACCTATCTGCTATGAATGATGAAATGTGGTCCATAATTGAGGATGGTCCAATTGTGATAGAAAAAGCTAACACTGCAAGTGAACAGATTGGTTTAGCCCAAATCATTCCAAAGCCCAGAAAGGAGTGGACTGAAGAAGACAAGAGGAGAGCAAACCTCGACAATGTTGCAAGTAACATTATTTATCACTCCCTAGATAAAATTGTGTTCAACAAGATAAGAAGTTGCAAAACTGCTAAAGAGACATGGGAGAAACTTGATATGATCTGTGAAGGAACTGATCAAATTAAGGAGAACAAGCTCATGATAGTTGTCCAAAATTTTGAGAACTTCAAGATGAAATCTGGAGAAACTCTTGAAAAGTTTGATTCAGGATTCACTGAGATTCTCAATGAGCTTGAGCTACTTGGAAAAGAGTACTCTCAAAGGGAAAAGAACATGAAAGTTCTAAGAGCCCTACCATCTGAATGGGACATGAAAGTGGTTGCTATGAGGGAATCAAAGGATTTGTCCAAAGTCTCTACATTTGAATTGTTTTCTGACCTCAAAGTCTTTGAGTTTGATATTGATAGGAGAAAAGACAAGGACTCAACAAGTTCAAAAGTTACAACTCTTGTGGCTGCAGAATCTAACCCAACTGCAGAATCAGATTCAGAAAGTCATGAGAATCAAGCAATTTAGGAAATTTGCCAAGAAAGCCAACTGGAAAAAGAATCCGTCTAAGCAAGAAGGTAAGTCAAGTAAACCAGCTGCGAACTCCACTTATCTTTGTTATAATTGCAGGAAACCTGGACATTTTATCAAGGATTGTCCCTACCCTGAAGCTAAGAAGTACACTGAAGAGGAGAAAACTGCAAGGAATGAAAAGAAGAAAAAGAGCACTATTGTCCGAGTTTGAAAAGACTCTGGAAGAAAGTCCCTCTTCTTCTTCTCACCCAACTGCAGAGTGTGAGTCCACAGATTCTGAGGACAATGAAGCACTAATTTGTCTTATGGCAAAAGATGAAGAGGTACAATCCTCATCCAGTCCTTTAACTGAAAAGGATTCTTCCAGTGATATGATTCACTTGCTCCAAAAAGGTTTTGAAGGACTGCTTCATATAAGAAGTGATTATGATGAACTTTTAGTGGAAAATAAAAAACTTAAGCAAAGAATTGAGGACCTGCTTGCTGAAACCAATGAAAACAGAAACAAGCTATCCTTAAAGAGTAATTTGCAAGAAGAATTTGATTATCTAAAAATGAGTCATGAAGAACTTTTTGAAGAAGCTACATGCAGAATTGCTGACTGCATAGATCTTAAGAATGAAGTTGCAAAGAAAGATAACATTATCTTAAATGTTGAAGATGAGAGAGATTATTTCATTAAAAGATTGGAATGCTATGGTAAATCATCTAGAAAGTTAATGGAAATGCTTTTACAGCAAAGACCTTCTGGAGATATGACAGGCATTGGATATAATCCATGTGATTGGGTAGAATATCTTGAAAAATCTGTTCCTACATTTGTGAAACAACAACAAGAGTTCAAAAGAGAAAGCATTCTTCTTTAAGAACTTGAGGAACCAAGTGTTCAAAGATTAGTAAAAAAATCTATCTGATGAGAAACAAAAGAAGATTATTGACATTATCTATGGAAAGATTGAAAATGAACAACATTTGGAAGAAAAGATCAACCTGTACACAGACAAGATCAAATTAATCTGTAAAGAAGAGACTTCAAGTCAAACTCTACGGACAACAACTGTGCAGCAGGAAGCAACTGTAGACTTTATGAGAAAAGAGAATCTTAACAAATTCTGGAATGGAAAGAAGCCTACAGGTGACAAGAAAGTTGCTCAGGAAGTTCCGTACAAGAAAGGCAAAAGACTAACTATTGCAAAACCAACTTGGGTGGTTAAGAATGTCACTGGAGGAGATCTAAATCTTTGGATACCTAAACACCAATTCTTCATGTTTTGCAGGGACATTTGTCAACCACTCCGAAGGAAATATGGTATATTGATAGTGGTTGTGCAAGGCACATGACAAGTAATAAAGAAGCACTTTCCAACCTTAGAGAGCTAAATGGACCTAGAGTAGTTTTTTGTGACAATGCCAGTGGTACTGCCAAAGGTTCAGGCTCAATAAGAAGAGAAAATGTTTATATCTTGTGGATGTACTAAAACATAATTTGCTAAGTGTGAGTCAATTCTGTGATAAAGGCTACATTGTAGACTTTGCACCAAACTCATGCATGGTTAAGGATGCTGAAACAAAGCAAGTCAAACTTTGTGGTACTGGAAAAGGAAATGTGTATGTAGTCGAATGGAGCTCAGCTGAAGAGAATGTTTGTTTTATAGCAAACAACTCTACAGATACAAGTTGGCTTTGGCATAAAAGACTGAATCATATAAATTTCAAAACCATGAATGACCTTGTAAAGAACAGACTTGTAAGAGGTCTACCAGAGACAAAGTTCAAGAAGGATCATCTTTGTGATGCATGCCAAAAGGGTAAGCAAACAAAGAAGACTTTTAAGAACAAAATCTTTGATGGCTCAAACAAAGTTCTGGAACTGCTTCATATGGATCTTTTTGGACCCATAGAACCAGTTAGTATTAGTGGAAAAAAGTATACCCTTGTGGTTGTAGATGATTACTCAAGATTCACCTGGACTGTGTTCCTAAGAAAAAAGAGTGAAACTCTACAAAGGTTACCTGAACTTATGAGAAAAATTCAGAATGAGAAAGGTTTAAAGATTGTAAAAATCTGATCTGATAGAGGAACTGAATTTACAAATCAAGATATTGGGGAATTTTGTTCTCTTCATGGAATTCATCATGAATATTCAGTAGCTAGAACACCTCAACAAAATGGTGTGGCTGAAAGGAAAAATAGAACTCTGAAAGAAGCTGTTAGAACCATGTTAGTTGAAGCTCATTTACCTAAAAGGTTTTGGGCTGAGGCTACCAATACTGCTTGTTACACAAAAAATAGGTGCTTAATCAACAAAGTACATTCTAAAACACCTTATGGATTATGGAAAGGTTTCAGTCCTAACATATCTTATTTTCACATCTTTGGATGCAAATGCTACATTATGAATAATGGGAAAGATTATCTAAAAACATTTGACCCTAAGGCAGATAAAGGATTCTTTCTTGGATATTCAGTAGTAAGCAAAGCATTTAGAGTGTTTAATAAAATGACAATGTTTGAGGAAGAGTCTACACATGTTGTGTTTGATGAACCACATAATGAAGACCGAGAGAGTCAAAAGATTATTAAAGATTTGCAAGAAGATGAAAACTCTACAGATAGAACTCCACAGCCATATGTAACAGTTGAAATTCCAGTAGGAATAACTTAACAAGGCAATTGAGAATCTACTAAGGAGTTACCAAGGATTGAAGATTATGTGAATGATACATGTAAAGACAATCAAGATAATATTACATCAGTGGAAGAGTTAACTGAGAGACTCAATGAGTTTACAGTTGATAACTCTATAGCTGAACAGAATATTCATCATGATCCTTTAAACATGAAATCGCTTAAAAACCATCCCCCTGGACAAGTTATTGGAGATGTAACTGATAAAGTAAGAACCAGAAGACAACAACATGAAGCTATGTTTGCAAGTTTCCTATCTGAGATGGAACCATCAAACATAGAAGAAGCTCTTATGGATGTTAATTGGATACTTGCCATGCAAGAATAATTGAATGGATTTAAGAGAAATCACGTTTGGGAATTAGTTTCCAGACCATTGCATCAAAAGGTTATTGGAACTAGGTGGGTATTTAAGAACAAACTTGATAAAGAAGGAGTTGTTACAAGGAATAAAGCCAGACTTGTAGCACAAGGATATTGCCAAGCAAAAGGGATTTATTTTGATGAATCTTTTGCACCAGTTGCAAGACTTGAGGCAATAAGAATATTTTTTGTTTATGCTGCTCAAATGAAGTTTACTATATATCAAATGGATGTGAAGAGTGCATTTTTTAATGGACTTTTATCAGAAGAAGTCTATGTAGAGCAACATCCTGGTTTTGAAGACTCTACAGATGGAGATAAAGTTTACAGGTTAAGAAAAGCTTTATACGGATTAAAGCAAGCCCCTAGAGCATGGTATGACACACTATGTGATCACTTGATTAAGAACGGTTTTAAGAAAGGAATGGTGGATAAGACCCTATTTAGACTCAAACATGGTGAAGATATCTTACTTGTTTAAATTTATGTTGATGACATTATCTTTGGATCAACTAATAAAGAATTGTATAGGAAATTTTCACAGCTTATTCAAGAAAAGTTTGAGATGAGCATGATGGGAAATCTAAATTTCTTTTTAGGATTGGAAGGAAAGCATATGGACACGGGGATCTTTATAAATCAGGCCAAATATACTCAAGAACTAATCAAGAAGTTTAGAATGAGTTGTTCAAAGCCTACATTTATTCCCATGTCACAATCAACCCTGTTGGATAAAGATGAGAATGGAAAGAGTGTGGATGTTACAATGTATAGAAGATTGATTGGATCTTTGCTCTACCTTACAGCTAGCAGACCAGACATCATGTTTGTTGTAGGTGTATGTGCTAGATTCCAAGTCAACCCCAAAGAATCACACTTGAATGTTGTGAAGAAGATAATCAAGTACATTAAGTCTACCCAAAATCTTGGTTTATGGTACTCAAAAGAGAGTTGAATAGAACTAAAAGGGTACACAGATTCAGATTTTGCTGGATGTAAAGTTGACAGAAAAAGTACTAGTGGGATATGCCAATTTCTTAGATAAAGATTAGTTTCTTGGCATAGCAAGAAACATAATTCTATTGCACTGTCTACAGCTGAAGCATAATACATTGCTGTAGGAAGCTGCTGTGCACAAATTCTTTGGATGTAATACCAGTTGAGAGACTATAACATTGAGTCAAAGAACACTACTATATTCTGTGATAATATAAGTGCAATTGCTATCACACAGAACCCTGTTTCTACACTCAAGATCTAAGCACATTGATGTGAGACATCATTTCATTAGAGATCATATTGAGAAAAAGATATCAAAATGGAAAAGATCCATACAGATCTTAATCTTGTAGATATATTTACCAAGCCCCTATGTGAATCAAGATTCTCTACTTTGAGATGAGAACTAGGAATGTTAAAGTTATGAGAAAATCACTCAGAGGAGAAGTATATAGTTGAAAATATTTCATTAGAAAATTAAAAAAGTTATGAAAGGTTACTCAAATGTAAACTTAAAGAATGCAGATGCAAACTTAAGTCTACAGATGTAAACCTGAATTAACTGCAGTCTATTCTAACTAAAGACTTTCAACTGCAAACTTCAAACTGCAGATTTTCAAACTTGACTTGTACATTCTTGGTTATTAAATGTGTACACTATTAAATTCCAAATCCCTGTACTCAGTCGTACACAGAATTTTTGGATTTATTGTCCCAAGTTTTTAATTGATAAAAACGTACTGACAGTACATTGACTTTCAAATTTGGATTATATTTACTTCACTTCTAAGCCATTGATCTTTTAAATGAGTAAATAACCCAAACATTTTAGATCGTTGATTTCCATATAAGGAAAAACCATTTTCTCAACGTTAACATTTTCCTTGAGTTTTGTGCAAGTATAAATAGGAACCCTTAGCACAAAACTGGTTCATTTTTCATTCACTTGAACCCTTTTCGCATTCTATCTACAAACCTCGAACCAAAAGTTTCTTTCGTCACAATCTTTCATAAACATGAAAATCCTTTTTGGTTCATTGTTTGATTTTAATGCCCTAATAGAAGCTCTTGATAAATCTGAAGTAATGGCCCGTATTTTTCGACGGATAAAGACCCAAGGCTTAGAATTCATTCTAACAAACAAATCTGAGGGATACGATGATGTTGTGCCTCGTAAATTCTATGAAATTGCATCGTATACAGAAGGAAAAATTGCATTTCTGCTCGTATTGATGATATGGACATCAAGATCTCCATTAAAGTCATTAGTGAAGCACTGAAGATACCTAGTGGAGAACTTCACTTTACGGAATTCAAGTTTAAGGATGAAGACATCATCTACTACAATAAGTTCACTGGTGGTTTGGATTTGCCGGGGAACTGGAGCAGACATTTAAAAAAGAACCAACCATCAAAGGAGTACGTCTATCTTTATGAGGTAATGGACAAATCTCTTCTCAATAGGACAGGAAGTCATGATGATGGTCCTGAGATTGCATGGGATTTGATGATTGCATTTGATAAAAACATTAAGGTAGATGTAAGTTCATTGATTTTCAACAGGATTGCTTATAATGTAACCAAAGGTGGAAACACTAAAGGTTTTGATCTTTTCTTGAATTATATTTTAAAGCATCTTGGTGTACCTCTATTTCAAACCCGTGGTCCTGTACCTATTTTCGTGCATAGAATTATTGGGTTAGGAAAATTTAAGAGAGGTGCTGCTGATGCTCCATTGATTGCCAAGAAAAAGAAGCAAAAGAAATTCAAGAAAGTGCCAGTGTCTAAGCCCCCTGTTGTTCATCAATATAAGTCTAAAGCTAAGAGAAAGTTGGAATTGGTGGAAGCTGAAGAAGAAAACACCGTTATTCTCAACAACAAAGAAATTTCTGAGGAAATGAGGAGAAAGAAAAGATATTCTAAGGAAGCAACTGAGTCTACAGCTCAGATGACTAAGTCTACAGATGCAGACTTAGAAGTGGAGCTAAGACTGGTGAAATAAAGGAGACTGTATCTAAGAAGACACAAGCCATTGTGCCTTCTTCTACAAAGATGTCAAGTAAGGATTTTGAAGAAAGAGTGAAAGAGTTGGTGGAAACTGAATCTGGAGACATTGAACTTGATGATGAATAGCTCTCTGCAGAGCATGTTCAAGAACTGCAAATATATGAGGAATGGAGAGATCTTAGGAACAAGCTGGAGATTCTTAAGAAGAAGGAATCAGAAGAATTCTTATGGATTCAGGAATGGAGTAACACCTTTGATATTGAAGTATTGTTGGACAATTAATTTTTCTTCAAGAAGATTGCTGAGATGAAGCAAAAGCAAATTGAGGATAGAAAAGCTTTGGAAGCTAAGAAGGGAAAAGGGAAAGAGATTGTCACTGATAGTATTACAGGGAAACCATTGAGCAAGTCTGCAGCTGATGCTTTGAGAGTAGTTCTTGCCAATGAGACTGATGATCAAACAGTCATCCCTGGATCATAATTGCAGTCTACAACCTGTGGTGAAGAAAGTATTGATGCAGAAGATATGCCTCATGTTGAAGACTTCTTGAGTGGAGAAGGTGGAAGCTCTGCTGTGCCACCTAGCCATCCAATGGAAGATCTATCAAATCTGAATACACTCGTAGAAGGAGTACAGATTGCAGCTGAAGCTAGCAAGTCTGCTGTTAATCAAGAAGAAGTACCAGATGAAGGAAATCCTGAGAAATAGAAGGAAGTTAAAGATGGCAAAGATGGAAAATCACCTTGTAATGATGAAAAGTTGAAGAAAGGTGATAATGATGATGGAGATAGAGGTTTACCACCTCAGAGAGGACAAACTGTTGAAAATACTTCATCTGAAGTAATTACAAAAGATGCAAACCCTACATGTCAATAATTCCAAGGGTCTGCAGATGGATCTCAATAGTTGTTATCTACTGGCAATTTAGGTAAGGATTTAGAAGATTTTAAAGCCCAATCCGCCTTCATTGTTTTAGATTCTGCTGACCCATCTACTCCCTTAGGTGATGACACAATGAACGAGAAGGATTTCGATGATTATTTAAAGGAATTGTCTACACCTGATGTGTCTACACCTTTAAACCTGAAGAGAAAAACACTTGCTCCTGTTATGTCTGATCCCAAGAGACCCAAGCTTATGGAAAGAAAGGATACATCTGAGATTGTGTTGAGGATATCAGAAGGTGAAGAAGATGTATTTGAGGAAGAGTTAGTCAACAATGAAGAAAATTACTTCCATTGAGACCATTGTGGACAATATGTCTATCAACATCAAAGAAGAACTGAGAAGGATTGCTGAACATATTGTTTCCAAGAAATCAAGGAAGGAATTCAAGAGATGTTGACCAAGTTGTTTGAAAAAGCAAAGGAAGAAAAGCAACAGATTCAGGAGAAATTCAAAGAATCAATAGAAAATTTGGTAAGCATGCATATTGTAATGAAGAATGAACTGCAACAAAAGGATGAAATGATTGGTGAGTTAAAGAACTCTTTAGAGAATGTATTGACTGGCAATAAGCTTATAAAGGACTCTATAGAAGGAATTAACAAAAACATGAGATCATTAGCTGCAAATTCGAATCAGATTGAATCCAACTTATCTAGCAAGATGGATACCCTCCTAAGCTATTTTGGTGATGGCAAAAAAAGGGAAGATGCTGTATCCATGGGTGTTATGGTAAAATCTGATGAGAAGGAGGCTCTTGATAAAGCCTTGTCCAATATCCAAGAATTACAAGGAAATTTTGAGAAGGAACTGGATCTAGCATTCAAATCTGGATTGAGTGGATTTGATAAACCAGTAGGTGGAGTTTCTTTGTTTACCAAACCTGTGGATAAGCCAAAAGCCCGAGGATAAATGTACCAAGGAAGAATTGTCAAGATTCCCCAGAATCAGAATAAAAAATTTGTTGGAAAATGGGAAGATAAGGTTAATCAGAGAAGGGAAGCAAGACTTCAAGAAGCAAGATTGTAAGATAAGAAACTACAATCAGTGTCATTGTTTACACAAAAGCTGTTGGGAAATGTTCAAATTCAAGCTATTGAGAATCCTACAGTTACTAAACCTACATATGAGACTTCCTTTGTGGCTAAAGACATGGTTTCTACAGCTGAGGTGACTCCTGTAGCTGATATGGTTGAAGAGTCTGCAGTCACTACTCTAGAGGAAAAGGAGAATTTGGTGGAAGAGACCAAGAACTTGATGGAAGAATTCAGAAAGATTGGTCCTCTAAACCCTTTGCTAAAAAAGCTCACAAGCTTATCTGATCGGTTTAAGTTGTTCAAAACTTTGAGAGGCCAAGGTACCTTGTATTTCAGAGACAATGCTAAATTGCTGAGGAAGCTAGGTGATGGAGGAGTTCAAAAGAAGCATGTTACTAGAAGAAAGAAGATGCCAAGGACCCTTTCGCCAAAATCCAAAGCAAGAAAGGAAGAAGAGGAAGCTGAGAGTGCCAGGATCGAATTTGAGATGTTGAAGGCCTATGAGGAAGAAGAAATGAGAAATGCTGCCCTGATAGCCCAAGGAATCATTCCACAAAGCCCTGAGAGGTATGATTCAGATGAAGATGTGGATCCAAAGCACAAGAGAATGTAAGGAAGCTGAAGTCTAAGTTAGAATAGAAAGAATTGCAATAGATCAGTAAGTTTGTACTAATCTGCAGATGAATGCAATTCTCTCTATATTTCCTAGACTTGGTTTATTTGATCTTTATGCAATTTTTAGTTTTCAATTATTTTGCGTGATAGGTTTTGCCATCATCACAATAGGGGGAAATTGTTAGGTTATTTTTGTCCTAGGGATTTTCTCACTTTGATTTTTATAATGTCAAAACATGTATGTGTATTGTGGAAACTAATATTGCAGGTACAAAGAGATATAAAAAGTTTAAAAGACAAAGTCTACATCTGCAAAGATGGATTCAGACCCTACAGTTAGCTCAAGACAAGTCTGCAACTGAAGAGTTGAAGACAAGTCTACAGCCGAAGAGTCTACATCTGCAGAGTTAAAGACAATTAGCTGTAAACTTGAGATTAGTAGGATTAATTAAGTGTAGTACATTCCGTAAACTCACTCACTTAGTTTGAAATATCTCAGTGTTTACCAGAGCTAATCACTAGCCAGTAGAAACAAGAATCTCAGTGATTAATTGCTCCTTGAGCAGTCATCACTACAAGACAACTTGTACTACTCGAAGGACAATGCTATATGACAAGAAACTTTAATTAAGCTGAAGTCAAAGCTGGAGGTGAAATTATTTTGAATTTACAATCCCTCCAACGGCTAGAGGATCTCTGAAGACTCCTATAAATATGAGGGGAGACCTCAGAGGAAAACAACAACAACCCCAAGCTCTCAAGCGCATCTGCACAATATCTACAACTCTTAAAGATTAGAAGTTTAGGACTTAGAAGCTAGGATTATTTTATTTGTCTTTGTTGCTGTTCCCTCACTATACACACCCTTATATTCTACCTAGAGTAGATATTTATCTTAGTGAGTGTAGCTCTGTGTGAGATTAAGAGAGAGTATCTGAGTGAACCCGTGTTTCTGCCCAGACTAGAGTGATCTGTGTGAGAATTCTTAGTCAGGGGGGAACTACTTTGTGACTGTGTGAAGAATTTTAGTGAATTTGACACCTTTGTGGTGTAACAGTGGACGTAGGAGGATTACATCACCTCTGAACCACTATAACTCTCCTTGCTCTTTTACATTTTGTTCATCTCTACTGCTTTGAATTATTTATGTATCTATTACCTTTATTTCAGTTCATCTCATTTATATTCTCTGTGATCTTAATATTCTTACAAAGGCTACAACTATAGATTCTTATATTCATTTAGCTAAGACTTTGTTCATTTGATTTTTCACTTCACACACTTTACTTATTTCCGTTGCACAAGGTGTTGAATATACTCTATAGTATCACAACATCTACTTTGATAAGTGTTTGAATCATTTTTTATCCAGACTTTGCATTTTGAAAGTCCTGCAAACCTTTTGCTTTAAACTCTACAGCTGCAGAGTTTGATCTGTATACTTAGAAAAAGTTTTTAAAGAAAAGTTTTTAAAGAGTCAAGGCCTATTCAACCCCCCCCCCTCTAAACCTTGTTACACCTTTGGGACCAACAGTATAAATGTGTATATTGAACCTAATATAATTATTTCAAATCTAATCTTTAAAAAAAGGGTTAATTTCATATAAATTCATGACCTTTATACTTAGTGTTAATTTAATCACGAACTTTTAGATTTTTGTAAAAAAACCCAACCTTTGATATTTGTTGCAATTTGGTACACGTTTTTTTTTCCGGCCGACAACTGATGATGTGGCTCGCCGGAGCGTGTGTCATCTTGCCACGTAGGATTATATATGTTTATTTTATTTATTTTTTAAATTCACATCACAAGTAACACTTACAATTTAAATAACACCTTTCTACTTAAAATTTAAATAGCAACCAAATAAATTAAAAAACCAACATAAATTATATATAATATTTCTCTTTACGTTTTTAGTTTTGAGATTCATTTGGTTGTTGTTTAATTTATTTAGTTGCTATTTTAATTATAAGTAGAAATATGTTATTTAAATGATAAATGTTATTTATGATGTGAATTTAAAAAATAAATAAAAATAAACATGTGTAATCCTACGTGGCAAGATGACACACGCTCGGGCGAGCCATGTCATCGGTTGCCGGCCGGAAGAAAAAAAACGTGTATCAAATTGCAACAAATATCAAAGGTTGGTTTTTTTTTACAAAAATCTAAAAGTTCGTGATTAAATTGATACTAAGCATAAATGTCGTGAATTTATATGAAATTAACCCTTAAAAAAATATGATAAATTTGTTGTAAATATAGAATATTTATTATACCAAATCTAGAAGATTTGATGTGGACATTACTAATGAGCTTTTAACCTAAACATGTTTTAGGTTTAGACTAGGTCTTTATTCTTATAAATAGACCATTGTACTCAGAATTGTATACCGATATACACACATATTAGTGAAACTCCTGGCTTGGTACGGCCCCAGACATAGTCATTTTCGACGAATTGGGTGAACAAATCTCGCACCTTTATTTTACGCTCTCGATTTACAACGAAATTTAGACAATATACAAGATAAGGTTAATTAAAACACATGCTTAATTTCAGTTTTCATGGACTAAAATTATCATATAAAATTAGTCAACATTTCCTAATATAATTAGTCTTTTACTAATAATTTTAAAATTGATGTAAATAAGTAAATTATATAATCTTAAAATTATTTATGTATATACAAAATCCATACGCATAAAATATATTATTCATTATTAATGCATCACGATTGGAAATAATATTTTTTTTAAAAAGATATTCACCATCCAAAAATTAAGGAATATGAGATATATACTGACAAACATATAATACTAGATGAGTACCCCGCATTTATGCGGGTTATTCGCAAAATTAATTTAAAATTTTATATTTTATTAACACACCATCACATTATTCAATATTATAATGTTATATAATACAATCTACTTTAAAAATATTATTTAGTTGAAATGAAATTAAAGAAAAAAAAAATACCAGAGATAACCTTAAAATTCTCCTTAAAAAATTTCACCCATCAATTTGCAATACATAGAAAATAAACATAATATCGTCAAGATAGAAGAAGATAAAGAAAGTAGAATTTATATGAAAAAAATATATCTTTTAAAATAAACTAAACGCCGAATATTAGCAATTAGACATTCATGTGTTGACAAATAATCGAGAAACAACACTAAAATATTGTGAAAAAAAAAATACAAAGAAGGAATAAGAAAAAATATAGAGTTTGGAAAAATTAAATTACAAATAACCAAGAGTATTTTAGAAGATATATATATATATATATATATATATATATATATATATATAACTCAAGTTATATACAATAAATATTCAGATTTCATAACGACTTATAGATAGGTTAATTGTTAAACATAGTAAAAAACACTCATGAGGTCCTTGGTTCAAACCCAATTAAAACTATTAGTATAATAGAGATATAAAACCAAGTAAAAAATAAATTTAAAAATTGATATAAATAAATAAAGATAGACAATTAAGATAATTAAGTATATAAAAATTGATATACCATCTTTACGATTCTTCATCATCTTCGAAATTAAAAAAAGAAAAGAAATTATTAATCATTAATAATAGTTAGTATCAACATATAAATTATTATTTATAGACATGAAATTAAACAAAGAAATTATTATTTATAGAATAATATTTAATACACATAGAATTTTAAATAATACATTAGTATAAAATTGTAATTACATAAACAATGTTATTTATAGAATTGTAATTAATACATTAATTACAAATTACAATGTTGGAAAATAATATACATTGACAATATTAAAAAAATATAATTTTTAACATATAATCAACTATTCTTCATCTTCACAATAAAATTGATCATCCACTTCATCTTCATTGTTAATGTTCAATCCTAAAAAAAAAACATTCACACAATAATGATTTCCATACGAATAAAATAAAATTAAGCAATAATTAATAAAAATAAATAAAGAAACAACATAATTAGTAAATAAAGTAAATACCTTTAACATGTATAGATTTGTATCCTGTCAAATCACAAAAAAAAAAAAAGTGATTTTAAGAAAAAAAAATCATTAGTAAAAGAGATTAGACAAAATATGATGATTAAATTCATACAATGAAACGATAAAAAACATAAATACCTTAGGATGAAGATCCTGCAAAAAAGAAATATGAAGATTGAATATATTGAAATGAAGATCCTGTACAAAAAAAAAATGAAGATTTAGACGAAGGGGAATCAATATAGAACTTCATAGCAAAATCGAACAAAAGCAAAAGAAGGACGAACGAATCTATTTGTATTAAATTATCGAACATATGATAGAAAATACGAAAGATGAATTAAAATACTTTTTAGAGAAATTGGATGATTTCTTTGGAGAGATTATTGTAATTGATTTTTTGGTTGTGTGAGATAGATGGTATATATAGAGGATATGCGAGAAAATCAACAATCAAGATTAAATTAGAGATTAACTTTTAATAACTGAGAATAGTTTTTAAAGTCAATGAATTGGGTCATGATAGGAGAGTATTTTAAAAATAGTGATTTGTGGGCTTGCCGGGCTTAAAAAACTTTGTCTATATAGAATACTAAAATAAGATACTCCCTCTGTCCTTTAAAGTATGCACCATTTTCTGCACGTGGATTAATGCAATATGTCGGAGAGTATTTAGGGGTCTTATAAGGCCCGTTTATGAATAAAATGATTGTTTATGGTAAATATGCATAGAAACGTTATTATAAACAATCATTTTATTTATAAACAAATCTCACAAGACCCCTAAATATCCTCCGACATATTGCATTAAATGACGTGCAGAGAATGGTGCATACTTTTAAAGGACGGAGGGCGTATCTAAAAGGAGAACTGTATTCACCAATTGCCTCCACGTGCCAATTTCAGCCTCCCCTGCATTTGTCAAGTGGCAACTCTTCAAACCGCCAAGTGTTTTTTTTCCCTCCAAAAAATTAGTCTTTATTTTAATTTGTCAAGCGTTAAATCTTAAAAAAATGCATAAAACGTACATCATTCATTTGCATCTCTTCCCCTCTCTCAATTGTGTTTCCGTTCACCCCAACCACAGTGGCTCTACAACTCCAAAGCTCATCTTTCCTTGCTGTTATAGAAAAGGGTGTATGTATATTTCGAAACACTGAATGATAAAAGAAAAGAAACACGAAACGAATTCGTGATGTAAACCGAGTCTAGGAATAACCTATTCCCGCAAGACTAAATACACCCGTATAGTGCTTACGGTATAATGCGTACAAGTCTCCAAAGGTAAAACAGTTTATCAATTCACACTGGTAGCACCACCGAGTATGAATTTCCGGCGAACTAAATTGGAATTATGAGCTTAACGGGAATTCTGCAGCGAAAGGATTTCGAGAATTATTGGGTTCGTGAGTCTGTTCGAAAGAATGGACGAAATGAGATATATATAGATGGAAATCCGACCCATCTGAAGGTTGCTGGAGTGGAGTACGTGGTGATCATGGGTCACCCACGTATTCCAGATACTCTGGAGTGTATTAATCAAATTTGTAGGTGTATCACCCAAGTATTCCACGAATGCGAAGGTTGCTCGTGTACCTGCTTAGTTTGTTCACAGAACACGCTAGATCAGGACGTGTGCAATTTGTGATGTACATCACGCTTCCAATGATCCTTGCATATTCCAACTGATTCACAGGCTCACCTCGGTTCTTCTTCAGATGAACATTCAGGTCTAGTGGTGTTTTAGTAGGTGGATCATCAAGTGCATTGAATTTCTTCAAGACTTTCTCAACATAATGAGATTGTGTTAAAGAAATTCCATTTGAAGTTCTTTCAATCTTGATTCCTAGAATCACGTCTGCTAAACCCATATCTTTCATGTCAAAATTTCTCTTTAACATGTTTTTCGTATTAACGATCACATTTGAATTGTTACCTATGATTAACATGTCATCAACATGTAAGCATACGATAACAAATCCGTTTGGTGTATCTCTCACATACACACACTTGCCACATTCGTTAATTCGAAATCCATTTGACAACATAATATTGTCAAATTTCAAATGCCATTGTACAAGAGCTTGTTTAAGTCCATACAACGACCGAACGAGTTTACAAACCCTTTTCTCGCTCCCGGGTACAATATAACCCTCTGGTTGATCCATGTATATCTCAGCATCCATCTATCCATTAAGAAAAGCAGTCTTTACATCCATTTGGTATATTTCGAGATTATGCAAAGCAGCAATCGCGATAAGTACACGAATGGATGTAATCCTTGTAACTGGAGAGTAGGTGTCAAAGAAATCATGTCCTTCTCTTTGTTTAAAACCCTTTGCTACCAAACGGGCTTTATACTTGTCAATAGATCCATCTGCTTTGTACTTTCTTTTAAGGATCCACTTACATCCTAAGGTCTTGCAACCTTTAGGGAGGTCAACCAACTCCCATGTATGATTTTGCAGAATTGAATCATATTCACTGTTTATTGCTTCTTTACAGAGAGGTGCATCTGGTCTGGAAAGAGCTTCTTTGATAGTCCTAGGTTCTTCTTCTAACACATAGGTGATGAAGTCTGGACCATAGGTCTTATCAATTCTAGCTCGTTTACTGCGTCTGGGTTCTTCACTCTGCTGCGTGGAAGGACCTGCAGCTTCACTTGATTCCTCATGAGTTCGTTTATTTGAACTCACTTCTTCTTTGTCCCTACACGGGAACACATTTTCAAAGAAAACAACATTTCTTGATTCAATTGTAGTACCTACTGTCATATCAGGTATCTCTGATTTGTGAATCAAGAACCGATAGGTACTACTATTGAAGGCGTATCCTATAAAGATTCCATCGATCGTCTTAGGTCCGATTTTCACTTGTTTAGGAAGTGGCACTTCAATTTTAGCCAAACACCCCCACACTTTGAGGTATTTGTAAGATGGTTTGCGATTTTTCCACAACTCATAAGGTGTCTTATCTTGAGTCTTAAGTGAAATTTTATTTAAAATGTGGTTAGCTGACAGAATAGCTTCCCTCCACATATTCTGAGGTAAACCCGAGCTGATTAACATTGCGTTCATCATCTCTTTCAAGGTTCGGTTTTTCCTCTCCGCAATACCATTCGATTGAGGTGAGTAAGAATATGTTGTTTAATGTATGATACCGGTTCGACACATAATTGTTCAAACGGAGCCACATACTCTCCACCTCTATCACTACGAATTACTTTAATTGTAGTTTTCATTTGATTCTCTACTTCACTTTTATAATTTTTAAAAGCTTCAGTAGCTTCATCTTTACTTCGTAGCAAGTAAACGTAGCAGAATCTTGTGCTATCATCAATAAAAGTAATAAAATACTTTTTTCCACCTCTAGTTTGCACAAACCTGAAGTCACATACAATCAGTGTGAATTAATTCTAGAGGAGTAGTGTTCCTTTCAACTGATTTAAATGGTAATTTAGTCATCTTTGCTTCTACACAGATTTAACATCTTTTGGATGTATCAACATTCTCAATTTTGAGTAAATCTAAATTCACTAAACGTTTTATAGATTTTAGATTAACATGTCCTAATCTAAAATACCATAAAGAGGAACACTCAACGATATAAGTAGAAGTAGAAGCATTTTCATTGATAATAGTGTTTTTGCCATCACGGCTTACAGTCATGACAGACATCTTAAAAAGGCCCTTCTCGAGGTAACCTTTTCCTAGAAAGATGCCAAACTTGCTAAGTACAACACCGTTTGACTCAAACACTAGTTTAAACTTACTACTAACTAAAAGAGACCCCAAAATCAGATTCTTCCGGACGTCTGGGACATGCAGCACGTCCTTCAGTTTCAGCTCATTTCCCAAAGTCAGTTTGATTACCACCATTCCGACACCAGTCACTTCAGACGAGGCTTGGTTCCCCATGTAGAGCTTTCTCCCCTCAGCAGGAGAATAAGTGGAGAAGGCAGACTTCTCCGAGCAAACGTGGCAAGTGGCACCAGTGTCTACGAACCAATTTTTCTTGTTGTCCACTATGTTGACCTCGGTCACCACAACAGACATGTCCATCTCCGTAAGCTCACGTTCAGCTACGTTCACGGAGTTCTTCTTCCTTTTGTCTTCTTTCTTGGGCTGACGACAATCAGCTGCCCGATGGTTGGGTTTGCCACAGTTGTAGCACTTCCCGCTGAACTTCTTCGGGGCAGGAGCAGAAGCAACAGCCTTGCCTTTGCCCTTGTCGTCTTGACGCTTCCTTTTCTTTGATGGTTCATCTTTCTCCATCAGGTTAGCTTTGGCCTCGATGGAAGCAATCGAGTCTTTCTTTTCCCTCTTCTTGTTATCCTCCTCGATTCGGAGTCGGGTAACAAGGTCCTCCATCGTCACTTGCTTTCGCTTGTGCTTGAGGTAGGACTTGAACTCCTTCCAAGACGGAGGGAGTCTGTCAATCACAGTAGCTACCTGAAAGGCTTCAGGCAGCTCCATACCTTGCAATGCAATATTGTGGAAGATCACTTGCAGCTTTTGCACCTGCTCGACAACAGATTTGTTGTCCTCCATCTTGAAGTCGTACAAGGTGGAGACGACGAACTTACTAGTTCCCGCGTCTTCAGTCTTATACTTCTTCTCCAAGGACTCCCATAGAGCTTTGGAAGTCGGGTACTCATCGTACACATCACAAAGGGCATCAGACAACCCATTCAGAATGTAGTTCCTGCAGAGAGAGTCATCATGGATCCAAGTGTCATAAGCGATCCTTGTCTCACGAGTAGCATCTTCAGCAGGAGCACTCGGACTATCCTCCTTGATGTATTTCACCAAAGAGATGGTGGTCAAATAGAAGTGCATCTTCTTTTGCCACCTTTTAAAGTCACTACCCGAAAACTTTTTGGGTTTCTCTTCTTTCACTACCACCGGCCTAACAACCCCTTGAAGGGAGGCCTGGTTGGTAGCCAAAAGTGGATTGACTCCGGCATTTCCTACAAAAGAATTGCCGCCAACATTTCCCACGAAGGGATTAGCACTTGAGCTTCCCACAAAGGGATTAGTGCTAGAATTTCCCACAAAGGGATTAGCATTTCCCACGAAGGGATTACCATTGGCTTGATTCTTCATCCATTCAGCAAAAAAGTTGCCAAAATTCCCAAACTCGAAATGAGGGATTGTAGTTGGATTACCTGAGGTGATTTCCTTGGTAGGATCAGGATTACCAACCTTATTAGTGTCAGAAGGATCATCCTTAGTCGGTGAAGACACGTCCATCTCGTTATCAGAGTTATGGTTCGACATATCAGTGTATCGAAATACTATTTAGTCTTGCGATTGTTATAGAAAAGGGTGTATGTATATTTCGAAACACTGAATGATAAAAGAAAGGAAACACGGAATTCGTGATGTAAACCGAGTCTAGGAATAACCTATTCCCGCAAGACTAAATACGCCCGTATAGTGCTTACGGTATAATGCGTACAAGTCTCCAAAGGTAAAACGGTTTATCAATTCACACTGGTAGCACCACCGAGTATGAATTTCCGGCGAACTAAATCAGAATTATGAGCTTAACGGGAATTCTGCAGCGAAAGGATTTCGGGAATTATTGGGTTCGTGAGTCTGTTCGAAAGAATGGACGAAATGAGATATATATAGGCGGAAATCCGACCCATCTGAAGGTTGCTGGAGTGGAGTATGTGGTGATCATGGGTCACCCACGTTCTGTAGTGGAGATAAACGCAGTTTCTCATTCTTGGGAAGCAAGACGGAATATTCCAGATACTCTGGAGTGTATTAATCAAATTTGTAGGTGTATCAACCAAGTTCGTGGACCGACTCAATTCTAAATGGGCCACCCGAAGTGGGCCGATCCGAGTTCATAAAGGCCACCCGAACCGATTGGTTCCAAAAGGTATTGGTCTATTTTATATTTTTGGTACTCTAAAAATATAGGTAAGACCCCAAAGTCCACCCAAAGCCCAATTGCCAAGAACCGTCCCGGTCCCGGGCGCGGGCTCGGGCAGGGCGCGCGCGTGTGTGTTCCATGGTTAGGGTCCCCATGTCCCAATTTAAAGAACATGCATACTTTCCTACTTATATACAAGATAATCTTCTTGTAATTTTCCAATGTGGGATGAAACTTCATTTTCCATTTCCCATGGATTTATTCAACACAAATGAATAATACTACAACTTTCCAAATTAATTTCTCACTCACCGGAAATCGGTTTTGAGATATTAAATATACCACGCTCATCTACTCCGCGAGTAGAACAACATCGTTAATTTTATTTTCCCAAAAACTAACGTTTTTACTCCTAAAAAATTGGTCAAAGTTAGGGTATGAAACCTTCATTAAAACCAATTCCCAACACTTGCCTGATCGCTGCAACGCTGCTGTACGGAGCTCGGACCAGATTTCGTGATCTGGGAAATTGGGAAAAAAAATCGTGAGATAGTAAAATGGTTTTGCATAAGGGTAAGTGGTGGTGGTGGAAAGGGGAAGAGGAAGCTCTCACGCCTATCTACTGAGTCGCAGAGATGGGGTTTAGTTCCTCAAGGTGCGATATTTAATAGCTTTTTTAATTTAAGAGATCAAATTCTAGGTTGTATTGGTTTTAAATGTATTCAAATCACTACTCTGAATTCACACTCTGTAATGCATGGTTTGAAAGAGGTAACTGTAGTTTCATTTGAATGTTTGATGACTTATCTTGTTGTTTTAAATGATCATGATTTTTAGTCTAGCAGAAGAATGAACCCCAAGCAAGAGTGTGCTGCATATCTTAGTATATATATAGTGTAATAAGCCCAGCCAACCTTTTATCAGAAGGATATTGCAAACGTCTCTCATTTTTTCATATAAAAATGACCATAATCACCTTAAATGTAGCTAGTAAACAATTTGGCAAAAGATGGAAAAGTAGTTATGTGTTTAGATGGGAGGCTTGCAATTTTAATGAAGAACTGATGAGTGTTGATTTTCTTTAGTTGGATGGGAAGATATCTAGATGTCCATTCATATGTGTGTGATGGACAAAAACCTTTTATACAATTTATGAATGCCAAAAGAAGCTGATAATTGTGTTGCATATGTTTTTATTTAGTTTTAATTGTGTATATCTTCTAATTATAATTCGACATTATTTTATAGCTGAACTTATTTTTTTCACAGGAGACATAGAGCTGCGTATATGCTTGTGTTTGTGTTTCACTGTAATCAGATGTTTGAGAGTATTATTTTTTGGGTGTTTAAGCATTCATAATCTTTAACTTTGTTGATCCTTAAAGTGATTCATGTGAATGATGTTGAACCTCGAGGTGTTGAGAAGGTGTGTAAATATGTCTTTTAAGTTCTTCCATTGTGTTTTTAGTTTAGAAGCATCAGTAAACTTGAAAGGACAACCAATATCCAGCATAGCGATAGGGGCCTCTACTAATGCCAAGAGAATGAATTACTTTCACATGGCCTTCCTAAAACACATTTTCTAAAATGATTATTAGGCGATTTGGATGATTTCCAAAATTATGATATCACCTCTTCTGCTCAAAGCCATCTCTGGATCATGTATTTATTATGATTTAATATATGAGTTTCAAAGGACTGAATTTTACATATTTCTTTTGGCCAGTGGGTGATGAGGTTTCTTTAACAATCTCTATTTTTTTTTTTCTTTTTCTATAGTGTAGCCTTGGAGATAATTATTATAGTAAATTGATATTTTGATTTTTGATTTATCTCCACATATTCTTGGTCCTTAATCCAGTTATGTTATTATAATTGTTTCTTTAAGGAATATAATTTTTTTCCCAACGAATTGGATGCTTGGTGATATTGGATGAGTAAGGGTGGAGCAGCTGCTGTTTGTAATTTGATCGTCTACATGAATCATGGGATGTTGAAACAGTTGCTAATAAAGTGCAGTATATATTTTACGGAGAATAGGTGTTTTTATCTTCTCATTTTTTCTTTAGAATTGTCTTCTTTTTAATGTGTCATATGGTTTCAAACATCTAAATATCTTTGCGCAAGAAATTAATATTGGCAATCATATTCTTTTTTATTTCATAACAATAGGCAAATTATAGAGTGAAAATGGTTCATACGTATATCATTGAAGGATATTAATTGTTTTTACTAAATAATATTAATTATTTTCATTGAAGGGTATTAGTTGTTTATACTGAAGAGTCTTAATTGTTTTTTTAATATAGACGACTAAGACTCTTCAGTAAAAACAATTAATACTCTTTAGTAAAAACAACTAATACCCTTTAATGATCCATGTATGAACCATTTTCACTCTATACATACTCTTAACAATATCATCTATTTCATAAATTATACGTTTCTTTACATAGTATAACGTATTTTAATTTTTAAGTAGCTTATAAGTTGCTAAAGTGTTTGACTAGTACAACTTATAAGATCTTTGGTAATTTATTACAAATAATTTTTAAATGAGTCCCACTACTCAAACCCCAATATCCTCTAAACAAACCCCATAATTTTAAAGACAAAAATAGATATAAATAAAATGACTAAGTTATCCTTAAATATATATGGAATGAATTATACTCTAAATTTATGTTATTTTCACTTTAGTCCTTCAAGCCATGTAATTTCAAAATTAGTATTTTAACTTTTAATTGATCTTTTTTTTTTCTTAAATTTTTTAAACCCCAAAAAAAATCTAAAAATATGTTTAAAAATGTATTAAATATTTAAATAATCAAATTAGATAAAATTAAAAAATCCTTAAAATTTTGAAAAACAAAAGAAAATAAATCAACTAAATCTTCAAAATAATTTAATTAAAACAAATCCATTTTTTTTAAATAAACTAAAAAATAGTTAAAAAGATCAACTAAATCTTAAAAAATAACTAAATTAAGAAAATTATTTTAAAAAATCTTAAAAATTCAACCGAAGCTAAATAAAAATAAAATTTTAATTAATTTTTTAGTTTAATTATTTATGATAATTTAATTAACATTTATAAAATATTTTTCTGATTTTATTTATCTTTAGTCTTTTCCTTTTTGAATATTTTTTTATTTTTTTATTCTTTTTTAAAATTTAATTTTTTTAGATTTAGATATTTTTCTTATATTTATGTAGTTATTTTATTTTTCAAATATTCATTTTAATTGAATTTTTTTATTATTTAATTTTTGTCAAATTTTATTTAGGTTTAAATGATTTTAAAAAAATTATCTAATTTTTTTTTAAAATTATTTTATTTTCTGAATTATTTTAAAATAATTGTCAAATTTACTTTTAATTTTTTTATTTAAATATATTATACAATTTAATTTATTATTAAAATTGTCTTTATATTTATTTAATTTTTGATATTTCTTTAAGATATTTATTTTGATAAATACTTATTTTGAAGATTTAGTTAATTATTATATATATTTTTTAATATGTATTTACTTTTTAATATAATTTATTTTATTGAAACCAAAGAATATGAAAAAAATTTTAAAAGTAAAAAATGAATGATTTTATTGAGAATATGGAATGGTGAGAATTTTTAGTAAGTGATATGGATTTAATGGAATTGTGGGAATGTTAATGGAGGAAGAATATTATAGGAATGAAGTGGGGTATGTTTAGTAATATATGTTGATTTTTTAAATTTTAATGGGGTATGTTTAGTAGGTGGGGTAGATTTAGAGGATTTTGGGGTTTGAATAGTGGTACTCTTCTTAAATTTATAAAAAATATTTTTTTCTATTTTTTATCTTGAAGTAGGGGTGGATAGGGGTTGGGGAGGGGCGGGATGGTTCCAAGGTGGGGTGGAGGTGGTTTGGAAAATAAGTTGGAAAATCTCAACTTATTTTTTTACAGCTTATAAGATGTTAGAAACTTATTTTATGATCTTATAAGCTGTTAAACATCTTATTTTGCCAAAAACATTGATAACAC
Source organism: Ballota nigra (assembly GCA_947034835.1). Taxonomy (NCBI): domain Eukaryota; kingdom Viridiplantae; phylum Streptophyta; class Magnoliopsida; order Lamiales; family Lamiaceae; genus Ballota; species Ballota nigra. The sequence goes on along the minus strand of OX344727.1, from coordinate 39,517,371 downwards.
TTATAAACTCTTAAACAACTTATAAGATGTTTTAAGTAGCTTATAAGCTCAGCCAAACACCCTCTTTTAATATTCAGTTTGCGATTTTAAAGTGATGTTTATTACTGGTGAATTTAATTATTAACTTATTTCTAACTAAAGGACCCTTGGGTACTTAGATGAACGCATGGAGTTGGAGTTGGAGTTGCTCAATATATTTGCACGAACATATTCTCACCCCTGAAAAGTGAAAAATGGTTTAAGAAAAGTTCTTCTTTTATTTTTTATTTTTCCATAGAAAAGATCTTTGAATTCGTTTAAAATTTTAAATTAAAATTATGTTGTGTCTTGCTTCATTAACTATAAGCCGACAGTAATATTTACATGCTTGGAAAAAATAAAAAACCGATTAAAAATATATTTATTGTAATAATTTTGCAAAAAGAAACTATTATCACATTCAAATAAGTAAAAATCCCAATAAAAAAAAATCAAGCTTTTTGTTAGCTATCTCTTTGTGAGAGTGATTAAATATATTTATATAAGTAGATGAATACACTTATTATTTAACAAACTAAAAAACTAATTAAAACAAGAGTGATTGGTTCCAGGGCTGGAATCCTCGGATTTGTACATTTTCTTTTCTAAGATTATTAATCCCTATTGGTTTACATCAAATTAATTTACAAACGGGTAAATCCAACACGGTGAAGAAGATATAAAGATAATAACACATTTAATTGAAGAGAAGCCTAAGGATAAAGAAAAACTTGAACGATGTAATCCCTAAATCAAAGCATGTTTATCAACGCATAAATGTCACTTTATTATGATATTAAACGCATCCAAAACTTTCACGTCATATGTTTTTTGATGATCCAAGTAATTTGAAAAGTTCAATGTAATTATTATTGATTGAGTTCTTGATCGATGGCATAAAACTTTATCCGTCATTGCAATAAGCCAAATTAACTGTTCTATCATTTTAATTTAAAAAGTTACCAGACTTATTAAAAACACAATACAAAATATTATTACCAACTTATAATGAATGTGCACACTGAAAAAATTTCATCTCATTTAAAAGTTCGAAAATTTTATAGAGGTGTAAAACTAAAGCATTAAATAATTTCTCTAACACATACATGCAAAAATATAATGGGACCTGAAATTGTTGAATGTAAATTCCATTTCAGCTACAATAGCAGTATTATCAGACCAAGCAATCCTTTTTTTTGCTAGATGTTTACAACAAAAGAGTTGAAAAATAACAACACAACACAAAACACTAATCAACACGCAGCCATAAAGCCTAGGGTGTTATATATATAATTATATAGAAAACAAAACTACAAAAAGAAATATGACAAGAGCCCCGTGCATCGCACGTCAAAGATATGATCTAGTATGATTAAGTTTTAGATTAAAGAAAATGTAAATTATATACATTTTGATTTACAATTTATATATATAAATATATATACACACACATTATGTGTTATATATAATAAAATATTAATAACCAACGTAATTTTGACGAATCGCACTCTAAATTTTTTGGAAATTCGTATTCCCATACCAATATCTTATCGCCCCACACTCGCACCCCGTACCTTTTCAACATAGCACAACGGTGAAATTATTTTACTAAAAACTTACCCTTCATGAAAATACCATATTTTATTTTTAGTATTAAAATATATATATATATATATATATATATATATATATATATGAACTGCTTAATCTCCGTGTGATTAGAAAATAATTAAATAAAAAAAGCCAATGGGGGGTAGGAACATTAACGCTTTCCGGGCAAATGACCGACGTTGGGATGCCTTGGGCGCCTACCGACAATAGTCGTTAGGGTTTTGTTAGGGACTAATCTAGATTTTCTATTTATTTGGCTGATTTCTCAGTTCTTTTCTCTTCGTTGAGAGCTTGATTTTCTCCTTTTGTTGAGAGCTTTTACATTTTTTCACTTCTCGCTAGATATGGACTGCCTTATGAAAAATTTATACATTACCCCGGAGGATGATGAAGCGCTGATCGTAGAGGGGGAGGAGGAGGAGGAGGACGTGGCTGGTTCTGACCTGTGTGTGGTGGGTCGTTTTCTAATTGAACAGGCTATCAACCCAAACATTATGAAGGGTCGGACGACTGATTTATGGAAGCCAAAGAGGGGGGTTCAAATTCGAGATATCGGAAGCGACCGATTTCTATTTCAATTCTTTCACAGGCTCGATCTGCAACGTGTTTTGCCTTCGGGACCATGATCTTTCGGTATTCATCCTGTGGTGTTACACTAACTAAAGAAGGGGGAGGTTCCGCATCAAGTGCCTCTTAATAAACTACCATTTTGGGTCCAGATTTCCAACATACCAGTGGGTTATTTTAAGGAGAATGTGAGTATCTTATTGGGAAATTTTATTGGAATTTTTTTGAAGTACAATGATTCCAATAGAACTGCGCCATGGTTGCCCATCATGCGTATTTGGGTCGAGATTGATGTTAATGAACCACTCAAGAGAAAGCGAAGATTGAATACGGGCTCATCTTCGACCATGGTATTTTTTGCGTATGAACTGCTTTAGGTATTCTGTTTTGTGTGTGGCCGTTTGGGTCATTCTAAAAGTATGTACGATGACCTGTTTGATGCGGATGGACAGGAGGTCACGAGGGGTTGGGATACCTCAATCAAGGCTACTCCGTGTATTGCACAAATTGGTACAGGTAGCAAATGGTTACGACAAGGTGGAGAGCCGGTTCGGTCGTCGGTGGACGCCGGAGGGGAGTCAAAGCGTAATGGAAATCAACATTCAAAGCCGAGAATCCCTATTAATGAGAGGGCTGAATTGGGGGTGAGATCTGTGGGACGTAATGATATGCATGGTAGCCACATTAATGACAATTCCAAAAATTATGGGATACTTGGTCCCATTGATGGAATTATGGTTAATACAAAAGTTTTTTAGAATCCTTGTTTCTTGAAGACGTCTGGAAAGAGTCAACATGCAGAAAATGACTATGATGCCCTTATGGAACTTAAAAAACGAAAAAAGGATAGGGCAAACAACGACCATGTTGCATCTTGAGGATAACACAAGTAATTACCGCATTTTTTCAGCTGGAGGAGATGTCGTCGGTTCTGAAGAGATGGAGGAGGAAGATGTTAATGGTCAGCATTTTTTAACGGCGGGCCCCGGCTACGGGGCTTGCCGAGAATAATGATTATCCTGAGTTGGAATTGTAGGGGACTGGGCAATCCCGCTACAATTCCTTGTCTCTGTGAACTAGTTCGAGTTCACAAGCCCGATGTACTTTTTCTTTCTGAAACTCTTTCTCGTGCTAATAAAATTGAGGATATTCGTATTTTATTGAGTTTTGATGATGGTTTTTCTGTGGACTGTGTGGGTCGAAGTGGTGGTTTAGGATTGCTCTGGACATTTTCCTCTAATTGTTCTATTAGTAACTATTCTGCCAACCACATTGATGTTAAAGTTACATGTGAGAATGGAGATTGTCGTATAACTGGAGTTTACGATTTTCCCGAAAGGGGACGTAAACGGCTTTCCTAGGCCATGTTGCATAATTTGGCAAGTATGAATAATTTACCGTGGGTGACTATAGGGGACTTCAACAATCTTCTATCTTTAAATGACAGGAAGGGTGGGGCGGTTTACCCTAATTCACTCTTTCAAGGGTTTCGTGAAGCAGTTCTTGACTGTAATTTGTCAGATATGCCCCTCCATGGGCACCCTTATACCTGGAGTAGGAGTCATGGGCCTTCCCTGATTGAGGAGTGGCTTGATAGAGCTATGACAAATTCTGATTGGCATAGTCGGTATCCTCATGCCCGGTTAAACAATTTGGTGACTCCCATTTCTGACCATTCTCCTATTTTGTTGATTTCCCAACAACATCTAGCCTTAACATGGGCCGTTATTTGGGGTTACAATCCTTAATAGGACGTGGGAAATCTGAGATTTTTAGGTTTATTCGTGACCGTTTATGGAGCAAGTTACAAGGGTGGAGAAGCAAGAAAATTTCAAAGGCCGAGAAGGAAGTTTTGATTAAAGCAGCAGCTCAGAGTATCCCCGGTTTTTGTATGAGTACATTCCTTCTTCCCCCATCTTTACTCGATGACTTACATACAATGTTGAATGCATATTGGTGGGGTCATGACACCAACCCCAAAAAGGGTGTGAAGTGGACCACGTGGGAGAAGATTTGTTCAGTGAAGGTAGAAGGGGGAATGAGCTTTCGAAACTTTCATTTCTTTAATGTGGCAAAGATTTCGAAACAAGCATTCCTTGTGTTTCAAAAGAATCATTTATTTTAGCCTTAAGTAAAAGGGGGATTTCTTGAGATTCACGCACTAGAACGCCCTTGTTGACGATCCTTTACTCCGACAACATCTAGGGTTCCTCGAACAATGTGTTAACAGAATCTTGAAGGCACGATATTTTCCCACAACATATTTCTTTAATGCGCAACTTGGTTATAATCCTAGTTATATATGGTGCAGCATCCATAGTGCCTGGGATTTGGTAAGGAGGGGCACTCGTTGGAAAATTGGAGATGGAAATTCGGTGAAATTTTGGTCTGATCCATGGATCGACGACTCAGAATCATTTTATATACATACACCGCCGGTTACCAACTTTGAGGATATGGTTGTTAAAGATTTCTACTACCCAAACTCAAGAGAGTGGGATGTTGAACTGTTAGATGAAGTCTTCTCAAATATAGAGGTTACACGAATTTTGAAGATGACTCCTGGGCCGAATGGGACGATGGACAGATGGATATGGCATTTTGACTTGAAGGGAGACTACACGGTCAAATCGGCCTACAATCTTGCTTTACAAATGGTTAACAAGAATAATGGTACTGCTCGCCCGGTTTAGAATGTTTTATGGGGTCTCAAGTTGCCTCCAAGGATCAAGACATTTTATTGGAGATTATGCAGAGGTTTCTTGGCAGTAAAAGTAAAAACGGGTCGTTAGTATCTAGGAACAGGGACAATTTGTCCTACTTGTGATAAACCGGGAATGACATAGACACTTTGACATCTATTCCTAGATTGCGAGCATGCTAAGGACTGTTGGTTGGCTACTTCTCTTTGGAATAAACTGGACGAATTGTGTTACAGATTTGATGAAGCTCAAGATTTTTTTCTTTGTATTTTGGAGGAATTTGATTCACGTGAAATTGAGAAAGTGGTGGCAACTACGTGGTCTATTTGGAGAAATCGTAATATGACGGTATGGGAAGGAGTTCAAGTTTCACCAGCCCAAACCATTCACAATGGTGCATGGGCTATTATGGGATGGAAATATGTTCGGTTGCCGAAGCCGGCTGTGCCGGACGTTCACTCGTGTAAATTATGGCATAGACCACCTTTCGGTGTAATCAAGATTAATGTTGATGCAGGGTTCCATGAGTTGATGCTCAAGACTAATTATGGCATGATCGTGAGGGATGGTGCGGGTAATTGTATTGAATGTGGGTTGGTCATGCGAGATGGACTTCTTAAGGTTGATGAAGGTGAAGCTTGTAGGGTTATGGAAGTATTGCAATGGGCGGTTGATCACGATTACCAGTCTATGATCGTCGAATCGGACTCTCTTCGGGTTGTCCAAGCATTACTGCGAAGGGATAGAGATGTTTCCATTTTCGGGGATTTTGTTTCAGTTAGTAGAAGTATTTTGGATGAAAATCTTGGTTTTAGAATCACTTGGGTTACTCGAAATGCCAATACAGTGGCACACTCACTTGCTAGGACTGCTCGACTCTTAAACGGTTCTTATTATTGGTCTGAGCCTCCATCCTTTGTGGAGGGCCTCTCCGATATTTGTAATTCTTGCCCGTAGTTGGGCTTCCTTTCAATATATATATATATATTGCCTCTCGATCAATCAAAGGACGGGTGCATTGCAAAATTATCTCTACATTACCAGAATTATCAAAATCTTCATATAGACCCACAAGAAAGAGAATTATTATTAATGAAGATAATAGATTACAAAATTCGGAACTAAAACCCTATGACTACAAAAGATTGGAAGATCCAGATTTATACACCTTTTATCAAAATTCCAAATACCTCCAAAATTTTGATTGGGAAAATTATCGACTATTTGGTGAGGGACATTTCGTACAAATTTGGGCTAGTACAGAGTGGAGAATGATCCTCCCCTTTAGTGGAGAAGGAAGTTTATTACAAGATGATAGACATATAATTAACACAGAAGATATCTCACAATCACCAAGTGATCAGTGCAGCTTAGATTCAACAGAGTTTCCAAAAACTCACCGAGATTTATAACAAAAAAGATGACAGAAGCAATGACGACTCAAGGCCCTGATCACCTTCAACAAATGCGACCAAGAAAGATTCCAACAACTGTAAAGAAGATTTTATAGATTAGCCTTTTTGAATTTTGAGGCAACACATGTTTAACGCGTTTCACTATTAACTTTTTGACTTGTATATTTTGTTTTTTAGTCTTTTGTATGTCTATAAAAGGGGAGTCCCCTCATACTTGTAAAAACACACAAGAGAGAAACACTGAATCAAAAAACTCCCTTCATAAATCCATGGCTTTCTAAGTTTTCTTTTTTCTAGTCTAGTTCAGTCCAAATTAATCCCACCAGTGCTTAAAAACGTGTTCTATTTTCTTTAAAAAAAAAAGAGTGCTCTTTCCTCCGACTTGTATATCGATCGCTGCCTGCTCCCTCTTTCCTTTTGTCTAAATTGCTGTTTTGCTGTAAGTATGTTCGTCCTTCTCTCTCTCGAGTTAAGATTTTATCTTTTTACGATTAAAATGTTTCATTTCCTGCTTAAATGTCTTTTTATTTCTGTTCATTCTTGTATTAATCTGTTATCCATCTCCTTTTATGTTTGCTTTTATTTCTGTTTTCTCATATTGTTAAATTTTTATCTCTGGTTTGTTTATGTTTCTATTTTTCAAATTTTTCGCATATATGTATATTATAAGTTCAGTATTCTTGTAAGAATTGTCTAATCCTCTTTGTTTTAGTTAATGTGTTCCTTTCCGTCTCTTTCGGAAAAATCACACCCCCCCCCCCAATTTTGGTATCAGAGCCTGAGATTCTAAGGCCAAAAGGTTTGGACAGGCTTAGCCGTTGAAGGTAGCCGTGAATGGGCAGAAATCCTTATTTTGCTAAGAACCCGCCAAAATGAGGAACTAAGAGTCTCTGGCTTTCTATTAAATTTGGATAAAGTGTGTTTTTCCTTTTGAACAGCGTGTTTTGTGTTTTGCTTCCTAGAATACGTTTAATCTTTAGAAAATGGGATTCTTTGGCCAACTAGATTAGAAAAGTCTTTTAAATATTGTTTCAACCTCTCTAAAAAAACTGGACTTTCTTAACCTTGAATCGATCACTAAGCGAATTATTGATTGTCCCAATTGTTATAAATTAACTTGTAGATTCGATAAAAATTTTAAACACTGATTACACGGTGATAATAGTCATCTGAACGGTATTACAGATTTGCTTATTAATTTAGGAGAGAGTCTTGAGAAAGATAAGAAAATTAATAATAATATTATTGAATAAATTTATAAAGGTAATATTGAAAATAGTAAAAATATTAAAAAGATTCTCAGTAACTTTGATTTTATTAAAAATCAAAACGAACAAATCATTTCTGCAATTAAAAATCTACAGGTTAAAGAAGAAATAAAACAATTAAGTTTCCGGCTTGAAAATATAAAAAGCAACAAGATTGAAATTGATACTAAGAAAATCCTAAACGAGTTAGATCAGAAAATAAAAGATTTTGAAGATAAGATTTCTAAAGTCGAAAGTCTATTAAGTGAAATAAGAATAATTGTAAACGGATAAAAACTGGAATCTTCTGAAGAATATCAAAGAGCTCTAGAAGACGTTAAAAAATATACAGCGGAAGAAAATCAGGAACCAATAACAAGCTTTACAAAATACTCTGGAACTAGTAGAGTAGACAAAACTTATCCTATTTTATTTAATTTTTTAATTAGTTTAAGGCCATAATTCTTGACATGCCTTTAACAGATACTCTCAAACCAGTTATGGAAAAGATTCCAGAATTAGAAAAAGTTATTAATACAATGGCATCAGAACAGTTCACACAGATGCTTATTTCTTTACATAAAGAAATTATACAGATTTTCTTCACCGACGGATTAATATCCGGATTAACAGTTATACAGACCAGAAGGATTCATGGTTCTACAGAGGAGGCAACATTTTTTGGCACAAAGGCCGAAAAAATCTATGCAAAAGGGGTTAAATGAATCAAATGGCTGAAACAATCCAAAAGGAAACTATAGTTAACAAAGCTATTGTCAAATTAATCTCTTTACAATGTCGAATATGGCTAGACCAAAATAAATATATAAATATTATGGCTATTCTAGATACAGGTAGTACGAAAAGTTTAATCGGTTATAATACAGTTGATGATGCCTATAATATTCCTAACAAGGATAACCTTATAGGACTAATCCAGAAATATATATATATATATATATATATACGAACTGGATTTCAGTGCAAACATTATAGTAACAAAAGCTTTCGAGAAAAAAAAAACATCACAGTAACAGAACGAAACAAATTTACCAATAGTTATCATAAATTAAAAAAATAAAAAATATACATACTACATTGTTCTACAAACAAACTTTTACCACTACCACTAAAATAAAAAAATTAGTCTTATTATGCATCATAACACCAAATGAATTAATCAAACATGTTCATTTTTCCTGAATTTCAAATAACTTAAAAATGGTGTCTTTCCAACCGGCACAAGCTTCATAACCCACCCAATAGGCCACGTGACAGCAGCAATTGCAACACAAATCCCCCATTGCTTCAAACTCAGATTCACAGTATCAGCAAAGTCCTTCAACAACTCCACCATCACAATCTGCAAAACTACAGTGACACCAATGATCCCTATAAATAATCTGTTCTTCAGTATCCCTCTAAACACATTTTGTTTCTCCAGACTCCGGGCATTGAACTCGTTAAACACTTGGCAGATCACAAAAGTGTTGAAAATCAGCGTGTTCTTCACCTTCTCATTTACGTCGAAAATTGACTTTCCCCTGAACTGCATTGTGAGGAGCACGATTATCTGGTACAGAGCTTGTGATAACAAGTTCCTCCACATCACGTTCGTGATCAACGGCTCGGATCGTCCCACGGGCCGATTGTGCATGAGCTCGTCCGTGGGACGCTCCGTCGCTAGAGCCAGCGCGCCCAGCGTGTCCATGATCAGGTTCACCCACAACAGTTGGACCGTCGTCAACGGCACGTCCCCCGCAGAAACGGCCGCTACAAAGTTCACCACGAGGGCCGCCACATTGACGGTCAGCTGGAACTGTATGAACTTTTGTATATTGTTATACACGCATCTCCCCCAACGTAACACGGTCGCTACAGATGAGAAATCATCGTCCAGAATGACGATATCCGAGCTCTCCTTCGCCACTTCCGTGCCTTGAATCCCCATCGAGAGGCCTATATCAGCCTCTTTCAACGCGGGGGCGTCGTTCGTCCCGTCCCCTGTTACTGCCACGACGTGCCCGTTCTGTTTCAGGCACTGCACGAATAGTAGCTTGTCTACGGGAGAGGATCTTGCCATTACGCGAATGTTTTCGACTCTGGCTCGCCTTTCTTCGTCGCTTAAGTTTCTAAACTCGATTCCTTCGATTACTTCCCCTGTTGTGATTTGGTCTTGCTGGAGTATGCCGCATTCTGTAGCTATGGCTTTTGCTGTGAAAATGTTGTCTCCGGTTATCATCTTGATTTCAACCCCTGCTGCCCTGCATGATTGGATTGCTTTTCTTGCCCCACTTCTACATGGATCCTTCAAGCCAACTATCCCCAATAATGTCAAATTTTGTTCACTTAAATCTTTTTTGGAAGTGTTAGTAGTTTGATCATGTGTGGATTCTTCTTCGTGTTTGATTCGTTTGTACGCGAATGCAATGCATCGGAGGCTGCTCGCGGCCATGCCTTGTATGGTTCTTTCGAATTGGGCTCGTTTTTCATCGCTCATACTTTTGATTTCTCCGTTTACTTGGTAGTAATTTGAGCACATTGCTAGCACCATCTCTGCAGCCCCCTTCCAATGCACGTGATGATGGTCATCTTTGTTTTTTATTAGGACACCGCTTCGTTTCTTCTCGGAATTGAATGTTTCAACGTGAAGGACGGTGTATTGGTGCTTCAACGACTCGATTTCCATGCCCAAATCCTGAACAGCCCAGCTCAGAATAGCTTTCTCGGTTGGACTTCCTGAGTACTCGACTGAGGATCCCGATTTAGGCTTATAGACACTTCCCGTCGTGTTGAACGCAACGCCTTGGTGGAATAATCGAACAAGATTTTGAGCGATGGACGACAAGAACTCCTGTCCAAACTCCTCATTTCCTACACATAATTTTGTTACTTTCATCTGGTTCAGAGTGAGAGTACCTGTTTTATCTGTGCATATGACTGTTGCTGACCCCATAGTTTCGCATGCCGAAAGCTTTCGCACCATCGCATGATCGGCCATCATACGTTTCATCGAGTAAGCGAGTGTCAATGTGACGGCCAAAGGGAGGCCTTCAGGGATAGCCACCACAACTATGGTGACAGCAGCGGAGACGATTCTGAGCACCGAGTTGAAGATGTCATTCAAGTCCCGATCAACCCCGTTGAATTCCTTCATGCCCTGTTCGTCCTCGGTGTTCCCCGTGAAGTAACGTATTAGCATTACAATAAGGACTAAAGAGGCGACAGCGAGCCCAACTTTCCCTATCGAAGTCGTCAGTCTGTTTAACCGCTCTTGCAACGGCGTTTGCTCGTTGGAATCACGTGTAATCGAGCTCATCATCTCGCCCCAGGCTGTGTTCATCCCCACCGACGTAACCACCATTCTTGAATACCCGTCGACCACTTTCGACCCGGACAACAGAAACGGGTTGTGAGACGCATCCACATCCACGTGATCGCTCTCCCCTGTCATGCTCGATTCGTCCACTTGGAACGAGTGTCCATCGATGAACACTCCATCAGCAGGCACTTGATCACCGATATTCAAGATCACCATATCTCCAGCAACAACATCGAAAATCGAGACCTTTTGTCGTCTTCCTTCCCTCACAACATCGATCATGATGTTATTGCTAATCTTGGACAGCTTATCGAACTGCCTTTCCTGGCGGAAGTTACTGGCGGAGGAGACGACCACCACCAGGAACACCGCCACGAAAATACTGCCGCCCTCATACCACCCCTCTTTACCACCGTGCTCTCTGATGCCAAAGGCTAGAGACAGAGCAGCACAAGCTAAGAGGATTAGAATGGTGGGGTCCTTAAAAGCCTCAATCACAAAATAGATCAACCCTCTAGGCTTCTGCTTCACATACGTATTCGAGCCAAATGTCACGCGCCGTTTCCTCAATTCCTCCTCGTCTCCATTGACTCCGTTCTCCTTGCTCGTTTTGAGAAGCTCGACTATGCCTTCAATGCCTCCAAAGGTGTGGAGATCATCTAACTTCTTGTTCTTCACCATTTCTGTGAGCTTCGTTTGGTCTAAAACCTCGGTGTAATGCTCCACCCCTCGAACATCCTCAATTAAACCAACTGCAACGGGCTTAATTTCGACGACCGCATGCGGAGAAAAGCGAGCCCGTTTCACGGAACGAGCTGCTCGTTTCGCGAGGGATAGAGACACGTATACGACAATGCAAGCAACCCTCCATTTTTTTTGGGATTTAGTGAGAGGGGTGGTGCTGATAGTCAGCAACACCGATTGAACTCCCCCATAGTAAACTCGTGCTGATGACTTGAGCTTACTAGCCATTTTTTCCCCTCAAGAATCACGAAACAGAGTACTGTTATTGGAGCAAAAAATTCAATCTACTAATGCTGCAAATAAGTCAAAAGAAGACTGCAGAAAGAAAGCTCATTCAAATGATGTTGGCTAACAATGCTTCTTATAGACATACACTATCTGAATGCAGCACTTTCCTGGAAATTTCATCACATGTGAATGTAATTACTATAATCATGCAGCCATTTGAGGTCACTGAGTTTGGTCAGCCAAATTAATCACAATCTTAGCTTGCAAGAAACAGTGGAGCAGATTCATGTTAAAGTTCTGCTAACAACCTAATATTTGACAAGATTGTAACTATAAAATGAAGAAGAAGATGAAGGAATAAGTATTTTTGGATAGGATCAGTGTTACATTTCTGAAGAAACAGAGTATTTTAAGGTTTTGATTTTTTTTAAGTATTTAAGATTGCTTGTCAACTTGTTCAAAACGCGTTTGCTAGTTCTCCATTATTTTAATATTTTTGGATAAAATTGATTTCGTGCATTCAAAGATGTTCTTTCTTTATTTATTTTAGCAATAGAACAAATTCCACGTGAGTTTATAATGTTCAGAACTTTTGAAAACTCTTGGTTTCCCATTCCAAATATTTGGCCTTGAAAATTCAATATCTTGGATCATACTCCTTAACTCAAAGCCCAAATTTTACCTTGCATTTTCGACTTGTTATCGTTTTCTAAACTCTAATTGTTTGGCTATCTATAAAGTCGAGTCCAATCCATTCAATACATCAGCTCAAGCTCGACCAGTAAAAACAATCACAATCGAAATCGAAGTCGACTTGCAACTCAATTTTTCCAACCTCCCATGCCACAAAGATACATTTATTTTCAATTTTCCACAAAAATAAATCAATTTCTATACTTAAAAATATCATTTTTTTTAATTTTTTTTACATTTTCACTTTGTAAACTCTACAAAGTAAAAGTAAAACTTTTCAAAAAATATCTCTCGCAACTTTTTATAACAAAGTGATTTTGAAAGTTATTTGTAAAGTTTAAAAGCACATCCCTAATATGTCGTGTTATATTTCAAATTAATATATAGATACCAATAATTGTCATAAAAAATGAGTAAATATAAACACAAAATGAGGAAACAAAAGTAAAATTAAAATTTCTAATTATAATAACTTTTATATGTTAATTAATTATGTGAAAAAATTTGTAAATCTATCTTTATATGATGAAGAGAGTACTAGACTTGAAACACAATTTAAGAAATATCAGATTCCAAATAAATAGATCTTAAACGAAAACCCATGTATTAAAGTAAATATCACATAATATTATATAAAACCGGCTCACAAACACATACTCATATCATATGTATCTATCTATTTAATAATAAAATTTAACCCTTCACACCATCAAGTTCAAGTAAAATTGCGTGCAGTTAAATGCATTCACATAAAAATCCCATACCTAGTCCTCAGCCGACTGCCGACTTAATAATACATAAAATATTTATTTTCTACAAACAATTAAAAGTAAAGTAAAACCCAACCTCCATTATAATAAAAAAATGACAAGACACGTTTACACGTCGTGGAATGTTAATAGATTATATCGGTGCATGCCGCCATAACAAATTTATACTATTTCAAAAATTGTGTTATTCTAATTTTTGAATGATTTAACACTAGTATGCATTTCAAGGACCTCCATTCTGTGCTACTCACAAAATACGTAGCGGCAAATTTGATGAAGGATATATTCCAATATAGAGGGGGAGGGGGAGGATGAAGAAAATATATTAAATTTCGTTTTATCGAACAAATAAAAAAATCAACTTTTTGAGATTTTTATCCTACCGAAAAAACATTAAGCACATTCAAAATTTTCGGTAAAAATGCATAATACTATCCTACATAGATTTTGGTATACGCAAATTTTAATATGAGACGGTATATCAAATTTGGGTTTGGACCAATATATATTGACACTGTTCAAATCTGAAATTTCGATGCGTTATGGATAAGTATTACTTTTTATATACCAAAATTTCGAGATAGCAAATTTTTTTAAACGAAATACTGTATAAAACAATATTTTCCGTATACCATATCAAACCAACCCTGTATATAATATTCCTAAACAGACGTCTATTTCTGCTGCGAACTGAATTTTGTAGTCTACCTCTTTAACCTCAACAAGTATTCAAACATATTACAATATGCAACTAAACTGTCAATATGTAATTAATAATCTGATCTTCATAAACAATTTAATGTATCTTGCAATTTAATAAGTATACTTTTCTTTTCAGACATTTGAAATCATAAGAGTGGATACATTAATATGAAAAAGAAAAAAGAAAAAAACACGAAGAAGAATGCGGAGTTGATTACTAACCTATACATTTTTACAAAATTTGAATAAATAAAAATCAAAGGCTAAATTTGAAAATAATACTCGGTGATAATGCATGTGATCGTATTAATTCTTGTGAAAAGTTTAAGATTTAAAAACCGAATTTAAAATTTTCAAATTTGTATGTTAATTTGTGGATCGCAAAATTTTAAATGAATCTGGGTGAGTTTGAAAACAAACACAGCCCAATGTTTAGGATTTGAGGACGAAATTAAGAATGACAAATATATTCTCATACCAAACTCACATGTTTTAATTTTAGTTCCATATCTTCTCTCCTCCCCCCACCTCTCCTCCCATGTGAAAGATTTGTGGGACTGGGGTAAAGGGTAAAAGGGGAAAAATGTTTAAAACATCAGTAAATTATAAACAAACTTTATATCATAAAACATCGTATATTTAGGAATGGAGGCGTATTATTATATTACATGTGGTACTTCATTTCGTTAAAACATATTTATTCATATTTCAACCATATCCACATCACACAAAATAAAATATCAATATACCAACAGATTGAAATAAGTACCAAACTATCAAAATATAATACTCCCTCCGTCCCAAACTCATTTTTATGATTACTGTATGCGTTGTTTTTAAAAAAAGTGTTAATATTTAAAGTGATAAAGTAGATACCTTTGGTTACTAGTGTATGGATAATATAATATTAAAAAATATTGTTACTTTTTTGCTAAAAATAGATGTAGCAAAGGAGTATGAAACAGATCATTTTGACAATGTAGCAAACGAGTTTGGGACGGAGGGAGTATTAACATTATGAAAAAACGAGACCTAATTGGGCTTTATAAAAGTCGATAGCGGATAAAAAACGGCGAAAAGTAATTTTACTTTGAAGGAGGGCCAGAGAAAATGTTGTCGAACAAGTTATAGGCCTGTAGTCTGCGAGAAAGACCGCAACTCACTTCAGCTAATTCACCCATTAAATTAGGACGAATATCAGAACAACGCCCATTTTTATTCCATGGGAATCAAGTATTCTAATAAAAAAATAAAATGATTTATTGTACGCTTGCAAAAATATTTATAATTTTATTTAGAGTTTAAACTCGATTCACATGTCATTTTTAATTTCAGTTCGAGCCATGAATATCATTTTTTTAAAAAAAAAAAAATCTCAATTCGGAACTCATTTTTTTTTCTCAATCAAAATTTGACATTTTGTACTAGTTCTTTTGTGCATCGGATTCATCGTACGACTCAAGTACATTTTTAAAAAGTTACATCTGTTACTTATTACTAAAAAGTTATACTCCCTCTGTCCCACAAATAAATTCACACTTGTTTTATTTGGACGTTCCACAATTACTTTCACACTAAAAAAAAAAAAAAAACAATTCTCTCACAAAAGTTAATATAACATTAAGTTACTATTATTTTATTCAACCACACACTTAATTACTCCACTTTCTTTTAAAAAATGAACTTCCATATGTGGAAGTAAAGGTGAAATAGGGGGAGTATTTGTTACTACTGAAAAGTCACTTTGAATTTTTTTTTTCAGTAATAACAAATGTAATTTTTCAATAATAACGAGCGTTCCTTTTTAACAATAGTCTTCAGTTACATATTGCATCTGATTCACAGGACTAAAAAGCAAAATGAAATAGAAATGTAAAGTGAAATATAATTTTTAAATTGAATGTTACGAAATTATCCCATTCGGTAATTAGCAGGGAAATTATCCCGTTCGGTAATTACCAGATAAAACTTTCCACCACCTTAAAAGCTAAGCTAGAAAACAATACGCATCCAACTCACATTTTCATTAGTTGAATTTGTAAAGTGTGTACATGTAGAAGGGAGAAGTATATATACAAATAGTTTACAATAAGTTAATTATAAAATTATTTTATAAGTATCGAATATTTGACCAGACATATCGATAATTTCACTAGGATTATTATTAACTTGAGTCGATTGTATTATATTGTAATTATTGTAAATTTTTTGGAACCCAAATTAATAATACTTCTGGTGAAATCATTGATACTCTTAATCAAATATTTCTACTTTAAAATAGTTTAATAATAAACTTATCATGAATCTTTTCATGTAATAAAAGTAATTAATAGTTTTTAAACAATTGACTTATCATGTATCTACACAATAAATCAGTAAAATAAAACATGATAGATAAAAATACTCATGTGAAACAAGTTCATGGAAGTCTCCCGATGAATTCACCAATATCTTAATACACGACAACGCTTTTTATAAGAAAAATAATCCATGAAACCGAATATCTTATAAATGTACTGTAATATTTTCTCCCTCTCCTAATAAGTTATATGTTTGTTTTCTTGTCGTTCCACAATAACTTTCACACCCCAAAATAAAAATAAAATACTTATATATTGCTCATTTTATTTCAAAATACTTTTTATGGTAAAAAAATAATATGCAATTTAACCCCACGAGTGAAAATTAATAGGTGAGCAGGAGAGTAATAATACTTTAAGAGTAGGTTTTGCATGAGACCGTCTCATGACATGAGACAATGAGAATGAGTGTAATTAGGACATGGACTCATTAACACTTTGGTAGGGGTAAGTGTTGATTTGTGTGGTCTCATGCAATGAGACAGTCTCATACAAGTTTTTGCCATACTTTAATAGGTTGACAGACATAGTAAAAAGACAATAAGCTGATAGGTTGTACAGAACATGACGCAATGTGCAACAATTTCTAGTTTAATTAATGCAAAGGAGAATTTTCAAAAAAAAAAAAAAAAAATTAATGCAAATGAGAGGCTATTAATTAAATAACCAATAAGTGCTGATGATGAAATCGATAGGCGAAGGTGCAGTGAAATTTCCTAGAATCCAATATGACACAATAACAATGACCCATACACATAGACTTGCATTAGTCCTACTTTGCAGCTTCTTCTAACTTTTCTTAAAGTTTTTTCTTTTTCATGAATATAGCCAGGTCTAAAAGCATGGCCTCTAATTTATTTTGTCGCCCTAATCGCTTCTGTTCATAACTTCATCTCCACTACTCACAAAGTTTTTTCCTCTCTTTATACTTAAGAAAGAAAAAAGAGTCATTTACGGATAGGAGCAGGGATGGCAAAGGAGCAGGTTCAAATCCGAAAGCGCATTGAACCTGCACCAAGCAACCAAGCTAGCGAGTTTGGGGCAGGTTTATAGGACCCACCTCACGGATCCACCTTACATATTAATATAAGGCCGCGACTAATAACACCCGAACTTTTGCTACAAATCTTTTTTACCAAAATGGTCTTATGTAATTAGACTATTATACCATTTACCACTTAAAATATATTAAAACATAAAATTTAGTTTTTGCTCAATACACCCAACCCAAATCCATTGGTCTCCATCATGATTTCATTCCCCCAACACCTAAACTCTTTCTCCTTCATTCTTCACTCAACCATTTAAATCTAATGCTCATGAGAGATGTCATAAAGAAATAACACATTCCGAAAAATATAAGTAATGTAAATTTTCTGAGTTTATTGTTTTATATGATATGTGTTATGGTATAAATCTATTTAGAGAAAAATATTTAGAGTTTAAAAATTGTATTGCTGGTATTTTGTTCGCGGATTTAATGTTCATGAATTCTGAAAATTGCGCATATTTGACAAACCAGAACCGAAATTTGTCATTATGTTCGGTCTAAGTTGGCCAAACACAATGATAAATGTTCGGCCTAAGTTGGCCAAACACAATGATAAATGTTCGGCCACTGTTGGCCAAACCTTATAAATAAAGTTCGCCGACTGTTAGCCAAACCTTATTAATAAAGCGTGTGCGTGCATGCGTTTTTGTTCTTTACGTATTTTCCTTCTATGTGCGTTTTTTTCTATGTTTGGGTGTGTTTGTTTTTTTGTTTTGTTTTTTGATATGGGTATGTGTTTTTAATGTAGGGCTTAAGATTTGAGTGTATGAAAATATTGAGATTTAAGTTGAAGGATAAAATAAACAATATATTACGGGTGTTTTGAAAAAACTTAAAAAATAGACCCGGATGTGAAGAGCAACGGGTGTATGAACAAAAGTTCGGGTGTTATTAGCCGCGGCCTTAATATAACTTTGTGTATATATATGCATTTATATGAACTTATATTCAAATTAATGTATTTTTTATTTGTTAGTAATACTCCCTCCGTCCACCAAATTTATAATCACTTTTCTTTTGGGGTTGCCCACCAAATTTTTAGTCATTTCATTTTTGAAAATAAACACCACTCACAAACAAATAAATAGATATCACAATACCCCCTACCATACCCTTACTAATTACTATATCTATTTTTTCAATAAAATGCTAATTTTCATTAAATCCTGGGTCCAACAGTAATGGGGTATAAATTTTGTGGACGGAGGGAGTATATTTTAGTGTACATGTTGTTTTTAAGTATTAAATAAATATTAAATATTAACTTAAGCAATTATATGTTTTAAATTTGATTTTTTAATGCTAAAATTAAATTGGGCGGGACAGGTTGGACCGGCGAAAATTCTGGCAAGGCGAGTCTTGGGATTGGCCAAACCTGTGCCAAGTTCGTCTACTATATAGAGGAGAGGAGACTGGTACCGCCTCACTTAACATAACATGACTTGGTCGTTATATACGGACAAGTGGAAACACATGCAAAGACGAAGACTCCACTCATTAACAAAACTAGAATAAATCTGAAGTCTTTGCCCACTTCCTTCTTTATTGGAAAGGAACTCTTAAGATGAATTACGTAAAAGAAACTGCAATTTCAACAAGTAACGATTAATTAAAATGCAAATGCATGGAGAGCAATTGAGTCAATGAAGTAATGGAGCAGCTAAAAATTAAACCTACCTCATACCAAATTTTCTCGTCCAAAAATTGGTCCAGAGAAGAGAGTGCTTTGCAAGTCATGTGTAAATTCAGGTGGGCATTACCTGTTTCCAAGGAAGAAAATATTGTCATTAGTAAATACACCTTAATGTCCTGAGAGGGGTCCAACATCAAATTACTTTAATAGCACACAAAAAAAATCACCAGTAATCTATATATCCTGATCATTTGAAATGGATCTCTCATCAACTGCCCAGATTAATCCAACTACCTATGGCTGTATTCCCATTATAGCTCAAACAATCAGCATTAAAATTGTAAAATCCTCTTACTTTGGCAAATATTACCACACGGTAATTGGTGCTAATCAATGATTAAGGACCAATATGCTCACAATTATTCAATCACTTATTTGTTTCAAATGGCACCTAAGTGCAGGTCCAGAAAGTTTGCCAGATCTCTATAGTTATAACATAGAAAATTTGTATGCAGACAGAGGATAAAGATATTAATATGTCTATCAATTATTTTAGAGATTGTCAAATGAACAATTAATGAAGCAAAAAAGTTTCAGGATGATAATAATATTTGGAGTAAATAAGAAATACTACCCCTGAGGTTTGATCTCTTTACAGAAAAGTCATATTATGTCTTGAACTACAAATAACTCTTGACGTACCACAAACACTTCCCCAAAGGTTTATGATTTTCATACAAGTACCCCACTCAGCCGGAGCAATTTGTAAAATAGAAGCAAACATCAAGGGGATGTGTGTAACTTACAACTTTATTGGGTTTTTTTTGTTAATAGGTCAAACCTCAAGGGCGGTTTCTGTAAATATCCCTAACAACTACATGGTTTGCTAAAAAAAACTATATTTGGTTTCTTCCTCTTCATGTAAACATTTTATTTTGTTCATTACGAACCAAAATGAAGGTCCATTTTTATGCATCTACCTCGAGGAACTATCATAATTAATAAAATGAGATGGATGTAAAATTAAGCAACTCATTTCCAGCACTTAATCCGTTAAGCATTACCAGCATGTATGAAATGTACCAGCACATCAGTTGCATCTTATTTAAAGGCAGCAATAATTGAAAAAAATATGCATGATAGACTTTTCATTTCTGATAAATTAAAAATGATGTAGGACTTGGACAAAATGATATATGAAGTAGAATTAGACTTTTGCAAAATAAACAAAGATGATGAGGCATTTATACTGTTGGATTTCAAAAGCTCAACCTAAGGTGACAAAAGCATTTGACATTTGGTTCATCTGGAGATAAAAAAGTCAGATCCAGAAATATTACCTGCTCTGCGGTGGCTCCAATGGAACTTAATATTAATCTTTGCCATCCACACCAACACATGTCTTCAAGTAACATTATTGAAGAACACGAGCAACTAAAGTAACACGTACAACTCTCCCAACAGGCATAATAAGGGACCAATAAAGGCCCAGCTACAGCATTACCAATTTTAACTTCACTGTGTCATCAAAATGTGACTTTATGCTGAAGGTCCATGCACAGAGCACCTTTTTGTATAGAGCACCTCATTTATCTTCCTATAAAAGGTCCCAGGATGTCACTCTTAATCCCTGCAAATTATTGATTGCTTAATTCACATAGGAACATAGTGGGTTTTCAATTGGAAATGGGTTTGCTAGACCTTTGAAGAGGCTAATAAATAATTGAGGGTTTCTAGCAATAGTTAGAAAAATAAATTGAAATTGATGAGATCGGATATTCTGTTTCTGACAGTGGTGAAATCAAAATCGTTGGTTTTTCAACTCCTCGATTTCTCATTTATTGCTTTTGATTCTCCCATCTCGATCAGTTCAAATGAAGTTATAACAAACATAAATTTAAGTTTTGACACTTGTTAACATCTAAACGCAGGGGAACATACTTTGCTCATACCCTATTACTCATTAACAGAAGTCATGCACCTGTGTTCCCAGTTCTCATAACAATAAGCATTTTCAAGTTTCAATTAATAAAAAAGGTGAACTGCATAAGGAAATAAATAAAGAGATATAGTAACGTTCCCCACCCTTAGATAACGAAATCCTAAATAGCAACATGACAGAACTTGTTTTAACCATGAAGGGGGCAATTGGCCTTTATATGGTTATTGACCAATTGAACCCAGCATTTACTAAATAACAAAGCATGTTAACTGAACAAACCTGTCCTCTTGAAGTATATCAATGAAAATGAAACCACAGAGGTAACATACAAAATAATTATATTTGAAATTTATAATTCTGTCTTCACCCAAGATTTTACAACAGTTACATTGATAAGTTGATTAAAAGACTTGATTGTCTATATTTTGTAATTACAGACAATTATGGCTGACATAACTATGGATTTTTGTGACTTATCACAACAAATGCAAGAATCTTAAATATACTGTCTAGAGCTTCATTAAGGGAAGCTCAATAAATAACAAGTAGACATATTTGTTCTGTTTTTACCTAAGATTAACCCAACGTTTAAGAATATGGATTAAGGGAAAAAAAATTCCAATGAAATGGCTTTGCTTATGGAAAACATTTCATTCCATGGACTATGTTATATAGACGGAACTTGTTAACAACCATTTAATTGTAAATCTGTCACCTTTCACAGCCTAAGGACAAAACTAACTAGAGCTTCTTGAATTCAATGCAATGAACTGCATGATTTTAGTAGAAAACAAAATGATAAAATTTTACAAGTTGTAATTTGTTCACTAGAACATAAGAAATAGAGTAGTGACTAGTGACTATTAAGGTATTAACCATGATGTCGACTAAAATGTGAATAGCAGACTATAAATAGCCACTACCCAGCAACAACTTATCCTCCTTTAAGCTCAATATGCATAGCAGGTGATAACAATACATATAGCTAAGTGGTGCATGTAACATTTTCTGAATCATGACGTTGAAACCAGGGTTTTAGAAACTTGGAATCATCAGCTAACATTGCAAACCCTATTGAAGACTAGTTAAATTATGTTGGATATGAAAGAAATATTGGCCGGACTAACTGCAGGGTTTGTCTGCATAACTTAAAGATTTGTTATTTACACCTTATCAATCCATCAACTAGATAACGCACTTCAATTTCCTTCACATAAATCTTGACGAGTCAAGGGATAATTACAGTTCTTCATTTTGTTGGACTTGGATCCCATGGGAGAGCACATAAGAGTACTACATCTCAAGGGAACTTCTGCTTATTTATCGTAACCTAGTTTTTTACCATGCAAAGTAATGGTAGCAGCTCTCATTACCTCTTAAACATTATTTTCACAATTAACTTATTTCCATTTTGAATGAATAAAGATGGAGATCTGGGAGAAGGTAACTTCAAGTTAAAAAAAAAAAAAAACTTATTAATTATATGTGTTGTGAGATCTTATACAATTAGTCCAATATTTGCAAACCTCTTTTCCCTCTGTATTTTGCATTAGTCTATGTTTCAGTCCTCAAATAACAAAGTAGCGTAGTAATTCCCACTATCAATTTGGCTTTTCCCCCTGACTTTCAAGAGTCGTCAATTGGTTTTTCAACTTACAACATAGGGAGGTTGCAAAATTCAACAACTCTTTAAGATATCTGGCAGAAGGCAGTTTCAAGTTCTAATATGATATGGCTTACAATATTGATGAAACAGTCTGCAAATAAATAGAATCTAATGTTAATTTTGTAGAACTAAATCAGCTATTCTGTTTCTTCTTCTGTGTATTCTACATCAATCAACTTTTCTTATCAAGTTCAAATGACAACATAAATTTATTTCCAACAGTCAAACTAACTCGTTTCCTCTATAGATTTCATGAAACATCAATTAGTGTTTCAAAGTTCTGATATTGGAATGTTGCAATTATCAATAACTCTCATTGGTATGTCTTTCTTTAATCATAGATTTTGAAGTTTTATGTAACACGGTATGACTTCTGACCCATGCATTACTCTGGCACTCAGGTACGATCATGTAAACAACAACAAACCAGCAGAGTTCACTCCTTTACATGACACCTAATTCCGAATTGGACAGACTTATATCAAATAAATAAAAGAAAAGCACTAGCAGCTAATAAAGTATAAAGAATAGTAGATGCAAAATATCAAGATGACAATTGCAAAGTACACCAACAACAACAAAGACTGAATCCCACTATATATGGCGATTCACCTATATGGACCATATCTAACCATCATTTTTTACTAGACACATGTTCACATTTATATTTAAGTATCACATGCCATTTTTAATGTTTTATAGGCCTTCATATTCCTTTTTAAATTTGAGTTGAAGATTTCTACTTTAGGCCTCCTATGCCCATGTCCAGAACATCTCATGTTATTTTTCCTAATTTTCTCATCAATGGGCAGTACCACACTTCATCTTACAATAAACAAATCAAATTTTGCAATGACATAAATACAATTCAATAGGTTAAGATCATGAATCATAACATGTATACAACGAAGCTCAAAAATGATTTCATAACGAATGACATCCGTGCACATAGCTTAAATCATAGAACAAAAGACAGTATGAAACTCACGTTTTGAGTTGCAATCCCAAACTTCACCTGCTGGAAATGATCCAGAAAACCTCAATTCTCACAAGCAGTTCATTTCTTCTTCCCTACCAGCTCCAAAAACCCAACTAAAAGCACAACAGAACCAAGAAAAACTCATACGCTATCTATACAAATAAGTTTAACTAATCTTTCTCAAGTATTCCTCAATATCCGTCTCATCAGAACCCAACAAATCTCTGCCTCTAACATTAGTTACCTCATATTTATGTCTAAACTCACCCCAAGATTTATCCACTCCCCAAAATCTACCCCCACAATTCTTTTCATTCCCAAAACACAACATAGAAATCAACCTAAACGCATCCATCCAGTCCACTTTTCTCAACTCAACTCCACTCACTCCAATCCTTGCATTCCTAAACGCCGGTTCACACTTTTGCTTCGTAAAGCCGCCACACCTCTCTTTGGCGGCCTCAAAACAGGCTTCCATTTCAATCTCCTCGCATTTTGCTCTTTCATTGAAGTCCTGTTTCGAATAATTTCCCAGAACAGCTTTCCACCATGGGGGTTTGCATTTGTTTGAAGCGGATATGGAGCACCCAATTCGCGCCCCGGTTTCGCATTGTGAAACTATTTGGGCTTTGCAATTCTGGTATGCGGTTGCCCAAGCACGTTGGTTTTTGAATGCAAGGAGGTATGGCCCGGAAGACATATCGTCCAACGGACCCGCTTTGATCGGCCCGCGTAGAAGGGGCAGGGGATGAGGAAAGGGGATTAGGGTTGCGGATGCGGAGTAGTCGTCGGAACTCGGAAGCTTGCCGTCCATTGGGCGGTGGTTATGCTAAACCCCGATGCACAAAGAAAAATCAATCAAACCAAATTAAAACCAGCGTTCGATACTATGACTCTGAGCATTCATCTACACATTTTGTTTCGACATTACCACACAATTTTGTAAGATATATTATCAAATAAAAACTAATATACCAATAACAGACGTAAAAAAATCATCATATTCGTGTCAGGTTACCTAATTATAAATAACTGCAAGAAATCAAGATATTATGAAGAAATAAAGATAAGCAGAAGGAATCCGATGCGCACATCCATTGGTCTGGGAGAAATTGTAATCTCCCAAGAAAAAGTGGCAGATTTGAGATGCTCTGATTTCAAGTACTAGTAGAACAACACATATCTAATTAACAAGCATAATGTGCATTGCCCTAGGATGATCACAAATCAGTAATTAACAACTAGAGAAAACTAAGTACAATATAATTCAGTTAAAGCAACAATTATTTGTCAGCAAATCCATAATGACCAAAATTCATACTCAGAAAACCACACTAAATACTGAAACAAACAGAAGTCCTGAATGACTTTAAGATGCCAATAAGATCAAGAAAAGAGCGAAAAGTGATGAAAAAAATTGATTTTGCGAGCACGAACTAAAACGTGCACTCAATCACAGGTTGCGGAAAGGATACAATCAGAAAACATAGGGCAACACCAAATCAGACCCCATTAACCTATGAAATTGGTAAAATCGCTGTAAGTCTACATGAAATAGCAATCTCGAAAGTTAACAAGAAAACCCAAGCTTTTATTAACTGTAAAGGAAGATTCGCCGCTCCAATTATTCACCAACATAATATAATCACGAAATCAAGAAATTTGAGATTACCTGATCGGAGATATCTTTAGAGGAGATTGCAATCGATGACTTCCGCCAAAGAGTATACAGAGGCTCCGCTTGGTAGGGGTTATAGGAATGAGGGGTATAATATTATGAAATACTATTTTAGTATGAAAGGTGAGATAAATATTTTATTATGGGTGATTGGTAGGATGTACTAAAATATGTATTATTTTAAAATGTTGCTTGGTAGAGTGTATAATTCACAAGATAAAGTAGGGTAAAATGTGAAAATACAATTTTACCCTTTTGATTATAAATTAATTTATTACCAAAATTAACCCAACCTCACGCATACTCCCCTGTCACCACCATTATCGTCAACAAAAAAAGAAACCAGAAAATCAACAAGCAGGTATCAACCATTAATTAGATAAAACAATTCACAAATGAAACAAAATTACCAAGAATCCAAATTCATGTTCTTCTGCTCTTTCAAGAAACCAATTCACCTACACCAAAAACCAAATAAATGCATCTCTAATCGAATAAAAAATTGCACAAATTAATTGAAAACAATAGTTGAAATCAAAACTCATTATAAAGTTACATCGCTAATTAAAACAAATTGAATCAAAACCCACCAAAAATTTCAAATATTTCTTCAATTTTGGGTGAAGAAGATGAGAAGGAACAACGGCCTGCCGGCGACGATTGAGGTGCTAAAGAAAAATGCCGCAATCGATGTAGTCAAGATTAGGGTAGAGATGATGACTAATTCTTCATGTTCCTTGTTCAGGCAGCGGCAACGAAAAAAAATAACTCGACGGCGGTGGTTGGAGACGGCAACGGGATGGAGTCAGAGACGAGATAGAAGGGGCATGTTGTGGAAGGTTGAGAAGAAAAGGCGTGGGGAAGATGAGGGTAATTTTGGAAGATTCTCACACTGTAGAAGTCATATGGTTTGAGTAAGGGGGTGAAGGCAGTATAAACATTTTAAAGGGCTACAGTAATTTTTTACTACCACAAGGCCGGGTCGACGTATTACGGGCGGGTCAAGCTTATTTCTATCCTTTCTACCAAGCAACTCACAGAAGGAGAAAATGACCATAATAAGGGGCTTATATGTCCAACCAAGTGGGGCGAGAGTGTAAATAAATAGAAGCAGGGGATGGAAATGATATTAAAACAAAAATTGTGCGGGTAATAATAACTTAGAAAGGGAAGGAAGGATGCATTTTTTACCTTCTGAATAAATCGGATCAAAATAATCGTTTCCTAGTCGGGTTGGGTTGTGGTAATTTATTTTATTTTAATTTTTTATGGCACTCGCTCCTTCAGACTCCAACTTTGAGTTTTGGAGAATTTTATTGTTTTAAAAATTAAAAAAAAAATGAGAAGTTTATTTAAGATTGGACAAACAGCTGTTAATTAATTAAATGTGTGTATATACTTCTTTGGCTGATGTAAATATTATTATTAATAATCATAATATAATATAAATCTAATCTACTTTCTCCTTTACTAATATTTTACCCACTTTCCCTTTTTAATTGTTCATCAATCTTTTACTCATTCTTTTTTGGAAATAAAGACCACTCACAAACAAATAAATGGATCCCACAATACCTCCAAAATACCCTTACTTTATTGAGTAGGTTTTATATGAAAACGCTTCATAATAAACTTAACATGAAATAGTTTTAGGGTCCGTTTGGTAGAGGTTAAAAAATTAGTAGATAGTTACTAATTTAGTATCAAAAGAGTGGGATTTGTATTATTTAATAGTGTTTGATATGGTATAAAAAAATATCTATTATTTTAATATGTGTGTTTGGTAGAGTGTAGTTAAATTGATATAATTTTATTTAAGTGGTTGAAAAAAATATTAATGACAATTAACCTAATTAAAAATTTATTTGATTCATTTAATTAATCTAATTTGTTCCAATAATCCTCGTCCATCTCCCCAAAAAACCCCTCTCTCCCCTCCTTGAAAGTCCTCCTCTTCGTCAATTCATATTCTCAATCGATCGAAATTCGAAACCAAATCAACAATTAACTTTTGAAAGACAGAATTGAGGGCTGGAATTAATAATTGGAGCAAACACAGCCACCGCCTCGCCGGATCTCACCGTCACCGCCTCCGCCTCGCCGGATCTCACCACCACTCCCTCCGTCTTTTGTACCTTGCACCACAGAAACTTGATCTGGCCTCGCCCGACGCTCCCGCAAGAACGAAGCTCTCGCCGCCTCACCCGTCGCCGCCATGGTTGCGCCGCCTCACCCGCCGCTGCCAGCCTTACGCCGCCATGGTTGCGCCGCCTCGCCCACGCTCCCGCCGCCATGGTGAACTGGTAATAGTGGAGATAATTAATGTATTTTTTAGATTTAGTTTCTGGTAATTACTTTGTAAATTGAAGTGAGAAAGATAATAACACCAAATTGGTGAGATACAGATTGCATTCGAGAACAATGTTTTGTAGAGATAAGGAGGTAGTTGGAAGAGCGGGGTGGATGGTTTACCGGGTTTGGGAGACGGAATCTCACACCCAACTCACCCCTACTAAACATACCCTTAGAGTATTATTAATCTCATCAGAAATATCATTAAACCTGTCAGGAGTATCATTAGTCTGAGTTCAAAAAAATTTAAAAAAATTTCTTGAACTCAGACTAATGATACCCCTGATGAGATTAATGATACTCCCGATGAGATTAATGATACTTTAAAATTATTTCATGATAAACTTATCATGAACTATTTTCATTTAATACTTTGTCTACTTTATTTATTTTATCTATTATTTTAATAAAAGACTAATTTTTGTTAAATCTTGTGTCCAACAAGAATGGGGTAAAAAAATTCGTGGACGAGGGAACATTAATTTTGATAATTTACTATAGGTAATTTCAAATTTAAATAATCAGTAAAGGGCAAATGAACTCAAGAAAAATATATTGTGAATCAATGTTATCGTAATTCTTTTTTTTTGGTGTGTTACTTTCCAATAAAAGTATTGGTAACTTTTCAATGGTAACACTCGTAATTTTTAAAAAATGCACTTGAGTTGCACAGTGCACCTAGCGCTAGGAATGTAAATGAGTCAAGTTGTTTGTGAACTATCCAGATATCGGCTTGAAAAATATTCGTTTGAGTTTGTTCATCAGATTTCACGAGTCGAGCTCGAATTCGAGCTCGAGTCTAGTCGTATTCGGCTTAAGAGCTCACGAACCAGCTTGTTTATGAAGGTCACAAATAAGCTCGTGAACAGACTCGTTAATAAAGCTCACGAACATGTTCGAAAGTAGGCTCAATATGAGTTCGATTAGTTACCTTTTTTATTAGACATAAATAAGTTATTCTATTACTTTTGTGTATTTTTTAATTTTCAATGAGCTTATCGAGTCGAGCTCGAGCCAGGCTTGTTTACTTTGTAAACAATTATTTCACGAGCCGAGCTCGAGCTATTCGTGAACTCAATTATTTACACACGAGCCGAGCTTGAGCTATTCGCAAACTCAATAATTTATACACGGGTCGAGATCAAGCCTTAAAATAATCAAACGAGTCATATTCGGCTCGTTTACATCCCCACCTGGCGCATACAAGACTAAGCCAAATTTATTAGTTTCTTTACTTTGTCTTAACGACTAAGTATAGTGTGAAACTTCTTCATACATAAATTAATTTTCAATACTTGTTAAACGAAAAAAATCATATTCTTTAATGTAAACAACTCATACTCTTTAGTGAAGCAACTCATACCCTTTATGTTGGGTTTTAGAGGCACGTAAACACGTAAAACATGCGCAGCGGAAAAATCGTTCACCAAAACGAACAGTTAATTACATAATTAAATACAAGAAATCTTAAACAAGAATTATTACAGTGCTTCGTACGCGGAATCCTCCACTATGGTATTCACGCAACAACTATTCACCGATCCGCACCGAGGTGCCAGTATTGAATCTCGAGACGAACTTGCTAGGAAAACTCGAGCTAGAGATTTTATGGAGAAATTATATTTCTTGTGTGTTTAAGAATTCCCATAAGACACATATTTATAGGGATTAACTTGGCTTAATTCCTAAGCAAGATATCGAGCCTAGCCCGTATATATAATCTCTACGAATTATATTTACCCAGATATGTTCCTACAAATAATATATTTGTCATATCTATTATTCTTGTATAATAATATTCCAAATATTATTATTGGAATTTCATATTTAATTAAATCCAATTTAATTAAATAATAATAATAATTAGTTCCCAAATATAATTATTATTATATTCTCCATAAATTAAATAATATATCTAATATAATACTTAATCAACCAACTATAATCGGTGAACTGACATTGCTTGTTGTGTGCCCCATAGGCCCTCGTATATCGAGAAATTAGTCAAACTAACGGTCTTAATTGAACTCTAGACAATAAATCAGACATTCTCAATATATGAGGTACGTTGCGAGGAAATCTGCAACTACCTGTAATATTGTAGGCTATTGTGATATCTTCCTTTCATTCGTGAATACTCGATTAAGCCTTGAACATGATGAAGTGTCTATTCAAATAACTTAATAATATTATCTCGAATCACTAATTGATCATTCGTGTCGCGCTTGGCCACAAAGTCCAAGTCGACGTGCACCGGCTGATATCTTAAATCCACATTGATAAATGAATTCTATTCTTGGCTCAACTACCACACATATGTATTTCGTGATGAACCCTGTCATATCTACCCTTGGAGGATGCAAGCGTCGGTCTTGGTCAAAGTCCATCACTCCGCACATGTCGTGCGTATTGACCTCAAGTCAGAGGAGTATCATATCACTCCTACTAACCGAGACACTCGTAGACACATTATGTGGAATTACATCAAACGGTTTCTCGGATGGGTATACCAATACCCTCTAAGGTATTTGTACATCCATTATGAGATACCTAATATCTCGTAGTAAGTGAGATCTTACTACACTCTCCTATAGAGTATAATGCAGATCACATACCAATCTCCATTGCATCATCACTATCCTATTCTTGATGATCCTTGATTGGGGCTATTTGAGAATCGTACTTAAGTCATCTGAGTTCTCACTCACTCAATGACAGTATTGATTCAGGGGAACACAAATATGAATAATGCAAACAATCAGACATAATATTCAGATAAGTGTAAAGTCATACATTTAATATTAACTCAATCAATAATATTAAACCATAAACTGAATATCATCTTAGTATTATGTTCTTACAAAGGATTGTCTCTAGGACACTAACACTAACACTTCATACTCCTCAACTCATACTATATAATGAAAACTTGTACCCTCCAAAACTAATACCCTTTAGTGAAAACAACTAATATTCTTTAATGAAATAACACATACCTTTCAAAGTGTTTAACGTGTGAATCAGTCTCACTCTATACTTTATCTTAACAATAATATTGTGTAATGAAAACAATTGATATTGTCTTGAGTTGCATAGTGGAACATGTTTACAAGAAATTTACACTTAAAACTTATTAAAGTTAATGATAATCTTTTAAATCATATTTGAGATTTTGTTTGGAAAACAAATAATATATTTACATTATATATGTACGGAATTAATCCTATGTCTACTGGTGGGCACAAACTTATATGCTCACCGCGAATATGATAATGACACATAAGCAGTGTTGATAGGCGAACAACAATTTGCAATAGGTGAATAGGTTTTGAGGCCTAACCAGGGATTATGGACACCTAATGATCAAGTCATGAGAGACGAACAAGTATGATGTAAGAGTGGGGCATAAACTAATCCAAATAATGCACATACATCCACCCATACATATGGCGAACAACTTCCACTGAAGATGGAGATCCAGATTATCTAATCCACGGTGAGATGATGAGCGAGTAACTTTATACCCATAATTCCCAAGAGGCGAACAACTTACAATGCAAAGCACATGATGGAGATCAGCAAACAAAGCACTGACGAACAACTCTATAGACGAGATAAGTTACAAATGAAGACTTTGTAACTAAGTTTAACCTTAGATAAGGTCAAATCGACACATGTCAATCATGCAAGTGTGGAAGTCCATGAGTCTCATCTACCTCCTAGTTTTGTATAAATAAGTTATTCTCCCTTAATAAAACATAAGTTCAAATATACATAAAATTCTCCCTACACACACTTATACACCACGAAATGCATACATACGAAATAAATACGTAATCAATATACGTATTTATCATTTTCTTATCCGATCTATCATATTTACTGTAAACGGTAGTAATCAATCACACGAATTTTTTTGGTGATCTTAATTCCGGTTAAAAACAGTCACTAATCCTTGAGATTAGATCCAATCACCAACAAATTGACACTAGAAGGAGGGTGGATTCGAACCTTCGCATCGTGTTAGATTGCAAAGGATTTAAGTCAAGAACTGGAAGATTTGAAGACGTTCTTGAGTTTCTCTGTATAAACTCAAAGAAAGTGTTCTTGGTGTTCTAGGTGTTCTTCAATTAAAGATTTGAAGATTTGAAGATCCAAATAAACATATAATCAAGATGCCTCAATCCAAGGAAACACAACTCTCACATCCTTCAGCTAGGACTCTGGCGACCAGGGCTTCATCCACTGGCCGTCGAGCACAAGAACCACAGCCAGCAAACAAAGCTAGACCATCAGCTGTGACACACGTTATGCCTCCAGAATTGGAAGCATTGGCTAGCAACCCTGGCGAGCTAGCCCGAACCATAGCTGTTTTGCAAGCCTTACAGAAATAGCAAGAACAACCTGGCCCCTCACAAGTAAGAGCCAGATCAAGGCCTGCTGAGACACCTAGGCTCAGGCCAGTCCGCAACGAGCAACAAAATGAGGCAGATAGTGCCTAATTCCAAAGGGCTAAAGGCAAAGCAAAGATGATTGAACGGGTGGAAGGCCAAGCAGAGTCTGTTCCCAGCCGAGCAGCGGAGTCAAGTCATGGGACTTCACGACCCAGTGTACTGGATAGACTGGGCTGACCCCAGGCAGCACAAGAAGTTGCTCGCCCAAGGGTAGGAGATGGGAGAATAGCTCCAGTACCAGCTCGTCATTCCGTACACGAAAGACTGTCCATATCAGCCTTTGAGCATCTGGGACCGAATGCGGCGAGCAACCCGAGGAGGCCAGCTCATGAGATATCCCCGCCAAGCGAAGGACTGCGATGAGCAGAAAGTCATGTACCTCTGCTCGCCCAACAACCTCCAAGTCGGGGGGTATCGTTGGATGAGTTGATATCCTTGAGAAAGACTGTAGAAAGCATGCAAGGTCAATTCGACTTGCAAAGGAGGATGGGGGCGACCAACATGCCTACTTCACTATTGTCGACCATAATTCTGAAGGCCCCAATCTAGAAAAAAATCCAATTCCCGGCAAGTATCCAGTATGAGGGCACAACCGACCCCCGAGTTCATTTAACCAACTATTCTGATTATATGATCTCCATGGGGGTAAGTGATGCCACCCAATTCTGAAATGTTTCCCTAACATTAGGGGATCGGGTGCACAAATGGTTCTCCGCAATGCCACCAACATACATTCATTCTTTTGCCCAACTGGGCTGGGAATTTCTCTCCCACTTCTCTACAGCCGGATCGTACATTTCCCTAAAATACCAGTTATTCGACCTTAAATAATCTGATGATGAATCGGACCGGTCTTTCTTGGAAAGATTCGATAAAGTGCTGCTAGAAGGGGAGCCTGTTAGTGAGGATACTAAGATTGTGGCCGTTATGGCCGGGTTAAAGAAGGGCACATATCTATGGAAGGAAATGCATCTAAAGTGCCCAAAGAACTATGCAAAATTCTGGAATCAAGCCGACATCTTTGTCTCCATTCACGAAGCTTTACAGACAAATCTGGGAGACAGTGAAGCAGACCAGAAGGAAAATCCAAAGAAGTCTGGCGGAATCGGCTACCGAGCCCCGAAGAATATTAAAGCATTCAACAAAGGGACAAAGTTGAAAGAAAACTGAACCCGGTGCTTGTCGTATCCATCGGTACGGTGTACAACAATATGAAAGAGAAGGACTTGCTCACCCCACCCAGAAAAATCTACCAAGAGACTAGCAAGCTCAATCCGAACAAGTATTGTGTCTACCACCAGAATGTGGGGCACTTTACGAGTGAATGTCGAGACTTGCTAAAGTAACTCTGGCGAATCTATGAGGAGGGCAAGTTATCTGACTTTGTTAAAAGGCAACCTGGCAAGAGACCTCGGGCTAACAACGATCAAAGCTCTGATGACGAAGATGAACAACCCATCAAGAGCAATACGCCAGGGAGACCAGCCCCAGCCGCAACAACAAGTCCGGCTAGGGAAATTTTGATGATGTAGTCGCCTGGCCCCGTTGGGGGATGTTCAGATGGACGGGCTCCAATATCCAAAGAAAAGGAAAAGCTGAGTTACGTGTTGTAGCTCATGTTCAGGAAACAGGAGTCAACCCCACGGTCAAGCAACTTCCAAAGTTGACCTTCAACGAGAAAGATCTGGATGGAATCCTTACTCCCCACAATAACTCCCTTGTCATATGTGCGAATATTATGGGGACTAAGGTACATCTCTTGTTGATCGACACCGGAGCCTATACCAACATTATCTTCAAAAATATGCTCGACCAACTTGGGGACTATACGAGCTACATTGAAGATTGTAATTATAGAATACTAGGTTTTGGTGATGCTGTAACTGTCCCGCTAGGGATAATAAAGTTGGTTGTCGAACTTGTATCGACCGAGGACCGGAGAGGAGATTGACTTGGATGGTAGAATTTTTTATCATAGATCAACAATCTACTTACAATGGGTTCCTTGGTCGACCCTTCTTAAATGAATTCAAAGCGGCAGTTCAACTTACTATTATTGTGTAAAGTTCCCAACCTCGAAAGGTGCAGGGTCTTTGAAGGACGATCAAAAGAAAGCAAGAGAGTGCCTCCTCTAACTTCAATCCAATAAAAAGGAGTCTCAATAATAGAAGGATCCACCAGTTATCCAACAGATGAACCACCTGTTTTGGATGATATCCTGGACTTCAGAGAAGACCACATGGAGTTGGACAAGCAGCCCCCAGCCCTAGGCGAGCAGCTCTCACCAGCATGTATCAGAGGTAGGAATTCCTACACCTGCCGAACAACACATGGATATTGGCGAGCAACATTTTTTCAATGATCTGAAGGGCTGAAACCTAACGAATAATGTTGGACCAAGGCAAGCAGATGACCTTGAACCTCGCCTTGAAGCTGACCCAATGGACATAAAAAATAATTTTAACCTTGAGGGACCGATAATAGATCCTCGTTGGAAGGGATAAAAACGACGAGCAACTCCAGTCGAAGAGCTGGAAGCCCTCAAAGTTAATCCCGAAAATGAGGATCTAGAACTCTACATCGGGTCTGAGCTCCCAGAGCCTTACAGAACTCGGATGACAGAATTCCTCAAGGCTAATCTAGATGTTTTTTCATGGTCACATGCAGACATGGTGGGGATTGATCCAAAGCACACCTACCATCGGCTCAACATCAATCCAGCAAAGAAGTTTGTCTATAAAAAAGAAGAAAATATGGACCAGATAAGTACCAGGCCCTCAACGAAGAAGTAAAAAAGTTGTTCGACAACGATCTAATCAGGCAAGCTCTTTGCCCACAATGGGTAGCAAACCCAGTCTTGGTGTGGAAGCCAAATGGAACCTGGTGGCTATGCATAGACTTTACCGATCTGAATGCAGCCTGCCCGAAGGATAATTTTCCCCTTCCGCACATTGATCAGTTGGTAGACAGCACGACAGGGCATGAAATGCTAACTTTTATGGATGCGTTTTCTGGTTACCATCAAATTTTAATGCATCCCGATGATCAGGAAAACACGGTGTTCCATACAAATAAAAATTTACTATATTGGAAAAGAATGTCGTTCAGATTAATCAATGCGGGAGCAACATATAAAAGACTGGTGAATATGATGTTCGATGAACATATCAGAGAGACGGTGGAGGTGTACGTTGATGATATAGTAGTAAAAAGTCTCAAGAAGGAAGACCACCTCCAACATCTTGCCCAGGTGTTTAACATTCTCCGACAATATAACATGAAGCTGAACCCAAGGAAAAACAGCTTTGAGGTCCATTCGGGGAAATTCCTGGGCCATCTTGTTAGTCAATGGGGGATTGAGGCCAACCCCGTAAAAGTGAAAGCAATCGTGGATATGCAACCTCCTCGATCAGTAAAAGAAGTTCAAAGACTGACAAGATGCCTAGCAATATTGAATAAGTTCATATCCCGCTTAGGAGATACATGTTGTCCATTCTTTGAAGCTATCAAGAAAGAAAAGTTCTTATGGACGAGCAGCTGCCAGAGAGCATTCGAATAATTAAAAGACTACCTGGGAGATGTGAAAATTCTATCAAAGCCCATCCAAGAAGAGAAGCTATAACTATACCTGGCAGCATCCGAGGTGGCCATCAACTCTGTACTAGTACGAGCAGATGAAAAATTCCATCAACCAATTTATTATGTCAGCCAAGCATTACATGAAGCAGAGATCAAGTATTCTCCAACGGAAAAGCTGGCGTATGTACTTGTTATGAGTGTAAGAAAGTTAAGGCCATACTTCTTTGATCATCAAGTCGAAGTGCTAACAACTTTCCCACTCAAACAGATTTTACACCGTCCAGATATAGCTGGTCGCCTACTCAAGTGGTCACTGGAGATTAGCCAATTCGGGGTAACTTATGCTCCTCGAATAACAATCAAGGGTTAACTTGAATGCAAGATACTAGCTATACTAGTAGTTACCCCACAAGAGTATGAGATCACAGTAGTATGAGCAAGTATAGGGACCAAGTAGTATCGAACCCAAGGGAAGGAATGTATGCGAATAGAGCCCTGAAGATCTACGCGTCGTAATTAATATGAGCGTGTGTTCGGGTTTAGGAATGTAATTAAACTACTCTAAAATCTACTTCTATCAATGCAAATAATAAAATCAAATAAAGAACTAAGAGTTTAATCAAATATGGAATGGTGATGCTTAGGATAGGAAGCCCTACGTATACTAACGACACTAGTACGATAATTAAAACAACCGTGATGTGCAATTATTAATCCTAAGTGTACTAAAACTAGGCAATCAACTTCCCTAATCTAGCACCAGATTGAAAGACTAAAAGCTCAAGAATTAACCCTATTACTTCGTCATATCAACCTACTTCACAACCCATTAAACAAGTTATATGGATTATGCTTAATTAATGAGACCCTTAAATACCCAAGGTGATGCGGTCGTCCTCCCTAGATAAACTGGTAGATTATAAACACCTTCTATAACCCTATCGTTAAGTCTACTTGTTAGCAAAGAGTGATAAGATAGTCCTCTCACTAATAATTTTCGTACTCAGTTCCAAGATAATTCTAAGATTTATTTTAAGCATTCAATTAATTAAGAGAACTAGCACTAAACATCACGAGTTATCCTAATTATGTACCAACATCCTACTTCTACGAGTTCATCCAAACCCCAAGCATACAAGGGTTTTAGTCTAGCATGGTTTTAACGATAACAAAAACAATTAAACAAGCAACGAACATAAACATGACGAATAGAAATTAAAAACTAAATAACATAAACTAGGGTTTTGAAGAAAGAAGTTTAATCTAAAAACGAAAGAAGAAATCCAAGGTCTCACGTAACAAGTGTTGAAGAACGAAAGAAAGAAAATCTAAATCTAAATCTAAACTATGAATTCGTAATGTTAAAACTTCGATTACACGTAAAATATGCTTGCTCGAACTCTTGGTGCTCTTCTCTCTCCAAAAACTATCTCTATGTGTCAAGTGGTATCCAAAAACGTGTTCGGAATGGGTATATATAGGCAACGGGTCAATTCGGGAACTAATGGGCCGGAAAACGGTTTAAAATACCAAAAATCGTGCATAATAGGGTGGTGGTCAAGCGGTGGCGCTCGACCCCACACTTGCTCGAATGCTATAGACTTTCAGTGGGCGTTGGGTGCTCGAGCTGCCACTGCTCGAGCGGTGGCGCTCGAGTGAAAGTGCTTGAATGCTGGTGGTGGTCGAATGGTACCGCTCGAGCTCAAGTGCTCGAGCGGTTCTTGGGCTCGAATGGTGGCGCTCGAGCTGGTCGAGCACCCAATCCCTCTGTAAGTTTTGACGCTCGAGTGGAATAGCTCGAATGACTTCTCCTCTTCAACAAAGTAACACTTTTCTTTGCACGAACTAATACCATTCGTATTTCTTCAATATCTTCTCATCCGGGCATCCGTTTGAGTCGATTTCAAAGTCCTACGAACTCCATTTTTTGCCCTCTATCCATCTATGAGCATCAAAGAGGCAAATTCATCAGTTTATAAAAATAATACTCATTTGACTCCAAATACTCGTCAAATTCATTCAAAACACGGGCAAAACGAGCTATGAATCATGACAATTTCACGCCTAATCATCCCCCACAAAATTACCATATTGCTTGTCCTCAAGAAATGAAATAATAAGTCAAGTGGAATTGTTAGGAATGAGTCAAAGAACCAAATCATGCAAGTTCTCGAGCTCAAGTTTCAAAGATCGTTCACAGTGACTCAAGTGAATGGAAATAGAAAATCAAACTTCACTATTTCGAGATGAGGAACATAATACTTCAAACATCTTCTTGCAATGCACTTTCAATTCCTACTACTCTCAACACTTCAATTTTTTTTTTCTAACTTATTTCACATTTTCAATCACCATATATTTTTTTCTCTTTCACACATACATATGAGCTCATTTTTTTTTCTCATTCTTAAATTTTTGGTCTTCTCCACAACTCAAATTCTCATTACACCTTCTTCTCAACTACAATCAAGCATTAATAGTTTTCCTTTTTCAACTCAACTCGATCCCTTCTCATTCACACTTTTCTATTCTCCACTCAAATTGGGGCAGGAATTTGGATAAGTGTTAAAATGTGCTAGCAAATAAATAGGCCAAGGCTCAAACGGGCTAACAAGGGATAAATATCATTGGTAGGGAAAATTTAGGCTAAGTGACTCAATCAAATCAAAGATGGCCTAAAATCACTTTCGGCATATCAAACTAGACACAATCAAGAAGCGAGAGCACACACAAGTTCTAACATCTTCTAAGGTGACGATCCACTCACAAACGAAGAGATCAATTTATGCATCTTAATCTCACAAAGGCTCAAATCTCATAGCTTTCACATCCATGCTAGTCCTAGTGAATTCTCACTCTCATCACACAAGTACTCAAAAGAACAATTTGTAAGCATACGAGTTCCCTCTCAAATCAAATCTAACTCCTACACTCACACAATTCAGACTCTAACTCAACTCCACAAATCACTAACTTATACTCACACTCAAAGATAGCAATCAACAAGCATAAGAGGATTGATAAACATGAAATATGTAGTAGCATATCAAAGCAATATCAGCTCAAGGAGCATCTCAAGGCTCAATATATAACCAAACTCAACCCAAAGAGAGGGTATGCGCCTGTGCAATGTAACCATTTGAACATATAAAAACTCCACCCCCCAAACTTTGACCTTGTGAAGTCGTATAAGTTCGGGGTTGTGGGTTACCTCATCCAAATAATTCAGTTTCTCTCAACAACGTAGCACACTCCCTTGTCTCGAGTTGGTCCCTTCAATCTCCACTTCTTGGGCATTCCTTCACCCTCAAGGCACGCCTACAAAATAAAACTCTCAAGTACGAGGTTAGAAATTACGATTCAAGACGACACCCTAATAACTAAAAACACTCAAAAGCAAATAAAAATGGGTTGCCTCCCACTCAGCGCTATTTG
Organism: Ballota nigra; assembly: GCA_947034835.1. Taxonomy (NCBI): domain Eukaryota; kingdom Viridiplantae; phylum Streptophyta; class Magnoliopsida; order Lamiales; family Lamiaceae; genus Ballota; species Ballota nigra. Next base: position 39,478,223 of record OX344727.1, on the reverse strand, counting down.
TAAGGTCCTCATGTCGGACCGATCTCAAAGGAGCTTATGGGACATGATACTCAAAATTACCTCCCTTACTCTCATAAGAGTGGTGTTTGAATTCCTTTCCTTGATGCCCCTTCATCATGAGTTCCTTTGCTTCCTTCTCAACCTCAAGGCATCCACTACTAAATACCTTTTTCACCTCTGGTGGTGGTGTCAACTTCTTCTTAGCTCTCCACGGAGGTACCCACTTCTTGGATATTTTCTTCTTAACATCAACTTCTCATTTCCTCTCCAACTGGGCCACGTCCACACTTTTCAGCTCTCCATCCTTCAACTCCTTGCTTTTATCCCTATCAAAACAATCAAGATCATAACGCTCAAAGGTCAAATTATTAAGTGAAGGATTATCATAATCATGTATATAAGAAAGGTTAGGGATATGAGGTGTGTCTTCAACACAAGTGTTAATGGCATCAATGGAATGACATCTCTCATCCTCCTTCGGGTACTTCATGGCCTCATATAGGGAAATCTTTACTTCTCTATCATCAACTTTCAACGTGATCTTCCCATTCGCCACATCTAACACCATCTCGGCCGTAGCTAAGAACGGTCTTCCCAAGATCAGAGGCACGTGCTCATCTTCCTCCATGTCTAGCACTACGAAATCAGCTGGAAAAATATGATCTTCTACCTTAACAAGGACGTCTTCAACCACACCTTGAGGTCGAGTAATAGACCGGTCGGTGAGTTGAAGCGTCATTATTGTCGGATGAAGTTCTTCACCATCCAGCTTCTTGAATAATGACAAGGGCATAAGATTGATGCTCGCTCCAAGATCGCACAATGCTCCCTTCTTGACTCCATTCCCGATATCACATAAGATCGTGAAACTCTCGAGATCTTTCAACTTCGGGGGAAGCGCTATATGCACTAATGCACTCACCTCATGGTTCAGCTGCACCAACTTGGGCTCATCAACTCTCCTCCTCTTAGCTATCAAGTCCTTCAGGAACTTGGCATAATTAGACATCTGTTCCAAAGCATCATAAAAAGGTATGTTAATATGTAGCTTTTTAAACACATCAAGGAATTTTGCGAATTTCTCATCTAGTTTCTTTTTCATAAAACGCTGCGGATATGGGACGGGTATCACAGATTTGGGTACCCCCCATTCATCTCGCTCGGTCTCCTTCACATTCTTCCTTGCTTCCTTTGCCTTCTTCCACTTTGGAACTCTCTCAACCTCCTCAATCTTTTCCTCCTCAAGGTCTTTACCCTTCTGGGACTCATCTATATCACCCTCCTTCTCAACTTCTACCTCAAATATCTCACCTCCATCTTTCTTATGTTCTTTACCCTTTATCTCAATCTCTCCTTGGGGTGTCTCTAAGTCAGCAGGCTCTCAGGACCATCATATTTGGTTCCACTTCTAAGCTGGATCATCTTGCACTGCTCTTTCAGGTTTCCCTCCGGCATAGAAGGATATATCCTGGGCTCTCTAACCAATGATTTCACGATCTGGCTAATTTGATACTCCATCAAAGTGAACCGCCTATTGTTCTCTTGCTGAATTCTATTCAACTCTATATCCCTCTTCTTGAGATCTTGATCACGCTGATCATTCTTCTTACTCATCTCCTTCACATCATACTCCAGAGAGGATGGCCTCTTGCTACCTTCCTCCACCTTGTGTAGAATGGCACGTAACATCTCATTAGTGGTAGCACCTCCTTCTCCTCCGGGGAGTTTTGAGTTAGGATCGACATTTGGAGGTACAGTTATCCCCGCTCTCGGATTGCTGTAAGAGAAATTTTCATTCTTCCTCCATTGATTCTGAGGAGGCTGCTGGCCTCCTTAATACCCTGGGTATTCCTCCATTGATTCCGAGGAGGCTGTGGACCCGGTGGTACAAACGGTTGACCATAAGTTGGTCGTCCCTGATAATTTCCACCTTAATAGCCATTCTGATTATAATTAGGCCCTCCCAGATAGTTGACTTCCTCATGCTGGCTTGCTGGGTAGTCCATTTTCTCACTCACTGCAGTATTCCCTCCACTCAGATTTTGTCCAACCTCTAGATTGCTGATCTTCTCCATCATTGCCATCAACAGCTTTCTAGTACCCTCACTCTCATCCATCTGATAAGCTCGCTGAAATTCTTGTGCCTCATTCCATTGTCCCACATTCTTGACAATTATGTCAACTATCTCTCTACACCGAGCTGCACCACAATTCAAAAACGCTCCACTAGCACATGCATCAAGGTGGTCTTGACCTGCCTTGCTGGCTCCACAATAGAAATAGTCCATGATGTCACCCTCGTTGTACCCATGCTACGGGCACTCAATGAGTATATTAGAGTATCTCCCTCAAGCCTGACGTAATTCCTCTCCTGGCTTCTGCTTGAAAGATGATATCTCAAGCCTTGCTTTGATCGTTCTATACGGAGGGTAGAATCGCTCGAGGAACAGACGCTCGAGCTCGGCCCATGTGGTTACACCTCCCCTTGGGAGCATGTTATCATACCACTCCATCGAGATTCCAGTTAAAGAGAACTAGAACAACCTGCACCTCTTGGCATCTTCAGATATGCCATTATGGTTGAAAGTTGAGGCAATCATCAGAAAATTCCTCAAGTAAGTATGAGGATTATCCTTCCCGACCTCCCCCTTGAATTGATTCTCGACTAGCATCTTCAGGATTCTTGGGGAGATAAAGAAGTTGTTTACCTCTACTGGAGGCAATGCCACTCCATCGTAATACCGTTGCAGCTGTGCCGCAAACCTTCCTCAGATTGCCATACCAGGATCAGCATTCTGAGGAACGTGCTGAGGGTAGACTGGCGGTAGAGGTATATATGGGATAGATGGTTGGTTATAATTGGGTTGTGGGGGATAGTATGGTGTATAAGGGTATGGTGGGTATGGGTGGTATGGGTTATTGTGTTGGTAGACAGGGTTGTTAAATGGGTTGTTTGGGTTTTGCGGGTTTTTGTGGATGACTTGATTCTGGTTTTCAGCGGGTTTGCTCTGGTTATGTGGGTTTTGGTTATTTCTTTCCCCTTGGGGTGCTAGCTTTGGATTATTGAATCCCTCCGTTCCCTCAAGACCTAAATCTCCGCCTAAATCCAAATTCATGTCATCACCCCCTGCGGTATTCATCCTTCTCTGGAAGGCTCGATTCCTTCTGGCTATAGTCTCAGGGTCTATCTTTGTTCGATCTTCGCTCGTTTCTCCCTTCGAGCGTGTTATCATATACCTGAGTACTCAACAAGAAAGATCAAATGCAGAAGACTACAAGTAATAGAATAGAAAATAAAAGCACTCACTACTAACTACTAAACTATCTCCAAGATAATTCTAGGGTTTATTTTAAGCATTCAATTAATTAAGAGAACTAGCACTAAACATCACGAGTTCTCCTAATTATGTACCAACATCCTACTTCTACGAGTTCATCCTACCCCAAGCATATAAGGGTTTTAGCCTAGCATGGTTTTAACGATAACGAAAACAATTAAACAAGCAACAAACATAAACATGACGAATTGAATTAAAAAAATAAATAACATAAACTAGGGTTTTGATAAAAGAAGTTTAATCTAAGAACGAATATCAAATAAAGAAGAAATCAAAGGTCTCACGTAACAAGTGTTGAAGAACGAAAGAAAGAAAATTAAAATCAAAATCTAAACTATGAATTCGTAATGTTAAAACCTCGATTACACGTAAAATATGCTTGCTCAAACTCTTGGTGCTCTTCTCTCTCCAACGGGTCGATTTGGGAACTCATGGGCCGGAAAACGGTTTAAAAGACCAAAAATCGTGCGTAATTGGGTGGTGGTTGAACGGTGGCGCTCGACCCCACACTTGCTCGAATGCTATGGACTTCCAGTGGGCATTAGGTGCTCAAGCTGCCACTGCTCGAGCGGTGGTGCTCGAGTGAAAGTGCTCGAATGCTGCTGGTGGTCGAATGGTACCGCTCGAGCTCAAGTGCTCGAGCGATTCTTGGGCTCGAATGGTGGAGCTCGAGCTGGTCGAGCGCCCCAATCCCTCTATAAGTTTTGGCACTCGAGTGGAATAGCTCGAATGACTTCTCCTCTTCAACAAAGTAACACTTTTCTTTGCACGAATTAATACCATTCGTATTTCTTCAATATCTTCTCACCCGGGCATCCATTTGAGTTGATTCAAAGTCCTACGAACTCCATTTTTTGCCCTCTATCCATCTATGAGCATCAAAGAGGCAAATTCATCAGTTTATGAAAATAATACTCATTTGACTCCAAATACTCATCAAATTCATTCAAAACACGGGCAAAACGAGCTACGAATCATGACAATTTCATGCCTAATCAAGGGTCAAGCATTATCCAACTTTATAGTCGAACAAATTTACCCCAAGATCTAACGAGAGAACTTGATCACCCCTAGCATCTCTATGTTGACGGATCATCCACGAATATGGCCTTGGGGGCCGGTGTTGTTCTTATAAGCCCCGACAGACAGGTCTTCATCTCAACTATCAAATTCGAGTTTATGGCCACAAAAAACGAAGCTGAGTACGAAGCTTTAATTGCTGGTCTCCACCTATCACTTGTTTTGGGTGTTATATGATTACACATATTCGATGATTCTTAATTGATCATCAATCAAGTTCGAGGTGAATACGAGGCCAAAGATGAACAAATGATGGAGTATCAAAGAATAGTTCCTCACCTTATATCACTATTAGACCAAGTATTCATTGAACAAGTACCTAGGGAGAGCAATACTCAAGCAGATACATTGGCTCGGCTAGCAACAATTGAAGGCCTAGTAGAGTTGTCTGACGTTGTTATCACTAAGATGTTCAACCCATCGATGACCAACTATAAAGTCAATCAGCTAGACGAACAACCAGAAGATAATGACTGGAGAACATAGATAGTCAAATACTTGAGAAACGGAGAACAACTAAGTAACCCTTTTGAAGCTGCCAAGTTAACCAGACGAGCAGCCAGGTATACCCTGGTGGGCGAGTAGCTTTACAAAAGGGGAATTTCTATCCCGCTTCTCAAGTGTTTGCCAGGGGGGAAAGGACGAGCCATACTCGAAGAAATATATGCCGGAGTATGTGGAAACCACACTAGGGGGAAAACTTTGGCATACAAGACTGTTAGGCAAGGCTATTATTGACCAACTTTACGACAATATGCAATCAAGGTAGCCAAGACTTGCCATCGATGCCAGATTTTTGCCCCGAACATTCACACTCCGGCCCAAGAGCTCGGTTCAGTTTACAGTCCTTGGCCATTTACAAGATAGGGGATGGACATAATTGGACCTTTTTCACCCGGGAAATGAAGTGTTTGATTTTCCGTTGTAGCAGTCGATTATTATACGAAGTGGGTGGAAGAAGAAGCTCTGGTCAAGATTATACAGCAGAAGATGATCAACTTCATCTGGAAGAACATTGTATGTCGATTTGAAGTTCAGCAAATAATAGTGATAGACAATGGTCTGCAGTTTGATGAAAAGGAACTAAGAGACTTATGCACTAAGTGGGGCATCAGAAAGAATTATTCTACCCCGTATCACCCCCAATCTAACGGTCAAGTTGAAGCCGTTAATAAAATAATCAAGCATGTGATAAAAATACGGTTGACGGAGAGCAAGGGGAACTGGTCTGAAGAGCTCCCGGAAGTTCTATGGGCGTACAAAGTTTCTTCTAGGTCTAGCACCGGAGAAACATCTTTTGCATTAGCTTTCGGGATATAGACTATTATTCCAATTGAATTAAAGACCAAAATAATACGGATGACCAACTTTAATGAAGAGGCGGACAACTCTTCTCTGGATGCTGAACTGGACATGCCTGAGGAAAAAGGAATGAATGTCGAGCTAAAAAATGCTTCTTACAAGTAGCGAGCAGAGCGTTATTACAATTCTCATGTCAAAGTTAGGGAATTCAAAGTTGGTGATTTAGTTCTGTGAAAGTTGCTCGCCCCACCTCCAGGTGTATTCGGACCGAATTGGGAGTGTCCATACAGGGTAACTGACAAGTTACCCAATGGTGTCTACGACATTGAAGACATAGAAGGCAACTCGGCCCAATACTCCTAGAATGCAGTTCATCTAAAAAAGTACTACCAGTAAGGTGAACAAGTTCCTTACCAGGGCGAGCAAGTCTTAACATGTGCAAGTAAGGTAAAAAAATTGCCTAATTTTTTGAAATTTTGCTAAGAATTGTACAAAAAGTTGTTCGGCACAATGTATAGGTCGAACAACATAGATTGTAGCAAGGTATAGGTTGAGGAAAAAGTTGTTCGGTAAAATTTATTATACACTTGTAAATTTTTTGGATTAATGCAAGGATAGTTGTTCGTTCAGAAAGGAAATCTAAGCTCAAGGTACAAGTCCATTTATAAGGACCTAAACCATTGAAGGTTGTTCGTTTTTTATATAGCGAGCAAAGCCTAAGGCTAAACCCTTATTCTATTTGTTAATGGCAAAGTTCAAATTGAACAAAGCCCAATTACATATATTAATATTGCAAAGCATTGAAATATATGTAAAGCAATTAACATGTGAAGAAATGACGAGCAAAAAAGCTGAAGTTCATTAAAATAAGGGCTTTAAGCCCAAAAGAAGAGTACAGAAAACTCCAAAAAAAATGAGCGAACAACTACAACAACAAAAAGAAGCAAAAAGTCCTAAGTCTAACTTTGCCCTTGCTGGGCAGAGGCCAAAGGATCCTGAGCCTGTTCAGGAGGGTTGTCGACCAGCATGCTGGCGACCAGGTCTTCAGCTGCTTTTTGCTCACCTTCAGCAACTTGTCCAGCTTGCTCGCCTTCATCACCCTCTTCCTCAACAATCGGGGGCGAACAAGGGTAATGTTGGGGTTAAGAAAATCTAACTTAACCCTGTAATCGATCATGTCCCCTTGTTGAAGAGTCGACCTGGGTGCAGTAGGATAGACTTCCAAAAATTCCACCAAGTCCTGGCCTATACCCTTTATGATCTCAGGGACATTGTGCGTACTGGCTGAACGGATACAGTTAGCATAAGCACATATATAACCCAGGTTCGAGCAAGGGCCCAGGTTGGCGTTCAACTGGGTCTCGAATTCAGCCTGGGTGAGCATCCCAACTGACCCATCCTTAAGGCGAGCAATCTCAGCCTCCTGTTCAGCCGCTTTTTGTTTGGCCTCCTCATTTCTCTTCTTTTCTTATTCCAACGCAGACTGGGAGGAGATGAGCATAGCTTCCTTCGCCTTCAGCTCGGCGGATAACTCTTGGTAAGCGTCGAGCTATTTTTTCTCAGTATCATTGACCGGTTTGAGTTGATTGTTTCAGACATGCGATTTTGGCATTGAACTTGTCTATCAACCCATCCTTTTCCTCAGTCAGCTGCCGAGCAGTAGCCTCGTGGCGGCGAGCAGCTTCCTCAACCTCAGCTAGTTGGGCCAACCCACACTGGGCAGTAACAAGGGAGTTGGCAGCTTGAATCATGGAGATGTGAAAATTGTCTGCCACCCCTTGAGCTTGAACAGCCAAATCCAAAGGCTTGGTCTAGGCACGAGCAACAATTTCAGTTGCCCGACGAACATGGTCACCGGGGATATCCTAGAAGGAAGTTGGGGTCTTGGAACAAGCAAACTGGTGGACAACCTCAGCTCGCCCGGGATGGTCACCTCCCCGATACCTACGAACAAAGAAGAAAAAAGAGTTAGAAATTTTTTAAGGGAAAAATGGCACAAGTTTGGAAGCCATTTAAAAAAGATAAGACACTTACTCTGAATACTTGAGGCAAGTAAGTCATGTCTTCAGGTCCCCTTGCTCGCGCCACCACATCTTTGGCACATTTCCCACCATGCTCGACCACCCCCATGGAAGGGTGATGAGCAGCTTCTTCATCAGAATGGCGAGCAGCTGTGCTCGCCACTTGTTCTTCCCCCTTGCCAGTGGGGTGGACTGCTGGGGAAATTGGGGTCTCATCTTCCCTTTTTAACCTTTTACCCCCGTGGGGAGGAGGTGATTGTTAGATTGGAGGGGGAGAGGGTGCGGCAGGAGCCGGAGCAACCTGGCAAGCAGCTTGTGCTTTGGCGGTCCTCGTCACCAGGGAGATCACCTTCAATGGAGGGTCACCTTTGACCTTCCTTCCTCTAGTCGGTGGCATCCTGTGAACTCTTTGCTCAAGAAGACCGAAACATGGGGGGACGACAACTGTTACTTGCTTGGCTTTAAAAAAAGAAAGGAAATTGTTATTTAGGTGGGCAAGTATTCGAGTAAAAAAAGTTGAGAGAAATTTCTATGTTTAATACCTGGAGGTACTTCGGCTTGAGCCTCAAGGTGATGAGGGTAAGTGTAGAGGCGAGCAACTTTCTTACACTTCTCCTCATTCAGATGATCGATCATCCTATCAACACAATTCCGCAGGGCGACCAAGCAGGAGGTGAACAAGAACTCCGAGCCGATCTCCTCCTCTTCAGTATTTCACTTGAGCAATCGAGAACCTGCGAACAAATAAAAAAAGTTAAATTAGCCCCATACACTTCAATTATGGGGAGGAACAAACTCACTTTTAGTTTTCCCATAAGCAGTGGGGGAGTTAATTCGTGAACCACCACCATGTGGGTCACCCGCAGCTCGCCAATCGCCCCCTATGAAGAAGAAGTGCTCCTTCTAATCTCGAATCTTGTTCGGTACCCCCTCAACCACTTTCAGCCTTGGGAAAGCTTTCAAATAGTAATACCCCTCCTCGATAGCCGAACACTTGGTGATCGTCAACATGTAGTTGATCTCGTCGGAGGTAATGTGATCAACATAGCCCTCTAGGGCAAACAAACCCATTATGCCGAGTAGGTTCATCCAACCAATGTGAGTGATTTGGATAATGGCCAAGTTGGTCGCCTCCAAGTATCGACCAACAATCGGGGGCAACGGCAGCATCAATCCCGCGATCAACTCTTTTTTTTCTTCTTGGGAGCCCACATAAAGATATCATATGGGATTTTATACGTCTCCCATATTAGGTCGAGCTCATCCCGGCGAATAATACTCCTTATCCTGCTCGCCTGATAATCATTTCTCACCAGTGTTAAGACTCGCCTTACTGGAGGATTGAAGTTGTTCGTGTATTGTTCAGAATATACTCTCTATTAAAATGGGCGAACAACTCCAGTGGGAAATTGATTTTCCATCAAATTAGGACTGGGAAACCCTATCCCTTCCAAAAATTCACATGTTAGTTAATGAGCACCATTATCCTCCACCGATTTGACAATAAACTCAATATTTTGGTCCGTTCCTGATGAAATCTCGAATGGGGGTTGGCCTTCAAAGGGGACAACTTCGAGAGGGCGCTTCTCGGGGTTCAGGTACAGGTTTTTGTTACTAGATTGTCAGGACATAGAAATTTTTGGTAGAAAATTTGAAAAATGGATGACTTTTTAGGATTAATTGCAGAAGGAGATGAAGAAGGCGGCGGCGGCACTTACCCAAGTGGTGGTTCACGATTGAAAATGAAAAAATAGAGAAGAAGAATGCAAAAATGAAAGAGTAAAATTGCAAATGAAAGTGAAATCTTAATACCTTGGAATGTAAAACAACGACCAGAATGCGAAAGGGCACCGGAAAAGCTAAAAGATCGCCGGAAAATATGGTGGTTGCCGGAAATTTTGAAATTGGAAGTTGAAAAGTGGGAAAAAGTTTTCTAACTTCCCATTTATATACTCATGAAAAACAATGGGGTAAAACCCGTATTTTTACTAAAATTCCGGAGCCAAAGTATGAAAAAATGGGGTACATGGTGTGAAGAGCTATAAAATAGAGGGCTTACTTGCAAATATAAAAGGGCGTGGCCTCGATTTAGCACGCGCGTGGGCGGCGCATCATTATACCGCCCACATCACCTCTCGAAGAAACCCCCAACCTCGAAATACGAAAGGTCGCAATCAAGTAGTTCGCCCAAGATGAGTAGTTCGTCAAGACCTCCATACAAGATAATATCCTGACCCCAGTTGCTCGGCCCAAAAGTAGCTCGTCCTACGTCAACATGAGGTTAGGATAGGGGACAATTGTTGATAGGCGAACAACAATATGTAATAAGCGAATAGGTTTTGAGGCCTAACCAGGGATTATGGACACCAAATGATCAAGTTATGAGAGACGAACAAGTATGATGTAAGGGTGGTGCATAAACTAATCCGGATAGTGCACATACATCCACCCATATATATGGCGAACAACTTTCCGGCGAACAGCTCCCACTGAAGATGGAGATCCAGATTATCTAATCCACTATGAGATGATGAGCGAGCAACTTTATACCCATCATTCCCAAGATGAGAACAACTTACAATGCAAAGCACAGGATGGAGATCAGCAAACAAAGCACTGACGAACAACTCTATTGACGGGATAAGACACAAATGAAGACTTTTTAACTAAGTTTAAGCTTAGATAAGGTCACACTAAGTCAAATAGACACATGTCAATCATGCAAGGGTGGAAGTCCATGAGTCTCATCCACCTCCTACTTAGTGTTTTGTATAAATAAGTTGTTCTCCCTTAATAAAACATAAATTCAAATACAAAAAAAAATTCTCCCTACACACCCTTATACACCGCGTAATGCACACATACAAAATAAATACGTAATCAATACACATATTTATCATTTTCTTATCCGATCTATCGTATTTACTATAAACAGTGGTAATCAATCACATGAAATTATTTGGTGATCTTAATTCCGGTTAAAAACAACCACTAGTCCTTGAGATTAGATCCGATCACCAACAAGCAGGGGCCCACATTATTTTAAATGATTACTTAAATTTGTTTATGTGAAGTTTGTGTCCATGGGCGGACATATGATTATTTTTGTATATAAGTATTTATTAATATTTTATTTTAATTTGTTATAATTTATTGTTAGTATATATGTCTTAGAGACAATCATCATGAAGACATTATACTTGATCATATTCAGTTATTTATGTATTATTGATTTGATCAATAATATTCGTCATTACACTTATGGAATATTATGTTTGATTGTTTGCATTCATTCATATATGTGTTTTTGTGAACTAATGTCGTCATTGAGAATGTGAGACTTATATGAATATGACGTTGTTCTTAAAGTAGCCCTAATCAATGATCATCTAGAATGGGATATCAGTGATGTGAATACGATTGGTGTGTGATCTGCATCATACCCTTAAAGGTGTAGTGGTTCTCACAACTACGAGATATTAGGTATCTCATGATAGATGCACATATATTAGGTATCTCAGTGTAGACCTAATGGTCTGCACTCTTTGTTTAAAAAATAGACCACTAAACATAAGGAAGATATTAAATCAATAGGTTTTGGTGGTTTATTAGAAATTGGGTTGAATAGGTGTTCGAACCACAAAATGTTTGGGTGGTTAATTAGGGGTTTTAATAGTAGTCATCATTATTTTGCCATTATTCCTGATGATGTCTTTGGTGTTTTTATGCTTTCTAGACATGAAGGGTGCCAGGTTCTTAAGTACACCCGGATGGAAGATGGTTTAAATTTGCGTAACCATTTGTAGTCCGAGTATAAAGTTAAGATAACTATTTCAGTTAGTGTCTTACAAAAGCTGTTAGAAAATGATTTTCGCGAGGGTGGTGAGAGGATTTTAAAAGGTTGCTTGTCCTTTACAGTTTGTGTTCATTTCCCACTCCTACATCTAACCATCTAATTATAACAACTGTAGTGAAGTCTTTAGAGGATGTGAACATGATTTCGAAATTGGATTGGTGTTCGTATGTCTTAGATAGGCTGTGTAGTTCTGTTTCAACTTTCAAGAAAAATCACTCTTCCAAAAACATGGTGGGTGTATCCTCCTTCTTCAAATCATATACTTTCATAGGCTGAAGAGGTGTGGTATTTCTTTACCATGCACACTTCCATTAATTCATCATTGGAGTGATAAGTCCATAAAAAAAAAGATGTTTAGAGGAGGCTGCTGCCAATGTTTATGGATCTGGAGAGTTGAGCAATGCATTTCCACTATCTGTGAATGGATGTTTGAAGAATGATCCGACTAATGATCAATCCAAAGGGACCAAGAGTAAGTCAAGAGTTAAAATGACTGATCATATGCAGGAATTATGTTATTTCATATGTTTTGGATTCTTTTTCAAGTTTTTTTTACTGTTTTTTTATGTTAATAATTTAATTTCTGATTTTCTTTGTTTTGTAGGCTGTGAAAGACTTACTTTCATAATTTCAAAATGAATGTTACGACTTATCAAATAGATTTATTTTGAAGTTAAAAAGGCTCAATAAAAAAGTTTATTCCTCAAAGACCAAAATGGATGTTGACAATTCCACCCCCGATCCGTCTGTTTACAATGATGAAAGGGTCCAAAAGTATGTCGATGATGTGTATCAAGTCTTTCTTGCCACTAAGAAGTTGGCCAACAAAGGTCCTAACTTCAACATTCGTACAACTGAGCTCGTGCAAGGGGATGAAGTGAAGCATATTTTAATTTTGGAGTAGATCAAGACTTTGGCATAGAGGAGGATGTAAAAATGTTGAAGGTGATAACATTGTTGACAATGAAGAGTTGGGTAGTGCAATGTTCTTCGTGAGTTATAGAGGCAAGACACGTGGAAATGATTATATCAGTAAGTTTTGGAATATTCATTCTAAAATTGGCTATGTTTCAAAGTACATAGCTAAGTGTAAGAAGTATCTCCACAAAATGTCACATACTCACAAAGAGCTACTTGATTTTGCTTCTTTTATGCTGAAAGAGGTTCTGAGTTAAGTATTTTTTTTCTCTTATTGTGAAGATTAACTTTTTTACCGTATATTATGTTTTTTATATTCTTATTTTTTTAATGTTCTTTTTTTGTAGTGAATGCTTTTATCGAAGAGGTGTATATTTGTACTTTGAAAAGACTGACCTCTTTTCAATGCATCCGAATCAATAAATATATGTGATCAGGCATGAAATTGTCATGATTTATAGCTCATTTTGCCCATGTTTTGAGTGTTTTTTATGAGTGTTTAGAGTCCTTTGAGCATCATTTTTAAAAACTCATTAATTTGTCACTTTAGTGATCATATTCAGATAGAGGGTGAAAATAGGAGTTTTTAGGACTTTGAATCAGCCAAAACGGACTCCCAGTTGAGAAGATATGAAGATTTTACGAACATGTGTACAGCAGCGAGAACGCACTCGACCAATGACAGGTCGACTCGGACTCGACAGCTCGAGTCCCTATTTTGCACTGGAAAGAGAGAGGCACTCGACCTCGAGGAGGTTGAGTCCTAGACTCGATCTCGTGGAGCTTAAGTCCTATTTTGATGCAAATTCGGCCAAAATCACCCAAAACGGCCCGTTGCCTATAAATACCCATTCCAAGCATATTTTTACATATCAACACATATTTACACTCGTTTTTCGAAGGAGAGAGCTTGGGAAGGAGGATTGAAGAGTTTTATACTTTGTAATCGAGGTTTTAGCTTACGAATTCATAGTTTAATTATTTCTTTTGAACCTTTTAGTTTAATTCTTTCTTTCTTGAATCTTTTAGACTTATAAACCCTAGTTTTTCCAGATTTATATTGAGATTTTGAGTTATTCTTTTGTTTATGCTTTTCAATTCTTTTGTTAATTCAATTATGCATATGTTTATTGTTCTAGTTATTATTTTCGTTATTCAATTAACCATGTTAGGCTAGAACCCTTGCATGCTTGGGGTAGGATGAACTTGTAGAAGTAGGATGTTGGTACGTAATTCATGATGTTTAGTTTTGATTCTCTTAATCAATTGAATACTTAAAATAAACCCTAGAATTATCTTGGAATTGAGTACAAAAATTATTAGAGAGAGGACGATCTTATCACTCTTTAATAACAAGTAGACTTAACGATAGGGTTACAGAATGAGTTTATCATCTACCGGTTTATCTAGGGAGGACGACTGCATCACCTTAGTTAAATTAGGGTCTCATTAGTTAAGCATTATCCCCATATAATTCGATTAGTGGATTAGTGAAGCAGGTTGATTTGACGAAGTACTAGGGTTAATTCTTGAGCTTTTAGTCTTTCAATCTTGTGCTAGATTAGAGAAGTTGATTGCCTAGTTTTAGTACACTTAGGATTAATACTTGCACATCACAGTTGTTTTAATTATCGTACTAGCTCCGTTAGTATACGTAGGGATTCCTATCCTGAGCATCACCATCCCATATTTGATTTAATCCTTAGTTATTTGTTTGATTTTATTATTTTCATTGATAGAAGTAGACATTAGAGTAGTTAAATTCCATTCTCAAATCAGAACACACACTCATATTAACTACGACGCCAGATCTCTAGGGCTCTATTCGCATACATACATTCCCTTGAGTTCGATACTACTTGGTCCCTATACTTACCCATACTACAGGGATCCCATACTCTTGTGGGGTAACTACTAGTATAACTAGTATTTTGCATTCAAGTCAATGGCGTCGTTACCGGGGAAGGCGGTGTATGTCCATTGAGTAGGACTAGAAGATAGTTTAGTAGTTAATAGTGAGTGCTTTTATTTTTCTATTTTATTAGTTGTAGTCTGGTGCGTTTGATCTTTCCTATTGAGTACTCAGGTATATGAAAAGACGCTCAAAGGGAGAAACGAGTGGAGATCGTACAAAGTTAGACCCTGAGACTATAGCCAGAAGGAATCGAGCCTTCCAGAGAAGGATGAATACCGCAGGAGGTGGTGACGAGAATTTAAATCAAAATTTCAGTGGAGATTTAGATCTCACAGCTGAAGAGTATGAACAAAATGTGGAACGGGTTGAAGATGCTAAGGGAGTCGATAACCAAAAGAAAATACCTCATGGGGAGAGCACCAGCCAAAACCCAACTCCACAGACCCAGAGCAATCCCGCTGAAAACCAGAATCAAGTCATCCACCAAAATCCACAAAACCCAAATAACCCCTTCGACAACCCTGTCTACCAACCTAACCAACCTTACCCATACCCATACCCATACCCACCATACCCTTATCCACCATACTACCACCCACAACCCAACTATAACCAACTTCAAATCCCACATATACCTCCACCACCAGTTTATCTTTAGCACGTTCCTCAGAACACCAATCCAGGTATAGCAATTCGAGGAAGGTTTGCGGCACAGCCGCAACGATATTATGATGGTGTAGCATTGCCACCAGTAGAGACAAACAACTTTTCTATCTCTCCAGGGATCCTGAAGATGCTAGTTGAGAACTAATTCAAGGGGGAGGTCGAAAAGGATAATCCTAATACTCACTTGAGGAATTTTTTGATGATTGCCTCAACTTTCAACCATAATGACATGTCTGAAGATGCCAAGAGGCTCAGGTTGTTCCAGTTCTCGTTAATTAGAATCACGAAGGAGTGGTATGATAACACACTCCCAAGGGGAGGTGTAACCACATTGGTCGAGCTCGAGCGTCTATTCCTCGAGTGATTCTACCCTCCATCTAGAACGATCAAAGTAAGGCTAGATATCTTATCTTTCAAGCAACAGTCAGGAGAAGAATTACGTCAGGCTTGGGAGAGATACTCTAATATGCTCATTGAGTACCCGCAGCACGGGTACAATGAAGGTGATATAATGACTTATTTCTATTGTGGAGCCAGCAAGGCAGGTCAAGACCACCTTGATGCATGTGCTAGTGGAGCATTCCTGAATTGTGGTGCAACTCGGTATAGAGAGATTGTTGATAACATTATCAAGAATGCGGGGCAATGGAATGAGGCACAAGAATTTCAACGAGCTTATCAGATGGATGAGAGTGAGGGTACTAGAAAGCTGTTGATGGCAATGATGGAGAAGATTAGCAACCTAGAGGTTGGGTAAAATCTGAGTGGAGGAAATACTGCAGTGAGAGAGAAAGTGGACCACCCAGCAAGCCAGAATGAGGAGGCCAACTATATGGGAGGGCCTAATTATAATCAGAATGACTATCAAGGTGGAAATTATCAGGGGCGACCAATTTATGGTCAACCGTTTATACCACCGGGTCCACAACCTCCTCAAAATCAATGGAGGAATACTCAGGGGTATCAAGAAGACCAGCAACCTCTTCAGAATCAATGGAGGAAGAATGAAAATTTCTCCTACAGTAATCCGAGAGCGGGGATAACTGTACCTCCAAATGTCGACCCTGGCTCAAAACTCCCCGGAGGAGAAGGAGGTGCTACCACTGATGAGATGTTACGTGTCATTCTACACAAGGTGGAGGAAGGTAGCAAGAGGCTATCCTCTTTGGAGTATGATGTGAAAGAGATGAGTAAGAAGAATGATTAGCGTGATCAAGATCTTCAGAAGAGGGATATTGAGCTGAATAGAATTCAACAAGAGAACAATAGGCGGTTTACTTCGATGGAGTATCAGATTAGCCAGATCACGAAATCATTGGGTAAAGAGCCCGGGAAATATCCTTCTATGCCGGAGGGGAACCCGAAAGAACAATGCAAGGCGATCCAGTTGAGAAGTTGAACCAAGTATGATGGTCCTTAAATGCCTGCTGATTCAGAGAAGCTTAATGGAGAGATTGAGATGGAGGGACAAGAACATAAGAAAGATGGAGGTGAGACAGTTGAGGTAGAAGTTGAGAAGGAGGGTGATATGGATGTGTCCCAAAAGGGCAAAGACCTTGAGGAGGAAAAGATTGAGGAGATTGAAAGAGTCCCAAGGTGGAAAAAGGCAAAAGAAGAAAGGAAGAACATGAAGGAAACTGAGCGAGATGAATGGGGAGTATCAAAATTAGTGATTCCAGTCCCATACCCGCAGCGGTTCATGAAGAAGAAATTAGATGAAAAATTTGTCAAGTTTCTTGATGTTTTTAAAAATTTGCATATTAACATACCTTTTTATGATGCTTTGGAACATATGCCTAATTATGCCAAGTTCCTGAGGGACTTGATAGCTAAGAGGAGGAGAGTTGATGAGCCCAAGCTGGTGCAGCTGAACCATGAGGTGAGTGCATTAGTGCACAAAGCTCTTCCCCCGAAGTTGAAAGATCCTGGGAGTTTTACGATCTTATGTAATATCGGGAATGGAGTTAAGAAGGGAGCATTGTGCGATCTTGAAGCGAGCATCAATCTTATGCCCTTGTCATTATTTAAGAAGCTAGATGGCAGAGAACTTCAGCCGACAATGATGACGCTTCAACTCGCCGACCGGTCTATTACTCGACCTCAAGGTGTTGTTGAAGACATCCTTGTTAAAGTTGGAGATCATATATTTCCAGCTGATTTTGTGGTGCTTGACATGGAGGAGGATGAGCGAGTTCCTTTGATCTTGGGAAGGCTTTTCTTAGCTACGGTCGGAATTGTGTTAGATGTGGCGAATGGGAAGATCATGTTGAAAGTTGATGATCAAGAGGTGAAGATTTCCCTATACGAGGCCATGAAGTACCCTATGGAGGAAGAGAGTTCGGAATTGAAAAGGATAGATGTGGCCAAAGTAGAAGGAAAGGGAGGAGTTGGTAAAAAGAAGCCAAAAGTTAAGAAGTGGGTACCTCCTTGGAGAGCGAAAAAGAAGAAGGTGATACCTCTGCCCGAGGTGAAGAAGGAGGATGGGAATCGAGCGAAAAACTTAGACATCTTCTCTTATGAGAGTAAGGGAGGTAATTTTGAGTATCATGTCCCATAAGCTCTTTTGAGCTCGGTCCGACATTAGGACCTTTAAAATAGCGCTGAGTGAGAGGCAACCCATTTTTATTTGCTTTTGAGTATTTTTAGTTATTAGGGTGTTGTTTTGAGTCGTAAATGCTAACCTCGTACTTGATAGTTTTATTTTGTAGGCTTGCCTTGAGGGTGAGGGAATACCCTGTTGGGAAAATAGGGGTGCCCGGAATCTATTCGGGATGAAATTTAAATACGAATTTAAATTCAATTATTACTAGCATGAATTAATCCTAATTAATTCAAATAATAATTCCAACAACCAATTTAACATCATGCATGTTGAATTAATTCACATATAATCTATGGCGGAATAAACAAGATAATATGTGATTAACGTACCTCTCGTAGAACTTGGCCTTTGAATAAAACGGGACTAACACGTACGCGCTTTATCAACCCAAAAGCCTTCTCAAGTATTCCCTTTCACCTTATTCGATCACCGGTGGGAGATGCTATCGAACAATTTAAATAACTAAGGAAAAAGAAAATTATCTATGCTCTTGATTTTTCCAACACATGGAATTATGTACTTGGGGATGAAATAATCATCCCCTATTTATAATATGAAGGAGCCGAAATTTTGAGTGAAATATGGGCTTGGAAAATATCTTTTCTTAGACTCTAAGAAATCTTGAATATATCTCATATATTCTTTTCTCCATAATAAAATATTCCACAAAAATCTCACCCTACATATTAAGGGGCTATTTTCAAAAAATTTAAGAAGAAAATCCAAGATTTGGATCTTTCTTGAATATATGAGATAATCTTGTATTCCAAGAATACTTATCTCTCCAAGAAAATCAACAAAATCTTTTTTCTTCCTAACTACTTATTTTCGAAAATAATGAAGAAAAATCAGCATAATATATTCTTTTTATTTTAATCACCTTATCATTATTGGGCTACTTAATGGGCTACTTGAGGGGCCTTTAAGGAGAATTAAGATTGGACCTCCTAATGGACTTCTGAATTTCAATATTTAGCCCCAATATAATTCAATCCATTAATATTAATTATTACCACTAATAAATTAATATTGCACTATCCATCTTAATCCATATTACGATAATATGGGCTCCCGGTTATTATTTCCAGCGTTTAAGATTATCAAGTCCATTAATTAATTAAGCTTCTGAATAGCTCTAAATTAATTAATATATTTCACCTTGGAGTAAAGACAGCTCAACATTATTATCCGTACCGAAGAAACTGATTCTTCACTTGCAAGATTTGGTACGATAAAACTTCTGAGCCCACCAAGGGGACTAATCACACGAGCCGTACTCGCACGCGTTTCTCCGTATTAAATCTTAGCAACCGTCGTATGATTAATATTACTGCCCAAGACACAAAGTTTGAAGTCACAATGATTCTCACCCAACATGAATCAAAGCAGTAACCATTAGGCACACACGGTCCTATTTAAGTGACGGATATTAAGAAATCAACAACCACTGAGGTCTAATTCTTCACATTTCAGAACAGAAGAATTTATCCTCGCTGTATGTCCTCTTCAACACATACTAAATGTGCTAGTGCAATCTCTTAGTCAAGACAGACCAATCTGAGCCTTACACATCGACCTTTCACGGCGGATTGTTCAATTCCACCTAGGTCGTGAAAATGTACGTTTAGTTACAAGTAAACTGTTAATGTTGTCTTCCGTGATCGGGTATCACCACATTAACTACAATGTAACTAGTACCATATATTGAACGGTTTGCAATAGAAATTCAACATTCAATCATAACTAAAGCAAATGTGATAAAAGAATTATTCTCATAAAACGAGTGTTTGATACACGAGTTATACAAAGTAAAAGCATACTTTCACGTATAACTCCAACAATCTCCCACTTATACTTAAAGTCTGCTTTTAGTATACATCACACATGTCTTAGTGTAGTAGCTCTATGTGACATCTCATGTCAACCTACACTAACCTAATAATTCTTCCCACTTATACTTAAAGCAGATTGGCAATAGTCTTGACTCCCATTCCATCCACATGTCTCTCGAATGTACTCTGAGGCAGACCCTTTGTGAATGGATCCGCTAGGTTGTCACCCGACGCTATCTTTGCCACCTCTATATCTCCTCTCTTAACGATTTCTCGTAAAAGATGGTATTTTCTTTCTATGTGTTTGCTGGCCTTGTGGGCTCTTGGTTCCTTTGAATTTGCAACTGCTCCGACATTGTCACAAAAGACAGTTATCTTGTCGGGCAAATTCGGAACAACGTCCAAGTCCACTAAGAAGTTCTTGAGCCAAACTGCCTCTTTCGCTGCTTCACAAGCAGCTACATACTCGGCTTCCATGGTCGAATCGGCGATGCATTTCTGCTTAACACTTCTCCATGAAATGGCTCCTCCTCCCATGCAAAACACACTACCCGAGGTTGACTTTCTTGAGTCTATGTCTGATTGGAAATCCAAGTCCGTGTATCCTACGGGAACAAGACTATCTGACTGGTAAATCAGCATCCGCTCACGAGTTCTTTTTAGATACCTCAAGATGCACTTTACGGCAGTCCAATGGTCTTTCCCGGGACTACTTTGATATCTTGCCACCATGCCCACGGCAAAGCAAATATCCAGTCTCGTACACAGCATTGCATACATAAGGCTTCCTATGGCTGAAGCGTACGGAACACCTTTCATGTCATCTATCTCCACTTGCGTCTTAGGGCTCATTTCTTTCGATAGATGGATTCCGTGCCTAAAAGGTACAAAACCTTTCTTGGAATCTTGCATGCTGAAATGCTTCAAAACAGTGTCAATGTATGAAGCTTGCGATAAGCCCAACATCCTCTTCTTACGATCGCGAGTGATCTTGATCCCAAGGATGTGGCCGGCTTCCCCTAAGTCCTTCATATCAAATTGTTTTGGCAGCCATACCTTTACGTCTGACAATACCTTTACATTGTTTCCAATGAGCAGAATATCGTCTACGTTAATACTAAGAATACCACCGCAGTTCCGTCATGCTTCTTATACACACAACTTTCGAACTCGTTTTGATCAAACCCATAAGACTTAATCACTTGATCAAAATACTGGTTCCAAGTACGCGATGCTTGCTTAAGTCCATAAATGGATCTCTTGAGCTTGCAAACGAGGTGTTCTTGGCCTTTTTCAATGAAACCTCTGGGCTGTTGCATATAGATATCTATCCCGTCAAGACTTCCGTTAAGGAAAGCCATCTTGACATCCATTTGCCAGATCTCGTAATCTAGGTACGCAGCGATCGACAAGAGAATACGGATGGACTTAAGCATAGCTACAGGCAAAAAGGTCTCCTCATAATCGATCCCTTCTTTCTGAGTATACCCTTTGGCCACAAGCCTCGCTTTGAAGGTCTCTACCCTTCCGTCCGGTCCTCTTTTCCTCTTGTACACCCACTTGCATCCAATGGGTACTACCCCACTGGATGGTTCGGCCAACTCCCACACTTGATTATGATCCATCGAACCCATCTCGACTTCCATTGCCATTTGGCACGACTCCGCGTCTTTGTCTTGGATTGCCTCGTCGTACGTCCATGGGTCCGATTCATCACCGGGAACCAAATCCGAAGATTCTCCTATCCCCATGAATCTCTCGGGTTGCCTAGCAATCCTCCCACTACGATGGGGTTCTGGTTGTGAAGATGTGACGTGTGGTACATCATCTTGTATACTTGGTATCGAGGTTTGACCTCTCAATTCTTCTAAGGTAATTTCACTTTTAGGCTTCCGATTGTTCATATAGTCTTCCTCCAAGAATTTAAAGTGTGTACTAATCACGGTCTTTTGATCCTTGGGACTATAGAACATACACCCTTTCATTCCCGCAGGGTATCCTATAAACAGCCTTAATTCCGAACGTGGATCCAACTTATCGGCTTCCTTGTCTAGCACGTATGCCGGACAACCCCAAATCCGCAAATGCCTTAGACTGGGCTTGCGCCCGGTCCACAATTCCATTGGGGTTTTAGGAACCGATTTGGATGGCACCAAGTTTAGAATGTAAGCTGCCGTTTCCAAGGCATTACCCCAAAACGACTTGGGTAAATCCGAATAACTCATCATGGATCTGACCATCTCTAAAAGAGTCCGGTTTCTTCGTTCCTCCACACCGTTCTGTTGAGGGGTTCCCAGTGCGGTTAACTGGGATACGATCCCTTTGTCCGATAAGTAGTTCAAGAATTCATCGCTGAGGTATTCGCCTCCACGATCTGATCGTAGAAACTTGATACTCTTTTCCCTATGTTTCTCGGCTTCGGCCTTAAACTCCTTGAACTTATCAAAAGTTTCAGACTTATGCCTCATAAGGTAAATGTACCCATATCTCGAGTAATCGTCAATGAAGGTGACGAAATACTCATACCCCATTCTTGCTTTGATCGTCATTGGACCACACACATCGGTATGAACGAGTTCTAACACTTCCGTGGCTCTATTCCCCTTGGCTCCAAATGCCCTCTTGGTCATCTTACCCTCTAAACATGATTCACAAGTTGGAAACGGCTCGACTTGGAGTGATTCCAAGGATCCATCTTTCACCAATCTCTCTATCCGCTTTAGATTAATATGACCTAGTCTAAGATGCCATAAAAGTGTTTTGTTCATCTCCGAAGAACGCTTTCTTTTATTACTCGAAATGATCGACGTGTTATTAGATTCATTATTTGAGTGGTATGCACACTTAATCGCATAGAGATTGTTTACCAACGTTCCATGACAGATAACATCATTCTTAAAAGAAACAGTAACAACTTTATTAAAAGTAACTGAATATCCATCAAAAAACAACTTAGAAACTGAAATTAAATTCTTCCTAAAGTTTGGAACGTATAAAACATCTCTTAAAATTAAAAATCTATCTTCAAAAGATAGGTGCACGACTCCCACTGCTTCGGCTGCCTCCCTCGTAGCATCGCCCAAAGTGATGGTGATCTCATTCTTGCTAAGTCATCGGGTTAGCTGGAACCCCTGAAGAGTGAAACAAATATGATCAGTTGCCCCGGTATCCACTACCCAATCGTGGGCAGCATACGCCGCAACATATGTTTCAACGACTAAAGCATGAGACTTACCTTTCTTTCCCGCCTTCTTAGGCTTAGAACAGGTCGCCCTCCAATGTCCCTTCTCACCACAATTGAAGCACTTACCCTTAGCAGCTTTCTTTCCACCTCCTTCTCCCTTTGCCTTGGGTTTCACAACGGTTGGATTTGCTTGGGTCTGGCCTTTCGTCCTCTTCCTCTTCCTCTTCTTCCCTCCCTTGGGACCCAAAGAGGTAGACGGACCATTTTCCACCATAGCAACGGTTTGGTGATCCATTAGAGTCTCCGCCGATACCAAAGCTTGCAAGAGCTCGGGCAAACTATTTGCTCGGTCATTCATTTGATAGTTCAACTGAAACTGCTCAAAGCTCTTTGGCAGAGAATGGAGAACGAAATCGACCTTAGTAGGGAGGTCAAATTCCGCACCAAGTACTTCCAACTTATTGAGATAACCCATCATCTCGATAATGTGATCCCTTACGGGCGTACCTTCCACCATCTTCAACGAAAACATCTTTCGCATGGTGATTTGCCTAGCTGTACGGTTCTGATGTTTAAACATCGCTTCAAGATTGAGCATTATCTCAGAGGCGGTCTCCATGTGTTGGTGTTGGTGTTGCAACATATCTGACATTGAAGCCAGAATAGTACACCTAGCCATCTCATCGGAGTCTAACCAACTCTTATGCTCTTTCTTGACCGACTTGCTCGCATCTTCGGCAGGCTCTTGGGGTTTAGGAGTAGTAAGTACCCATTTATGGTGTTGAGTGGTTAGGACAATATCAAGGTTACGTTTCCAATCAACATAGTTCTCACCAACAAGTTTGTTATCTTTAAGTATACTAAACAGTGGATTAAAAGGTTGCGACATGATGAACTGAGAATAAAACATACATTCATATCAATATCTAGAAAAATATGAAATTATCACATAATTCGATCACATCAATTATATTGAAACCTTAAAACAATATAATCATGCATCAGCCAACATCTCAAAACAATTTAAATGCGCCACGAGGGGTGGTCTATACATTTAAATACATTCAAGCGGATCACAAACTTAAAAGTTACAAATCCTTAATTCAAAATTAATAGTTGGCTCCCACTTTGACCACATAGAAATTGACAGGGACTCCGAGGGGAGTAAGTTAATATCAATTTCCTATGCCTAAGTAATAACCATAATTAAATACAGGATTATTATTTCGCTTTGAGCAAGCTACTCGGGGTGAGGGTCAATACCACCACTAGTAATAATCCACAATCATCCTTTCAGAATTTATTCATGTGAAACCCGTTCTTTTGGCCGATCCGAGGGGGAAATGTATTCCAAAAGAACTTCACAAATAAATAAATTATGTAGGTCAAATTAATCCAATTTTAATATCCGAAATAAAATTGCGATTAAACAAACATACTTAGTAATTTTCGAAAGTAAGGTTTTTCTTGGACAATTAAATTCATGCAAACACATATTAACAATTAATAATAATTGCACGAAATAAAACATCCATCAAAACAAAATTAAACACATTGGAGCACTCAAATCCAATTATCATGGTTTAATTTCTTCACGTCTTGATGCGAAAAATCGTCCTTGTTGCTTTCTGTCGTTTGTCTCGACACGCTCCCACTCGAACAGCAACACTTCATCAAAAACAGTATCGTTTGGGGTTCGGGACGACGTTTAAAATCACACGAAAAAAGAAGAACCGAAAAATTCCACGGCCCGAGATACGGCGCGCGTCGGCCCACGGAGTGGGCCCGTGCGCCTCTCGGCCAAGCGGCCAAGGCGCTGCATGCCGAGCGCCGAAGCGCTGCACGCGGAGCACCGAGGCACTGCACGCCGAGGCCGAGGCGCTGCAGGCCATGCCCTGAGGCGCGCACACGCGCTTGCGTGGCACCGGCCACCCGTCGCGCGCGGGTCGTGCGCCTTGCACCCCGTGCGCTGGGTTTCGACATCCGTTCTCGTTTTCTTCACCCCATGCACGATTTTACGTCCATGCATACGCCGTGCACGCATGCGTCATCCGGGTACACCGTCTTTAATTCTTCGTTCTTCGTCACGATCCGGTTACAATTTATTTTACAAAAAAATAAATACTAGATCTAGACTAGTCTATTACAATGATCGAATCAAAATAAAAACAACTAATCTACTCGTGGATTTTCTCACAAGAAAAACGAATTCGAACAAATCGAATTAAAAACAATTAATTCACACGCATGAAAAAATAACAACATTAAAACCATGACAATTGGATACCTGCAAAAAAGATCTAGCAATTCTACTATCCAATTTCAATTTAATGTTAAACAATTTAAATTCCAATTTAAAGATCAGAGCCCGAAACCGTGGCTCTGATACCAGTTGTTGGGAAAATAGGGGTGCCCGGAATCTATTCGGGATGAAATTTAAATACGAATTTAAATTCAATTATTACTAGCATGAATTAATCCTAATTAATTCAAATAATAATTCCAACAACCAATTTAACATCATGCATGTTGAATTAATTCACATATAATCTATGGCGGAATAAACAAGATAATATGTGATTAACGTACCTCTCGTAGAACTTGGCCTTTGAATAAAACGGGACTAACACGTACGCGCTTTATCAACCCAAAAGCCTTCTCAAGTATTCCCTTTCACCTTATTCGATCACCGGTGGGAGATGCTATCGAACAATTTAAATAACTAAGGAAAAAGAAAATTATCTATGCTCTTGATTTTTCCAACACATGGAATTATGTACTTGGGGATGAAATAATCATCCCCTATTTATAATATGAAGGAGCCGAAATTTTGAGTGAAATATGGGCTTGGAAAATATCTTTTCTTAGACTCTAAGAAATCTTGAATATATCTCATATATTCTTTTCTCCATAATAAAATATTCCACAAAAATCTCACCCTACATATTAAGGGGCTATTTTCAAAAAATTTAAGAAGAAAATCCAAGATTTGGATCTTTCTTGAATATATGAGATAATCTTGTATTCCAAGAATACTTATCTCTCCAAGAAAATCAACAAAATCTTTTTTCTTCCTAACTACTTATTTTCGAAAATAATGAAGAAAAATCAGCATAATATATTCTTTTTATTTTAATCACCTTATCATTATTGGGCTACTTAATGGGCTACTTGAGGGGCCTTTAAGGAGAATTAAGATTGGACCTCCTAATGGACTTCTGAATTTCAATATTTAGCCCCAATATAATTCAATCCATTAATATTAATTATTACCACTAATAAATTAATATTGCACTATCCATCTTAATCCATATTACGATAATATGGGCTCCCGGTTATTATTTCCCGCGTTTAAGATTATCAAGTCCATTAATTAATTAAGCTTCTGAATAGCTCTAAATTAATTAATATATTTCACCTTGGAGTAAAGACAGCTCAACATTATTATCCGTACCGAAGAAACTGATTCTTCACTTGCAAGATTTGGTACGATAAAACTTCTGAGCCCACCAAGGGGACTAATCACACGAGCCGTACTCGCACGCGTTTCTCCGTATTAAATCTTAGCAACCGTCGTATGATTAATATTACTGCCCAAGACACAAAGTTTGAAGTCACAATGATTCTCACCCAACATGAATCAAAGCAGTAACCATTAGGCACACACGGTCCTATTTAAGTGACGGATATTAAGAAATCAACAACCACTGAGGTCTAATTCTTCACATTTCAGAACAGAAGAATTTATCCTCGCTGTATGTCCTCTTCAACACATACTAAATGTGCTAGTGCAATCTCTTAGTCAAGACAGACCAATCTGAGCCTTACACATCGACCTTTCACGGCGGATTGTTCAATTCCACCTAGGTCGTGAAAATGTACGTTTAGTTACAAGTAAACTGTTAATGTTGTCTTCCGTGATCGGGTATCACCACATTAACTACAATGTAACTAGTACCATATATTGAACGGTTTGCAATAGAAATTCAACATTCAATCATAACTAAAGCAAATGTGATAAAAGAATTATTCTCATAAAACGAGTGTTTGATACACGAGTTATACAAAGTAAAAGCATTCTTTCACGTATAACTCCAACATAACCAAGACATGGAGATTGAAGGGACCAACTCGAGACACGGGAGTGTGCCAAGTTGTTGAGAGAAACATGACTTATTTGGATGAGGTAACACACCACCCCAAACTTAGACCGCTTCACAAGGTCGAAGTTTGGGGGGTGGAGTTTTTATATGTTTTGTTTGTTACATTGCACAGGCATACCCTCTCTTTGAGTTGAGTTTGGTTATATATTATGCCTTGAGATGCTCCTCGAGCTGATACTGCTTTGATGTGTTATTACATATTTCATGCCTATCAATTATCTTATGTTTGTTGATTGCTATCTTTGAGTGTGAGTATGAGTTAGTGATTTGTGGAGTTGAGTTAGTGTCTAGATTGTGTGAGTGTAGTAATTAGAGTTGATTTGAGAGGGAACTCGTATACTTACGAATTTTCCTTTTGAATACTTGTGATAAAAGTGAGAATTCACTAGAACTTGCATGGATGTGAAAGCTGTGAGATTTGAGCCTTTGTTAGATTCAAATGCATTATATTGATCTCTTCGTTTGTGAGTGGATCGTCACCTTAGAGGATGCTAGAACTTGTGTGTGCTCTCGCTTCTTGATTGTGTCTAGTTTGATATGCCGAAAGTGATATTAGGCCATCTTTGATTTGATTGAGTCACTTAGCCTAAATTTTCCCTACCAATGATATTTATCCCTTGTTAGCCCGTTTGAGCCTTAGCCTATTTTATTTGCTAGCACATTTAAACTTAACCAAATTCTAAAACTCTTTTTGTCCCAATTTGAGTGGAGAATAGGGAAAGTGTGAATGAGAAGGGATCGAGTTGAGATGAGAATGCAAAAATATTTTCTTTGTGTATCTGAGAAGAAGGTGTAATGAGATTTTGAGTTGTGGGAAAGAACAATGAAGTTGAGAATGAGCAAAAGAAAATATGAGCTCATATGTATGTGTGAAAAAGAAAAAAAAAAGAGTGAAGTGATTGAAAAAGTGAAACGAGTTAGAAAAAAAAATTGAAGTGTTGAGAGTAGTGGAATTGAAAGTGTATTGCATGAAGATGTTTGAAGTATTCTGTTCTTTGTCTCGAAATATGGAAATTTGATTTTCTATTCTCCATCCACTTGAGTCACTTATCCCATATAGTTACCTCACCTGTCCAAAGAACCTACATTACAACCTTGATAAAGTCCTTTTTGATTCGGCATGGATTCTAGAGTATGGTCGAAGTTGAGAGTGCTTACAAGCCTATGGCTGCTGATATGTATGATTGATTGATTGAGTGAGTCCCTTAATATCGATATACACTTGTGAGGGATTGAAACACATCGTTGAGTGCACATCCATGTTTGATCTTGGTATTTCTTGTTGTTAGTGCATGAGTATGATGAAGGGGGTGAGTTTGTTTGTGAGTGATTGATCTTTGAAGCTTGACGCTCTATTACTTGCATGATTGGATTCTTTAATTCATTCTTAACAATTTCACTTTACTTATTATTTCATTGCTTGAGGACAAGCAATATGGTAAGTTTAGGGGGGGGGGGTTGATTAGGCGTAAAATTATCATGATTTATAGGTCATTTTGCTCATGTTTTGAGTTTTTTTATGAGTGTTTAGAGTCCTTTGAGCATCATTTTTATAAACTAATTAGTGTGTCTCTTTGGTGTTCATATTCAGATAGAGGGTGAAAAGAGGAGTTCGTTGGACTTTGAATCGTCCAAAACGGACTCCCGTTTAAATATTTTTACATATCAATACATATTTACACTCATTTTTCAAAGGGAGAGCCTGGGAAAGAGGATTGAAGAGTGTTATACTTTGTAATTGAGGTTTTAACTTACGAATTCATAGTTTAATTATTTCTTTTGAACCTTTTAGTTTAATTCTTTCTTTCTTGAATCTTTTAGACTTATAAACCCTAGTTTTTCCAGATTTATATTGAGATTTTGAGTTATTCTTTTGTTTATGCTTTTCAATTCTTTTGTTAATTCAATTATGCATATGTTTACTGTTCTTGTTATTGTTTTCGTTATTCAATTAACCATGTTAGGCTAGAAACCTTGCATGCTTGGGGTAGGATGAACTCGTAGAAGTAGGATGTTGGTACGTAATTAGGATAATTCGTGATGTTTAGTTTTGATTCTCTTAATTAATTGAATACTTAAAATAAACCCTAGAGTTATCTTGGAATTGAGTACGAAAATTATTAGAGAGAGTACGATCTTATCACTCTTTAATAACAAGTAGACTTAAAGATAGGGTTATAGAAGGGGTTTATCATCTACCGGTTTATCTAGGGAGGACGACCGCATCACCTTAGTTAAATTAGGGTCTCATTAATTAAGCACTATCCATATAATTCGATTAGTGGATTAGTGAAGCAGGTTGATTTGACGAAGTACTAGGGTTAATTCTTGAGCTTTTAGTCTTTCAATCTTGTGCTAGATTAGGGAAGTTGATTGCCTAGTGTTAGTACACTTAGGATTAATACTTGCACATCACGGTTGTTTTAATTATCGTACTAGCTTCATTAGTATACGTAGGGATTCCTATCCTGAGCATCATCATCCCATATTTGATTTAACCCTTAGTTATTTATTTGATTTTATTATTTTCATTGATAGACGTAGACTTTAGAGTAGTTAAATTCCATTCTCAAATCAGAACACACACTCATATTAACTACGACGCGTAGATCTCCAGGGCTCTGTTCGCATACATACCTTCCCTTGGGTTCGATACTAATTGGTCCCTATACTTGCCCATACTACAGGGATCCCATACTCTTGTGGGGTAGCTACTAGTATAGCTAGTATTTTGCGTTCAAGTCAATATGCTTCGTTATAAGTGATTGGAGTCACGAGATAAATAATCCTCGTCTTGATGACAAACGCTTTTGGTTTATTTTTTTAACTTGGATCACAACGTAAGTTAAAAATTATGTCGTTTGTTATTTATTAGTGTTTATATTATTAATTGTGTTTTATCTTTTTCTTAATAGGTTATTTTTGGTCAACATATTGAGTCAGACAGTGATTGTAAAGTTCTTTTAACTGAGTGTACAACCGCATGGGATGAATGACTCAAACTCACAAAGGATACTGTTTCTGAAGCTGATTTTGGTAAGGTTTTATATGTTAGTTGTATTATTATTAGTTATATTACATTATTAGTGCACTATTGTGTAGAATTTTTTCATATGTTGTTTAGTATTGGTTCTAACTATATTATTAGTTGACAAATTGTGTATTATACTCCTATTAGAATCTGCATAGTTTGCCTAATAGTATTAAAAAAATTGTAGATATTTGTTCAATTTTGTTTGAAATAACATTATGTTTGTATTGTTGTGGACTTCATCGACAAGAAGGTTCACTACGTGGATAACATGAGATATATTAATGAGGACCTAAAGTCTACATTTCTTGGAGCAGCTGAAATTTTGGTGTGTTGCTTTTATTTCCTTTCAAATTTATATGTAATTCTAAATATTCATGTTTAATTTTTCTTTTTTTTTCTTGTAGTACAACATATTTTTTTCTACCTAAAGGCAAAAGGCCATCCAAAAGGTGATGATGTGAGACATATGAGTTTATTGATTTTCTGTTAAAGTGGAAAACAATAAGAGATGATAATGATTGTGGTTTGTATTTGATGCACCACATGAAACATTTTGATGGTGCCGTGTACACATCACCGGATTTGAATAAGGTATTTATATATATATGTATATATATGTATGTGTGTATTTGGAATTACATTTATTTTTTAATTTTGGTTATTATATGTTTTTTAAGGGTAATATTCGGATTGTGTTGAGGGCTGAGATTTGTGCAAATTTGATCATTTCCAACCTCAATGAAATCAGAGAGCATGTAATTCAAAAGGTTTATACATTTTACCTAGACAAACCTTTATTGTTGAGGATCATTAACAAAAAAATGAAAGAAAATGCTGAAAAGTTCAATGAGCTAAAGAGAAGGGAAGCTGCAGAAAATTTGAAGAACCTTAGTGAAGTTAGAAGAGGGAAAAGGAAGATTGTTTGATTCGTGTAAATGAATGAAGTTTCTTTTCATCGTATATTCTTTTTTCAGTAACTGTAGGTTGTTAGTATGCTAGCTTGAATAATGAATTCTAGCAAAAATTGTTGGAAATTTTGAAACATAAATGTGATTGTCAAGGAAAATAATCTTCATAGTTAGTTTAATTGTAGTAATAGTGATAATCTTTGTAGTATTTGTTGATGAACACTGTCGTATTAATATTCAAACTTTGTAGCTTTATTACTGAACTTATTTATTTTCTGTAGTTGTATTGTTAAATTTTGTAATAAGTTATTACGTGAAACAACATAGCTATATTAAGTGTAGTATTAGTTGATACACAATGTAGTGTTAGTTCTGAAACAATGTAGTTTGTTATTTGTCAAAGTGGCATCCATGAAATGTATGACTTGTGTGTGTGTGTGTGTGAGAGAGAGCTTATTCTAATTGTAGTATTAATTGTGATATTGTGTAATATTATTTCTAAAACAGTGTAATTCCCCTATTTGTCAAAGTGGCTTATATGTGTGTGTGAGAGACATAAGGAGAGAGTTATTCTAACTGTAGTATTAGTTAATACACACCATAATATTAGTTCTGAAATATTGTAGTTTGTCATTTGTCACAGTGGAAACCATAAAACGTATCAACTTATGATATGTGCATATGTGTGTGTGTGAGAGAGTTATTCTAACTGTAGTACTAGTTGACATACTGTGTAGTTTTAGTTGATACACACTATAGTATTAGTTCTTAAACAGTGTAATTCTCCTATTTGTCAAAGTGGCAACAATTAAAACATATTATTTTAAAAGAGACCCATGATATATAAACCACAAAACCTCAAAACAAAAAATTTAAACTGGCTAAATCACATTAAAAAAATGCAATTATGATAAAAATTCTTTTGTAGAAATTAACACAACCAAGTCCAAATAAACTGTGTTGCTACATATCTTCATCAGATGAGAAGTCTTAATAGAAAAAATTACTAACTAAATTATATGACGAGGAGAATTAGCATCGGGATTAGGATTAGGTGTTGTAGTCTCAAATTTTAAGTTTGGTGCTGATTGTGTTGAGCATTTTCTTCCTTTCTTCTTTTTAGGGAAATAACTCTTTTTCCTTTGACTTCTTCCCTTTGTAATTGAACGAGCAGGATCCAGTATTGTTCTTGACGATGCTGATTATGCGGATGTTTCTTCCTGTTCCATAAACACCAATGATTTCACAGTACTCTAACCTTTACTGTAGATCTCTTCAATAAATATTTTTGTAGCTTCATTTCCTTCAGACAACAATAGTAACTTGTAGAATTTCCTTGTCATGTCTTCTCTCCAACTGATAGCCTTATTTTTCTCCTTCTCATTGTTTTGAGATTTCAACTTATCCCACACCTCTAATTTGGCTTGCTTTGTCCATATCTTTAGTATATAGTTATCAGGTATGTTCTCCACCGAGTTCATAAGCAATACCCTCAAGCAATGGAAGCAAAGTATTTCACATTCCTCAAATTTCATGCAAGTACACTTATTAACTGTGTAGTAGAATCAAATGTAATATGGTTGCTTGAACCATCATTAGCACCTTTAACATAATATACCCTCATGATATCTAAGATCTCCACATAATTGGATGAAGCACTAAGACATTTTACAAACTCATTTTCAAAATATCTAAAGAGAGCTACTGTGTATACCTCTGATGCATGATTTATCATTCCAACTGTACCCAACAATGTCTCAGGTCTTGTCTTTGAGCAATAGAATTCATCATTTTGTTCTTCAATTCTCCAATTCTTAATAGTTTACTTGAAGATCTCATAAAAATCTGTCAGAGTTGTGTCTTTCCTAGCTTTGAATTGAATCGAGTGGTTAATTTGTACTTTCACTTCATTGGGACGACTTAATTCCAACAGAGAAGAACTCTTTGTTTAGCACGGTGCACCATTTCTCCTTCAACCCATACAATCTTTTAAAACTTCTTGGAGATCGTATGTCATTACCTTTCTTTCTCAAGTGATCTCAAAGTCATCTTTATTATTACACCCAGGCAAGCACTTGTCGAACTCATTCTTAAAGGAAATATCACTCTTCAAATTCTCAAATCTTGATGTTGCATTCTGTTGAAGATGCCAGAGAAATAACCTATGTCTGCTTTCAGGGAAAACATGTACATTTTATAAATTTATCATCATTGATACAAAACTAATTCTATTTTCTATTAAGTATTAATTCAGATAGTATACTATGTTGTTGACTTTTATACCTTTTCAATACGTTTAGCAATTGTCAAGTCTTGGTTAGTGAAAATACAGATAGGATGCTTCCGCTCTATTGATTTCCAAAATGCCTTAAATAACCATTCAAAAGTCTCAATTTTCTCATCGGATATGAAAGCACACCCGAACATTACGTTCTTCCAATGATTATTGATTCCAATGAAAGGAGCACAAATAAGGTTATATTTGTTCGTCCTATACGTTGTACAAATACAAAAACATCACCATGTATCGTGTAGTCCTCCTTCATCCTCGAGTCTCGTAAAAAGATGTTGGTCAATCTTGCTTCACCATCTAGGTTTACACGGTAAAAGAACTCTGGATCTTATTTACTTTCTTCTTAGATCATGCCTATGAAAGTATGTGCATCCCCTGACTCTATCTTCTCCATCTTTAAATGACCCACATAATTTAGATGATCTCTCATGGTGTTGCCTACATCTTCGTGGCCTCTAGCCCCATTCACCATGTAATGATATGATTCTACCGGCGTCAATCCTAAAGATATCATTTGTCTAATAGCCAATTTCCTTTTTCTACAGTTATCTTCCTTTCTAATCGGTGATGATGACTCCACTTTAGACGGGTCAATTCAGTTTTTGCTACTTCGTAAATCCCTTCTCCATTTATCCTGACACTCAACAACACCTTGCAATTTGTTCTTGTAATTCCAACTTTTTTTTTCTTCCTGGCTTTTTAGTTCTTGTAGTTTCATCATTTTTTGTCTACTCAGCACTAGAACATAGATAAAGTTATGCCAACTGAATTCTATTCGTCATTGATACTCTCTTACAGCTTCTCTATACACCAAATCCATTGGCTCGTGCATGTTAACAATACATTTTGTACATGTCTTCAATGGTACTCCTAGTCATTCCCAACAGACTTCCACTCATGTCCTTAGAATCATCATTGTCCCTAGAAAAATAACAAAGTTTAATACTAAATACTTTTATAATCAATACGTCAAACATATATTTAGTAATTTTTTATTGAATATATATTTGATTACCTTCATTTGCCTTTTGTACACTTTGTTCAACAGTTTCATCCTTATCACTATGCTCAACAATTTCAGTAGCATCTATTATTTGCAACATCATCATTTGCATTTCCATCATCTTCTTCTAGTATTTGAAAGACTTCATGAATATCAATCATTGTCTTCATCAATAACTTCTGCATAATGAAAATAATACAAGTATAGTTGGATCATGAAAATTTGTATTATTTCCGAAGCAAAGTTATAAAAGTCAGCAACTCACTCCATGCTTGGCAAAGAAGACTGTAACATTTATATAAACAAATGAACATTTGAGGTAAATTTGAAAACTAGTGAAAACCTCTTAGCTATCTTCAATAGAACTAATGTAATATTATATATTTTTAACTTTTGGTTGATTAATTAAAATAATTTTGTTCGGCATTCATAGTTTCTGCAAGGTTTATTTGCGCAATTTCTCTTTTATAGGAAAATGTTAAATATCTCCCAGTGTTGGTCCCACTAAGTAGATTAATTGCGGAAGCTTTAAATGTTATGTCTTTTAACAAGACCTTTTATAAAAGCACTAAATAAATTAAGACAAAATTGAAGAAAGCAGTAAATGGACCAGATTTAAAGTGGTTCGGGTTTCAATATCCTACGTCCACTCTCCCTTTGATCTAAAGGGGTCTCACTAACCAACCAACAAACCACTTATGTACTGGAATTGTGAAGTACCAGTTCCTTCTTACAATCACTTTAGATCTAGCTTAGATCTAAAGTCTACAGTCTTCAACCTTTTCTTAGAGATGAACAGGTTGAGATCCAACAACTCCTTTAAGAGTATATATGTAAAATAAGAACAATAAGAGTGCTTAAGAGTGATAAGATAAAGGCTTGGAATGTGACTTCTTGCGCATGAGAATCTAGAGCCTTTCTTTGAAAATGCACTCTTGTATTTATAGAGGCGATTAGGGTATAGCCGTTGGAGAGCTAATCTAATCAAATCCTCTATTTAGGGAAGCTTTCAATCAATCAATTCCCTAATTGATTGATTGGGTTGGTGGGATCCTTGGAATGATTGACTTCAAAACTTTCCAATCCTGATCTTGTTGACTTGATTTAAATCACCAACGGTCAAGTGCTTCCAATGCCTAACTCTGATTCTCTCCAGAGAAGGCAGGACCAGGTACCAGGTAACCTCAGTGTCTTCTGGTCTGGATCTGGTCAAGAACTAGAATACTCCATAGAATTAAGAGATGATTCTGAGCATCTTTTGGTTCACCAGACTCGTCTGGTCCGGACTCATCTGGTCTGGGGAAGGTTCTCTGTCTCTGAGCAGTCTCATCTGGTGAAGTCTTCTGGTGGAGTCCTCTGGTGAAGTCCTCTGGAGGGTCTTCTGGTGACTCTTCTGGTGAAGTCTTCTAGTCTGGCAGTTCCCCTAGACTCAGTCCTAATCTAGTTCCTCATATGGCTAACAGGTCCAGATGGTCCTATTATATTCTCTGGTTTGTTTTAACTCATCAAAACTAACAACTTTTATCCTAACAATTTCCCCCTTTTTGATGGAGTTAAAACACAACCAGAACTGATCAAAAACATAAATACTTAAGCATAAAAAAATAAAAGATAAGACCTTAGAGTAGATCTTATCAGGCAAACAAGAAGACAGCAAGGAGTTGTCTTTAATACAGAGAAGATATGATATTTCATTAATAATAGGAACAAAGAAGATTACAGATTACAATTCAATTTTGGTCCTATTCTAAGCATATCTTCTGTTCTCCTTAGGTACCAGGAACCAGTCAAAGAACCTGTCTTGAATGGCCTTGAGCTCTACAGAAGATGTTGGAGTGAAGTTTGCCAACACCTTGGTCTTGTACAACTTCTTCAGTTCTGCCCAATCCACCTGGTCCCCTATCATGGGAGTGTTGAGATAATGAAATTCAGGGGCAGTGACTTCCAGGTTGAATTCAATGGTTGAGTCCACCAGCTGCTTGTAGAGCCCTGCATCATATGCCTTCATCCAAGTGTGGAAAGTCCTATTGATGAGCGCATCATCCTCTGGTGGAGGCCTTTGGATGTAGTGCTGGATGAATCATAAAGTCTTTGCCTCTCTCCATCTTTCAATCAAGGGCACATGCACAGTAGAGTCAAAAGACCCTTCTGTCCTGAGAGGCAATATCTCCATCACTTCCACAGGAGCCTTCCTTCTTTGGCTGGATCCACTGGCACCAGAAGAAATGCCAGCTTCTCTGGTCTTCTTGTTCTGCCTCCTAACATATCGGAGCCTCTGTTTTTCATCTATGTTCTTCCTAATCCTGGCTTGCCTCTCTTCAGGCGTCTCTTCCTTGAACCTTTTCTCTGCCTCTTCAACGACAGATTCAAGGAAGCTCTTCTTAACTTTCCTAATCTTCCTCTTGCAGGTCCAGAAAAAGAAATAGGATCCTGCTCTGTATCAGTGGACTCTTCCTCTGCCGCCAGCTGCTTAGCCATGGTAAGAGATTTCAACTCTTCCTTATTCTTCTTCTGCAGCTCCGCCTGGGCCAAAGTGTTCTCCAGCAGGTCCAGACGAGCCCCATGGCTAAAGAGAGTCTCCAGAGTGGTCTTCGTCAGATCAGTTCTGGCCTGCTCTTCCCCCTTTTTAACTTCAT
The DNA here is from genome assembly GCA_947034835.1 of Ballota nigra. Classification (NCBI taxonomy): domain Eukaryota; kingdom Viridiplantae; phylum Streptophyta; class Magnoliopsida; order Lamiales; family Lamiaceae; genus Ballota; species Ballota nigra. The sequence continues at coordinate 39,441,472 of OX344727.1, read as the reverse complement.
CAAATAGGGGCTGCACTACCTGCCTTATGAGACCAGGCAAGACAGTGGAGGAGGAAGAGTGAAGATCACGGAGTTGCCTGGTTTCCTCTAGGTAGGCCTTGGATTCTGCAACCAACTTCTCTTGCTCCTCGAGCATCTCCTGGAGGGAATCCTTAACCTTTGCAGTCTGCAGCATTTGTGAGGCCATCTCCACCTTTAGCACTGAAACAGGTCCCACCTGGTCCAGAACATATTGCTGAATCTGCCTCTGACTTTCGTGCACATCCATCTTTAAGTACAGGCAGTCAGACTTGAAAGCTGCTTTGGCAGAGGCAAAAACATCCTTGATCTGCTTCAAGAATTTTCTCCTCTCATTCTTAATCTGGTGCTCAACCAAAGCAGGAGCCAGGTGCTGCATGGCCTTAGAGAATCTGCCAATTTGCATGATCTGCTCATTGAAGAAGGCCTTCATCTTCTGGAGCACGGCAGGAGTCACATCAAAGTCCTCCTCATCAGAGTAGAGCTCTGAAGGAAAGGAGAAATGGGGGCCAAACTTGTAAGAGAGGCCCTCTGGGGAGATCATCACTCCCTGCTGGATCAATAAGGTGCGAATTACCACCTTGGCTGCCTCTGGAGTCTCAAGCTCCGCAGGATTCTGGAGATTCAACTTCTTCTTTAAATCAATCTCCCAGGCAGTGAAATTAGGAGGACCCATCTCTTCAAGCAGTAGCATCAGGTCCTCTACATCCTCAAGTCTGGCCTTGCTCCAGACCTTGGCGTCAGTTAGATCCGCCAGAAGTGGTAAGTGCTCAAGAAGGTTAGGGAAGTACTCTCTTAGCCAGAGCTGAGCACTTACACTTATACTCTGCCTAATGGGACCCATATCATCAGATGAGAATGAAAAGGGTTTGGGCCCAGAGGCAGAGGATGATGGGGCTAAGCCAGCAGGCTCAAGTGAAGCATCCTCATCTTCACTATCATCGCTAGATGGGCAGGTGGGAGAAGAGGGAGGGGCAGGGAAACCCATTTCCATAGAAGTGGGGGGAATCTGGTCAGTATGAGATTGGGGAGGGGTAGGGATTTGGGAGGTAGAGGAAGAGGGTAAAGGTTGTTCTGCACCAGAAGAAGATGGGACTTCTGGTACAGGGGCTGGGGGAGAAGGATTTGTGGGGAGAGGGATGTGTGAGGAAAGGGGAGAGGGTGTTTGTGTAGGAATGGTGGAGGAAGTGTATAGGGGTGTATCAGGTAAGGTTTCCCCTGGTGAAGAAATGGGGGCACCAGGAGCAGGGGAGGTAGTTTGGGTACGGGTTTCTGGGGAAGAAGTAGTGAGGGATATGTTGGTCCCGGCATAAGACTGAGGAATACGTGTATGGGGGGGGGGGGGGGAATACACGTATTCCAATTTTTCAAACTTAAAAACCTGACTGAGTCCCCTTTGCTCAGAGTGGTAAAGAACTAGGAGCTGATAACACACCTACTGACTACACTTGGTGCGGGTCAGTTGGCTAACTATCAGTTCAAGTTCAGTGCGGAAATGCGGGAGCCCTGATAGTTTAAAGTCTTGTTTAGTTTGCTTTCTGAAAAACTTGTTTTACTCAATTCTGAATAGTGTTTTGTAAGGGCAGTGCTCTTTTTGAAGATCAGGCTGATTGATTCAGACCCGATAAACCAAATGCTTATGAATGAACAAGTAATATGTCAGGTATGCACAATATCAAAGCAATAAGAACACAAGGAGTTTAACGTGGTTCAGAGACTCAAGCTCCTACGTCTACAACCTAATTTAACAGGAAATCCACTCAAGGGATTCATGTTTTTAACGTGCCAAGGTGCACCAAGACCAGCTAACCTCACTGATCTATACAAACTTCCTTACTAACACACTAACTGACTTACTCCCAACAAACCTAACTTAGGGTTTTGGTTTCAGTTTGGATTCCAACTAGGTTGAGATTATCCTTACAAGGCAGAGCTATGCTAAGGATTGGATAATCTCTCTAAGCTTAAGATATTGCTTGAATGCTATTTGGAATACAGATTAACTCTCAGTTGCTAAGAAACACTTGTGAAATTTAGAGGGTTTCGAGTGCTTCTTCTAAAGACTGAATGCTTTGAGTGCTTGAGAGTTTGAGTAATTTCTGGCTTGGAAATTTCCTATAACCTTGAATGGGTTCAAGGCCTTCTGTATTTATAGGTGATTTGAGAAACTATCCGTTGGAGAGATAGCCTTTCTTATCATCTATATAGAGTAGCTTCAAACGAACATATCTTCATGCAGCAGCCATCCTTTGCATGGAATTAGGTAGTTGCATTAAATGCACATTAAATGCTTGCCCGTTGAAAATGCAGTCAGAAGTCAGTCTTCTTGTCAGGTTCCGTACGTGCGTGTCCTTCCAGGATTAGTCCACGTCATCAGGTTGGTAAGAATGTCAGAACCTATTCCTGGTTTCAGGCTTGTCTTATTAAGTTCTTTTTGTCTTGAGCTCACCGGTCTTGTCCTAACGCTGACATTCCTTTTGCATTGCTTGGCTCTACTCCAAGTCTTCCCATAAACTCAGTATCATCATGTTCCCTTCAGGACTGAGTAGTAATGACCTCAGGGTCATACTCTTCATCATTGATTCTTACTCAGCCAGCTTAGGAGACTGCCATAAGTTCAGGATGGTAACCGTCTTCAGACTCTAAGTCTTGATCGTCATCAGTAAGTGCTAGCCTGACAAAGACAAACAAAAAGCAAAATATCTTTCCAGGGGCTTTGGGATCTTAATCAAAACTGACAATGTTCCAACAATTTCTCCCTTTTTGATGATGCCAAAACACTAAAAAGATCCTCAAAACACTTAGAGTAAATATAAGAACCTATCTATACGATATGGCAGTGTTAGAGCAATTCTTGATAAAGTACAGAATTTAAATAACAGCCAAAAAGACAATGAGTTTTTGTCTGTGGGCAAAAGTAATAGATTTCATTGAATGATCTGAATGTGGTTACAATGAATCTAATCTATTACAATAAGCTGTGAACACCTAGACTAATCTCATTTCAGGTTCAAGTCCATAGCCAGCATAGACTCTTGCCTTCAGCTCATCAAGTCTTCTAGGTTGGTTCACGTACCCTTCAGCCTTGGCAATCTTCAAAACTTCCATCATAATGGCCTTCGTATTGTGCTTCTGAGTTCCAGGAACTAAGGGAGGAGCTCGAATAGTGAACTCAGAAGCCTTCACCTGAACTTGAGCTGCTTCAGCCTCCTTCAGGATTTTTTGGATCAGCTCAGGATGATTGTCCATCATGTAGTCAGTGAAGTGAGCATCAATATCATCAGAGTCGCCCCATTTCTTCACAACGTACCACAACTTCACAAACTCATCCTTCGCGTCAGCCCAGAACTCCTTCAGTGCCTCGGAGATGAACTCGTCGACGTATGCTTCCCTTAATCCTGATTCCGGCCTTCTGACTTGAAGAATTGTCGATTTTTTTGTTGTAGGCCTCTTTCTGTACTTCCTAGGCTCAGGCTTCACATTCTTTCTCCTTAGCAGACTGATCATCGCATCATCAAGTTCTCTTTGTTGAAGCTCAGTGATGTCAGTCAGCTTTTCAATCTTCTTCTCAAAGATGCACATCTTCTCCTTTTGTGCAATTTCTGCTCTGCGCACAACCTCAGATTTCTCAGAAGGATCTCCCCACGCTTCAGTGCATAACTCCGCCACCGCCTCAGCCGAGTAAGTGATGGGGTTCTTCCTTGAGCTCATGGTAGAGGACTTCTGAACAGGCTCAGGTTGCTTAGAAGGTTCATCAGCCTTCGCCTTTGCTGCCTCCGCCTTCAGCCTGGCAACAATCTCTTCTCCTTCCTTCTCTACTTCCGCCAACCTTGCTGACTTCCTTACCCTTAGCACATTCCCTTCAGGATTGGCTTCAGGATCGGCTTGAATTGTTTCGCCTTGGTTGACTGCCTCAGATGCCTCAGGGCGGGATCTTTTCTTCTTCTTTTCCCCCTTTTTGGCATCATCATTAGCCCCAGATGGGAATGCATCAGATCCGCTGTTGATTATGAAGAAGGCTAGGGAATGGACATCATTGATTCCCTCCTTCAGTAGCTCAACTCCCATCGAGATTCCAGTCCCTGCAAACGATACCGAACTGATAGCAGTATTTACTTTCTTCTCAAAGACCTCCATAGAGAGTTGGAGTCTTTGTTCAGCCTGGGTGATCATGTCCTCCACCTTCAAGGACTCACCGCTGACTCTGCTAGCTTCAGCCAGTATCTTTGCCGATTCCTCAGTGGCCTTAGCCAAAACTTCTGCAACTGACTGAGAGGTTCGATCCAACTTCCCAGACTCCAGCTCAAGTTTGGTCGCTGAGTCCTTCAAGGCCTGAGTGACAAGGGCCCCAGTCTGAACTGCAAGCCTGTCCACTGCCTGGTTTAACTTGTCGTCCCTGATCGCATCCATCTCCTCAAGTTGCTTGAGAGTCTTCCTTAGCATCTTCTTTGTAAGCTTCCTCTCATGTCTCACTGACTTGGCCGTGTCAGTCATCGTCCCCTTCAGCAAAATCAGCTCCCTGTTGGCAAGGGTGTTATAAGCTGACTTTCTCCACCTGATGTGTTTTGCCAGGGCCTTGGAGTCTTCTTCCTATTCAGCGTGTAGCCTCATCACTTCTTCTTGAAGTTCAGCTAGATTTTCCGTGGTTTTCTCCTTCTTGACCTCCACAATGCTTGTGAATTCAGCACGGCCGACCCCAGTTATCAACACATCCTCATCATCATCAACGGCCTCATCAGTGATTGGCTGCTTTCCCTTATCAGCCCCTGCATCTTCAGTCTCCTCTTCAGGGTGCACTGAAGGCAGTTGTTGAGTGGTCACGGCCGTCTGCTCAGGCTCAGCCATGCCATCTCAAACCTTAGGAACTTGTCCTTCGGAACTGGGAGTCTCCTTAGACGCCTCAACATCTTTCTCCCTTGTCTCAGGGCAGGGAATCCCTTCATTGACAGATGTCTCATCGACGGCTGAGATGTTCAAAACATCCTCAGCCATTGGTCCACCCTTAACACCAGTGTCCTTTTCACCTTCCCACTGAGCCTGAGGCTCAGAGATCATATCATCAACTTCCCTAGCCGTGTTCTCCACGGCTTCCTCCATTGCTCCACCCTGAGCATCTTCATCATCATCCTTATCCTCCTCATCCTCAGACAAGATGTCAGTCTTGCTCTTGGACATCAGCCTATTGACTAGCTCCTTCAGATTTTCAAAGTTGAGCAATTGGAGCCAGCTAGTCAGTCCGAAGTAAGAGCACAACCTGGCCTCCTTGGTTTCCCAGTGCTCCCAGCCACGAGCATCCACTAGCAAATGTTGTTCTTGCATGTTGGATTGCTTAAACTCCAACCAAACTTTAAGTTCGACAACATTTGCCAGTAGTTCCTTGTATTTGTTCAGCCCGGGCCAGCACTTAGCTGCCCACTCAGTGGCGTTTCCCCTAAGGGTGTTCTCCAGCACTCCCCCCATCATGTTTTCATCCAGTTCCTCCTCCTCCTGCATTAGAAGAAAGTCATCCTCTTCAGTTGGGAAGGTTTTGGGACAATCTTTGGGGTTGGGGTAAGAGGGAAAGTCTGTGGGATTAGGAAGGTTTGGTTCAGATGACTGGTCAGGCTCATTCATGAGTGAGGTTGATGGCACTGACTCAGTGTGAATGTTTGGGTCTGAGGTTTGGGGTGAATGAGTGGGTTGTTGTGTTGGGTCAGGGTTGGATTGTGAGTGGGTTTCAGGGTGAGTGGGTGATTGAGGGGGTACTATCTCAGGCTGTAACAACTCAGTCGTCTCGATGGATTTTCTTACTTCCTCCAAGTCAGAGGCTCTAGGAGAGCTTGACTTCTCCCTCCCACTCAGTGTCGGCAGGCTCTTAGCTGGAGACTTTCTGACCCCTTTTCTTAGTCTCTTCAGGGGCCTCTCCCCCTGATCACTCTCCTTCCTGACGTCATCGTCAGTTCCCTCAGCCTCAGAACCAGCTCTCTTGGGATCAGACTCAGTCCCAGATGCAGTGCTCTTCCCTGACAGCACAACCCTTACTTTCTTCTTCTTCTTTTTCTTCTAAGCCTCCTCCACTGCAGGCTGATCCACCACCTTCTTAGACGTCACCTCCTCCTCTATCTCCTTGCTCCTCTCAAGGAGGTCATCTACCCTTTCAATGAGACTGGTAGCCACTCTCTTGGCCTTACCAACTGGCTTTTTGGCCTGACCCTTTGCCTTGGCATTGGGATCAGTCAGCCCTAGCATTGAGTAGGTATCACTCAGTGAGGTAAACATCACCTTCTTTGAGGAAAGACTATCCTCAAAATCGAAGGTGTACCCATGGCAAGCATGAGTAATCAGAACTGAGAGTCTGGTTCCGAAAGGCAGAATGGCACCAACGAAGCTGTGCTTCTTCTCCTCATCTCTCTTCAGCTTGTCCAAACTGGCCTGATGCAGTTGATCCAGGAAGAACTGCTCCCAGTTGATGCAGGCTCAATTGCTCATGAGATCCCGTGGATCCCATCACCACCTTGGACACAAGGTCCACAAGAGCTCTATATTCAGGCTTCAGAGTGTTCTTGTTCTGACGTGCCCTGAACTCAGACGATCCTGCCTTGGTCCATTTACCCAGGAGTTCTCTCTCCGAGTTCTCCTTGTAGAATTTTGGGTTAATGACTGAGGATGGCAACCCAAAAACTTCCTTGACAGCCCTCCTGATGTCAATGGTAACTATCTCAGAGTTGTAGAGGGGTTCGCCGTTGCCGTCCTTCTCCCCCATCGGCTTGAGTGTTGTCACCTTCGTGAAGAGTTCCCCCTTACGCAGGAACATGTTGAGATAGGCTTCCACGACCGTTCTTGGAAGCACAGAGATAGGGCGAGTGGTGAAATATGTTTCCAACCCAGCTTTGGAAATCCACTTGAAAACAGACTTGATTTCCTCCACTGTAAGACAAGTACCCTCCATGGAGAAGACTTGCTCCATGTGTACGAGCTTGTTATTGACAACGTCCTCGAGCTTATTGGTTGTCCAGTTGGAATCAAGAAGTGCCATTGATTTTGAGAGAATGAGAGATTTTTCGAAAATTCTGTGATTGATTGAGCAAGAGAAAACTCAGTGTGCAGATGTGCTTTGTGTTTGCGTAAAAACCTCGAATGGCATTCTTGATTGATATGACTAAGTCAGTTACTCAGACGTGGGGTTGAGATTGATTCCTGAATTCGAAAGGTTTTGAAATGAAGGGCTAGGATTAATCTCAGTTTCAATCAATTACCTATGTCAGTCATATTCCGTATAAAACAGACACGTATATGAAAAAGTAACTGAAGCATTAAATGCTCCGTTGCGCGTGGCTTTAAATATGAAAAGGCGCGCTTTTAATGAAAACGGAATGCATTTAATAAAGATTTTCAGGACGAAGGACTCAGGGAGACGCTTGGAATTCATAAGAGTCAGGATAGAACTCATACCTGTCAGGGAGACATTGTAGCATCCTGATACCTCGCTGAGTCGAGTCTGGCCTGAGTTCCCCCTAGAACCCTACACTGACTGCTCTCCCGGATCTAAGAGTCCTAACTCAACTGACAGTTCCATAAACCTTGCTTCAGCCAGAGGCTTAGTCAAGATGTCAGCTCTTTGCCTGTCAGTGTGAATCTTCTCCATCCTAATATCTTTCTTCTCCAAATGATCTCGAATGAAGTGTTGCCTAATATCCACATGCTTGCACCTTGTGTGAAGCACTGGGTTCTGAGTAATTGCAATTGCACTATTGTTGTCACAATAGATTAGAACCTCATTAGCAAAAACTTGGTAGTCCCTCAACTGTTGTCTCAACCACAAAATCTGAGCACAACAACTACCTACAACCATATACTCAGCCTCAGTTGTGGATGTAGCCACTGAATTCTGCTTCTTACTAAACCACGAGATCAACTTACTTCCCAAAAACTGACATGTCCCTGAGGTTGATTTCCTATCAATCCTACAACCTCCATAATCTGCATCTGAATAACCTGTCAGTTCTAGGTTGTCATCTGAAGGATACCATAGTCCCATATTGACTGTCCTTTTCAAATACTTAAGTATCCTCTTAGCAGCCTCCAAATGACTCCTTTTGGGATCAGACTGATACCTAGCACACACACCAACTGCAAACGTAATGGCAGGCCTACTTGCAGTCAGGTACAATAAAGAACCTATCAGCCCTCGATACTCAGTCTGATTTACTGAAGTCCCTTCAGTGTCAGGATCCATCTTCCAATTTGTGTTCATAGGGATCCTGGCTGGATTGATGTTCTGAACACCAAACTTATGAATCAAGTCTCTTGTATACTTGGCATGATTTATGAAGATACCTTGATCAGTCTGCTTGACCTGCAATCCTAAGAAGAAGTTCATCTCTCCCATCATTGACATCTCAAATTTACCAGTCATCAACTTAGAGAATTTCTCACAGAGCTGATGATTTGTGATCCAAATATTATGTCATCCACATAAATCTGGACCAAGAGAATGTCATCACCTTCAGTGATCCTGAACAATGTCCTATCCACAATTCTCTTCTTGAACCCACGGTCTGTCAGGAATTGAGAGAGGGTATCATACCAAGCTCTTGGTACTTGCTTAAGTCCATAGAGTGCTTTCTTCAAATGGTATACTCTATCACCAACCTCAAACCCGGGAGGTTGTTCAACATATACCTCTTCATTGTGTACACCATTCAGGAAAGCACTCTCGACATCCATTTGATATACCTTGAACTTCTTATATGTTGCATATGCAAGGAACAATCTGATAGCTTCCAACCTAGCCACTGGAGCAAAAGTCTCATCATAGTCTATTCCCTCAGATTGACAATACCCTTTTGCAACCAGTCTAGCCTTGTTCCTTAACACAACACCATTCTCATCCTTCTTGTTCTTGAAGACCCACTTGGTACCAATTACTCCTTGATGCCTAGGTCTATCTACCAATTCCCAAACCTGATTCCTTGTGAACTGATTCAACTCCTCTTGCATGGCAATGATCCAGTTCGAGTCAGTGAGAGCTTCTTCAATGTTCTGAGGCTCTTGCTCAGAGAGAAAGAAACAGAACAATACACTCTCACCATGGAACCGTCTGGTCCTGACTCCCTCTGTTGGATCGCCAATGATTTGATCAATGGGATGATCATCTAGCCATGTTCTCTTGCATGCAATGTTAGTGTCTACAGGCTCATAAAATTCAGGAAATTGAACAGAAGGGGATGATCCCGAGTCTATACCAAAGGGATTAACAAGCTCAATGTCATGGACATTGATTCCCCCTTGATGAGGTGACTCAGGAACCGTCTCAGCTGCAACAGCATCTTCATAGACGGTACTTATCTCAGGTTGAGCCTGTTCCTCAGTCTGAGGCTCAACAATCCCTGATGTGCTGGGCTTAGGAGTGGCACTTGATTCATCTTCCTGATCGTTGTCATCATCCCATCTTGGAATTGGCACAGTTTTGACCTTTGGATCAGGTTGATTCTTCAAGCTCAGCCTTGTCACTCTCCTTGTGATCTCCTCAGTATCAGGATTCAACACTTTTACCCTAGACTCATTAGCAGATTCATCAAAAACAACATCTGGTGATTCTTCCACAACAAGGGTCCTACAATTGTAGACTTTGAAGGCTTTACTAACTTCAGAATATCCTAAGAATATTCCTTCATCAGATTTGCTATCAAAATCTTTCAATTGGGTCTTCCCATTGTTGAGGATGAAGCACTTACAACCAAATACATGAAAATAAGAAATACGAGATTTCCTTTTATTCCATGTCTCATATGGGGTCTGTGCATGTTGTTTGTTCAGCATGGATCTGTTCTGAGTATAGCATGCAGTGTTGATTGCCTCAGCCCAGAACTTCTTGGGCAATCCTGACTCAGCCAGCATGGTCCTAGCAGCTTCCTTCAGTGTCATGTTCCTCCTTTCAGCGACACCATTCTGTTGTGGGGTTCTAGCTGCAGAAGTCTCATGAGCTATACCAAGTTCATTACAAAAGTCAGAAATATATGAATTTATAAATTCAGTGCCCTTGTCAGATCTGATCTTAGTAATAGACTGATTCTTCTCATTGCTGAGTCTCCTGAGCAACTCTGGAAGCTTCACCTGTGTCTCCTTCTTATTCAACAGGAAAATAACCCAAGTATATCTAGAATAATCATCAATAACCACAAGGGTGTACTTCCTACCATTCATACTTACAGGTGTTATGGGACCAAATAAGTCCATGTGCAAGAGCTGAAGTATCCTGTCAGTGGAATGAGAAGCTTTCTCTTTGAATGATGCTCTGACCTGCTTCCCTTCCTGACACGCTTTGCACACATGACCTTTGCTAAAAACTTCATTAGGTAGACCTTCAACAAGTGACTGTCTAGAAATTTTGTTAAGAATCTTGAAGTTCAGGTGGCTTAATCTCTTATGCCATAACCAACTGAGCTCTAGAGAGCTTTTAGCAACAAAACAAGTATTAGGAATAGTGCTGCTCCAGTCAGCGAGATAAACGTTACCTTTCCTGATACCTGATAGAAGCACTTGTGTTGATTTGTCCTTGACTGAACATATGTTTGATGAGAACTCAACACTGAAACCTTTGTCACAGAATTGACTTACTGACAACAAGTTATGCTTCAGTCCTTCCACAAAGGACACATTTCCACTCTGACTGTACCTATTATCAAGACACCAAAGCCTTTAGTAACACCTTTTGAGTTATCACCAAAGGTTACCTGTGGACCATCTTTAGCTTGATACTCTTGGAGAAGACTCTTCATTCCAGTCATGTGCCTTGAGCAACCACTGTCTAGGTACCAAACAGCTTTGATTGAGTCCCCTCTCCTCTTGTTGTGATCCACAGCCGCCTGCAAGCAAATCAGGCTTTAGGTACCCATTGGGTGTTGGGTCCTATCGTGTCAGCTGTACCCTTCGGGATCCAAACTTGCTTAACAACCCTGATTGCCTCAGAGTGGTAAATCTGTCTCCCTGAAACATCAACATTCACAACTTTGTTCTTCTTTGCCTGAGAGGAAGATGGTGTATGAGTGCTAGACTTAGGCTTCACAGAAGCCTGAGTGGGTGCCTTTTGGGCTGGCTTCCTGTTCTTCCTAGGTCTGGGTGCAGCAGGTCTCGGGCCTTGTTCTTGATAAGGGCCCTGTGTTCTATTCCCCCTAGGCAAGTGAGGGAATGGAAAACAGTTAAAGGCCTCAGGATGCCAAAACCATGGGGGTGTCATCATATTTGGCCTTCCCTGTTGGTATTGCCAAGCATGATGGTACCCTCGCTGACCAGTCTGAGGGCTCTTGGCCTGAGTCTTCCTCTGCTTGCCCTGAGGTTTTCCCTGGCCTGAGCTCTCAGGGGCCTCCTTAGATTGCTTTGTCTTTCCCTTGGGTTTTGGCTTAGCTACCTTGGGGGCAACCCTGACTGTGTCAATAGTTTCATTGCCCTTATCAGTTTGACGGGCCTGGAGTACAACCTTGGGTGCACTCTGGCCTGCCTGAACAAATACCCTCTCAGTGTTGCTCCCTGAAGCAACATGAGATTGACCTTGTGAGGATTTCTTGGGAACATATCCAAGTCCCTTTTTCTCATTCCCAAGCATCTGGCTGCTATTTATTTCCTCTCTAGCCACTGAGGATTTATTCATTGCTGCAACCTTTTTCTTGAGAGAGTCCTCACTCTTTTTCAGGATTTCATGTCTGGTAAAGACGTCATCAAACTTACTCTTAAGTACCTTCAGTTCTTCCTTCCTGACCAACTCTTCATCAGCCAGTTCCTTCAGAATTTTCTCTCTTGGAAGACGCTCAGCATTGATTAAATCAGTCTCCTGAGTTAGTCTCACAATCTGAGCTGATTCTTTAAGATCAGACTGAGTGAGTTGATCATTCAAGTTTTGATCTTCAGTACTCAATTTCTTTTTCTCCTCTACCAAGAAGACATTAGTTTCCTGCAATCTGGAGAAATCAACCATCAATTGATCCAGGCAGATTTGAAGGTTCATTTCTCTGACTGACTCTGAGCTAAGCTCAGGATTTCGACCAGTGTAGGAACCACATACTGATTTAGATGTTACCTTAGGTTCCTCTCTTGCCATCAGGCAAACATCATCGTACTCATCATCAGAAAAGAGTTCAGGTGACCTTTCCTCAGGACCATCAGAGTCAGTTGCATCCTCAGCGAGCATGGCTCTCCGGTCAGCAAGTCTCTGGTCTCTCTTGGCCCTCCTGTCCTCTCTTTCCCTTGCACTCAGCTTCGGACAATCATACTGATAGTGTACGCTCTTGTTACAGTTGTAACATGTTGGTTGCTCATCTCCTCTTTCTCTCCTTAGTTCAGGGTTCCTCCTTGAGTCAGGTTCCCTCTGTCTTGATGAGCTTTCAGTCTTCCCTGAGTGCTTGTCATCATGGGTACGTCTCTGTTCATCTCTTCGATCGGGCTTTGGATCTAAATATCTTCTTTCATCGCCACGATCTCTCCTCTGGTCAGTGTTTCTCCTTTCCTCATATCTCCTTGAGCTTTGGTGGGTTCCTTCAGGTTTCCTGTCACGTGAGTCCTGATAAAATTTCTTATACCGACCAAACCTGGAGTTAAGCCTATCAAAGCGTCTGGCCATCAGGCTGTATTCCTCAGCAAGTTCTTCCTTGCTCATCTCCATCAGTAACTTTGATGAAGACTCAACAGGTTCAGACCTGGATTTGAACGCCACACTTTTCTCAGGAGTTTTCTCCTTTTCTTCCTCTTCTGGCTGAACTTTCTTCTTTCTTTTTTTAAGATCAAATTCCAGTGCCTTCAACTCTGAAAAAAGTAAAGCAGAAGTTATATTGCTCATATCTTGAGTGTTCTTAAGCATAATTACACTGTTATCCCATCTCTCAGGAAGGGCATTCAGGATCTTTGAAGCAACATCTCTCTTTGAAACATCCTTGTCCAGCATCACCAACTCATTCATCAACTTGATGAACCTTGACTCCATCTGATCGATTGTCTCATCAGGCAGCATCTCGAACGCTTCGAACTTCTGAATGGCAATGTTTCTCTTGTTCTCCTTTATCTTTTCTGACCCCTGGAACATCCTGGTCAGCTCATCCCAAACCTCCTTTGCCGTTTTTAAGTTCATCAGCCTAGCTGACTCCTCGAAGGGCACCGTATGCAAAATGATGTTTCTGGCAACGTTGTCCAGTCCTACCATCTTGATCTCATCGTTGGTCATGTCTTTCCTTTCTTTCGGAACCTGCACGCCAATCTCAAGATGCTCATATCCCAGTCCTCTGACATTGGGAATAGTGATCTTGATCGGTCCCTCTCTGAGAACACGCGGCATCTGGTCATGGATGGCATCAAGATGTGCTTCTAATCTAAACTTCCAATAGACAAAGTTAGATACAGAGAATTCAGGTAATGAAGCTTCAAGTCTCCTCAAAGTCATGATGATGCAGGTTTTATGAAAAGCAAACTTAGATTTGTTCAGTGACCACCAACAGTTTCTCCTCTGAAACTACTAGTATTCAAAGTCAGTGGTCTTTTGAACCACTGCTCTGATCCCACTTGTTGGTCCCGGCACAAGACTGAGGAATACGTGTATGGGGGGGGGGAATACACGTATTCCAATTTTTCAAACTTAAAAACCTGACTGAGTCCCCTTTGCTCAGAGTGGTAAAGAACTAGGAGCTGATAACACACCTACTGACTACACTTGGTGCGGGTCAGTTGGCTAACTATCTGTTCAAGTTCATTGCGGAAATGCGTGAGCCCTGATAGTTTAAAGTCTTGTTTAGTTTGCTTTCTGAAAAACTTGTTTTACTCAATTCTGAATAGTGTTTTGTAAGGGCAGTGCTCTTTTTGAAGATCAGGCTGATTGATTCAGACCTGATAAACCAAATCCTTATGAATGAACAAGTAATATGTCAGGTATGCACAATATCAAAGCAATAAGAACACATCAAGTTTAACGTGGTTCAGAAACTCAAGCTCCTACGTCCACGGCCTGATTTAACAGGAAATCCACTCAAGGGATTCTTGTTTTTAACGTGCCAAGGTGCACCAAGACCAGCTAACCTCACTGATCTATACAAACTTCCTTACCAACTCACTAACTGACTTACTCCCAACAAACCTAACTTAGGGTTTTGGTTTCATTTTGGATTCCAACTAGTTTTTGATTATCCTTACAAGACAAAGCTATGCTAAGGGTTGGATAATATCTCTAAGCTTAAGATATTCTTGAATGCTCTTTGGAATACAGATTAACTCTCAGTTGCTAAGAAACACTTGGGAAATTTAGAGGGTTTCGAGTGCTTCTTCTAAAGACTGAATGCTTTAAGTGCTTGAGAGTTTGAGTAATTTCAGGCTTGGAAATTTCTCGTAACCTTGAATGGGTTCAAGGCCTTCTGTATTTATAGGTGATTTGAAAAAAAAAACTATCAGTTGGAGAGATAACCTTTCTTGTCATCTATGTAGAGTGGCTTCAAACGGACATATCTTCATGCAGCAGCCGTCCTTTGCATGGAATTAGGTAATTGTATTAAATGCACATTAAATGCTTGCCCGTTGAAAATGCAGTCTGAAGTCAGTCTTCTTGTCAGGTTCCGTACGTGCGTGTCCTTCCAGGATTGGTCCACGTCATCAGGTTGGTGAGAATGTCAGAACCTATTCCTGGCTTCAGGCTTGTCTTATTAATTTCTTTTTGTCTTGAGCTCACCGGTCTTGTCCTAACGCTGACATTCATTTTGCATTGCTTGGCTCTACTCCAAGTCTTCCCATAAACTCAGTATCATCCTGTTCCCTTCAGGACTGAGTTAGTAATGACCTCAGGGTCATACTCTTCATCACTGAGACTTACTCAGCCAGCTTAGAAGACTGCCATAAAGTTCAGGATGGTAAACCGTCTTCAGGTTCTAAGTCTTGATCGTTATCAGTAAGTGCTCCTCTTACTAAGTACCTGTGAAATGTAAAATGACTAAGTATAAAACCTAACCAAGACTAGCCTGACAAAGACAGACAAAGGGCAAATCATCTTTTCAGGGGCTTTGGGATCTTAATCAAAATTGACAGTGTCCCAACACTTAACCTAACTCTGTGTATGGTTTTGAGTAGGGTTTGGTTCCAACTGTTTGTGAGATAATCCTTACAGTTTAGCTCAAGGTTTAAGGATGGATTATCTCTTTCTAAGGTTTGGATATAACTTTAGGCTCAATTACAGAAGGTTTGGTATGCTCTCTACAAATTTGAAACACTTGGGAAACAAAGGTGATTTCGAGTGCTTCGTTGTAAGTTATGAGTGTAGAGAATGTTTTTTTCTTGTAAGTTTCTCGTACGTAGAAAGGGGCACGACCTTCTGTATTTATAGACCTTCTTAAAGAATCTTCCCGTTGGAGATGAATCTTCTCAAGTAAGTCTCTTGTATCTAATTGGTTCAAACGACTCTATTTAAGCTTTATGTCTTGTCAAGAAATGGCTGAAAGACCTTGCCTATTACCAGCTCTCTGGAAAAACTAAAGCAAGACTTTTGGTACTTGTCAGTCTGTGACAGGTCGGTTGTCAGTAGGGTACACCTACGTGTCATCTTCTTATTGGGCCGCACAGTCTACTTGCTCAGAGTCTTGTCTAGTTTTAAGGTGGAACTCAACTGAGAGAACCTTCTAATTCTTTTATTTATTGCAAGCTTTACTGACATTCGAATTGTCTTGTTCCAACCAGATTAACTAACAACTTTTAATGTGTTTAGCAATTAATGTGCATTGTTAGTCTTCATCAGTGGACCTTGATCCTCTACTGATGGTATAGCCTTAGTATTAATGTAGGGAAAATGATTTTTTAGGCCCGTATCTTTAGGGTGGTTGGAAAAGGAGGACAATATCTTTTCGGGCTTGGAGAAGGAGGACAATAATTTTAAAAAGTGGTATATGTAGGATAATTGAGCCCAAATTAGGTCTCATTGTCCTACATTTACCACTTTCTAAACTTATTGTCCTCCTTCTCCAAGCCCAAAACATATTGTCCTTATTTTCCAACCACTCTAAAGATACGGGCCTAGCTAAAAAATTATTTTTCCCCACAACCTACTATGAGACTAATTTTGATTCATCTGATGAGACTAAAGGTCATTCATTGTAAGTTATTATATTTAAATATGATTTTTCCTAATGTAAATGATAGTTTTCAAATAAAATAAAATAAAACTTGTGTGACCCTTTCGGTGGCATTTTATGCGACCTCCTGCGCGGCCTTTGTGTGACCCTTTTTCGGTGGCATTTTAAAATAAAATAAATTTAGATAAAAATTTCTAAAATAAAAACTTGAAGTAACATTATTCTACATTTCTCCGTTTACAACTATATATCCACATACTGAAATATATCATGCAAATCTTAAGTAAAAAAAAATAGATAAATTTGATCCTTGATCAACAAGACAAACACTGGATTATATTTCTCTTCAGATTCAAATCCATGGAGAAAAATATTATTTTAGGATCATATCTTTAGGGTGGTTGGAAAAGGAGGACAACATGTTTTCGGGCTTGGAGATGGAGGACAATAAGTTTAGAAAGTGGTAAATGTAGGACAATCAGGCCTAATTCGGGCTCAATTGTCCTACATTTACTACTTTTTAAAATTATTGTCCTCCTTCTCCAAGCCCGAAAATATATTGTCCTCCTTTTCCAATCACCCTAAAGATACGGGCCTAAAAAACATTTTTCCCTATTAATGTACTTAGAAAACATTCATAACTCTAGCTTCTTCCTCAGCTGACTTCTTCTTCAGTTGACTTCTTCTTCAGTGGACTTCTTCAACTCTTAGATACACTTTACAATTTAGCAAATGCACTTCAGTTCCTTAACATTTGAACTGGATAATTCTATTCTAACTCTACTGAATATACTTTACTTACATTTGACTTAGGAGGAACCTTTTGGCATCTTAATCAAAACATAAGTCTATACAATTTTCCAACAGTCGAGCATGCTTGGAAGTTTTGGTATAGGATGATGTGACACAAAGAAAATGATAGAAGTCATTGATCCGAAAAAGTAGGAGGAAATTACGTATGTAAATTTCTTTTTTTTATATTATATGTACAAAGTGTGTATTTCAGATTCGTAATTTAATATATTTTTTATTTATGTTTGATATTTACTCAGGCTGGCCCAAATGCTCGCCTAATGCCCTTTAAGACATAGCCACTATACGTGTAAAATATTTGGGAAAGATCAGGCTACAGGTAAACATGTTGAGGGTATGCAAGAGGCATAGAATGAAATCCCCAACAAAATAGATGTTCCTAATGTTACTGATGACTTTAATAAAGAAAACGATGAAAAGGAATACAAATCACTAGATAGTCAAAAGGAAAAGAAAAACTGAAGATGATGAAAGGAAATAGAGAAAATCAATCGATGGAGGTAGAAGTGATGAATTGGTTTGTTGGGACAATGTCAATTTTGAGTTGATCCTAAATACCCTGAAAAGATGACTTTGTCTAAGTGTTGTAATAGTCAGGCTAGTCTTGATAGGTTTAGAACTGTTAGAGTATTTTATATTCACAAGTACTCAGTGAGAGGAGAACTCACTGATGACAATCAAGACTGAAGCCTGAAGAACACAAGAGCACCATCACTGAACTTATGGCAGTCCTTCTAAGCTGGCTGAGTAAGTGTCAGGATGAAGAGCATAATCCTGAGATCATTGCTAACTCACGAACCTGAAGGGAACATGTAACCTGAGTATTTGGGAAAAACTTGGAGTAGGATCCAAGCAAGCAAAATGAATGTCAGTGCTGGACCATGTACGTAGATGAGGACAACCTGACCTCAGAAAAGACAAGACTGAACTGAAGAATGAGTTCTAACATTCTCACCTACCTGATGACGTGGACCAATGAGGAGAAGACAAGTCATATATGGACACTGACTTAAACCTGACATCCCTGCAGTTTTCAACGGGCATGCATTTAATGCATTTACCAAATCCATGCAAGGGCAGCTGCTGCATGAAGATTATGTCCGTTGAAGTATCCTACAAGGAAGGTGACTAGAAGACTATTTCTCCAACGGATAGTTTTCAAATTCATCTATAAATACAGAAGACATTGCCCCAAATAAGGTTACGGGAAATTTCATAAGCCAGAAATTACTCAAGACTCACAAGCATTCAAGTATTCAAAGAAGTACTCGAAACCCCTTTAATTTCCCAAGTGTTTCTTATGGTCTAGAGTCTATTCTGTATTCCACTGAGCTTACTATACATATCTCAAGCTTAGAGTTATAATCCAATCCTTTGAATAGTTTTCATTGTAAGGATTATCACAAGTTGGTTGGAATCCAAACTGAAACCAAAACCCTCAGTGTTAGGTTTGTTGGTGGAAGTTGTAAGTTATGTAGGAGAAGGAGGGCTAGAACTCACATTCTAGGGATCAGTGTGACTGGTCATTGTGCACCTTGGAACGTTAAAAATAAGTTAATCCTTAGTGGATTCTCCTGTTCAATCAGGACCATGGACGCAGGAGGTTGAGTCTCTAAACCACGTTAAACTGCTCTGAGTTCTTTATTGCTTAATTTACTGCTTTATATTGCTTATCATTGTTCATTCATTGCATGCTTTGTCAGTGCTGAATCAATCAGCCTGATACTTGAACTTATTGCACTACCCTTCTAACCACGACTTTATAAGGAAAGAACATTCAGTTTTCAGAGAACTAAAACAAGTCTTTAAACTTTCAGGGCTCACACATTTCCGCACAAGGCATAAATAGATAGTTGACCAACTGACTTGCTTCAGAGTAGTTAGTGGGTTTGTTATCTATTCAGTGCCTATCACTATACTCTGAGTTAAGGGGACTCAGTTTTGAAAAGAAAGTGAAAAATTGTATACGTGTATTCCCCCCCCCATACACATATTACTCAGGCTTGTACGAGACCAACATGGTTGAAGCGTTTCGTGGTTTCATGCAGCCTGCAGAAGCACGGTTTGGTCAGATTGCTCAACGTATTTGTAACGCCCCCACTTAAAAATAGTACGGAAAATATGATGTGGCACAAGTAGGAACGTTACTAAAATAGTACTTTATATTAAAATATACACACGCCACACATTTACCAGCGGAAGTAGTAAATAAGTATGATCGTAATTTAAGATACAAGCCAAAATTTAAAAATATTATTCTTGAAAACATAAAGTCTTTAAGAAAACTTCACAGCCTGCCGAGTTCATTCGCCCACGTCCGGATCCACAACATCTGTAAAAATTTAAAGTGGAAGGGATAAGTGTTTGTAAACAGTTAGTGGAAAACCTCTTTATAATTGCACAAACTAAACATCAATTGCTTATAATATGTAAGCCCCCGGAATTTCACCGGGTATACGCTTGGGTGGCGTGACCAACCCGTGGTGCCGGAACGACCGGACTATCTCATTTGCCAACATAGTGTTGGACTATCTCAGGGGCCAGTCGATAGCGGGCCAGACTCAAAATATTTAACATTCAATATTTAATAAGTGCAATTAAAATAATAATAAAATACTCGGTGAAGAGCGAAGTGATTCCCCACCTTGCAGGTTTGTACCTACAAGTAAAATTTTTAAAATAAAAACATTGTTACTTATCCCTTCACTTTTGTAAATTGTAAGTCTTGAATTCAAATCTCCACACATATTCAAATATTGTTTACTAACACCCAAATATCAATTAAGTGTATAAAATCATCAAATAGCAAGTTATAAATAAATATCGACTGTAAAAATGTAACCGGACCATTTTGAACCTTTCATACAAAATTTCGAATTTGGCAGATTACACACCTAACTTTGAAAATACATATTAAATTATTCATACGTCCAAAAATTATGAAATTTTAACAGTAAATTCCCAACTCAATAAAGTTTATCACCATACTTTCAGATTTCTCAAACTCTTTACCAAACATCAAATATTTTGTAATGAACACACAGTAACAGATTCTGGTCACTTAACTTTAAAAATTCACCATAAATCAACCACATGTCCAATACTCATGAAATTTTAACCATGAACTCCCAACTTCATGTAATTTATCAACATAATTTGATTTTCAATAAAAAACCTAACCAATTATTCTCAGATCATAGCAAACTTCTACTGTTCCTGTAATTTCGTCCAAAACCCTAGCTCTACTTCGAAAAATTACCACGAATTGAATACCAGTCCAAAAATTATGAAATTTTAAACCTTAGTTTCTTCACAAGTCTATTTTAACATATAAAAATTTCAGAATTTTCCACCGACAAAAATTGGATCAAAAACGAAATTCCTTCACAAGTTGTCCAGATTTTCGGTTTTCATGCATATATGAAGAACATAACATCTTAAACTCACTTTAAACCATATAATTTCATGATTTCTACTTCTAAAGCATATATAATCAAATAATAAATATGATTTTGATCATAACTCATGAATAAATTGAATTAAACATTCAAACATGAAGTAAAACATGGATAACATGCAATTTACTCATCAAAACTCATTTTCCTATCAATTAATTCACATATTATGCATAAACTTCATACTACCACTTAAATAATTACTCAATCAAGAAGAGAAGCTTACTTAGAGATAGGTAGCTACAAGAAATCTCTTCTTCTCCTTTCTCAACTTCTAAGTATAAGAGTAGTAGTATTTGTGAAATTTTCTTTAAACTTTTTCTTATGAATAATTTTGCATGAAAGCTCATGTATTTATAGGAGGAACCATGCTTGGAAGCTACTCCAAGATCCTCTTGACCGACTTGGATGAAAAGTGTGGAAGAATTTGGATGATTTTGGAGGTTAAGCCATTAAACACATGGCATCTTATAATTAGTAGCTAATTTTGACTTTTATGCTACTAACTTTGACCTTAATTCATGAAGTTTCACCAATCTTCCTCCTTTCCTCATATTGGACAAAATTTTGAGAATAATTCAAGAGAATTCTTGTGTCTTGTAGTTAAGACACTTGTAGGCTTTGAATTTAATAAATAAAATAAAAGAAATTATGATTTTCTAATTTATTTAATGCTTTTAAGATACATTATGCATAAAATTACTTATACTATCTTATAAAATAAAATTAAAACTCTTCTAAGGCTCTAAATAAATTATAAAGTCTATATACTAATCATAAAAAAATATCGAGCAATCGATACGTAATTCGTTTCTTGAAGAAACGTTCATTTTTCAACTTATAACGTGTAAAATAAAATACTAGACTTAAGGACTATATTAATTTCTATATCAAATACTTTAAGACATAAAATAAAGAACATATAAAAATTATAAAGTTTCAAGAATAAGCATGTATTGAGCAAATAATATGTTAATTGTAAGTATCGAGTAAATAAAACACATAAACGTGCCTTGGCATGAATTTTGGATGTAAATGCATCACATAGATTCATATAGAATTATAAAGCATTTAGTAAAGCAAATAAGGTCATGAAAGTCTAGGGTATTACAGTCTAACCCCTTAAATAAATTTCGTCCTCGAAATTTCAAGTGTTACTAGGATTATTGAGGTAAGGGTATTTGGCTAAGATTTCGTCCTCTCGCTCCCACGTAGCTTCTTCCATTCCGTGTCTATTCCACTGGATCTTAACCATAGGAATATCTCTATTTCTTAACCTATGAAGCTTTCTATCAAGTATGGATATAGGGACTTCCCATAGGTTAAGTTGGCATCAATTTCTAATTCAGGTTGGTTTACTATATGGGTAGGGTCAGGTATGTACTTTCGGAGCATCGAGATATGGAATACATTGTGTATTCCTGCCAAGGATGCTGGTAGTGCTAGCCTATAAGCCAAATCTCCAACTCTTTCCAATATCTCATAAGGTCCAATATATCTGGGCTTCAACTTTCCTCTTTTTCCGAAGCGGAAAATTCCTTTCATTGGAGATACCTTCAAAAATACCTTGTCTACAATCTCAAAACTTAATTCTTTCCTTCGCTTATCCGCATACGCTTTCTGTCGATCTTGAGCTACTTGCATCTTTTCTTTAATCTTCTTTACTACTTTGTTAGTTTCTTCCACCAATTCCGGTCCTAACAATTTCTTTTCTCCAATTTCATCCCAGCACAGTGGAGATCTGCACTTCCTTCCGTACAATGCTTCGTACGGTGTCATTTCAATTGTAGCTTGATAACTATTGTTGTAGGCAAATTCCACTAAAGATATGTATCTTTCCCAACTTCCTCCAAAATCGATGATACAAGCTCTCAACATATCTTCCAAAGTTTGAATTGTTCTTTCCGATTGACCATCTGTTTGAGGATGAAAAGCTGTACTGAATTCCAACTTAGTACCCAAAGCTTCTTGAAGACTGTACCAGAATTTCGATGTAAATCGTGGATCTCTATCTGACACAATAGAAACTGGAACTCCATGTAATCGGACAATTTCCTTAATATAAATCTGAGCCAATTTATCCAATGTGAACATCATCTTTATTGGTAGAAAATGTGCCGTCTTGGTCAATCTATCAACAATTACCCAAATAGCTTCATTTCCTTGTATTGACTTGGGCAATCCTACCACAAAATCCATCGTAATATGTTCCCATTTCCATTCAGGAATCTCAAGTGGTTTCAGCAATCCCGATGGTCTTTGATGTTCAGTTTTTACCTGCTGACATGTCAAACATTTCTGTACGAAATTTCCAATATCCCTCTTCATATTTCTCCACCAGAACAACTTCTTTAATTCTTGATACATCTTTGTTCCTCCAGGATGAACTGTATATGGTGTAGAATGTGCTTCTTCTAATATTTCCTTCTTGAGTTCTTCTTTTTCTGGGACACATATTCTTCCTCGACATACCAATGTACCATCTTCACGTACTGAAAATTCTTTTGCTTTTCCTTCCTTGATCTTTTGTTTTATCTTTTCTAAGAATGCATCGTCATATTGAGCTTTTGTTATTCTTTCCTTCAGTGTTGGTTTCACAACCAAGGCATTGATCTTTCCCTTGCGACTTAAGGCATCTGCTACTACAATTGCCCTTCCTGGATGATACAATATCTCGCAATCATAATCTTTCACCAATTCCAACCATCTCCTTTGCCTCATGTTCAATTCCTTCTGTTCGAAGATATACTTCAAACTCTTATGATCTGTGTAGATCTGGCATTTACTTCCATACAAGTAATGTCTCCAAATCTTGAGTGCATGCACAACTGCTGCTAGCGCTAAATCATGCGTAGGACAGTTCTGCTCATGTGGTTTTAATTGTCTTCATGCGTACGCTACTACTTTCCCATTTTGCATAAGTACACATCCCAAGCCTTGTTTAGAAGCATCACTGTACACAATAAATCCTTCTGTACCTTCAGGAATTGTAAGAACTGGGGCCGTTGTTAATCTTTGCTTTAGTTCTTGAAAACTCCTTTCACATTCTTCTGTCCATTCAAACTTTGTTTATTTCCGAGTCAACTGAGTCAAAGGTTTTGCAATCCGAGCAAACCCTTCAATGAATCTTCGATAATACCCGGCTAAACCAAGAAAACTCCTGACTTCGTTTACATTAGTTGGTGTCTTCCATTGGTTTACAGCTTCTACCTTTGTTGGGTCAACTTCTATTCCCAGGGCTGAAACCGTATGTCCAAGAAATACCACTTTATCCAGCCAAAATTCACATTTCTTGAATTTAGCATACAATTTTTCCTTTCTCAGGATTTCTAGTGTAATCCGAAGATGTTCCGCATGCTGCTCTTGATTCCTCGAATACACCAGAATATCATCAATGAAAACAATCACAAATTGATCCAGATATTGATGAAATACTCGATTCATCAAATCCATAAAAATAGCTGGTGCATTACTGAGTCCAAATGGTAGCACCACGAACTCATAATGACCATATCGAGTCCTGAAAGCTGTCTTCGGAATATCGCTTTCCTTTATTTTCACTTGATGATACCCCGATCTCAAATCAATCTTTGAAAACACTCTAGCTCCTTTTAATTGATCGAACAGATCTTCAATTCTGGGAAGAGGTTATTTGTTCTTGATGGTAAGCTTATTCAATTCTCGGTAGTCGATGCACATTCTTAATGAACCATCTTTCTTTTTCACAAATAATACCGGTGCTCCCCAGGGTGACACACTTGGTCGAATAAATCCCTTATCCAGTAATTCTTGCAGTTGCACTTTCAATTCTTGCAATTCTTTTGGTGTCATTCTGTAAGGTTCTTTTGAAACAGGCGCTGCTCCGGGAATTAAATCAATAGTAAATTCTAACTGACGATCTTGGGGTAGTCCTGGCAAATCATCTGGGAATACATCCTTGTATTCACATACTACCGGCATATCGTCCAATGTTGGACCATCAGACTTTGTTGCTACAACATTTACTAGAAATGCTGTACATTCTTCTTTCCTTAAAATTTTCCGAGCCTTTACTGCTGAAATTACCCGAGGTATAGTTCCAATTCTAGCACCATATAATGTAAAGTTCTCATCCTTTGATCTCCGTACTGATATTTCTTTTTCTTGACACTTGATGAGAGCATGATTTTCTATAAGCCAGTCCATTCCCAAGATAACATCAAAGTCCTTCATTTCTATTATATGTAGATTTGTCGGGAGTATTGCATGCTCAAAATCAATCTTCACATTCCTACACAGTCCTAAGGATTGTGTCGTACTACAAGAGGGAATGTTTACTTCTAGAAAATCTTCTTCTACCATAATATGGGCAGTCTCAATTTGTTCAAATATCTTTCTAGAGATGAATGAATGCGTAGCACCAGTATCGAATAATGTGAAAACAGGTATTTGGAATATTTTGAACATACCTGCCATCACTTCTGGATTTGCTGTCGCCTCTTGCTGACTCATGGCAAACACTCGAGCAGGTGCCATCTTCTGTTGTCCCCTCAGCTTTGGACAATTAGTTATAAGATGTCCAGGTTCTTTGCACTTATAACATACCCCTGTTCCTTTCAGGCATTGTCCAAGGTGTTCCTTCCCACAATTTCTGCACTTAGGTGGCCTCTGTTGTGGCACTATTTCTGTCCTTTTAACTTGCTTAGAATTTCTTCCTTGGTTCGTACCAATCCACTTCCTTTTGTTTTGTTGTGATTCTGGCGTTCTTACGTCCTCTAATTTCATATATGCTGCTATCATCTGAGCTTTATCGAAAGCCGAGGCATAAGACTTAATATCTTGTGCCGCTAAGATAGTACTGATTTCCGATCGTAAATTCTGCATAAACCTTTTTGCTTTCCTTTCATCAGTATTAATCAAATGAGAAGCATATCTTCCCAATTGATTAAACTTCCTTTCATATTCTTGCACTGTCAGGTTTCCTTGTTTCAACTGTAGAAACTCGGTCTCTTTCTGATCTAAGAATGACTGTGGTATGTAATTCTTAACCACTGCTTCTACGAATTTCTCCCAAGTAACTGTAGTTCGTTCTTCTTCAGTCATTGTCCTACATTGAGCTTCCCACCAATAATCTGCATCTTCAGTCAGCTGAAATATAGCGCAAGAAACTTTCTGCTCATCGGTGCACTTAAGATAAGCGAATATCTTCTCCAAGCTCTGAACCCAGTTTTCTACTTCCATAGGGTTTTCCCTTCCGGTAAGTGTTGAAGGTCTAAACTTCTTAAATTGGCTAACAATGTCATGGTTTTGGGTTGAGGATACAGATGTTTGGGACGATTGGCTTTGGTGATTTAGTTGCTGAGCTAACCCCCTTAAGACGGAAGTTAGATCCTCGCTCATGCCTGAGTTGTTTTGGTTTCCTCTACGATTCATAGTTCTATTCAACACATTTTATTGGTTAATTCAAACAACAATGTAATGCAATAACTATACAAACTTTCAAATAACATAATTTAAGTACATATAAAATATTTACCTAATCCCGTCGTGGAGAATAATCTCGGTGCGGTAGTTTCCTTTTTTAAAATTTTAAAACACACTCCTTTTGAAAATACTTTAGCAGGCGAACCTGCTCTGATACCACGCCCCCACTTAAAATAGTACGGAAAATATGATGTGGCACAAGTAGAAACGTTACTAAAATAGTACTTTATATTAAAATATACACACGCCACATATTTACACAGCGGAAGTAGTAAATAAGTATGATCGTAATTTAAGATACAAGCCAAAATTTAAAAATATTATTCTTGAAAATATAGAGTCTTTAAGAAAACTTCACAGTCTGCCGAGTTCATTCGCCCACGTCCGGATCCACAACATCTGTAAAAATTTAAAGTGGAAGGGATAAGTGTTTATAAACACTTAGTGGGAAACCTCTTTATAATTACACAAACTAAATATCAATTGCTTATAATATGTGAGCCCCCGGAATTTCACCGGGTATATGCTTGGGTGGCGTGACCAACCCGTGGTGCCGGAACGACCGGACTATCTCATTTGCCAACATAGTGTTGGACTATCTCAGGGGTCAGTAGATAGCGGGCCAGACTCAAAATATTTAACATTCAACATTTAATAAGTGCAATTAAAATAATAATAAAACACTCGGTGAAGAGCGAAGTGATTCCCCACCTTGCAGGTTTGTACCTACAAGTAAAATTTTTAAAATAAAAACATTGTTACTTATCCCTTCACTTTTGTAAATTGTAAGACTTGAATTCAAATCTCCACACATATTCAAATATTGTATACTAACACCCAAATATCAATTAAGTGTATAAAATCATCAAATAGCAAGTTATAAATAAATATCGACTGTAAAAATATAACCGGACCATTTTGAACCTTTCATACAAAATTTCGAATTTGGCAGATTACACACCAAACTTTGAAAATTCATATTAAATTATTCATACGTCCAAAAATTATGAAATTTTAACAGTAAATTCCCAACTCAATAAAGTTTATCACCATACTTTCAGATTTCTCAAACTCTTTACCAAACATCAAATATTTCATAATGAACACAGAGTAACAGATTCTGGTCACTTAATTTTAAAAATTCACCATAAATCAACCACATGTCCAATACTCATGAACTTTTAACCATGAACTTCCAACTTCATGTAATTTATCAAAATACTATGATTTTCTATAAAAACCTAACCGATTATTCTCAAATCATAGCAAACTTCTACTGTTCCTGTAATTTCGTCCAAAACCCTAGCTCTACTTCGAAAAATTACCACGAATTGAATACCAGTCCAAAAATTATGAAATTTTAAACCTAAGTTTCTTCACAAGTCTATTTTCACATATAAAAATTTCAGAATTTTCCAACGACAAAAATTGGATCAAAAACGAAATTCCTTCACAAGTTGTCCAGATTTTCGGTTTTCATGCATATATGAAGAACATAACATCTTAAACTCACTTTAAACCATATAATTTCATGATTTCTACTTCTAAAGCATATATAATCAAATAATAAATATGATTTTGATCATAACTCATGAATAAATTGAATTAAACATTCAAACATGAAGTAAAACATGGATAACATGCAATTTACTCATCAAAACTCATTTTCCTATCAATTAATTCACATATTATGCATAAACTTCATACTATCACTTAAATAATTACTCAATCAAGAAGAGAAGCCTACTTAGAGATAGGTAGCTACAAGAAATCTCTTCTTCTCCTTTCTCAACTTCTAAGTATAAGAGTAGTAGTATTTGTGAAATTTTCTTTAAACTTTTTCTTATGAATAATTTTGCATGAAAGCTCATGTATTTATAGGAGGAACCATGCTTGGAAGCTACTCCAAAATCCTCTTGAACGACTTGGATGAAAAGTGTGGAAGAATTTGGATGATTTTGGAGGTTAAGCCATTAAACACATGGCATCTTATAATTAGTAGCTAATTTTGACTTTTATGCTACTAACTTTGACCTTAATTCATGAAGTTTCACCAATCTTCCTCCTTTCCTCATATTGGACAAAATCTTGAGAATAATTCAAGAGAATTCTTGTGTCTTGTAGTTAAGACACTTGTAGGCTTTGAATTTAATAAATAAAATAAAAGAAATTATGATTTTCTAATTTATTTAATGCTTTTAAGATACATTATGCATAAAATTACTTATACTATCTTATAAAATAAAATTAAAACTCTTCTAAGGCTCTAAATACATTATAAAGTCTATATACTAATCATAAAAAAATATCGAGCAATCGATACGTAATTCGTTTCTTGAAGAAACGTTCATTTTTCAACTTATAACGTGTAAAATAAAATACTAGACTTAAGGACTATATTAATTTCTATATCAAATACAGTATTGGCCATGAACAAGATGTAGCAGTTAGGAGAAGTCAGCTGTTTTAACAACTCAACACATTGAAGGGATCTTGTATTTATGAAAAATACAATGTCTCAGATGAGTTACTTCTACATCCTTAGAGACTTAATTTTTTTATGGTATTACCTGACACTGAACTTAAGGGTTATGTGGAGTCGCTGCTCACAAAGTTGTTTTGAGATGCTGAGAGTCATGACATAGTTTCAAATTGTTAAATTTTGTGTTTGTTTATTTGTTTGTTAGGGTCAATTTCAGTTTGTTAAATTTTGTATTTGTTTGTTTGTTTGATAGGGTCAATTAAGTTGCTGCTAGAGCACGTTCATGTTACCATTTTTATTTCATTTGTCATGGTTTGTTTTAGTCTTTTATCTTCCGTAATGTTATTTGTGTGAAAGTAGTTCTCTTTTTTTTGCGTATTTCATCTTGTGTTCATATTTTATCCATGAGTTGATAAGTTGGAACATGTCCAAATTTCAAACCCATCTTTAATTCCTTATTGAACGATGTTGTATTGTTAAACATCCGTAATTCTGGAACATATCAGACTGACCTTTTTAGTTTATATGTTGATCTTATGACTAATTATAACTTTGTCTCATCAGATTGTTCTTAATTGGTTATATGGACAATGTTAGTATTCGTTATGAAAAAATTAAATATTTCGATAAAAAAATTCTACAAAAAATTCTCTCATCAACACATTCTAATTATATGAGTCGTATATTTTCTATTTTTGGCGTTTTGATTCTTTTCACATCTCATCCATGTATTTCTCCAAGTTGGGGTTTTCCCATAGGCATCTTTGAACAAGATCATCTGATATAACAAAAACTGGAGGTAGTTAAAAGTTGTGTAATGTGATGTAAAGCATTAGTATCATTTGCCCTGAAAAGTTCGTGGGTATTTTTCCAGAATGTTTTCAAAAGTGTTGGAACCTAAAAGATAACATACGTACACAACGTAAGACTTGAAAAACAGATTGCAAATGGAATTCAAATCTTTTCATAGACTATAAATAGTCTATGATGCCTTATGATGAAACTTCACTATAACGAGTAGTGATACAGATAACAAAAACAAGATCTTAACTTAAGACCAAAATATCAATCCTATTCGTGTAAAACAAACCTATTGTAGGTCTAACAAAAACTCTATAGAGTTTACAAATGTTGAAAAGAATAATCAGTATATCTACCAACATCAAACACGAAGAAAACCGAACTAAAGCTAACTACACTAAGTAGATTATAGAATAATCTCGTTTGGCTTCACTTGAATGCGTTCCATGCTTGTTGTATATATAGGCAACGAAATCAGCATGTGAACAAGTGATAATCATGGTTTCCCATGATGTAAAACCATCCTCCACTAAACTCCATAAACTTTGTAACTCTCTATGCTTATCCTTATCTTCTCACTCTAAAAACTGCAACCGCTTGACTTAGTAACTTCCAAGTCATCAACCTGTATGTTTAGACAATAAGAATAACATTGAAATAATCGGAGTTACTGTTAGGAGAAAGGGCAAATCCTGATTGTTGCCGAATATGTTGTAACAATTTGTACAACATCAAACCAACATCAATATGCCCTAAACAAAGTTAAAAGTGGACCTTGCCAGAGAACTTGAAACTTGGCACTCAAAAGGTTATTTAATTTGTTACAGATTTACATTTGCATAAGCTGAAAGGCCAACCAAAATATCACAAATCACTAAACTTTAGTAAGGTTAAGCATATTCTTATACAACAAGTTACATTACCCATGCAACTCCATGAGTCAAAAGGTACCGCAAGAGCTCTTCTTGTAAGATAGACAACATCTTCCCAAGAATATGGTTAATGTTTCACCTGGTACTTCCAGAACCAACACCCATGTCATAATCTAAAATTCACAATTCTAACAATCTATGCATCCATATATGTCTTCTATATTTTACTCTCATCTCCTTTAAACTAATTTCATTGCTTATAATTTCTGTAATCCTAAAGGCAGAAAGGGAATGAAAATTTTCCAAAAAAACATATGTGAGCATCTTTTCGCAGTTTAGGACCAACATAAATCAAACAATAGTAGTAGTTGTTAATTACCAAAATCAACTTATTCGTGAATGTGATTTGAAGAAGTGAATTTATACACATAAGAGTACAGATTAATACAAAGAAAATTATATGGTAAAAAATATTCGCCGATTCTGCAAACAACACAATCATTATTGAAACAAAAAAAACCAAAACAAAAAATAAAAGCACTATCCTCATAATGACAGTAAAAAAATTAAAGCATTATTCGACGTAATGAGAAATCGATAAAAAAAATGAGTCTAATGAAAAATTGATAAAAAAAAAACAAAATGCAACCCACGAGTCTAATTATTCGACCGAATTGAAAATTGATAAAATTATTTTCTACAAATAAATTGTGCCGTCGGCTGCTACATGTCGCGGAGCTTCCGCATGTGTCATGTTCGTTATCATCATCTTTTGTATCACTATCGTTTAGTTGGAAGGGCCGTCTAACCTCATCTTCGCTCTCATCACTCGAAATTATGATCACCTCCAAATCAAAAACTAAATTCCTCTTTGCTAAATGTTTCAAAAATACTTCCTTCAACATCTCGTACATGTTATTACCTGTTTCGTACATGTACGCCTCCAAAAAAGAATCACCCCGATTCATGGAAAAAAGATAAATATAATACTCGTCATATATACTTTTTGTATTTTAAAATAATTAAAAATATATTTATTTAAGCCTATGTATCAAATATTAAATAATGTTACCTTATTCAATTTTTCTTTAGTACCGAATAAATTATTGGTTGTTTTTTCCCAGAAAACACCCTCCTGACAGATCAAGTAATGAAACAATTTAAATCATTTTTTAATAACTTCGCTATATTTTTAACTTGGTCAAAAATAAAATTCTCAATTGAAAGTAACCAAACAATCGCGTGAATTGTCTGGTCATCGAAATCTGCACCAATTTTGGTGTATAGACCTGAACTTTGAATACAAAGGTTTTGAAGAAGAGAAGTGGTGACCGCCTTGGTCCAAAACTTATCATAAATATAAACCTCTTGTACACTATTCATTTTCAGAAAGTAGAGTGTTAACAATAGGAAATATGTATTATGAAAATGAAAGAAGACTTCAAAAATCTATAACAATTTTGTAATGCATACAATCTCATAAATGAGTTGTTACATATAAACTAGTGATCGTAAATCCCGTGCTTCGCACGGCCGGAATTCGTTACATTGTTTAATATAATAATTATAATATTTTAATTATAAAATTAAAAATCTACAGTTTAAAAAATATATAATTAAAATCTTTCTTGAATTCGAATTAACAATACTTCTCATTAAATTTTTTATATTCTGTTTATAATATTCAATAATCAATACTTTAAAACAGTTTCATGATAAGTTTATTATTAATCATTTTCATATAAAATTTACTCCTGGGATAGGATATAAATTGGACTTATCACACTAACATTTCAACATAGGCATATTTAAATTTGTATTATCCAGTTCCACGAGACAATCTCACACAATTTTAAGCTATAGTTTAAATACTTTAAACAATAATCTACTATATAACAATTTTTTAAAATAATACCTTTTCTTTTAAAAAGAAAAATAAAATAAAATTAAACATATAATAGTAATTTATGACTTATTAAATATTTGTAAAAATTAATTTTATGGATTAAAAGAATGAGATGACATTCTACAAATAATTATAAAAGGGTAATCAAATCAAACCAATTATAACAATTCTTTTATAAGGATTACTGTCATTACAGTGTATGAACAAATTTATGCCTCTATTAGAACATAACGTAAAATATTTGTAACATGAGCCTTTATGATCTATTATATCAAACTTTAGTGGGACGAAGCATGCGATAATATGTGTCACCGATGAGTATGGATTCTTAATAAGTTGGGAACAATTCTTCTTTAATATAATGAAACACAATTTTTCTATAAAATAATTTATACTCAATACTGGTATATGCTAAATAAATATTAAAAATATATTATATTTACAATTTCAGTAAAAAAATTTAAAAGAATTGCATTCAAAAGAAATATAAATCTTATCAAACAACAGTTAAATTCAATATTATTGCATTTCACAGAAAGTTCAATGATTTCACCAATATCTGATGGGAGTCATTATATTTTGCAAAGTTAGAATTATTTTAACCTCCAGGCACCTCAAGGCGTGACTTGGATTTTTTTTATCTTCGCACAATTAGGCTATGAATAGGATGAATAATATGAACTATTTGACATTTCACCTCACCCAGTTTCAGTCGTGGCCCAATTTCACCTTCAGCCTGAAATTTCAATTTGACCTCCAGGCATCTCTAAGCGTGACTCATATTTTCATTTTCGTGCAATTTATGTATACGTATAAATGCCCAGGTTTGGATGTTCTGTTCGATGGTGATCTGTGCAGGTTTGTTTGTTCATGGTGTGTGGAGAAATTGCAATGCAGTGATTGAGAAATCATTCTTCCTCCAACATCAATATATATATATATATATATATATATATATATATATATAATCATTCTTCCTCTAACATCAATACTATTATGATTTATTAATTTTTTTTTATCATTTTAATTTACACAATCCAACATTCCTAACAAATTTATACCAAGTTTAGTGAGACGAAGCATGTGACTACCCGTATTACCAATAAAATTTGAATCATTATAAATAAGAAATAAATATTCAATTCTAGCATACTTCAACATAAGAAAACTCGATTATTCTCCAAAATGGTCTTCACCTGACAATGTTATGTAACAAACAAAAAAGATATTTATAATTTCAGTAAGAAATTAAAAAAAATAGATATGCGTCCAAAAAAATATATATAAATTTCACCAAACAACGTTTAAATTAAGCATTATTGTATTTCATGGAAGCACAATAATTGTTCTTTCCCATGCTTTTCATGGAAGTGGTTTTCATTAACTATATTTTTAATGTAATCATTTTTTTTATGTTTTATACATTATTACAATGATTTACCATAATTTTTTTAATACAATTTTTTTTAAACATACGTTGGCGTAACATGAAAAGTATCAATTTTATTATAAAATATATATTTATAAGGAAAAACATTTTTTTTTATAATTCTTACCATCAACTCATCTTAATCGTAAATATAATATGTATCATTTAAAATTATTTACAATATAATATTGGATAACTACCGGAGGAATTAGAACATTTAACATCAATGGTACAAATAAGAAGATAATTACAAATAAAGTTATTGTATCACTTTCAAATATATAATTATTCAAAATGTTTCACATTTTTTTGTATAACAAAACAATATACAGACCCTTAAACAAATTTCATCACAAAAACAATAATCAATTTTTGAATAATTAATGATAAATTTTATGTAACTAATTTAATTATGTCATTATGTATTAATTTAATTATTTAACACATATTTGAAAAAATAAATATTTAAATAATTTAAAATCAACTATATATACATAGAGTTAATATAAATATAATATAATATAATAGTTATACAAACCATGCTACTGTCTAAATTATAAAACCTACACACACATCACTATTTTATAGTATAGTAAATTAAATTCATATGATTAATAAAAACATTTACTTATAAAAAAAACGAAATGCCTAATAAAAGAGAAAAAAAACTTATTTCAAAACTCTAAATATTTATATAATTTTCTTGAAATACTACATTTTTGTAGTATTAAATTCAAGATTATTTCATTCATCCCTTGATCATAATTTATATTCAAGAACTTTTGTCAACTTCAAAACATGGCACACATTCCATAACTCAGATGAACTAATAGTGGAGCAGAAGAGAAATTATACTACTTGATGCTACATCAATAATATCTTACCTTTAGATTGTAAACATGCATATAGATATAGTGTCTTCTGTGAAAGGAAACAAATTGGTACCACCATAACCATATCATTAAAGAAAAAAAACATCACCGGCATCTGACGTGGGTGATCTCATTATTGAATCATAAACACCACGTTGCACTGAAAAGATGAAAATAGAATAAATTTACAGTTTCGGTATGAAAATAGGAGAAGATATTATGTGAATGATATTCAATGTAAAATTTGTTTGAAGGTTATTAGTAAATTACATTAAAGGTATCAATGAATTGCACTAAAAGTTTCAGCTCATAAGGGTATTAGTTATATTCATTAAAGATATTAGTTGAAGTGGTATTAGTTAATTTCACTAAAGATATTAGTTGTTTTAACACAAGATATTAGTAAATTGTTATTCACAATAATAGCTACCATGAATATTATTCACATAATACTTTGTCAATTTAAAAATATATATGCATAAAAAAAAATTCACCAGACAGATTTAAATTTAGCATTATTGTATTTCATGAATGACTCAATAAGTTCACCAATATTCATTGTTTACAATTTTACCTCAACATCATCATCAAAATGATCAATCTGGTTTTCAGCCGAAGCATAAGGAAGAAAAACTTAATTTGTCTATTCATGGTCCAATAATATTTTTCATCATTGTTCAAACATAAAATAATAAAAAATATAATATTATACAAATTAACAAAAAAATATGATCAAGTTAACATTAAAAAAAGATATAATTTATATTAATTAATTAGTTTGCTTTGTTGGGTTTTTTCTCACCCAATTCTCGTTCATCTGCCAATAGACACTCATGTGAAAAGACGCAAATCATATTTTTCACCGCTAGATTAGAGGTGTGTGAGAGTGGACATATTTGGTGGTTGTATGAAAATTGAATGAGATTGACAATTGCATATTTTTAGGGATGCGGATGTATGTATTCAAAATTCAATCTTGGAATAGAAAAAACGACTTGCTCCGACATCAATATAGTATTACTTTTTTTTTTATTGGATAAATAATGACCCAAATCATGACCTCACGGTCTAGGTAGTGGGGCTTAAACCAATTGAGTTATTCCACTTCATAAAAATAATTATACTTCTTTCAACAATGATTGATTTTTTTATGCAATCCTAAACATGGATTCATAAAAAATCGTGTATAATTTTTCAACTCGGACACAGTTCAATATAATAAAACTCCCCAAAAGAATTTTAAACTTGACACTAAAATGTGCTAAAAAGGATGAAAAATATATCAATTTAACAGTTTTAGTAAGAAATTTAAAAAAATAGACATGCGTCCAAAAAAGTATAAATCTCACCGAACGACATTTAGATTCAACATTATTGTAATTCACAAAAATCTCAATAATTACACCAACATTCATTGTATATAATTTTACTTCAATATTATCATCAAAATGATCAATCTGATTTTCAGTATCAACATATGGAAGAAGAACTTAATTTATTTATTCATGGTCCAATAACATTTTCATCACTTTTCAAACAAAAATAACAAAAAAAATACTGCTAACAAAAATATGATAATATTAACATTAAAAAAAGACATAATGCTTATAATTAATATGTTGTTTTGATAGTTTCTTGCACACCCAATTCTCATAATTTAGTTAGGTGAGTGATCTTAGTAAACCAAAGAGCGTAGATAGTTGCACTATAACAAATTTATTTAATTTGATTAAGAATTATAATTATTTCAATACATAATTTTTTATTAAAAACCAACTTTTTATTTTAAAAATGATCACATAACATTAAAGTCAATGTTATTTTTAAAAAAATTCCAAAAATAATTTATTTATATTAATAACGATAACAAACACATAAATAAAATTAAATAACAAATGGTTTGAGACAAATACAATAAAGATACGTACCTCCAGATCCTAATAAAATCATCACACTTAAATCTTTGTAACCAGGCAATGAACTATTTCTAAACCTTAACATCCGCATAAAATTATAAATTTTAGATACAATAAGAAAACATTATATTGTCGATGAAATTGATCATTACAAATAAAAGAATCAACAAAATGACTTGAACAAAAAGATCAACATCAACGATCCAACCTTGATACACAAACAACGAAAAATCACTCTTGCTTCGCCATCAATATCAATATACGTTTTAAAAACGAATATATATGATGACCAATATCACGAATAAACCTTGGTAACAATTCGTCACTTCTGACATATTTCCATATAATTAAATCTGATTCTTCGAAATGATAAATTTGACTCTCAGCCAAAACATCAGGAAAACTTAAATTATTTTCACATGGTTCAATAACATTTTTCATCAATATTTTATCAAACAGAAAAAAAAATATATATATATGTATATATAATACGAATAACAAAAGACTGTCACACTTACATTAAAAAATATAATACATATCAATAAATTACCTTGATATGTAGGTTTTTTTTTCACACTTGCCAGGTAGATACTCATGTGCAAAGACGATAATATTTTTCTTAAAATATGGTCAACTTGTATGTATAGTTTTCTATTGGTTTTTCCTAAAACCTTTACAAATTAAATCAATAAATAATTTCCACTTTATTACATTTTCCATAAAAACATATACTCTATGTAATTGTTCTTCACTCTATTAAAATTTCACTAAGGAAAAGATTTTTTTCTATTTTACTAAAATTCGCAAAATTATCGGCACCATATTCCATCGTAATAATTAAATTCCACATGCATTGAATTAAAATCACCCAAATTTTTTGTCTCTAGTGTCGGTGTCTCTAATCATCTCAAACCTACACTGTATAAAAAAATTTGAAACTATTTTTTTTTAATTTTTAATATAATTAATCAATTTACAAAAAATTATGTTTACAAATTACCTTATATATAATCAAATTAACAACATCGAAAATCTATCTAGAAACTTGGGCAGAAGAAAATTATTCATATTTTGTGTTAAACTTCCTTCATTTTAAAGAACCATTGCCACCATACCCGGCCGGAAGTCTACTTTGTCTAAATCGACGTGATTCAGATGAGACGTAATATATAAGTACCACCTAAAATTTGGACCACCTTAAATCACTATTAGATCATCATAGATGGAGGACAAATTTTTGTAAATGTTAATCTCTAATTCTGGACATAAGATAAATATAACTTACTAAGAAAAAAATATAGGTGAAAGTTGAGAATAACAGAATAAATATTAATTTATAATTGAAATACACTAGCAATTCATTTAAAAATTATAACATCAAATTTCAAGTAAGTCCTCGTCCTAGATCCTCATCCACCATACTCGCATTTAATAAGCATCTCCATTTGGGTGAAAAAATAACACAAAAATTAAAACATTATCAATTAAACTACCGTTCATTACATATAGTCAAATCCATGTTTACAATTTTCTAACGCTTGAATTACATTAGTATTTTTGACTTTTTGAAAGATAAGACAAATATCTACGGATTATATATAATAAAGAAACTGAAAATGTGATGAACAAAAAATTAAAAGGAAAATAATAATAATAATAATAATAATAATAAAATATACAAAAAGAATTTATGCTTTTAATCTATTATAAAATAAATGAGAGTCACAACCCAAACTCATAGGAGAAGAAGAAGCTTAATGATATTACCATACCACCTGTTGACATTATACATAAATTAGTAGTTAAATAATTAGTAGTTAAATTTACCAAAAATAAAAAGTATCATACAAAAATAAAAATAGACGTTATATATGTAAGTTTACCTACAAAATTATGGTAACAATTTATATTACTTGTGATATAATTTTGGTAATGAAATCAACATATAATTCTTAAAAGTATTATTATTCTTAAACTTAATTTTTTTTACTATGATCTGCAAATTTTCCTCATTAATAATAAAGCAACCGACTTAATTTTGTCCAAAGGCCACTCTTATGCAAAAATCATTGACTTAATTAAACAATTTGATTTTGAATTGGTCTTTTGTGTACTTATTTCATTGCGACATTGATTTATAACTAATATCTTATAGTAAAACAATTAATGTTTTATAATTAATACTCTTTATTAAAATAACTAATTTTATTAAAAAATAATACCTTATATATAAATAATTAACAACCTTTAATGAAACAATTATATCCTATAAATCAATTTCAAGGTGAAACATGTTCATACAAAACTTTGTTATTTTTATTTTCTCACATACAGTTATTTTCCAAATATTGGATAATATCATATAGATTATGATACAACCTCTCATGAATATAATGATATATGATCAAATAACTAAGAAAAATGAGATATTCATTTTATATTGAGACGCTACAATTTCGAATCATTAAATATAGATGTCGAACATGAAACATTATATATATAGTTCTAGTGGATCAATTATGTTGATGAAACATATAATTATCACATGCTAATAATGACATAAATAATATTGTCTTTAGTATTTAAATTTAGGAATGATATTTATCATAATAAATTTAGAAACAAAATTATGACAGATATATATTCCTCAAATATAGGAAACTAAAAAATTATCATTAATTTCTTTTCTAATAATTAATATATATTTAATTATAATAATTAAACATGCAGATTTGAATTTCTTGCTAAAAATATAGTAATCAAATACGTCAAAGACCCAAAATTATAGCATTTGAATTTTATGCTGAGATTAAATATGTAAAAAAAAAATATAGTAACTTTGAAATTATATCACCAACTTTATATTTAGAAGAGTTATCTTTAAATAAAGGCTCATGTAAAACATGTGATGGTAATAGACTTATATAATTATAGCCGTGAATGGTAAATTTATTCTTATAAAATTGACCAAGTTCACAAGTATAATTAAAAAATATATAATTTTTTTTTAAATTAAAAATGAAGTTATAACAAAATATTTATTTTCATTACATATTTATAAGAATAATATTATGCAGCCATTTGATAAACCCTCTAAAGATAATATTGGCCAAATAATGAGCTACACTATATGTTATTTGTCAAATCCAGTGGAAGCGCACCTTATCAAATCAAGTCACTCACGACCGATCAAATGGTACCTTGTTTTCCTCCAAACCTCTTTGTATTGCTAGTGCTTCCAAAGTCCTAAATCTTCAAAACATATAGCTCCTAATCCGTGCAAATAAAAAATGGAACATAAAAATTTAAATTACAATACCTATTCAAATGTAATGTGATGGTGAACTATTCAAACTAAAAATATATATACTAATTTTTTTAAAAACTTGATCATTATTTGGGTATTACATGTGAAAACAAAAGAAAAAGATTTGTAATACATTGAAGGTTTGCAAATTGCAATGAGAATGTGATGGGAGAGTAGAGTATAAATAGGACACAAATATTTATGGCTCATAAATTGTATCAAATGATGGACAAAATTAACTCAAATTTATCATTAATGTTGGACACAACAAATGAATGGTTATGATCTATTAGAAAAAAAGATGATCAACAAACTAAAACTATTCCCTCCAAAACTATTAAAGGAAAATGAGATTGTATTATATATTTATAGATTTCATTACATATTTATAAGAATCAAATTATGCAGTCATTTAAGTAAGTTTTCATCTAACATATAAATATGTGTGTATATATCAAATAATTTAATATTTTGTAGTAATGTTGACAAATTTATCATTTTCAAATTAAGTAAGAGCTAATTTATATTTGACTTACTGAGTTACTTATTCAATTATAACATACTTATCGTAGTACTTTTTAAATTTATTTATTTTCTTTTTGAATTTGACCTATCTTACAGGATAAAAAAAAGTAATTATTTTAATAAAATTTAAAATGAATACACTTTATTGGTATTTTAGTCATAATAATTTTAATTAACTTAGATGGTAATTTTGTGAAAATTATTAATTTCAACTTAATTAGTTGAACAATTATTCAATTACACTTAAAAAAAATTATGGAACATATTAAAATAAAATATTGTTACACATATTTGAAAATATCAATAATTTGGTCCATTAAAATTTGATTCATCAAATAATAGTGAAACATTCACAAATATATATATATATATATAAAAGATTGTTGATCAAGCCAACTGAATATGATTAAATTTAAGAAGAGAATTAATGATAATAATGAACTAAGAGAAATTAAATATTAATCCATTTGAAAAAAACTTAATAGTGTAAATAACTTAATATAAATTTAATATCTAACGAATTTTGCCAAATAAAATAGCACACTCTCGTGAAGAATTTGATCAAATATACTTCAAATTTCTAATGAATATTAACAGCAAACCATGAACACATCTTTAAAAAAAATTAAAGTGAAACAACATTCAATAATTTATTAATTAAAAATCAAATTAGCTAGAACATGAGTTTGTAGCACTAACGATACTACATTGATAAACCCTCTAAAGACAATATTGGCCAAATAATGGGTCACACTATATGTTATTTGTCAAATCCATTGGAAGCGTACCTTATCAAATCAAGTCACTCACGACCGATCAAATGGTCACCATCCTAATACCTTGTTTTCTCCAAACCTCTTTGTATTGCTAGTGCTTCCAAAGTTCCAAATCTTCAAAACATATAGCTTCTAATCCGTGCAAATAAAAAATGGTACATAAAAATTCAAATTACAATTCCTATTCAAATATAATGTGATGGTGAACTATTCAAACTAAAAATATACAAACTAAATTTTTTAAAAACTTGATCATTATTTGGGTATTACATGTGAAAACAAAAGAAAAAGATTTGTAATACATTGAAGGTTTGCAAATTGCAATGAGAATGTGATGGGAGAGTAGAGTATAAATAGGATACAAATATTTATGGCTCATAAATTGTATCAAATGATGGACAAAATTAACTCCAATTTATCATTAATGTTGGACACAACAAATGAATAGTTATAATCTATTATAAAAAAGATGATCAACGGACTAAAACTATTCCCTCCAAAACTATTAAAGGAAAATGAGCTTGTATTATATATTTATAGATTTCATTACATATTTATAAGAATCAAATTATGCAGCCATTTAAGTAAGTTTTCATCTAACATATAAATATGTGTGTATATATCAAATAATTTAATATTTTATAGTAATGTTGACAAATTTATCCATTTCAAATTAAGTAAGAGCTCAATTTATATTTGACTTATTGAGTTACTTATTCAATTATAACATACTTATCGTAGTACTTTTTAAATTTATTTATTTTCCTTTAGAATTTGACCTATCTTACAGGATAAGAAAAAAAAATAAGTAATTACTTTAATAAAATTTAAAATGAATACACTTTATTGGTATTTTAGTCATAATAATTTTAATTAACTTAGATGGTAATTTTGTGAAAATTATTAATTTCAACTTAATTAGTTGAACAATTATTCAATTATACTTAAAAAAAATTATGGAACATATTAAAATAAAATATTGTTACACATATTTGAAAATATCAATAATTTGGTCCATTATAATTTGATTCATCTAATAATAGTGAAACATTCACAAATATATATATATATATATATATATATATATATATAAAAGATTGTTGATCAAGCCAACTGAATATGATTAAATTTAAGAAGAGAATTAAAGATAATAATGAACTAAGAGAAATTAAATATTAATCCATTTGAAAAAAACTTAATAGTGTAAATAACTTAATATAAATTTAATATCTAACGAATTTCGCCAAATAAAATAGCACACTCTCGTGAATAATTTGATCAAATATACTTCAAATTTCAAATGAATATTAACAGCAAACCATGAACACATCTTTAAAAAAAATTAAAGTGAAACAACATTCAATAATTTATTAATTTAAAATCAAATTAGCTAGAACATGAGTTTGACACTAATGATACTACATTGATAAACCCTCTAAAGATAATATTGGCCAAATAATGGGCTACACTATATGTTATTTGCCAAATCCAGTGGAAGCGCACCTTATCAAATCAAGTCACTCACGACCGATCAAATGGTCACCATCCCAATACCTTGTTTTCTTCTCCAAACCTCTTTGTATTGCTAGTGCTTCCAAAGTTCCAAATCTTCAAAACATATAGTTCCTAATCCGTACAAATAAAAAATGGTACATAAAAATTCAAATTACAATACCTATTCAAATATAATGTGATGGTGAACTATTCAAACTAAAAATATACAAACTAAATTTTTTAAAAACTTGATCATTATTTGGGTATTACATGTGAAAACAAAAGAAAAAGATTTGTGATACATTAAAGGTTTGCAAATTGCAATGGGAATGTGATGGGAGAGTAGAGTTTAAATAGGACACATATATTTATGGCTCATAAATTGTATCAAATGATGGACAAAATTAACTCCAATTTATCATTAATGTTGGACACAACAAATGAATGGTTATGATCTATTAGAAAAAAGATGATCAACGGACTAAAACTATTCCCTCCAAAACTATTAAAGGAAAATGAGCTTGTATTATATATTTATTGATAACTAAACATTTAGCTATTCTTTAGGATCACAGATCACAAATATTTCCTATTCTACAATCCATATCTTGTTAAGTTAAAGAATCGGATAGTGTAAAGTAAAATCAAACTTTTCTATAATCTAGCATATTTTTTAGAATACTAATTCATGACTTTGAATTTTTCTATATTTGCATCAATATTAAATCATAGTAATCAAACACTAGCACTAAATTATTCATTTCATACAACTATTTGCTCTGCTCCTTCTCCAACTTACTCTAAAAAAAATTGTTATTACTCTTTGGCTTTTAGCTGCAGTTGGGAAAATTAATTCATTTTCCTACCCACTAAATTCTTTAAGAGTGAAGTAAAAAAGACGAATAAAAATACTGGTGTGATTTCTAATAGGCCATACAAACAAAAAAATCGGTATATTTGCACTCAAGTTGTTGATGTTATGATTATTCTGGCTAAAAGTTTACAATTTGTGAAATAATCAAAAGTTTAACTACTTTACTCGATTGGGACAATTTATATATTGTGTAGCTTGTTAGAAATTTTCAATCTCAAAAGCATTGGTTTCATTTTGGTGTACTACTATTTTGAGAAATAACTAAAGAAAACTGAGACGTGGCTGCAAAATTAGTGAACAAATTCACAAATACCTCAAATGATCTGGTGGATTTTTCGCGAGAAGAGAGTTCACAAAGTCGCCGTCGGCGATCGATTTCGGTCGAAATACTATCACACCTTATCCAAGTCGCTATCATCTCTTTCTCTCTTCGATTCCTCTTCCTTTCTTCGGTTTCTCCAGTGATTGGGTCGATTCTTACAATTGCCCTTCGACTTTCTCCCCGCCGCCGCCACCACCGCGAGAGTTCTGCGTATGGAATACGCAGGGACTTTGACATATTTTTTTTTTTTGAAATAGATTTTGACTTGATCTTAACTTTCCTCTTCTTTTTTTTCAAATATTAAATAATTTAAGTAACATAAATTATGTTCCATCATTAAGGGTAAAAATTACTTTTTCAATCTTGTCAACATATCAAAATCTATAACCAAATGGACTATTAAATAGAGAATTTAGTATACCAAACAACATATATATACAATTAACTTGTCTAATGAATCAAAGTTTAAAGTATATAATCTTATCACATACATGCTACCAAACGAGTTGAATTATGTTGAGAACTTTATTTAACTTATTCGTTGTAAATTAATTAAACTAGGCAAGCAAACAAACCATCATCAAGTTGATTAAATATCTGA
This sequence comes from Ballota nigra, assembly GCA_947034835.1. Lineage (NCBI taxonomy): Eukaryota > Viridiplantae > Streptophyta > Magnoliopsida > Lamiales > Lamiaceae > Ballota > Ballota nigra. The sequence continues at coordinate 39,397,476 of OX344727.1, read as the reverse complement.
TATTTGTACTATAATTATCGGTAAGTGGAATTTGTTCTAAAAAAGATCATAAATAGATATAATGAAATTTGATCTCTGCAAGAATGTTTTATATTAAAAAAATCTTTTTAAAGAGATGTTTAATTATTTACATTTATATAATTAAGTTTGTAAATTTGTAAAATCTTTATTTTTTATTAAAAAAAAATACTAAAAGGATATTTCAGTAATATATATATATATATATATATATATATATATATATATATATTAAAATCTTAATTATTTCATCACATTGCAAAGTTAGATTGCCCAGTGCAAAATTAGATGATGTGTCAAATTATTATTGATGAATTTTTAACGTCACATAGTGTAGATTTTTTTCCTGACCATAGAAAAGTTCTTCTTGCTTTCCAACTTTTTAGTATAATACAATTTCGTGACTATGATGGATACATTAGTTCTTGTTTAGGTGTGTATCATAATTTGGTTGTGATTATTTTTATTTCCGCTTGAACAATCAAATAGGAATCTGCATAGACGGTTCAACCGTTAAATGATTTTGCCTTTTTTTTAAAAAATTATTATATTGTATTTAATAAAATATAGACTTATAAAAATTAAAAATTATAATTTATAAATTTTATATTCACAAAACGTCTAATTACACTAACTCCTCCAAAATATAATTTAAATTACATTTAAACCACCAAACTATTTTTGTTGCGCCAAATTATCAATTTTTTTCACACAAAACCACTAAACTAATTTTTCAAGTTAAATTTCTCCTTATTTTAAAAATATATATATTTAGTTAATTGTAAAACCATTTTAAAAAAATCAAGTGAGACACACATGTAAAAATTTTGGAAGAAATTTCGCCAGAAAAATTAGTCTAGTAGTTTATTTGAAAAAATTGTTTGGTTTGTATAATTTGGTGCAAAAAAAAATCATTTTGCGGTCATATTCAATTTCAATTATAGTTTTGTGGGTTTAACACAAATAGGTATTAAAAAAAACTCAATAGAGTCATATACTATACAACATCTTTTTAGAATACTAAAATTAAATAAATACTAAAATGTGAGAGAAAACGATAAACATTACGCATTAGACAGTTTTGAGAATTGGAAGACTTGTTTAATAAATTTAAAATAATTAGAATGTCAAATAAATTGATATAATGGGTAAACCCCGATTTAAACATTAATAAATTAATAAATAAAAAAAGGGGAAAAAAGATTGTTCAACCGATTTTGGCTGGTTGTTTCCAATTATGGCCGGGTTTTCTTTTTGTCCAACCGCAAAATCAGTTTTTTGGGGAGTAATTCAACTAGTCTCATGATTGATAAACAAGTAATTAGAGTATTGTGCAATTCGACTTAACTCATGGCCAGTTCCCAATTTTTTTTAAGGATAAATGTAATTAGAGTAGTGTTTAATTAATGTCCAAGTAATTTTCAACTAGTGTGCACAGAGCAATTGGTTTCCAAGTAATATCATTCACTGGAATAAGTAATATCATTCAGTGAAATGTGTAATATCATTTAAAATAAGTGCACAATGCAAATAGTGCGTACATGAATTATCATATAATTAAAACTCCAAATTTATTCTTAACCATTCTCGTCAATCTTGCACCTATTAGCAAATTCTTCTGTGTGTCAGTTGCTTGGGTCTAGGATTCGTACATCTGGATTCAGTAATACTTAATTCAAAATTAGTTATCATCTCTCTCTACCTATGTAAGTATGACATATCCGCCTTTTACTCGGTTATTTTCTCGGTTTCAAAATTTGATCTAAAAAAAATTCAAAATCAAATGACCATTAGGCTAGGAAAGACACACATGATCAATTCTGCAATTAGTTCACTTGAAATGTGTCAAAATTGCACCAATTGCACAGTGCAATTAGTTCGTGCAAGAATCACTATAATTGATTATATATGCCATCAATTTAGGGAGGTAGCAAAAATGTATCCATCATTTTGGTTTAAGTTTAACTTGTACATGATCTTGAGTATGTGCAAATCATCACTATAAAATGTTTCATCCTGATAAAAGCAAATTAAAAAATGGCAACACCATAATGTAAAAGACATGCTAACATAGAGTGAATTAATATTGAAAAAATAAAGTTCAAAATGTTGTAATAAAGAAATTGCATAAAATAAATAATGAATAAAACATTTAACCTAGACAAAATTACTTCTCATGTTTTTCTAAATAAATTTACAAAGAGAAAAAAATAATATAGAAAGTAAAGATGATCTAGATTCATGAATTCTTTTACCAATGAATTAAACTTTCTCTTAGTGAAAAAAATTAATATATAGATTTAATCGTAACAAGCTCTAACTGTTCAGTGAGAACAATTGTGACTTTTCAGTAAAAATAAGAGTAATTGTTTAAAAATGAATTAAAATTGTAGAATACACTCGGCATGTCAACAAACTCACTAATCTTATTAAAATACAAACTTAATGAGTATATCAAATATGTATAATAATGAAAGAATTTAGAAAAGTAAGGAAAAACTTTCCAACACCCTTCTTGACATTGTCTTTCTATTGAAGTGTATTTGTAGTTATTTGCAACAGGTCCCACATTGATAAACCCTCTTTATAGATGTAGAAGTGGGGTAAATTTTAAATTTTTGAAAAGAAAAAAAAACAACTGAAAAGACATGCATAATCAGTTCGAGTTTTATGTGGCTGACAATCATCATATATAATGACGGGACACGTGACACAATCCTCATAATGGTGTGACTTGACTGGTAGCGTTTATCAAAGTGTCGCCTCAAAACTCAGTCATCACCAATAATGCAAGATTGGTGTGAGCAGGACGTCCCTTCAACCTCCTAACATGTTTGAAACCTAACATTTGGAACAATTGTAGATAATGATTGACGCTATAAGTCAAAGTATCAAGGTTGTACTTATACTTGTCCATCTAGATGGACCCACAAACTACATGCATTGCAACTAAGGAGACAACTCGGGACCAATAAGGCCAACCTCTTATTAGGCCCAGTCAGCGAGCAGAACACTTGGAACCATATAGGTGTCACGCGACGTGTAGATCGAACCAAAGATCTGATCAATTCCTCTACTCATCCTCGGACCCAAGAAATGGTGAATACTAGGTCACATTACTAACTTGCATGCATATCAACTCACATTATGCAAGTGACACCTCTTGTCCCTTGAATTGGTTTTGATGCTTGTAAAAGTGAGACTTCACTCCTTTTATAGTATAAAAGGGATCATTGGACCAAAACTACTACAGAATTTAATTCCAATAAACTTCAACTTTTATTTCTCTTAATATTAATTCTTCTGCAAATTTTGAAAAATAATCTCGAGAAGACACTAAACAACAAGAGATCAACCTTTGTTAGTTAGTTGGTGGTTGAATAGTTCAAACTACATCTTTTATCAGTTTTTTCATTTACCAACTAGCAACAAATTATAATAAAAATTGAAAAAAATTATCAATACTTATTTCGTCCATTCTTATATTCTTCTAACGGGTAAAATTGTTAATCATGTGTTGTCTCATCTCTTAAAGTTATTATAATGTTGAGCATGATTGACCCTCATTACAAAAAGAAAAAAAATATTATGGTCTGCATTTAATTTTCATGTACAGAGCAATGTCGAATCTATAAAATGGGGGTACGGTCGATGGATGATAGAAAAATCCGCACATATTTACATTGCAAAACGAGGACGGTCGATAAATGATAAAAAAAAAAACCACACATATACATACATTGCTCAATTTTTAAAGTTGAAAATACCTAAATATGAAATTAATAAGATAGTACATACAATTCAATAAAAAAAGTATTTAATAATAATACAATTACATAACAAAAAATAGTCCAAATTCTATAAAATTCAAAATTACAAAGACAATTCACAAAAAACTTACAAAAATAAATAATAAAAAATTTGTCACAAATTATTCAACCAATTTAACACACGAATGGACAAAATTGTAGCTTCAAGTAAAAAGGGGTATAATTTAATATTATATTTTTATCTTAATTACTATATAATTTTAGAAAAAGTCAAATTGAAAGTACAATTACCCTTTTTCTTAATTCAATCCGGATACAATTTTATATGAAAATGGTTAATGATAAATTTATCATAAAGTTCTGTGAAAGTTTTAAAGTATCAAATATTAAATCAAAAGGCGTTAAAAATCTCATCAGAAATATTAAAAATGGACAATGATATCATAATAATATTTAGTAATACCAACAACAATTAATTTCTTATTATTTAAACTATTCATATTAAATTATAATATTTAAATTTAAAGTATTAAATTTTTAATTTTTTTTTTTTTAGAAGTTTCACAAATTTGATCAAAATATTAAAACCAACTCCTGATATTGAGCTAAATCTAGATCTAAATCTACTATAGCTTTGTTCAGACTTCACACCATATAGTTTTGGTTGCATTGTTTTTTTATGATCACATTTATTTTTTACATTATTTATCACAAATTAAGCATCCCTGGCCTGAACATACTTTATTTGATAAGGATAGCAAAGTACACAATTGTACTAGGTATAAGAAAATCTTCCATAATTAACTTGAACTATCAAATACTGAGACTGTTGTCATTGTATACATTTTTTAAGGAAAAATTAGAACGAGGAATAACAAATTATATATTTCCATTTCTTTAGTATATTGAAGAACAAAAAATAAATTCATTACGATGATCATTATTTATATTAATCCACATATATCATAAAACTATTTTAAAATTAAATATTTGATTAGGAATATCGATAAGCTCACCAGAAGTATCATTAATTGGATTTAAGAAAATTTACAACAATTACAATATAATATTACCGATCGTGATTAATGATACTCACGGTGAGATTATAGATACTTTAATATAGTTTTATGACAAGTTTATCCTGAAGTATTTTTATATAATATTTTGCCTTATATAATTATTAATAATACACATATTATATATATATATATATATATATATATATATATATATATATATATTAATGAATCCGTTTACACATGGGCATTATGATAGTTTAAATTATATATTTTGGTAATATATTAAAAAAAGAAAGTTATTAATGAATTGAAGCCAGCATCATCCTCACAAATTCGTGGCAGCTGACTAGACCATCTCCGTCGAGATCTACGTCTGTGATCATCTGTTTAGCTTCTTCATCACTTAGTCTTTCTCCTAAATTTATCATCACATCTTTTAACTGCAAACATGTGCAAGATTATCTACTAAATAAATAAAAATCGAAATAATTAAAATATTAATAAGATGACTACGGATTAAGAGTGATGGAATTAATGGCTAAAATTTATTCAAGCTTTACCAAAGAATGTATTGATGCAATCAAAACCATAATATAGACTCTACTTTTGTTTAAATTTCATGTTGTCTAAATATGAAAATAAAAATATCTATTGAATTATAAGTAGTATAAAAAATAAAATAAATTCCCGAGACTACTATTTCCTATGCATCTAATACATTACTGGTTGGAAAACAATATTCATTGATTAAATATGTTTTGTGAGTAATAAGAGAGAGTATAAGTTCCTAGAAGAAAAAAAAAAGTGAACAAAACAATGTAAACATTTAAATTTTATATATAAACTTAGAAGTTATGTCAATTTAGGACATGAAATTAGTAAAATTATTATTCAGGACTTAAATATTTTTACTATCTATTCATGACATGAAAAAGAGAAAAATATTTAACACATGAAAGACAAAAACTATTAATATAATATTCACACAATTTAAAAAATAATGTCTAACATCTTATATCATAGTTATCCAACAATATTTTTATAATTCGCAATTCAAACTCATAAAAGATAGCATTAATTTCACTCGGGTGTAAAAATTAGAAGAAAATAAATAGGAACAGAAAAATAGTAAAAACGTATACAAAAAAAATATAAAATATAAGATATCAAGTATGGTCTTAGTTTCTATCTTTTAGACTCATATTGTTATCTTTTAATTTATCTGGTCCTTAAGTTAGATCCAAAATTGGAACAAGTCTCTTGTGTACTAAGTGCACCGTGCAATTTAAATATATTTTTAAATAATTAGAATTATTTTTACTAGACGGTTGTAACTGTTCAATGTAAGCAACTTTAATTGTGCAGTAAAAATGACCTTAATTGTTTAAAAATGCATCAGAATTGCACAATGCACTTGGTGCATATAAGATATTGAGTTATTGACCCTAAAAAGTAAGTCTCTTGTGCATTAGGTGCGTTGTACAACTCAAGTGCATTTTTATAAAGTTATATCTATTACTCCATCCTTTCCACAATGTATTGCATTTTTTTTTTATTGAGATGTCTCACAAAAACTTTGCTCACCCAGAAAAAAAAAATTATTTATTAAACTTCAGTCTCATAATACTCATATAATATACATAAAAGTGTATTTATTGCATCTTTTCTTAAAAGTCCCTGCAATATCCTGTATAACGAAGATTTTGAGTTACACGATAAACACAAGATTTTGTCAATTCAATAGATGTATTTCGACTTCGACATAAAAAAAAAAAAAAATGGTGTGGTTGGTAGACTACAAAAAGTCAAATTGACAAATTTTAATTACCTCGATGGCGGATATGAATCCATCTTGATCGCGATCGAAAACTTTGAAAGCTTCTTTAAGCTCTTCTTTCACATCGTCCTGTGTTCCCGATTTAATTAATCATATCAAACTTAAACCATCTGAAAATTGAATCATATATATATTATTTTTCTTACGAACCTTTATTTTTCTTGCCACAACACTTAAAAACTCTTCAAAATCAATTGCACCATCTTCATCAATATCAGCCTCGTTCATCATTTCTTGAATTTCTTCCCTCGTTGGATGTTCATTCAGAGATTGAATCGCGGATTCCAGCTCTTCCAAACTTATAACCCCTTCAACAAATTAAATATTTCACAAATGTATTCTCCTAAATAAGACTTTAAATCACAACAATTAATTATATACTATAGTACTATGATGTTGGTCGATCGAAGTTATAATTGTCACGAATACAATTAATCAAGGCATTTAATAATTATAATATTTACCATCATAATCTTTATCGATAACGCAGAAGGCTTCCCGGAACTCAGCAATCTGCTCTTCTGTGAGTGAGTGATTAGCCATTTTTGTGAGGTAAGGAGAAAAGGGAGTCCTCTCCTCTGCTATATATATATATATATAATTAATTAATATTTTTATCCCAGAAAAAAGGGAGACAAATATAAAGAAAAAGCAGAAGGATCGCCAGATTTACTCCAACTTTGGAGTTATATATATACTATATACCACATGACTTGTATCATGCAACTCCAGAAAAATCACGACGTCTATAATCAAATAGATCAGTCAATTCTTTATTGCTATTCTATAATGGTACGTACGTGACTGAGACTGTTGAATGATCAACAATGAATTCTGTCATTTAAAAGTAATTTTGAGTCTTATATTTTTAATTGAGCATTTGAGTTGTGAGTAGATTAATTTATCAGATTATAATTTCCTTACAATTTTTTTGAATTTATAAATGTATAGATCATTAGCTAATTTCTCAGGTGCCAATTAGCTAGTTAACAAAATAATAATGACTTGATTATTGATCATTAATTATAATTTAAAAATTAATAGTGATTCATTATTTTTCTTGAAGAAATAATTAAAATGATTTAAATTGAAAATTATTTAAAAAAAACTTATTTTGAAATCAATTAACCACAGGCTAGATCACCAACACCTATATACCAAGTGATTGTTGTTTCGTTTTTCAGTTTTTTCTTTTAATAACTCCGCACTCTCATGTATTCAAACTCGTCACCATGCTCTTATTCTTTGAGTTATCACAATACATTTCCAAATAATTTGTTGTTTTATTAGTACTATATATATAAAGTATATTGAAAAATGGATCCTCAAATTCCCTTTGTTGTCCCAATTATTATGAATTAAGTATTGACAAACACTCATATGCACTCATATGCACCAAGTGCACGGTGCACTCACTCAACAGTTGCCCATGTTTATATTGAAAAGTTTTTTTAACTACACTAAAAAAGTGTGGTTGGAATACACTGAAAAATTTATACTAAAAACTAATTTTCAGTGTGAACTTTTCCGTGTAATTGGAACAAACTTTTCAGTGTACATATGATCAACTGTTAATTGAGTGCATCATACACCAAGTGCACAAGAGAGTTACTCTTAAGAATTTATCATCTTGTACGCATTACGGCGTTATCAACGTAGTGCTCAATATACATTCATAATAAAGTTACACACATATATAGGTAAAGTATTCGTTGAAGCCATTTCACAGTATTAGTTATTTTATTAAAATATATTAATTTAATAGTAATATTATTTACCATTTAAAAATACATTTGAATATTACGATAAAACTGGGTTACCGTATGTATACTAAAATATATTTAAACATAACAGAATGACAAAATAAATGTGAAAATAGAAGTCAAACATTAGCAGAAAAAAAAAAAACTCGTTCAACGTTCAAGATTGAATCTCTAAAAAGATTTCCCAAAAAAAGAAAAGAAAAACGATGAGCCATTAAGAAAGTTTCCTGAGGTTGAATCGAGCGGGAGGACCGGGTGTCGCCATTAAGAAACTATTTAACAAAATCGAAAGAGATGGGCATGGGGAAGAGACGACCTCTTGTATTATATATATATATATATAAATCACTTTTTAATTGTGTACTAGATTCTTCTCTTATGAATATATATGATAACTAGTAGTGTTTCACTTTCACATTTTATATTATGGTCTATTGAACTCCGACGTCGTTTTCCTCTTTTTATGTGAAACCGGGTCCGTACTGAAAAATGATAACTTGAGTTGATTTCAAGGCTGTAATTAACCGTTTTTGACATCATGAAGGAAATTTTGTTTCTTCTTGATTATTATATACTCCATATGGCATGATTTCCAAGTATCTTGTTCATCTAGTTTATATTCAATGAATGTGAATTACACACAACATTATGTTGACTATTAAAATTGTGCACCGTCTTTTGAGTTTTTAGATCGATCATTCATTTTTTGTTTGAACAAATTTTATGGTGAAATTTATATAAGTGTATTAATTTTTTTATTAAAAAATATTGATTGTTTTTATTAAAAAATATTAGCTTTGTACAATATTAACTATTGACCAAGTATAGAGTGAAAATTATTCATATATGAATCATGGAGGAGTATTAGTTGTTTCACTAAAGAGTATTAGTTATTTTCATTGAAAAATATTACTGGTTTATACTGAAGAGTCTTAGTTGTTCAATTAAAATAAACTAAGACTCTTAAGTGAATGAAAACAACTAATACCTTTCAGTGAAAACAACTAATACTCTTCAGTGAAAACAACTAATACCCTTCAATGATTCATGTATGAACTAATTTCACTCTATATATACTCTTAACTATTTTATTATATTAGATTATACATAATTAATTGTTTAACTAAAAAAATATAAATTATTTTATTATAAAGTACTCCCTCCGTCCCCAAACACTTTTCACAGTTACTTTATCTTTGTGTTTTAGCGAGCGAGTTGCTTATTAGTATTTGAAATGATAAAATAATTTTTAAGGTATGGTATGATAGATCTACCTCTTCTCTATTATAAAGTAATTTTAAAATTATTGTATCATTTTAAACACTAATAAAAAACTCGCTCGCGAAAACACGAGAGGAATAGTAACTATGCAAAGTGTTGTGGGATGGAGGTAGTAATAATTATAAACCAGTTTCAAGTTAAAATTTGTTCACAAAAAACTAATAAAATTAGGTGTATATATTCTTATAATAATAAAATTACACTTTATGACAATGTGTAGCCTGAAACTGACTCATTAATATATTACTTTGAAGGGCATGAATTGTTTCAATAAAGGGTATTAGTTTTGGAGGGTACATGTCATTTTCACTAAATGACACGAATTGAAGGGTATACATTGTTTTGCTAAAGGGTGTATTAATTATTTTCACCAAAGGGTATTATTTTAGGAGGATACAAATTATTTTTACTAAAGAGTATCAGTTGAAGGGTATGTGTTGTTTCACTAAAGGATATTAGTTGTTTTCACCAAAATGTATTCGTTTTGGAGGGCATATGTTATTTTTATTAAAGAGTATGAATTGGAGGATATGAAGAGTATAAATTGTTTCGCTAAAGAATATTAATTATTTTTACCAAATGATATGAATTATTCTACTGAAAAGTATTCCCTCCGTCCCCTCTTAATTTTCAGGGGTGAGTGACACACTTTTTAAGAAAAACTGTTTTATTGATTTTTTGGATCAATGAATTAAGAGTATTTTGAAATAAAGTAGTTATTGTGAGAGTGTTTTATTTTTACATTTGGGGTGTGTAAAATTATTGTGGAACGTTCCAAAAAATGTGAAGATTAAGATAAGAGGGGACAAATGGAGTATTATAAAATAATTTATATCTATTAAAAAATATTATAAGACTCCATTTGGATGGAGTGTTTGTATAAAAAATGAAATCAACGTATTTATATGTCCTTTTTTTTAAATCAATAGATTTCAAATCCATGAATTTAAAAACTCTAATTTTTTTACATATAATTTTCAAATGAGTAATTCTCTTGTGCACTGGGTGTATGACGTACTTACTCAACAGTTGAGACGGTTTACACTGAAAAGTATGATTTGATAATTTTGCTTACACTGAAAAGTATGGTTATATTACACTAAAAATTTACACTGTAAACCGATTTTCAGTATAATATAACTACATTTTTCAGTGTAATCAACCTATATTTTTCATTGTAAACAAGTTCAACTGTTGAGTGATTGTACAAAATGCATATGAAAGTGTGTCTTTTCAAATACGTCATCAATTAGTGTCATTTGTGACTCTAAAACTCCCTCTCCAATCTCTCGCTCCATTCCAAAATTGTTAAATGCAATGCTAATTATATATTAATGGACAGGTGTGCAGCCTATAGTTCAGAAAACCTTAGGTATTTTATTTTTAATTTTTTATTATTGTATAATTCTCAAAATTTGTTCACACCATATCTCTATATTAACCGAATACTATGCTGCTGCTATATATATATATATATATATATATATATATTTAGAGTAAAACAATCATACAACTCTTCAAAGGAATAAACTATTACATTGCTTGGGTTATATTACTGGTTACAATCGCAATATCTGCTCCGCTCCAATTTTGAGGATCCGGAGAGCTGAACGCATGTCTTGCTAACTCGTGGGCCATTGTGTTCCTCTCCCGAGAAATGTAGTTAATTGTCCAGACCGTGCCCTGCCGCATCTCGTCCCAAATCTCCTTAAGGCTTGTATTGACCGGGCTGAAGCATTCCTCTTGGATATGTATTGCTTTAACCGCTTCTATGGAGTCCGACCACACCCTGACTTGTCCAAGCCCCAACCTCTTACACTGCCATATTCCTTCCTTTATAGCTCGGATTTCTGCTCCAAAAACCAATCCCGGGTCATGAATTTGTCTACACCCGCCAGCCACTGGGATCTCATCTCTCTGAATCAGGATCAAGCCCACCGCAAATCGACCCCTCTTCTCATCATGACTCGCATCGACGAGCACCGTAATCCCCCCCCATATCTCCCAGTCTCAGCTCAAATTCACAATGCTCTAGCTGATTCCCTAAAGGATTTCAACTCCCTGTGGGCATTTCTGAACGCTAAAAGGAACTCCCTTGCCCACTCAACTTTGATCCACCCCCTTCTCCCTCCTCTTTCGCCCTTCTCCTCATGTGTGATTCGACACCTCTCCCTCCATATCCCCCATATTATCATAATTGTTTTCTCTCATTCCTTCTTGCTCATCTTCTAAAAAAACATGTGTATAAAGTCCACCGTCACTACAAGAAAAAAGAGGTTTTACAACGGTTCAAAAGCATTGTCTCTTTTAAAAAATACCCGATGTAGAAGATCACGTTGTAGTACGTGGGTATAAATAGACAACGGTCAACTAACCGTCGTATTTCCTCAATTACTACAACGGTTAAGAACAGTTGTGTATCACTAATCAAATATGTTGTTGTAGCTTAATAATTTCATAAATATTGTGATAGACGACAGTGCTCAACCGTTGTTGTTCTGTAATACATACAACGTCCTATAACCGTTGTCTTTCTTTAAAAAAGGAGTTGTCGTACCATATATTTAAAATAATTTCATGGAAAGACAATGGTTGCAAACTGTTGTCTGTTCATGTTAACTACATCGTTTTTCCACCGTTGTCTTTTCATTAAAATACGCATAAATATTTTATAAATTTATTGGATAGACAACAATTATAAACAATTGTATTTTTATATATACTACATCAGTTTTGAACCTTTGTCTTTCCTAAATATACATTATTTCATATCAATATGAACTATATTGTATTTTTTATATTTCAATAATCTAAATATATAATAAAACCTGTAATAAATTTTCAAGACAAAATTTAAGCAAAAATAACCATAATACCATCAACATTCATTCCAAGTACTACACAACCATTGTACAATACAAGTTCATAAAGGTGTTTCATACCATCAACAAAATACCATAAATATATTAGTTTATAAAAGTTTAAACTACTAATTAAATGAATGTTTTAACATTCATTTACAAAAATTTCAAACACCTTGTACATCTTTCTTCTGTCCCTTCCAGCAACATTCATGCACCCTTTTCGTAGCTCTCATCACTACATTGAAAAATGAAAAATATTTTAGCAAACAACTAAGCTAGCATAAATTCATAAGTTTACAAGAATATGTAAACAAACAGAAACATAATAACAAGATGTTTTATACAATCTAATCAATATGTAATTACATTCCAAAGTATCTTTCTTTATATCTTTCTTTGTTCTTCTTCTCCATTAATTATTTTTTTCAGATCATAGCGTTAGTTGTACAATTCAACAAAAGATAAAAAAAAAAGACGAAATGATCCCAAGAAATACCTGTGTCAAAGGTGATAAACTGCGGGCTGCTGCCTCCTTCACGTTTCACTTATGCAACAGTGCATGATATTCTCAGCTCATTGAAAGACAGATAGTAATCTCCTTTGAAAAAATGCAAAGAATTCCAACTACTCCACATAGAAACTTAATTAATGATGTAACCTAAAGGTTTCTCCACCAAATATAGTTGTCAAAAATAGGCCATCAACCTTGAGAGCCAACCTACTCTCCGCAATAATCAGAATAAAGCAAATGATAACTAATTATTGGATGCAATATTCATCCTTGTAAAACTGTAAATGCTGAAAGAAAACTAATTTCAAAGAAAAACCAAGAGAAGTTCATTTGTACTGATAATAATAAAAGAGTATAAATTGCAAAAATTAGAAACTTGTATCTCAACTCTAGGGAAATCATTTGTCCAGTGACGTCCTAGGCAACTAGGTAGGGAAAAACATTACTTATACTAATAATCGAGCCCACATAAGATAAAGCCCATGACAACAGGATCGTTTGATACAATACTTATACTAAAATAAGATACTAAGGTAATTTGAATTAAAATGGAAGCAACTAAATTTGAATTAAATAATGTTTGGGCAAGTATTTACAAAATATGTAACATTGTATGAGATTTTATTATGTCGTGTGTATTTACTATATTTATACTACACAAGGAATGAATGAATGAAATAAAAATATGCCCGGCTAGTTGAATCATTTTTAGAATTTATTTATGTATATATTTTGAATAAATCAAAGAAAGATTCTACTAAAAATATGACCCGTTTCTGATTTCAAATTAGTGTAATTTATCTACAACTCATAATTTGATAGATAATGAGACCAAGAATAATGGTGGTATCCTCATTCGATATGGTAGAAGAATCGCAAGAATACTGGAAGGAAATTTAGCAGAAAAAGATGAGTGCATGTCATACAATTGAAGATGGCAATGGCTGCACTTTATGCATCACTTTATGCCACCTATTCCCTTTTGCAGAAGACAGCCAACAACTCAGGTGATCATCCTAAAAGGACAAGAATGTCAAAGCTGGGAAATCAGGATTTACATAACTTCGTTAAAAGATAGTTCGTTTTTTATTAGGTCATTAAAAACGCGTGTTGAAAAGCCACACTTACAGATGAGTGTGCCAGATAGAATCTGCAAAAGGTGAAGAATATACAGGATGATATCTTCTGCTGTTTCCAGTTTCTCAGAGTGCAAGAAGAATTTCCAGCTAATCAAAAGATTACTGGAATTGTCAGAAAGAACCCGAGTGGAGATATAACTCGGAAACATCTCACATCGTGAAAATATCAAAGATATAAGCATATGATTTGCTTACATCCACAGAAATGGATTAGAAATCCTTCTTATATTCAAGGCCATGGCATTACGAATAGCTTGTAGCCTCTATGCTTTACCAAAACACATAAGATAGAAACAGAACGTGTTGGTACTTTTGGAAATGAGACCAAACAAGCCGTAAGCTCTCATGTGATAGTAGAATCACAAGAATAGAATAATATGATCATGCTCAAAGGAAATTTAGCTCAGCCACATACATGTTCAGCAGAAAAACCAAGTAATAGAAGTGCAGAGAAGTTGGACAAGATGTAGCAACAACCAGTAATCATAGTTTCCATTTGTATACCACTTGTACTGCCCAGTTGGATCGAATGCTCTCTTCTCCTTAGTGTGGCAGCAGAGTGGCAAACAAATGATTTGTTCCATATACTTGAACCACGACGAGTGACTCGTAGTTGCTACGCCACCACAAATGGAGCATGAAAGCATTAAAAAAATTTAAACAAATGAGATACCTGGTATATTCCATCTATGATTTCAGAAAAAAGAATCATAAAAAAAACACATCACAAGGCAATTTGCAAATCTCAAGCTTACACAAATTGGTACTTAATGAGAACATAAATTTGGCCCTGATATTTCTATTTTCAATCAAGTAACATATAACAAACAATTAAGAAATGATTGCCTAAATGAAAAATAAATTAGGGCTTAACTGATTCGGATAGGCGGTGGACGACTCGAGGCGGCGGACGGTTCGATTTGGCGGACCGGTGCGGGGGCAGCGATGAGTGCAATTAATGAAGAGGATCCAGTTTTGAGATGAATGTGTATTTATGGGAGAGCGCGAATTGATTAAGGAGGTAACGAGCTAGGGCACAGGCAAAGAAGAAATAGGAGCAGTTTGGCCGGAATGACGAAGAGCGGGGCTGCAGCGAAGAGGATGAACAATGACATGATGGTGGGGGCGGGGGAGGGCGGGTGACGGCAGGCGGCAGCCTGGAGGTGAAGACCTAGGGCACGCTGGCTACAAAAGGAATGAAAATGGGGGGAAAGTGAAATTTTTCAAGTCCCAACTCCAAAGGCATTGCGTGTATAGAGAAGAAAATCTTCTAAAAGTTTCATTTTAAGCATTATTATAATATTAACTATAGTGAATTAATATTATGAATTATATAAAAGAATTATATTAATTAGTATTATAATATGTAATACTACCTCCGTCCCCTAATAAATTTCACACTTTACTTTTTTAGATGTCCAAAAATAATTTGCACATCCTAAAAATAGATATAGAACACTCACACTATTCACTTTATTTCAAAATAATCTTTATTTATTGGTCCAAAACGTCAATAAACCAATTTTTCTTAAAGGTGTGTCATCTCACACATATGAAAATTAATAGAGGAGGGATGAAGTATAAGCATACTTAACAATTACAAAAAAAAAAAATTCTAAGTTTTTTCCATAAGTGCGCGCTAGAAGATGTAATTGTTAATAAAGTGTCAATCCAAAAAAAATAGAAGTGTTATTTCAAAGATATAATTGTAAAAGTGTCATTGCATATACATGTATTTGTAAAAGTGTTAATTGAATAATTTTAAAAGTGTCATTTCCAATGATAAATTGCTATTCTTATTTTTTTTAGGTGTATTTGTAAAAGTGTTACTTCAATTTACTAAAAGTGTCATTCCAAATAAATAAAGTGTTATTCCTACCAATTAAAAGTGTTTATTTTTAGAAGATAATAGTTTTTGTTTTAAAATTGTGGAAAGACAATACTTAAAAAACGTTGTCGTAAGAATTCATTGAAAAAAGATGTGCACATCTTTTTCATTTTACGAATTGGAAATACAACGGTGTATAACCGTTGTATATGCCCAGTTTTTCGGGCATTTAACAATGCGGAACTAACGATTAACTACAACGGTGTATAACCGTTGTATATTCCCGGTTTTTCGGGCATTAACAATGCGGAACTAACGACTAACTACAACGGTGTATAACCGTTGTATATGCCCTATTTTTCGGGCATTAACAATGCAGAACTACAACGGCTGACCATACCCGTCGTATATCATCAAATGTCTGATATGAAAGACAACGGTTATACTTTATGCAACACTTTTTTGACTTTATACAACGTTTTTTTCCGGAACCGTTGTCTATCCACTGTCGTAAAAGCTCATTTTTCTTGTAGTGCGTACTCATGAATCCACCTCTTCCAAGGAGATCCCATTTTCCTTCTGTCTTTCATATATTCCTCACCTCTGGGCATAAGAAGATTGCATGTATCGTGTCAGCATTCGAAGGGTTACATAAACTGCAGCTTGGGCGAACCGGCACGTGGTGTTTGGCTAGGTTTCCTTCCGTTGCAATTACATCGTTCATGACCTTCTAGAGGAAGATTTTTACTTTAGAGGGTAGCTCATGTTTCCAAGCCATGCTCCACCACTTTTCTTCCTTTTCCTTGCTCGTTGAATTCCCTCTCCTATGCTACTTATCCTTCGGTCACAGTAGAAGGAGTACCCGGATCTCACACTATACTTCCCTTTGGGCTCCAGCCTCCAATACCTGTCGTCTTCTCCATCTTCTTTATCAATCGGGGTGCTTAGTATATCTTCCATCTCGTATGGAAGGAAGGCATCATTTAACAACTCAACATTCCATTGTTTATTCGACAATATGTATCGAGCTACAGTGGATCCGCTAGCTCGTCTCGATTTAATCCTTCCATCAAAAAGACCTGCTACCCATGCTTCTTAAAAAATTTGTATTTTTGTGCCATCCTTAATTTTCCATCTTAATCCTTCCCGTAGCAAGTCCCTCCTCCAACAAAGAGATCTCCACATGAAGGAGGGATTCGAACCAAGGGATGCCTCCATGACATCCCCATTTTTGAAGTACTTTGCCTTAAAGACTCGGGCCACCAACGAATCCGGCATAGAGATGAGTCACTACACTTGCTGTGCCAACAATGCCTTGTTAAAATCAATAAGGCTACGGAAACCCAAGCCCCCTTGCCCTTTTGGTTTAGACAATAGCTCCCAAGTCTTCTGGTGCATTTTCTTACCATCTTTCTTAAATACCCACCAGTAATCGGCCATTATGCCTTCCATCTCATATCACAATGAATAAGGAATCCTGAAGCACGACATTGCATACGTCGGAATGGCATTAAGAACAACCTAGATTAGAACTTCCTTATTGTCTTCGGAAAAATCTTTGTGCTTCCATGCATCCACTTTGCTCAATATTTAGTCTCTAAGGTAAGAAAATTACATCTGTTTGCTCTTCAAGGAGAAGATTGGCAGCCCCAGATAGATCTCATGACCCTGTTGTATTTTCACCCCTAGGATGTTCTTGATGGTAATCTTGTTCGAAGGACTTGCATAGTTACTGAATGTGATTGCAAACTTATCATAATTGATGAGTTGACTTGAGGCTTTTTCATAGATACTCAAGCACCCTTTTAGAGCAACACACTATGCCTGTAGAGCCTTAAAGAGGATTAGACTGTCATCCGCGAAGAACAAATGAGAAATTGATGGGCTACCTCTCGCAATTGTCACCCCTTGCAGCTTTTTGTTGTTAACCATCTCCGTGATCATCGTGGACAGCCCTTGCGCACAAATAGAGAAGAGAAAAGGAGACAAAGGGTCTCCCTGCCGCAGCCCTCTAGAAGGAACAATGTTGCCCACTAGCTTATCCCCAAACTTGAATGAATAGGACACCGAACTTGTGCACTTCATGATTAGGCCGATCCATCTATCGTTGAAGCCCATTTGCGCCATGATCTTCCTCAGGTATCCCCACTCAACCCTATCATAAGCTTTAGACATATCGAGTTTGAGTGCCGCATATCCCGTTTTACTTTTGTTGTTGTGAATCCAGTGCATACACTCAAAGCCAATAAGTACATTATCGATAATGAGCCTACCCGGAACAAAGGCACTCTGGTTGGGGTCGATGATTGCTGCCATAACTTTCCTTAGTTGATTCGTAATTGCCCGCACCAAAATTCTATACCCCACATTGCAAAGGCTAATCGGCATATAGTCCTTCAAGCTTCTTGGCTCTCTAACCTTTGGGATGATAGCTACGATAGTTTCATTCCAGTGCACCACTGATTCATCTCCGTTCAACACCCTTAACAAGTTGTTTGTAATTTTGTCCCCTCCAACGTCCCATGATTTTTTAAAGAAACCGGCTGTAAAACCATCCGGCCCCAGTGCTTTTGCATGGTTGAGATCGAAAACAACTTTCTCCACTTTCTCGGCCGAGAACGGGATCGAGAGGTAAGAGTTCATAACCTCCGTGACTACTGGCTTAATGCCTCTTACTACTCTAATAATATCACTATCTGCAGGGGAGCTTGAGGCAAAGAGTTCTTCGTAGAACTCCAAGATAATCTTGCCTTAATACCATTCGGATTTGTGCGCCACTGCCCATTCTTATTCAACAGCCCTGAAATGGTATTCGTTCTTCTTCTTTGCAAGGCTTTTCGGTGGAAGTAATTCGTGTTTTTATCCCCGGCTGTTAGCCATGTATATCTAGACCTTTGGTGCCAAAAATACTTCCTCATGTATCTCCAATTTTTAAAGCTCTCTTTCAAGTTCCTCAACTTTTGCCCAGTTTATCTGACCTTCATCCCTATCCCACATCTCATCCAGCTCCTCTCGAATCTTTTTCATTATCCCTACTGTGTTGCATTCTTTCATTTTTGCCCAGCTCGTAAGGGAGGTTTGACAATTTCTCATCATATGAGGGAGGTTAGAAGAGATAGTGTTCTCCTCCCAAGCCATCCTCAATGCCTCTCCAAAGTCCTCCTCCAAAAGCCATTTATTCTCAAATCTGAAAGCCCACTTCTTATTTTACTTTATCACTCCTCTTTCTTTCAAAAAAGTAATCAAAACGGCTCTGTGATCCGACCCATAAAAACTGATATTTTGTACAACAATATTATCAAAGGATTGGAACCAAGCTTCATTTGCCATAAACCTATCAAGCTTTTCTTTAATGAAATTCTTTCCTTCCCCTTTGTTGACCCACGTATAAAACAGACCTTTCATTTCCAGCTCAATCAACTCTAGCTCACTCACAACTTCATTAAAGGCCTTGATCTGAGGGAAAGGCCTACTATTACCCCCTTTCTTCTCAGCATTTCCCCTAATCTCATTAAAGTTCCCACCTACTAGCCAAGGGGTTTGAGGGGTATTAATACTACGAGTGATTCGACGCAATAAATTCCATGAATTAACTCTTTGGCAAGCTTGGGGGATCACCATAGAATCCATTAAAATTGAACATCACACCATCACAGTTAATACAACAAGTAATATGCCAACGAGAGTAAAAATGCAAATTGACATTCATCATTTCATTCCAAAATAACAAGAGACCACCAGAAGCACCATGTGCATTGACACCAAAAGCAGAGCTAAAATTTAAAGACTACTTCCAACGACACCCTACTCTAGCGGGAACTTTAGACTCGATAACGAAAACTAACGCAGGCTTAATATTAGCGACAAGGCGCTGTAGAGACCGGAACGCACCCTGGTTGCCAAGGCCGTGGGCGTTCCAGCTAATCATCTTCATGGCTCTCGGTGGGGCCAAAGAAGTTCAGCCTCCGTTGTTTCAATTATCTCGTCGCCTTGCTCTCCATCGTTCTCTCCTCCAGTATTTTTGGGCTTTTTTCTTTCCATTCCTGTCCCCAGACTTAGTAGGCCTTGCGTTCCTCCAACTCCCCCCTTAACACCTCCCAGACTACTAACTGAGCCTCCCGCCGTCCACACTTGTGCACTTGCTGCTCCTCCCCTTCCCCTCTTCTTGAGCTGAGAGCTCATTTTCTTGCCCACCTCCATCTTCACCCTCTGTATCTCCTTCCCCTTACCACTGAGCTCAGGGTAAGGCACCATTGCTTTGTGTGGCTCTCCTATCGCTCCTTGTATAGTCACCCCTACCTTAAAGACTCCCTCCGCCAACTGTGAGCTGCTCATAAGGTACTGGAAGGTTAGGACCTTGTCCGGGGTAGGGTAATAGCCAATTTAGCTTGTCCCCATTATTAACTTCCCAACTTCTGTACGGCTCACCATACGTTCTCCTCCATCTCCGCCGTGTGCTTCCTTCGAGGTATGCATTCCCTTCGCTATTCCTTGATTTCCCACATTAAAGAACCCAAACTCCATTAGATCCTTGCTATTGAGGCCCTTTTGACCATCCGCCCTTAACCATGCTGGAAACTCTCTTTCCGCCTCCATCCCCTCCTCCGAGAACACATACAACCTCGAGCAATCATTCTCCACGTGGTCTAAGTGGCCACAAACATAACAGAAATCCACGAGGCGCTCGTAGTAAAAGCATACTCGTCTTTTCTCACCTATTACCACAATAGAGGTGCCTTAAGCTAAGGGCTTAGAGACATCCAGTATGACTCTCACCCGTAAGCATCTTCCGAGCCAAACTCCACCTTGAGGGCATTTAACATCAAGGACTCTGCCCAGTAAAGCACCAATTTTATGCCCAACCACCTTCGGCATCGAACACAATTGCAGGCAGTGTATCTGTACCCATAATGACACTTCAGTGAGCGCGATATCCTCAGCTCTCTCCGTCCCCTTGAGTGTTGGGACATTGTCAGTTTTGATTAAGATCCCAAAGCCCCTGAAAAGATGGTTGTCCTAATCTGTCTTTGTCAGGCTAGTCTTGGTTAGGATTAGTACTTAGTCATTTTACACTTCACTGGTACTCAGTGAGAGGAGAACTCACTGGAGACAATCAAGACTCAGAGCCTGAAGACGAAGAGCACCATCCTGAACTTATGGCAGTCTTCTAAGCTGGCTGAGTAAGTGTCAGTGATGAAGAGTATGACCCTGAGGTCATTACTAACTCAGTCCTGAAGGGAACGGGATGTCACTGAGTTAATGGGAAGACTTGGAGTAGAGCCAAGCAATGCAAAAGGAATTTCAGCGTCAGGACAAGACTGGTGGGCTCAAGACCAAATGAACTTAATAAGACAAGCCTGAAGCTCAGGAATAAGTTCTGACATTCTCACCTACCTGATGACGTGGACCAATCCGAGAAGGACACGCACGTACGGAACCTGACATGAAGACTGAATTCAGGCTGCATATTCAACGGGCAAGCATTCAATACGCATTTAATGCAAATACCAAATCCATGCAAGGACGGCTGCTGCATGAAGATATGTCCGTTTGAAGCCACTCTACATAGATGACTCGAAGGCTATCTCTCCAACGGATAGTTTTTCAAATTACCTATAAATACAGAAGACCTTGAACCCATTCAATGTTACGGGAAATTTCCAAGCCAGAAATTACTCAAACTCTCAAGCATTCAAAGCATTCAACCCTTAAGAGAAGCACTCGAAACCTTCTAAATTTCCCAAGTGTTTCTCAGCAATTGAGAGTTATTCTGTATTCCAAGAGCTAATTAGAATTATCTTAAGCTTAGAGAGATTATCCAATCCTTAGCATAGCTTTGCCTTGTAAGGATAATCTCAACTTAGTTGGAATCCAAACTGAAACCAAAACCCTAAGTTAGGCTTGTTGGGAGTAAGTCAGTTAGAGTGTTAGTAAGTGGAGTTGTATAGATCAGTGAGGATAGCTGGTCTTGGTGCACCTTGGCACGTTAAAAACAAGAATCCCTTGAGTGGATTTCCTGTTAAGTCAGGCCGTGGACGTAGGAGCTTGAGACTCTGAACCACGTTAAACTCCTTGTGTTCTTACTGCTTTGATATTGTGCATACTTGCTATATTACTTGTTCTTTCATTGCATTCAAGTTTATCAGACCTGAATCAATCAGGCTGATCTTCAAAAGAGCACTGCCCTACTAAACACTCTTCAGATTTGAGTAAAACAAGTTTTTCAGAAAGCAAACTAAACAAGACTTTAAACTTTCAGGGCTCAAACATTTCCACACTGAACTTGAACTGATAGTTAGCCAACTGACCTGCACCAAGTGTAGTCAGTAGGTGTGTTATCAGCTCCTAGTTCTTTACCACTCTGAGTAAAGGGGACTCAGTCAGTTTTAAGGTTGAAAAATTGGTATACGTGTATTCCCCCCCCATACACGTATTCCTCAGTCTTGTACTGGGACCAACAAGTGGTATCAGAGCAGTGGTTCGAAAGACCGCTGACTTTGAATACTAATAGTTTCAGAGGAGAAACTGTTGGTGGTCACTGAACAGATCTGAGTTTGCTTTTCATAAAACTTGCATCATCATGACTTCGAGGAGACTTGAAGCTTCGTTACCTGAATTCTCTGTGTCTAACTTTGTCTATTGGAAGTTCAGATTAGAAGCACATCTAGATGCCATCCATGACCAGATGCCGCGTGTACTCAGGGAGGGACCGATCAAGATCACTATTCCTAACGTCAGAGGACTGGGATATGAGGATCTTGCGATTGGCGTACAGGTTCCTAAAGAAAGGAAAGACATGACCAACGATGAAATTAAGATGGTGGGACTTGACAACGTCGCCGGAAACATCATCTTGCACACGGTGCCCTTCGAGGAGTCAGCTAGGCTGATGAACTTAAAGACGACAAAGGAGGTCTGGGATGAGCTGACAAGGATGTGTGAGGGATCTGAAAAGATCAAGGAGAACAAGAGAAACATTGCCATTCAGAAATTTGAGGCGTTCGAGATGCTGCCTGACGAGAGCATAGATCAAATGGAGTCTAGATTCATCAAGTTGATGAATGAGTTGGTGATGCTGGACAAGGATGTCCCAAGGAGAGATGTTGCTTCAAAGATCCTGAATGCCCTTCCTGAGAGATGGGACAACAGTGTAATTATGCTTAAGAACACTCAGGATATGAGTAACATAACTTCTGCTTTACTTTTTTCAGAGCTCAAAGCGCTTGAATTCGATCTTAACAAAAGAAAGAAGAAAGTTCAGTCAGAAGAGGAAGTGAAGGAGAAAACTCCTGAGAAAAGTGTGGCGTTCAAGGCCAGGTCTGAACCTGTTGAGCCCTCATCAAACTCTTCATCAAAGTCACTGATGGAGATGAGCAGGGAAGAACTCGCTGAGGAGTACAGCCTGATGGCCAGACGATTTGACAAGCTCAATTCCAGGTTTGGTCGTTATAAAAAGTTTTATCAGGACTCACGTGACAGGAAATCTGAAGGAACCCACCAAAGCTCAAGGAGATATGAGGAGTGAAGGAATACTGACCAGAGGAGAGAACGTGGTGATGAAAGGAGATATTCTGAACCAAAACCTGAAAGAAGAGACGAACAGAGACGTACTCGCGATGATAGATATCCAACAAAGACTGAAAGCTCACCAAGAACCAGGGAACCTGACTCAAGGAGGAACCCTGAACCAAGAAAAGAAAGAGTAAGTGAGCAGGTAGCATGTTACAACTGTAACAAGATTGATCACTATCAGTACGACTGCCCGGAGCTGAGTGCAAGGGAGAGAGAGGAAATGAGAGCCACTAGGGATCTAAGATCTGCTGATCGGAGAGCGATGGTCGCTGAAGATGCAACAGATTCTGACGGTCCTGCTGAAAGGTCACCTGAACTCTTCTCAGATGACGAGTACGATGATGTCTGTCTAATGGCTAGGGATGAGCCTGAGGTAACATCAAATTCTGTTTGCGCTTCTTACACTGGTCAAAATCCTGAGCTTAGCTCAGAGTCAGTTAGAGAAATGAACCTTCAGATCTGTCTTGATCAATTGATGGTTGATTTCTCCAGATTGCAGGAAACTAATGTCTTCTTGGTTGAGGAGAACAAGAAATTGAGTACTGAAGTTCAAAACCTGAATGAACAACTCACTCAGTCTGATCTTAAAGAATCAGCTCAAATTGTGAGACTAACTCAGGAGATTGATTTAATCAATGCTGAGCGTCTTTCAAGAGAGAAGATTCTGAAGGAACTGGCTGAGGAAGAGCTGGTCAGGAAGGAAGAACTGAAAGTACTTAAGAGTAAGTTTGATGACCTCTTTACCAGACATGAAATCCTGAAAAAGAGTGAGGACTCTCTCAAGAAAAAGGTTGCAGCAATGAATAAATCCTCAGTGGCTAGAGAGGAAATAAATAGCAACCAGATACTTGGGAACAAGAAAAAGGGACTTGGATATGTTCCTGAGAAATCCTCACAAGGTCAGTCTCATGTTGCTTCAGGGAGCAACACTGAGAGGGTATTTGTTCAGACAGGCCAGAGTGCACCTAAGGTTGTGCTCCAGGCCCGTCAAACTGATAAGGGCAAGGAAACCGTTGACACAGTCAGGGTTGCTCCTAAGGTAGCTAAGCCAAAACCCAAGGGAAAGGCAAAGCAACCTACGGAAGCCCCTGAGAGCTCAGGCCAGGGAAAACCTCAGCGAAAGCAGAGGAAGACTCAGGCCAAGAGCCCTCAGACTGGTCAGCGAGGTACCATCATGCTTGGCAATACCAACAGGGAAGGCCAAATATGATGACACCCCCGTGGTTTTGGCATCCTGAGGCCTTTAACTGCTTTCCATTCCCTCACTTGCCTAGGGGGAATAGAAATCAGGGTCCTTATCAAGAACAAGGCCCAAGACCCGCTGCACCCAGACCTAGGAAGAACAGGAAGCCAGCCCAAAAGGCACCCACTCAGGCTCCTGTGAAGCCTAAGTCTAACACTCATACACCATCTTCCTCTAAGGCAAAGAAGAAGAAAGTTGTGTATGTCAATATTTCAGGGAGACAGATTTACCACTCTGAGGCAATCAGGGTTGTGAAGCAAGTCTGGATCCCGAAGGGTACAGGTGACACGATAGGACCCAACACCCAATGGGTACCTAAAGCCTGATTTGCTTGCAGGCGGCTGTGGATCACAACAAGAGGAGAGGGGACTCAATCAAAGTTGTTTGGTACCTAGACAGTGGTTGCTCAAGGCACATGATTGGAATGAAGAGTCTTCTCCAAGAGTATCAAGCTAAAGATGGTCCACAGGTAACCTTTGGTGATAACTCAAAAGGTGTTACTAAAGGTTTCGGTGTTCTAATTATAGGTACAGTCAGAGTGGAAAATGTGTCCTTTGTGGAAGGACTGAAGCATAACCTGCTGTCAGTAAGTCAATTCTGTGACAAAGGGTTCAGTGTTGAGTTCTCATCGAATACATGTTCAGTCAAGGACAAATCAACACAGGTGCTTCTATTAGGTATAAGGAAAGGTAATGTTTATCTCGCTGATTGAAGCAGCACTATTCCTAATACTTGTCTTGTTGCTAAAAGCTCTCTAGAGCTCAGTT
The DNA here is from genome assembly GCA_947034835.1 of Ballota nigra. Classification (NCBI taxonomy): domain Eukaryota; kingdom Viridiplantae; phylum Streptophyta; class Magnoliopsida; order Lamiales; family Lamiaceae; genus Ballota; species Ballota nigra. The sequence goes on along the minus strand of OX344727.1, from coordinate 39,371,864 downwards.
GGTTATGGCATAAAAGATTAAGCCACCTGAACTTCAAGATTCTTAACAAAATTTCTAGACAGTCTCTTGTTGATGGTCTACCTAATGAAGTTTTTAGCAAAGATCACGTGTGCAAAGCCTGTCAGGAAGGGAAGCAGGTCAGAGCGTCATTCAAAGAGAAAACCTCTTATTCCACTGACAGGATACTTCAGCTCTTGCACATGGATTTATTTGGTCCCATAACACTTGTGAGTATGAATGGTAGAAAGTATACCCTTGTGGTTATTGATGATTATTCTAGATATACTTGGGTTATTTTCTTGTTAAATAAGAAAGAAACACAGGTGAAGCTTCCAGAGTTGCCCAGGAGACTCAGCAATGAGAAGAATCAGTCCATTACTAAGATCAGATCTGACAAGGGCACTGAATTTATAAATTCATATATTTCTGACTTCTGTAATGAACTTGGTATAGCTCATGAGACTTCTGCAGCTAGGACCCCACAACAGAATGGTGTCGCTGAAAGAAGGAACATGACACTGAAGGAGGCTGCAAGGACCATGCTGGCTGAGTCAGGATTGCCCAAGAAATTCTGGGCTGAGGCAATCAACAGTGCATGCTACACTCAGAACAGATCCATGCTGAACAAACAACATACTCAGACCCCATATTAGACATGGAACAAAAGAAAACCTCGTATTTCTTATTTTCATGTATTTGGTTGTAAGTGCTTCATCCTCAACAATGGGAAGACCCAGTTGAAAGTCTTTGATAGCAAATCTGATGAAGGAATATTCTTAGGATATTCTGAAGTTAGTAAAGCCTTCAGGGTTTACAATTGTAGGACCCTTGTTGTTGAAGAATCACCTCATGTTGTCTTTGATGAATCTACTAATGAGTCTAGGGCAAAGGTGTTGAATCCTGACACTGAGGAGGTCACAAGGAGTGTGACAAGGCTGAGCTTGAAGAATCAACCTGATCCCAAGATCAAGACTGTGCCAATTCCGAGATGGGATGATGATGACGATCAGGATGATGAATCAGGTGCCACTCATAAGCCCAGCACATCAGGGATTGTTGAGCCTCAGACTGAGGATCAGGCTCAACCTGAGGTAAGCACCGTCTATGAAGATGTTGTTGCAGCTGAGACGGTTCCTGAGTCACCTAATCAAGGGGGAATCAATGTCCCTGACATTGAGCTAGTTAATCCCTTTGGCATAGACTCAGGATCATCCCCTTCTGTCCAATTTCCTGAATTTTATGAGCCTGTAGACACTAACATTGCAGGTACTTCAGGAACAACTCCTGGCAAGAGAACATGGTTAGAAGATCATCCCATTGATCAAATCATTGGTGATCCAACTGAGGGAGTCAGGACCAGACGGTTCCATGGTGAGAGTGCATTGTTCTGTTGCTTTCTCTCTGAGCAAGAGCCTCAGAACATTGAAGAAGCTCTCACTGACTCGAACTGGATCATTGCCATGCAAGAGGAGTTGAATCAGTTCACAAGGAATCAGGTTTGGGAACTGGTGGATAGACCTAGGCATCAAGGTGTGATTGGTACCAAGTGGGTCTTTAAGAACAAGAAGGATGAGAATGGTGTTGTGGTAAGGAACAAGGCTAGACTGGTTGCAAAAGGGTATTGTCAGTCTGAAGGAATAGACTATGATGAGACTTTTGCTCCAGTGGCTAGGTTGGAAGCTATCAGGTTGTTCCTTGCATATGCAACATACAAGAAGTTCAAGGTGTATCAAATGGATGTCAAGAGTGCCTTCTTGAATGGTGTACTCAATGAAGAGGTATATGTTGAACAACCTCTCGGGTTTGATGTTGGAGATAGAGTATACCATTTGAAGAAAACACTCTATGGACTTAAGCAAGCACCAAGATCTTGGTATGATACCCTCTCTCAATTCCTGACAGACCATGGGTTCAAGAAGGGAACTGTGGATAGGACATTGTTCAGGATCACTGAAGGTGATGACATTCTCTTGGTCCAGATTTATGTGGATGACATAATATTTGGATCACCAAATCATCAGCTCTGTGAGAAATTCTCTAAGTTGGTGACTGGTAAATTTGAGATGTCCATGATGGGAGAGATGAACTTCTTCTTAGGATTGCAGGTCAAGCAGACTGATCAAGGTATATTCATTAATCAGGCCAAGTATACAAGAGACTTAATTCATAAGTTTGGTGTTCAGAACAGCAATCCAGTCAGGATCCCAATGAACACAAATTGGAAGATGGATCCTGACACTGAAGGGACTTCAGTAAATCAGACTGAGTATCGTGGGCTGATAGGTTCTTTATTGTACCTGACTGCAAGTAGGCCTGACATTACGTTTGCAGTTGGTGTGTGTGCTAGGTATCAGTCTGATCCCAAGAGAAGTCATTTGGAGGCTGCTAAGAGGATACTTAAGTATTTGAAAAGGACAGTCAATATGGGACTATGGTATCCTTCAGATGACAACTTAGAACTGACAGGTTATTCAGATGCAGATTATGGAGGTTGTAGGATTGATAGGAAATCAACCTCAGGTACATGTCAGTTTTTGGGAAGTAAGTTGATCTCGTGGTTTAGTAAGAAGCAGAATTCAGTGGCTACATCCACGACTGAGGCTGAGTATATGGCTGCAGGTAGTTGTTGTGCTCAGATTTTATGGTTGAGGCAACAGTTGAGGGACTACCAAGTGTTTGCTAATCAGGTTCCAATCTACTGTGATAACAATAGTGCTATAGCAATTACTCAGAACCCAGTGCTTCACACAAGGTGCAAGCATGTGGATATTAGACACCACTTCATTCGAGATCATGTGGAGAAGAAAGACATTAGGATGGAGAAGATTCACACTGACAGGCAAAGAGCTGACATCTTGACTAAGCCTCTGGCTGATGCAAGGTTTATGGAACTGTCAGTGGAGTTAGGACTCTTAGATCTGGGAGAGCAGTCAGTGTAGGGTTCTAGGGGGAACTCAGGCCAGACTCGACTCAACGAGGTATTAGGGTGCTACAATGTCTCCCTGACAGGTATGAGTTCTAACCTGACTCTTGTGAATTTCAAGCGTCTCCCTGAGTCCTTCGTCCTGAAAATCTTTATTAAATGCATTCCGTTCTCATTAAAAGCGCGCCTTTTCATATTTAAACCCACGCGCACGGAGCATTTAATGCTACAGTTACTTTTTCATATACGTGTCCGTTTTATACGGAATATGACTGACATGGGGTTTAATTGAAGCTGAGATTAATCCTGGCCCCTCATTTCAAAACCTTTCGAATTCAGGGATCAATCTCAACCCCACGTTTGAGTAACTGACTTAGTCTTATCAATCAAGAGTGCCATTTGAGGTTTTTACGCAAACACAACGCACAATCTGCACACTGAGTTTTCTCTTGCTCAAACACAGATAACTTTTTCGAAAAATCTCTTCTTTTCAAAACAATGGCATTCCTCGATTCCAACTGGACAACCGACAAGATCGTAGATGTTGTTGAAAAGAAACTGGTACACATGGAGCAAGTTATCTCCATGGAAGGTATCTGTCTTACGATTGAGGAAATCAAACCCGTATTTAAATGGATTTCCGATGCCGGGTTGGAAACATACTTCACCACCCGCCCCATTTCCTTGCTCCCAAGAACAGTGGTGGAAGCCTATTTAAATATGTTCTTACGGAAAGGGGAAGTTTTCACGAAGGTAACTGCACTAAAGCCGACGGGAGAGAAGGACGGCGACGACGAACCTCTTTACAACACAGAGGTGGTCACTATCAACTTCAGGCAGGCGGTGAGGGAAGTCTTTAAATTGCCATTCTCAGGCATCAACCCAAGAACCTACAAGGAGAACTCAGAGGGAGAACTTCTTGGGAAATGGACCAAGTCAGGGTCATCGGAGTTCAAGGCTCGTCAGAATAAGAATACTCTGAAGCCTGAGTACGGGGCGCTGGTGGACTTGGTGTCCAAGATAGTGATGGGAGCAACTGGCTCTCACGAGCAGTTGAGTCTGCCCAAGCTGAGGCTCATGGGGGCAATTGCTGATGGAGTGGAAGCGAACTGGGAGCAGTTCTTCCTCGATCAACTCCATCAGGCAGGATTGGACAAGCTTACGCGGGACGAGGAGAAGAAGCACATTTTCGTCAGTGCCATCTTGCCATTCGGCACGAGGATGTCCATCCTGATTGCTCATGCTTGCCATGGGTATACCTTCGACTTTGAGGATAGTCTCTCCTCAAAGAAGGTAATGTTTTCCTCACTGAGTGATACCTATTCAGTGCTAGGGCTGACTGATCCCAATGCGAAAGCAAAGGGTCAGGGTAAAAAGCCAGCTGGTAAGGCCAAGAGAGTGGCAACCAGTCTCATTGAACGGGTAGATGAGCTCCTTGAGAGGAGTAAGGAGGATGAGGAGGTTGCAGCTGAGGAGATGGAGCAGCCGGAGGTGACCGCGGCTGAGAAGAAGAAGAGGGTGAAGATAGTGCTGTCAGGGAAGAGCACGAAATCTGGGACTGAGTCTGATCCCAAGAAGGCCGGGTCTGAGGCTGAGGGAACTGACGATGACGTCAGAAAGGAGGGTGCTCAGGGAGAGAGGCCCCTGAAGAGGCTTAGGAAGGGGACCAGAAAATCCCCTGCTAAGAAGCTACCTGAGATGAGTGAGAGGGAGAAGTGTTGGTCCCGTTTTCGAAGGGCTAAAATGGGAATTCAGGAGGAAAAATTTTGTTTTAACACTGAAGTGCACTGAAATACTTTTGTGAATGAGTGGTCAGTGCAGTGCTTAAGCAAATCAGTAAAGCAATAAAGAGCACAACAATGTAAAGTGGTTCAGAGTCTCAATACTCCTACATCCACTGCCTGATTTAACAAGAATCCCAGTAGTGGATTTCCTGTTAAATCAGGCAGTGGATGTAGGAGTATTGAGACTCTGAACCACTTTACATTGTTGTGCTCTTTATTGCTTCGCTGATTTGCTTAAGCACTGCACTGACCACTCATTCACAAAAGCATTTCAGTGCACTTCAGTGTTAAAACAAAAATTTTCCTCCTGAATTCCCATTTTAGCCCTTCGAAAACGGGACCAACAATTGGTATCAGAACAGGTTGTTCACATGACCACTGATCTAGTTTTGTTAAGAAAATTGGTCAACCGAGCAGATCTTAACAATTGTTGTGCTCTTTATTGCTTTACTGATTTGCTTAAGCACTATTGTTGGGAAAATGTATAAGACTTGTTTTGATTAGATGCCAACATGTCCCTCCTAGGTTGTTTTGTAAGTAAATTATTCAGTAGAGTTAGAGTTTAAATTAAACAGTTCAAAGTGTTAAGAACTGGAGTACAGTTAGTAATAACTAGAGTGTATTTTAGTATGAAGTCTGCTGAAGATGAAATCCGCTGAAGTGAAGTCCGCTGAAGACTAAGTGATCTAAGAAAGAAGTCGAAGTCTTGAATGTTTTCTAAGTACATTCTCACTAAGACTAAATCTATCAGTAGAGGACGAAGGTCCACTGATAAAGAAACTAACAAAGTACATTAAATGCTAAACATATTTAAAGCTGTTAGTTAATCTGGTTGGAACAAGGCAAAACGAATTTCAGTGAAGCTTTCAATAAATGAAGGAATAAGAAGGTTCTCTCAGAGGAGTTCCACCTTAAAGCAAGACTAGAATCTGGGCATACAGACTTAAGGTCCAATGAAAAGATGACACGTCAGTGTACTTTACTGACAGCCGACCTGCCCCAGCCTGACAAGTACCAAAAGTCTTTCACCTAGCAATCTACAGAAAGTTGGTGAACAGCATGGTTTTGCAGCCGTTTCTTGACAAGACTTAAAGCTTCAAATAGAGCCGTTTGAACCAATCAGATACAAGAAGATTTACTTGAGAAGATTCAAATCCAACGGGAAGATTTTCAAGGAAGCCTATAAATACAGAAGGACGTGCACATTTACAAGTACGGGAAACTCACAAGATTAAAGCTATCTCTACATTCATAACCATCTAGAAGCACTCGAAATTATCATTGTTTCCCAAGTGTTTCACAGTTGTAGAGAGCCTAACAAACCTTCTGTAACCAAGCTTAAAGCTATATCCAAATCTTAGAAAGAGATAATCCAATCCTAAGCCTTGAGCTAAACCTGTAAGGATTATCTCAAAATAGTTGGAACCAAAACCCTACTCAAAACCCTACTCAGTGTTTAGGTTGAGAGCTAGTGTTAAGTGGTGTTAGTAAGCTGATTGTTGTATCAGTCTGAAAGTTGGTTTGTTTTGGGAACTAGGACCTGGAATTTCCTAGTGATCAATCATCCTAAGAGAGGAAAAGTTGATCAGTGCACCTTGGCACTATAACACAAGGAATTCCAAGTGAAAGGAATTCTCCTGTTTGATCAGGCCAGTGGACGTAGGAGATTTATCTCTGAACCACTTTACATCTTGTGTACTTACATTCTGCTATTTCATAAGTGTGTGTTAATCTCAAGTTTATCAAAGTAAAACGAGTTTTCTAAAGGGCTCACTAATCCGCATCTGAAAGCTAATTAGATAGTAGTTCAACTGAAAGTCTTGTGCTTTCAGTGGAGGTATTATCTCAGTAAGCTTTCACAGAGTAACTCTCAGCAGACCTCAAGTCCACTGACGAGCTATTGTCTTAAGTAACCTGATAAGTTTAGAAGAAGTTTTAATTTGTAACCACATGTGTATTCCCCCCCATACAACTGTTTACTCGTTTCGGGACCAACAAGAAGTCAAGCTCTCCTGGAGCCTCTGACTTGGAGGAAGTGAGAAAAACTATCGAGACGGCTGAGTCGTTGCAGCCTGAGACAGTACCCACTCAAACACCCCCACACCCTGAAACCCAAACACCTTCCATCCCTGACCCCACACCTCAAACTCCCCAACCACCCAAACCTCAGAGCCAAATCAGCCTACTGAGTCAGCGCCATCAACTTCACACACGAATGAGCCTGACCAGTCAGCAGAACCGAATCTTCCAAACCCCGCAGACTTTCCATCATACCCCAATCCCAAAGACTGTCCCAAATCCATTTCAGCAGAGGAGGATGAGTTCCTTGAATTGGAGGAGGAGGAGTTAGATGAACACATGGTAGGAGGGATTCTGGAGAACACTCTCAGGGGGAACGCCACAGAATGGGCAGGGAAGTGCTGGTCTGGGCTATCCAAGTATACTGAGCTGCTGGCGTATGTGATAGAGCTCAAAGTTTGGTTGGACTTCAAACAATCAAACATGCAGGAGAAACATATGCTGGTGGATGCACGTGGCTGGGAGCACTGGGAGGCGGAAGAGGCCAAGATCTGCTCTTTCTTTGGATTAACTAGCTGGCTTCAACTCTTGAACTTTGATAACCTGAAGCAGCTAGTGGCGGATATGATGTCCAAGAGCAAGGCTGACCTCCTATCTGATGACGAGAAGGATGGTGATGAGGATGATGAAGGAGCTCAGGGTGGAGACCTGGAGAAGGCAGTGGAGGAAACTGCACAGGAAGTTGATGAGATAAACTCTAAGCCTCAGGCTCAGGGGGAAGGTGGAAAAGACACTGGTGCCAAGGGTGGACCAGTGGCTGAGGATGTTGTGAACATCTCAGCTGCCAATGAGACAATTGTCGATGAAGGGATTCCCTGCCCTGAGACAAGAGAGGAAGATGTTGAGGCATCCAAGGAGACTTTCAGTTCTGAGGGACTTGCTCCTAAGGTTCAAGTTAGCTTAGCTGAGCCTGAGGAGGAGGCTATGACTACTTCGCAACTGCCTTCAGTGCACCTTGAAGAAGGGACTGATGCTGCAGGGGCTGACAAGGGAAAGCAGCCAATCACTGATGCGGTCGCTGATGATGAGGATGTGATCATAACCGGGGTCGGACGTGCTGAATTCACAAGCATAGTGGAGGTCAAGCAGGAGAAAACCTCAGAAAATCTAGCTGAACTTCAGGAGGAGGTAATGAGGCTACGAGCTGAGAAGGAAGAAGACTCTAAGGCCCTGGCGAAGCACATCAGGTGGACAAAGTCAGCTTACAACACCCTTGCTAACAGGGAGCTGATTTTGTTAAAGAAAACGATGACTGACACGGCCAAGTCAGTGAGGAATGAGAGGAAGCGCACCAAGAAAATGCTTAGGAACACTCTCAGAAAGCTTGAGGAGAGGGATGCGATCAGGGACGAGAAGATGAATCAGGCAGTGGACAGGCTTGCAGTTCAGACTGGAGCTATTGTCACTCAGGCCATGAAGGACTCAGCGTCCAAACTGGAGCTGGAGTCAGGGAGATTGGATCGCACCTCTCAGTCTGTGGCAGACACTTTGGCAAAGGCCATTGAGGAATCGGCAAAGATACTAACTGAGGCCAGCAGAGTCAGCGGTGAGTCCTTGAAGGTGGAGGAAAGGATCACCAAGGCTGAACAAAGACTCCAACTCTCTATGGAGGTCTTTGAGAAGAAAGTCAATGCTGCTATCAGTTCAGTTTCTTTTGCAGGCACTGGGATTGCCACGGGAGTTGAGATGCTGAAGGAGGGCGTATTGGAAGTTCAATCCTTAGCCTCTTTTGTTATCAACAGTGGAGCTGAGTCACTCCCATCCCAGGCCAATGATGATGCCAAAAAGGGGGAAAAGAAGAAGAAAAGATCCCGCCCTGAGGCATCGGAGGCAGTCAATCAAGGTGAAACCGTTCTAGCTGACCCTGAAGCCAATCCTGAAGGAAACATTTTAAGGGTGAGGAAGTCAGCTAGGTTAGCGGCGGTGGAAAAGGAAGGAGAAGAAATTGTTGCCAAGCTGAGAGAGGAGGCAACAAAGGCAAAGGCTAATGAACCTTCGAAGCAACAACCTGAGCCAGTTCAGAGGTCGTCTCCCATGAGCTCAAGGAAGAATCCCATCACTTACTCAGGTGAGTTGGTTGCGGAGTTATGTGCTGAAGCATGGGGAGATCAATCTGAAAAATCGGAGGCTATGCGCAGAGCTGAAATTGCTTAGAAGGAGAAGATGCGCATCTTGGAGAAGAAGGTTGAGAAGCTGACTGATATCACTGAGCTTCAACAACGAGAACTGGATGATGCAGTGATCAGCTTGCTAAGGAGGAAGAAGGCGAAGCCTGAGCCCAGGAAGTACAGGAAGAAGCCAACAGTTAGGAAATCAACAATTCTTCAAGTCAGAAGGCCAGAATCAGGAGCAAGGGAAGCTTTTGTTGATGAGTTCGTCTCAGAGACATTGAAGGAGTTTTGGACTGATGCAAGGGATGAATTTGTTAGATTGTGGTTTGTTGTGAAGAAGTGGGGCGACACTGACGATATCAATGCCCACTTCACTGACTACATGATGGACAATCATCCTGAGCTATTCCAGAAGATCTTGGAGGAGGCTGAGGCAGCTCAAGTTCAAGTGAAGGCTCCTGAGTTCACCATTCGAGCTCCTCCCTTGGTTCCTGGAACTCAAAAGCATGATACAAAGGCCATTATGATGGAAGTATTGAAGATAGTCAAAGCTGAAGGGTACGTGAATCAACCTGGAAGACTTGACGAACTGAAGGCAAGAGTTTATGCAGGATATGGACTCTAGCCTGAAATGAAATTAGTCAAGGTGTTCACAGGCTTCTTTGTAATAGATTAGATTCATTGTAATCATTTCCACATCAATCAATGAAATCTATTACTTTTGCCCACACACAAAAACTCATTGTCTTTTTGGCTGTTGTTTAAAATTCTGTACTTTATCAAGAATTGCTCTAACACTGTCTTATCTTATAGATAGGTTTATCTTGTTTCCTCTAAGTGTTTTGAGGATCTTTTCAGTGTTTTGGCATCATCAAAAAGGGGGAAATTGTTGGGACATTGTCAGTTTTGATTAAGATCCCAAAGCCCCTGAAAAGATGGTTGTCCTAATCTGTCTTTGTCAGGCTAGTCTTGGTTAGGATTAGTACTTAGTCATTTTACACTTCACAGGTACTTAGTGAGAGGAGAACTCACTGGAGACAATCAAGACTCAGAGCCTGAAGACGAAGAGCACCATCCTGAACTTATGGCAGTCTTCTAAGCTGGCTGAGTAAGTGTCAGTGATGAAGAGTATGACCCTGAGGTCTTTACTAACTCAGTCCTGAAGGGAACGGGATGTCACTGAGTTAATGGGAAGACTTGGAGTAGAGCCAAGCAATGCAAAAGGAATTTCAGCATCAGGACAAGACTGGTGGGCTCAAGACCAAATGAACTTAATAAGACAAGCCTGAAGCTCAGGAATAAGTTCTGACATTTTCACCAACCTGATGACGTGGACCAATCTGAGAAGGACACGCACGTATGGAACCTGACATGAAGATTGAATTCAGACTGCATATTCAACGGGCAAGCATTTAATACGCATTTAATGCAAATACCAAATCCATGCAAGGACGGATGCTGCATGAAGATATGTCCGTTTGAAGCCACTCTACATAGATGACTCGAAGGCTATCTCTCCAACGGATAGTTTTTCAAATTACCTATAAATACAGAAGACCTTGAACCCATTCAATGTTACGGGAAATTTCCAAGCCAGAAATTACTCAAACTCTCAAGCATTCAAAGCATTCAACCCTTAAGAGAAGCACTCGAAACCTTCTAAATTTCCCAAGTGTTTCTCAGCAATTGAGAGTTATTCTGTATTCCAAGAGCTAATTAGAATTATCTTAAGCTTAGAGAGATTATCCAATCCTTAGCATAGCTTTGCCTTGTAAGGATAATCTCAACTTAGTTGGAATCCAAACTGAAACCAAAACCCTAAGTTAGGCTTGTTGGGAGTAAGTCAGTTAGAGTGTTAGTAAGTGGAGTTGTATAGATCAGTGAGGATAGCTGGTCTTGGTGCACCTTGGCACGTTAAAAACAAGAATCCCTTGAGTGGATTTCCTGTTAAGTCAGGCCGTGGACGTAGGAGCTTGAGACTCTGAACCACGTTAAACTCCTTGTGTTCTTACTGCTTTGATATTGTGCATACTTGCTATATTACTTGTTCTTTCATTGCATTCAAGTTTATCAGGCCTGAATCAATCAGGCTGATCTTCAAAAGAGCACTGCCCTACTAAACACTCTTCAGATTTGAGTAAAACAAGTTTTTCAGAAAGCAAACTAAACAAGACTTTAAACTTTCAGGGCTCAAACATTTCCGCACTGAACTTGAACTGATAGTTAGCCAACTGACCTGCACCAAGTGTAGTCAGTAGGTGTGTTATCAGCTCCTAGTTCTTTACCACTCTGAGTAAAGGGGACTCAGTCAGTTTTAAGGTTGAAAAATTGGTATACGTGTATTCCCCCCCCATACACGTATTCCTCAGTCTTGTACCAGGACCAACATTGAGCCTCCCTAGTAAAATAAAGAAGTCGTTCAAATTCCATAGCTGCTTGTGGAGAACTCTAGCAATTTCTCCTGCATCCTCAAACTTGAACACGAACAAGCCATCTCCGATTGTCATTGCTTTAAAAGCTTGTGTGAGACCTCAAAGCTTCTTCATTGTGGCACCCAGGTCAATCGGTCCAATGTTCCTCTTCATCACCAACTTTCCATCAAGAAGGTTGTTCGTTGCCGCGAGTTCCCCATCGGAGATTTGGATCTCCGTATTTTTTGCTTCCGAAAGGGAAAACTTTCCCCACATATCACTCAAGACATCCGCCATTGTGAATCTCAGAAATTGAATTGCAGAGAAGGAAAGTAAGGAGAAGATTTGTGTGAGGCTTAATTTGATATAAATCAACAATAGGGGGGTATAATATAGCCATGACTGCGAAATAGAGGTAATTATAACCCAGCACATCCTACATTGTAATCTTACTGAAATTCGAGAGGATTTACGAGAAGCGGAAGAGTCTCATACCAGGGAGTGGTAAAGCACCGTCCGGCTAGGCTGCGCGAGGAGCGAGGCTTCCGGCAAAGAGATACACTTTGGCACGCTATTCAAGAGAGAAATATTTTTAGTGAGATAATTTTTTCTTTTTTCATGCAAGCTAAATTTACACTGCTGCTATATGGATCTATGGAAAGGTGACACTTTTAATTTAATAGAAATGTTTTCAAAATACTTTTTATCTCAATGTTCAAAATTAGTTATTTTTATGTAAAAATGGTTACAACTGTCAAATAAAATGATCGATTTTGGGACAAATTTTGAAACAAAAAATGTTAAGTTTTTAACTATTGACACTAATTTTTCAAACAAAGGGACTACTTTTGAAATATGTTTAATTGCAATTTAAATCACGATATTTTAAAAAAATTCATTTTAAGCTAAACTTTTGGATTTTGTTAAAAAAAGCTTCAAATTAACTTTTTTTTTTGGCAATTAAGACTTACGGGCAGATTGTTGATGTGCCGTTTATGTGGCAATCGCCCAAAAAACGCTTAAAGGCTTAGTTGCAATTAAAATCACAGTCTTTTCCAAAATTGCATTTTAAGCTTAACTTTTGGATCTTGGTAAAAAAGTTCACATTTAACTTCTTCTTTTTTGGCAATTAAGACTTACAGACAGGTTTGCAGAGGGTCGTTGTTGATGCAGCGTCTACGTGGAAACAGTCCAAAAAAACTTAAATATTGTGGCAAAAAACATTGAATACATGAATTTTTATTTTAATTAAACTATCAATTTTCAAATAATTTTACAAAACTATACGTCCCGATTTCATGTTAAAATGGATTATTAAAATTGTTTTATGGTAAAATGATTGTGTTTACCCAATTTGTATTTATTTATATTCTTATTAATGCAAGTATTTTGTATCTTGATTTCATCTTTTCTTTACTTCTTTTCTTTCTATTTGGATTCATTTATTCATGTTCTCATTAATACAAACACTTGAAATTTGACATTTTAATTATGCCACATATTTAATTTTTTTTGCCACATTGTCACGTAGATGTCATGTCAACGACGGACCTCTGCAAATCTGTCTATAAGTCTTAATTGCCAAAAAATATTAAATTAGAACTTTGTTTAACTAATTCAAAAGTTTAGCTTAAAATGTAATTTTGGAAAAAGTCATGATTTAAAATCCAATTAAATCTTAAAAGTTATTTTCTACCTAATTTTTTTTAGAATTGGCTACGTAGATGTCACGTCAGTAAGGGGCAGAGGCAAATCTACCTGTAAGTCTTAATTGCCAAAAAAAGTTAAGTTGAAGTTTTTTTAACAAGATCAAAAAATTTAGCTTAAAATACAATTTTGGAAAATGTCATGATTTAAATTGCAATTAAGCCTTTGAAGTATGGAACCAAAAGTATTTTTCAAGAGTAAGTATAGAGTAAAATTGGTTTATACATGAATCATTAAAGGGTATTAGTTGTTTTCACTGAAAAGTTTTAGTTTGTTTTCAATAAATAACTAATACTTTTAAGTGTAAACAACTAATATTCTTTAGTGAAAATAACTAATATTCATCAATGGGATTATTTAACAAAGAAAGATTTCCATTCTTTTGTTTGCATTGATTGGGATTTGACAAACAAGGTTTAATTTACCCATTGAAGAATGTCATGGATAAATTTCAGCCGTTTCCCAAATTTTTAAAAGTTTATTTATCTTTTGCTATTTGATGCTCTGTTTTTGGTTTTGTATGTTATAATGAAATGCGAGAAAGAATTATAAACATAAATATTAGCACCAAAATCTGATTGAACTTTTCTGCATCTCGATCCAACTCTCCGCCTAACTCCAAATTCATATTGTCACCACCGGCAGTATTCATCCTTCGTTGGAAAGCTCTATTCCTTCTAGCTATGGTCTCAGGGACTAGCTTCGTTCTATCTTCGCTTGTTTCCCCCTTTGAGCGTGTTTTCATATACCTAAGACACCAAAAGAAATATCAAAACGCAACTACGTAGTAAATAATAAACAGGAAATAAAAGCACTCACTACTAGCTACTAAACTATTTCCAAGTCCTACTCAATGAGCATACATCGCCTTTTCCGGTAACGACGCCATTGACTTAAACGTAAAATACTAGCTATACTAGTAGTTACCCCACAAGAGTATGGGATCACAGTAGTATGGGCAAGTATATGGACCAAGTATTATCGAACCCAAGGGAAAGTGTGTACGCGAGTAAATCCCTGCAAATCTACGTCTCGTAGCTAATATGAATGTAATGTTTTGGGTTATAAACTAGTACTAAACGATATTATATTAACTATATGCTATCAATGAAATTAACTAAATAACTTTTGGTTTTAATGCAAATATCAGATGATGATGCTCGGGATAGGAATTCCTACGTATACTAACGGAGTTGGTACAATAACTAAAATAATCGTGATGTGCAAGTAATAATCCTAAGCGTACTAAAACTAGGCAATCAAAGCTCAAGAATTAACACTAATACTTCGTCCTATCAACCTACTTCACAAATTCAATAATAAAATTATACGAATTGTGCTTAATTAATGAGACCCTAATTTAACTAAGGTGATGCGACCGTCCTCCCTAGATAAACTGGTAGATGATAAACTCCTTCTAAAACCCTTTCCTTAAGCCTATTCGTTATTAAAGAGTGATTCAGTCGTCTTCTTTATAATAATTTCCGTACTCAATTCCAAGATTATTCTAGAGTTTATTAGAAGCATTCAATAATTAAGAGAATCAAAACTAAACATCACAAATTATTCTAATTATGTACCAACATCCTACTTCTACGAGTTCATCCTACCCTAAGCATGCAAGGGTTCTAGCCTAACATGGTGGTTTGAATAACAAAAGCGATAACGGTAACAATAAACATATGCATAATTGAATTAACTAAAGAAAACAAAATCATAAACAGAAGAACAAATTCAAGTCTAAAAAATATCTTTATAGATCTGGAAAAACTAGGTTTAGAAGTCTTAAGTACTCAAGTAATCAAAATACGTTCAAAGCAGTAATTAAACTAGTGAATTCGTAAGCTAAAACCTCGGTTACAAGATGTAAAAATGTTGCTAAACTCTTCAAACTTCCTTCCCCAAGCTCTCTTCTTCAAAATCTATCTTATGGTATCAAAGTCTTTCAAAAGTCCCTCAAAATATGCTTGGAAGGGGTATTTATAGACTTGGACTCGAATTGGGTTTCAAGTGGCCGAAACCGCTCGAGTTATTCCTTTGCTCGAGCGCCTAGCGCTCGAGTTGTGCTCACTCGAGCGCACCGAACTTGCAGAACAAAAGTGGCGCTCGACCCCCTTTACTCGAGCACCTGGTGCTCGACCTGATTCCACTCGAGCGCCTAGCGCTCGACTTAATCTTGCTTGAGTGGCCTTGACTTCCAGAACCAACATGGCACTCGACCTTGAGTGCTCGAGCACCTAGTGCTCACTGTAGTATAAGTACGTATAAAAACCAAGTATATCGAACCCAAGGGACAGTGTATATGCGAATAGATCCCTGAAGATCTACGCGTTGTAGTTAATATGAGTGTATTGTTCTTGGATTTTTGGAAAGATTAATTAAACTAAACTAAAATTATCCTATGAATGAAAAAGGAAAATTAAACGAAATATCAAAAGGTGTGTTTTCAAATATGAAATGGTGATGCTTAGGATTGGAATCCCTACGTATACTAACGGAGCAGGTACATAATCAGCATAACCGTGACACACAAGAAATAACCTAAGTCTAAGAATGCAAGGTTAAAGCTCAAGATTCTAAACCCTAATACTTTACCCTAACACTCGATGTTGGTCCCGGTACAAGACTGAGGAATACGTGTATGGGGGGGGGGAATACACGTATACCAATTTTCAAACTTAAAACTGACTGAGTCCCCTTCACTCAGAGTGGTAAAAGAACTAGAAGCTGATAATACACCCACTGACTACACTTGGTGCGGGTCAGTTGGCTAACTATCAGTTCAAGTTCAGTGCGGAAATGTTTGAGCCCTGATAGTTTAAAGTCTTGTTTAGTTTGCTTTCTGAAAACTTGTTTTACTCAAAACTTAGAAGTGTTTAGTAGGGCAGTGTTCTTTTGAAGATCAGGTTGATTGATTCAGACCTGATAAACTTGAATGCAATGAATGAACAGGTAATATGGCAAGTATGCACAATGTCAAAGCAGTAAGAACACAAGGAGTTTAACGTGGTTCAGAGTCTCAAGCTCCTACGTCCACGGCCTGACTTAACAGGAAATCCACTCAAGGGATTCTTGTTTTTAACGTGCCAAGGTGCACCAAGACCAGTTACCTCACTGATCTATACAAACTCCTCTTACTATCACACTAACTGACTTACTCCCAACAAGCCTAACTTAGGGTTTTGGTTTCAGTTTGGATTCCAACTAAGTTGAGATTATCCTTACAAGGCAAAGCTGTGCTAAGGATTGGATAATCTCTCTAAGCTTAAGATAATTCTAATTAGCTCTTGGAATACAGAATAACTCTCAGTTGCTAAGAAACACTTGGGAAATTTAGAAGGTTTCGAGTGTTTCTCTTAAAGGCTGAATGCTTTTGAATGCTTGAGAGTTTGAGTAATTTCTGGCTTGGAAATTTCCCGTAACCTTGAATGGGTTCAAGGCCTTCTGTATTTATAGGTGGTTTGAAAAACTATCCGTTGGAGAGATAGCCTTCTAGCCATCTATGTAGAGGGGCTTCAAACGGACATATCTCTATGCAGCAGCCGCCTTTGCATAGATTTGGTATTTGCATTAAATGCACATTAAATGCTTGCCCGTTGAATATGCAGTCTGAATTCAGTCTTTATGTCAGGTTCCGTACGTGCGTGTCCTCCTCGGATTGGTCCACGTCATCAGGTTGGTGAGAATGTCAGAACTTATTCCTGAGCTTCAGGCTTGTCTTATTAAGTTCATTTTGTCTTGAGCTCACCGGTCTTGTCCTGACGCTGAAATTCCTTTTGCATTGCTTGGCTCTACTCCAAGTCTTCCCATTTACTCAGTGACAACCTGTTCCCTTCAGGACTGAGTTAGTAATGACCTCAGGGTCATACTCTTCATCACTGACACTTACTCAGCCAGCTTAGAAGACTGCCATAAGTTCAGGATGGTGCTCTTTGTCTTCAGGCTCTGAGTCTTGATTGTCTCCAGTGAGTTCTCCTCTCACTGAGTACCTGTGAAGTGTAAAATGACTAAGTACTAATCCTAACCAAGACTATCCTGACAAAGACAGATTAAGGCAATCATCTTTTCAGGGGCTTTGGGATCTAAATCAAAACTGACAATGTCCCAACAATTTCCCCCTTTTTGATGATGCCAAAACACTGAAAAGATCCTCAAAACACTTAGAGGAAATAAGACAAACCTATCTATAAGATAAGACAGTGTTAGAGCAATTCTTGATAAAGTACAGAATTTAAACAAGCCAAAAAGACAATGAGTTTTTGTCTGTGGGCAAAAGTAATAGATTTCATTGATAGATGTGGAAATGATTACAATGAATCTAATCTATTACAAAGAAGCCTATGAACACCTAGACTAATCTCATTTCAGGCTTGAGTCCATATCCTGCATAAACTCTTGCCTTTAGCTCGTCAAATCTTCCAGGTTGGTTCACATAACCTTCAGTTCTGGCTATCTTCAAAACTTCCATCATTATGGCCTTAGTGTCATGCTTTTGAGTTCCAGGAATCAAAGGAGGAGCTCGAATGATGAACTCAGGAGCCTTCACTTGGACTTTAGCTGCCTCAGCCTCCTCCAAGATCTTCTGGAATAGCTCAGGATGATTGTCCATCATATAGTCAGTGAAGTGGGCATCAATATCGTCAGTGTCGCCCCACTTCTTCACAACAAACCATAGCCTGACAAATTCATCCCTTGCATCAGTCCAAAACTCCTTCAAAGTCTCTGAGACGAACTCATCAACAAAAGCTTCCCTTGCTCCTGATTCTGGCCTACTGACTTGAAGAATTGTTGCCTTCCTAACTGTTGGCTTCTTTCTGTACTTCCTTGGCTCAGGCTTCGCCTTCTTCCTTCTTAGCAAGCTGATCACTGCATCATCTAGTTCACGTTGTTGAAGCTCAGTGATATCCGTCAGCTTCTCAACCTTCTTCTCCAAAATGCGCATCTTCTCCTTCTGAGCAATTTCAGCTCTGCGCATAGCCTCAGTCTTTTCAGGTTGATCTCTCCATGCTTCAGCACATAGCTCCGCAACTAACTCACCTGAGTAAGTGATGGGATTCTTCCTTGAGCTCATGGGTGATGATCTTTGGACTGGCTCAGGTTGTTGCTTTGAAGGTTCATTAGCCTTTGCCTTTGTTGCCTCCTCCCTCAGCTTGGCAACTAATTGTTCTCCTTCCTTCTCTACAGCCGCTAACCTAGCTGACTTCCTTACCCTTAGAATATTTCCATCAGGATTGGCTTCAGGATCAGCTAGGACGGTCTCTCCTTGACTAACTGCCTCAGATGCCTCAGGGCGGGATCTTTTCTTCTTCTTTTCCCCCTTTTTGGCATCATCATTGGCCTCAGATGGGAATGCGTCAGATCCGCTGTTGATTATGAAGGAGGCTAGGGAATGGACATCGTTGATTCCCTCCTTCAATAACTCAACTCCCATTGAAATCCCAGTCCCTGCAAAGGATACGGAACTGATGGCAGCATTGACTTTCTTCTCAAAGACCTCCATAGAGAGTTGGAGACTTTGTTCAGCCTTGGTGATCCTTTCTTCCACCTTCAAGGACTCACCGCTGACTCTGCTAACCTCAGTCAGTATCTTCGCAGACTCCTCAGTGGCCTTAGCCAAAATGTCCGCCACTGATTGAGATGTGCGATCCAGCTTTCCTGACTCCAGCTCCAACTTGGACGCTGAGTCCTTCAAGGCCTGAGTGACAATAGCTCCAGTCTGAACTGCAAGCCTGTCCACTGCCTGATTCATCTTTTCGTCCCTGATCGCATCCCTCTCTTCAAGCTTCTTGAGAGAGTTTCTGAGCATCTTCTTTGTGCGCTTCCTCTCATTCTTCACTGACTTGGCCGTGTCAGTCATTGTGCGCTTTAACAAGATCAGCTCCCTGTTAGCAAGGGTGTTGTAAGCTGACTTTGTCCACCTGATGTGTTTCGCCAGGGCCTTGGAGTCTTCATCTTTTTCAGCACGTAGCCTCATTACTTCCTCCTGAAGTTCAGCTAGATTTTCCGAGGTTTTCTCCTGTTTGACCTCCACTATGCTTGTAAACTCAGCACGGCCGACCCCGGTTATGACCACATCTTCATCATCAGCGGCCTCATCAGTGATTGGCTGCTTTCCCTTGTCAGCCCCTGCAGCATCAGTCCCTTCTTCAAGGTACACTGAAGGCAGTTGTGAAGTAGTCATAGCCGCCTCCTCAGGCTCGGCTAAGCTAACTTGAACCTTAGGAACTTGTCCTTCGGAACTGAGAGTCTCCTTGAATGCCTCAACATCATCCTCTCATGTCTCAGGGCAGGGAATCCCTTCATCGACAGATGTCTCATTGGCAGCTGAGATGTTCACAACATCCTCAGCCACTGGTCCACCCTTGGCACCAGTGTTCTTATCACCTTCCCCCTGAGCCTGAGGCTCAGAGTCCATCTCATCAACTTCCCTTGCAGTCTCCTCCACTGCCTTTTCCACAGCTCCACCTTGAGCGTCATCATCCTCCTCATCATCCTCTTTCTCTTCAACGGAGAGAAGATCAGCCTTGCTTTTGGCCATCATTTCAGCCACAAGCTTCTTCAGGTTGTCGAAGTTCAATAGTTGAAGCCAGCTTGTCAGACCAAAGAATGAGCAGATCTTGGCCTCCTCCGTCTCCCAATGCTCCCAGCCGCGTGCGTCTACCAGCATATGTTGCTCCTGCATGTTTGATTATTTGAAGTCCAACCAAACTTTGAGCTCCACCACATATGCCAGCAATTCAGTGTATTTGTACAGCCCAGGCCAGCACTTTCCTGCCCACTCCGTGGCATTCCCCCTGAGCGTATTCTCCAATATACCTCCCGCCATGTGCTCATCCAGCTCCTCCTCCTCTATTTCAAGGAACACATCCTCTTCTGTTGAAATAGATTTGGGACAGTCTTTGGGGTTGGGGTATGAGGGAAAATCTGAGGGGTTGGGAAGATTTGGCTCGGCTAACCGGTCAGGCTCAATTGTAAGTGAGGTTGATGGCACTGACTCAGTAGGGTAATTTGGCTCTGAAGGTTGGGGGAGTTGGGGAGTTTGAGGTGTGGCGTCAGGGATGGAAGGTGTTTAGGTTTCAGGATGTGGGGGTGTTTGTGTGGGTGCTGTCTCAGGCTGCAATGACTCAGCCGTCTCGACAGTCTTTCTCACCTCCTCTAAGTCAGAGGCTCCAGGAGAGCTTGACTTCTCCCTCTCACTTAATTCAGGAAGTTTCTTAGCAGGAGACTTCTTTACTCCCCTCCTAAGTCTCTTCAGGGGCCTCTTTCCCTGAGCGCCCTCCTTACTGACGTCATCATCAGTTCCCTCAGCCTCAGTCCCGGCCTTCTTGGGATCTGACTCAGTCCCTGACTTCGCGCTCTTCCCTGACATCACGATTTTTACCCTCCTCTCCTTCTTCTCAGCCACGCCCACCTCAGGTTGCTCCACTTCTTCAGCAACAACCTTCTCAGCCTCCTTACTCCTCTCAAGGAGCTCATCCACCTTTTCAATGAGGCTGGTTGCCACTCTCTTGGCCGTCCCAGCTGGCTTTCTGGCCTGACCCTTTGCTTTCGCATTGGGATCAGTCAGCCCTAGCACTGAATAGGTGTCACTCAGTGAGGAAAACATGACTTTCTTTGAGGAGAGGTTGTCCTCAAAGTCAAAAGTGTACTCATGGCACGCATGAGCAATCAGCATGGACAATCTTGTGCCAAATGGCAAGATGGCACTGACTGATATGTGCTTCTTCTCCTTGTCACGCGTGATCTTGTCCAATCCCGCCTGATGGAGTTGATCGAGGAAGAACTGCTCCCAGTTCGCTTCCACTCCATCAGCGATTGCTCCCATGAGCCTCAGCTTGGGCAGACTCAACTGCTCGTGAGAGCCAGTTGCTCCCATCACCATCTTGGACACCAAGTCCACCAGAGCCCTGTACTCCGGCTTCAGAGTGCTCTTGTTCTGACGGGCCCTGAACTCCGAAGACCCTGACTTGGTCCATTTCCCAAGGAATTCTCCCTCCGAGTTTTCCTTGTAAGTCCTGGGGTTGATGCCAGAGGATGGCAGCTTGAAGACTTCCCTCACCGCCTGCCTGAGATCGATGGTGACCACCTCCGAGTCGTAGAGAGGCTCTCCGTCGTTGTTCTTTTCCCCCGTCGGCTTTAGTGCAGTCACCTTGGTGAAGACTTCACCCTTCCGCAAGAACATGTTCAAATAAGCTTCCACCACTGTTCTTGGGAGCACAGAAGAGGGGCGGGTGGTGAAGTATGTTTCCAACCCGGCGTCGGAAATCCATTTAAAAACGGGTTTGATTTCCTCAACCGTTAGACAGATACCTTCCATGGAGATGACTTGCTCCATGTGTACCAGCTTCTTCTCAACAACATCGACGATCTTGTCGGTTGTCCAGTCGGAATCAAGGAATGCCATTGTGTTTTGAGAAAGAGGTTTTAGAAATTCTGAGTTTGAGCAAGAGAAAACTCAGTGTGCAAATTGTGCGTTGTGTTTGCGTAAAGACCTCAAATGACACCCTTGATTGATAAGACTAAGTCAGTTACTCAAACGTGGGGTTGAGATTGATTCCTGAATTCGAAAGGTTTTGAAATGAGAGGCCAGGATTAATCTCAGTTTTAATTAAAACCCCAAGTCAGTCACATTCCGTATAAAACGGACACGTATATGAAAAAGTAACTGTGGCATTAAATGCTCCGTGCGCGTGGGTTTAAATATAAAAAGACGCGCTTTTAATGATAACGGAATGCATTTAATAAAGATTTTCAGGACGAATGACTCAGGGAGACGCTTGAGATTCACAAGGGTCAGGTTAGAACCCATACCTGTCAGGGAGACATTGTAGCACCCTGATACCTCGCTGAGTCGAGTCTGGCCTGAGTTCCCCCTAGAACCCTACACTGACTGCTCTCCCGGATCTAAAAGTCCCAATTCCACTGATAGTTCCATAAACCTTGCTTCAGCCAAGGGCTTAGTCAAGATGTCAGCTCTTTGCCTATCAGTGTGAATCTTTTCCATCCTAATATCTTTCTTTTCCACATGATCTCGAATGAAGTGGTGCCTAATATCCACATGCTTGCACCTTGTGTGAAGCACTGGGTTCTGAGTGATTGCTATTGCACTATTGTTATCACAATAGATTGGAACCTGATTAGCAAATACTTGGTAGTCCCTCAACTGTTGCCTCAACCATAGGATCTGAGCACAACAACTCCCTGCAGCCATATACTCAGCCTCAGTTGTGGATGTTGCCACTGAATTCTGCTTCTTACTAAACCACGAGATCAACTTACTTCCCAAAAACTGACATGTCCCTGAGGTTGATTTCCTATCAATCCTACAACCTCCATAATCTGCATCTGAATACCCTGTCAGTTCAAGGTTGTCATCTGAAGGATACCATAGTCCCATATTAACTGTCATTTTCAAATACTTAAGTATCCTCTTAGCAGCCTCCAAATGACTTCTCTTGGGATCAGACTGATACCTAGCACACACACCAACTGCAAACGTAATGTCAGGCCTACTTGCAGTCAGGTATAGTAAAGAACCTATCAGCCCACGATACTCAGTCTGATTCACTGAAGTCCCTTCAGTGTCAGGATCCATCTTCCAATTTGTGTTCATTGGGATCCTGGCTGGATTGCTGTTTTGAACACCAAACTTATGAATCAAGTCTCTTGTATACTTGGCCTGATTAATAAATATACCTTGATCAGTCTGCTTGACCTGCAATCCTAAGAAGAAGTTCATCTCTCCCATCATTGACATCTCAAATTTACCAGTCATCAGTTTAGAGAATTTCTCACATAACTGCTGATTTGGTGATCCAAATATTATGTCATCCACATAAATTTGGACCAAGAGAATGTCATCACCTTCAGTGATCCTGAACAATGTCCTATCCACTGTTCCCTTCTTGAACCCATGATTAGTCAGGAATTGAGAGAGGGTATCATACCAAGCTCTTGGTGCTTGCTTAAGTCCATAGAGTGCTTTCTTCAAATGGTATACTCTATCTCCAACCTCAAACCCGGGAGGTTGTTCAACATATACCTCTTCATTGAGTACACCATTCAAGAATGCACTCTTGACATCCATTTGATACACCTTGAACTTCTTATATGTCGCATAGGCAAGGAACAACCTGATAGCTTCCAATCTAGCTACTGGAGCAAAAGTCTCATCATAGTCTATTCCTTCAGACTGACAATACCCTTTTGCAACCAGTCTAGCCTTGTTCCTTACCACAACACCATTCTCATCCTTCTTGTTCTTAAAGACCCACTTGGTACCAATCACACCTTGATGCCTAGGTCTATCTACCAGTTCCCAAACCTGATTCCTTGTGAACTGATTCAACTCCTCTTGCATGGCAATGATCCAGTTCGAGTCGGTGAGAGCTTCTTCAATGTTCTGAGGCTCTTGCTCAGAGAGAAAGCAACAGAACAATGCACTCTCACCATGAAACCGTCTGGTCCTGACTCCCTCAGTTGGATCACCAATAATTTGATCAATGAGATGATCTTCTAACCATGTTCTTTTGCCAGGAGTTGTTCCTGAGGTACCTGCAATGTTAGTGTCTACAGGCTCATAAAATTCAGGAAATTGAACAGAAGGGGATGATCCTGAGTCTATGCCGAAGGGATTAACAAGCTCAATGTCAGGGACATTGATTCCCCCTTGATGAGGTGACTCAGGAGCCGTCTCAGCTGCAACAGCATCTTCATAGACGGTACTTACCTCAGGTTGAGCCTGTTCCTCTGTCTGAGGCTCAACAATCCCTGATGTGCTGGGTTTAGGAGTGGCACTTGGTTCATCATCCTGATCGTCATCATCATCCCATCTGGGGATTGGCACAGTCTTGATCTTGGGATCAGGTTGGCTCTTCAAGCTCAGCCTTGTCACACTCCTCGTGACCTCCTCAGTGTTAGGATTCAGCACCTTTGCCCTAGACTCATTAGCAGATTCATCAAAGACAACATGAGGTGATTCTTCCACAACAAGGGTCCTACAATTGTAAACCCTGAAGGCTTTGCTAATTTCAGAATATCCCAAGAATATTCCTTCATCAGATTTGCTATCAAAGGCTTTCTACTGGGTCTTCCCATTGTTGAGGATGAAGCACTTACAACCAAACACATGAAAGTAAGAAATACGAGGTTTTCTTTTGTTCCATGTCTCATATGGGGTCTGAACATGTTGCTTGTTCAGCATGGATCTGTTCTGAGTGTAGCATGCAGTGTTGATTGCCTCAGCCCAAAACTTCTTGGGCAATCCTGACTCAGCCAGCATGGTCCTTGCAGCTTCCTTCAGTGTTCGATTCCTCCTTTCAGCGACACCATTCTGTTGTGGGGTTCTAGCTGCAGAAGTCTCATGAGCTATACCAAGTTCATTACAAAAGTCAGAAATATATGAATTTATAAATTCAGTGCCCTTGTCAGATCTGATCTTAGTAATGGACTGATTTTTCTCATTGCTGAGTCTTCTGAGCAACTCTGGAAGCTTCACCTGTGTTTCCTTCTTATTTAACAAGAAAATAACCCAAGTATATCTAGAATAATCATCAATAACCACAAGGGTATATTTTCTACCATTCATACTCACAGGTGTTATGGGACCAAATAGATCCATGTGCAAGAGCTGAAGTATCCTGTCAGTGGAGTAGGAAGCCTTTTCTTTGAATGACGCTCTGACCTGCTTCCCTTCCTGACAAGCTTTGCACACGTGATCTTTGCTAAAAACTTCATTAGGTAGACCATCAACAAGTGACTGTCTAGAAATTTTGTTAAGAATCTTGAAGTTCAGGTGGCTTAATCTTTTATGCCATAACCAACTGAGCTCTAGAGAGCTTTTAGCAACAAGACAAGTATTAGGAATAGTGCTGCTCCAATCAGCGAGATAAACGTTACCTTTCCTTATACCTGATAGAAGCACTTGTGTTGATTTGTCCTTGACTGAACATTTATTCGATGAGAACTCAACACTGAACCCTTTGTCACAGAATTGACTTACTGATAGTAGGTTATGCTTCAGTCCTTCCACAAAGGACACATTTTCCACTCTGACTGTACCTATAATTAGAACACCGAAACCTTTAGTAACACCTTTTGAGTTATCACCAAAGGTTACCTGTGGACCATCTTTAGCCTGATATTCTTGGAGAAGACTCTTCATTCCAGTCATGTGCCTTGAGCAACCACTGTCTAGGTACCAAACAGCTTTGATTGAGTCTTCTCTCCTCTTGTTGTGATCCACAACCGCCTGTAAGCAAATCAGGCTTTAGGTACCCATTGGGTGTTGGGTCCTATTGTGTCAGCTGTACCTTTCGGGATCCAGACTTGCTTCACAACCCTGATTGCCTCAGAGTGGTGAATCTGTCTCCCTGAAACATCGACATACACAACTTTCTTCTTCTTAGCCTGAGAGGAAGATGGTGTATGGGTGCTAGACTTAGGCTTCGCAGGAGCTTGAGTGGGTGCCTTATGGGCTGGCCTCCTGTTATTCCTAGGTCTGGGTGCAGCAGGTCTTGGGCCTTGTTCTTGATAAGGACCCTGATTTCTATTCCCCCTAGGCAAGTGAGGGAAAGGAAAACAGTTAAAGGCCTCAGGATGCCAAAACCACGGGGGTGTCATCATGTTTGGCCTTCCCTGATGGTATTGCCAAGCATGATGGTACCCTCGCTGACCAGTCTGAGGGCTCTTGGCCTGAGTCTTCCTCTGCTTTCGCTGAGGTTTTCCCTGGCCTGAGCTCTCAGGGGCTTCCGTAGGTTGCTTTGCCTTTCCCTTGGGTTTTGGCTTAGCTACCTTAGGAGCAACCCTGACTGTGTCAACGGTTTCCTTGCCCTTATCAGTTTGACGGGCCTGGAGCACAACCTTAGGTGCACTCTGGCCTGTCTGAACAAATACCCTCTCAGTGTTGCTCCCTGAAGCAACATGAGACTGACCTTGTGAGGATTTCTCAGGAACATATCCAAGTCCCTTTTTCTTGTTCCCAAGTATCTGGTTGCTATTTATTTCCTCTCTAGCCACTGAGGATTTATTCATTGCTGCAACCTTTTTCTTGAGAGAGTCCTCACTCTTTTTCAGGATTTCATGTCTGGTAAAGAGGTCATCAAACTTACTCTTAAGTGCTTTCAGCTCTTCCTTCCTGACCAGCTCTTCCTCAGCCAGTTCCTTCAGAATTTTCTCTCTTGGGAGACGCTCAGAATTGATCATGTCAATTTCCTGAGTTAGTCTCACAATCTGAGCTGATTCTTTGAGATCAGACTGAGTGAGTTGTTCATTCAGGTTTTGAACTTCAGTACTCAATTTCTTGTTCTCCTCTACCAAGAAGACATTAGTTTCCTGCAGTCTGGAGAAATCAACCATCAATTGATCAAGACAGATCTGAAGGTTCATTTCTCTAACTGACTCTGAGCTGAGCTCAGGATTTTGACCAGTGTAAGAAGCACAAACAGAATTTGATGTTACCTCAGGCTCATCCCTAGCCATTAGGCAGACATCATCGTACTCATCATCCGAGAAGAGTTCAGGTGACCTTTCAGTGGGGCCATCAGAGTCTGTTGCATCCTCAGCCACCATAGCCCTCCGATCTACAGATCTTAGATCCCTCGTGGCTCTCCTTTCCTCTCTCTCCCTAGCACTCAGCTCCGGGCAATCGTACTGATAGTGACCAATCTTGTTACAGTTGTAACATGCTACCTGCTCACTTATTCTTTCTTTTCTTGGTTCAGGGTTCCTCCTTGAGTCAGGTTCCCTGGCTCTTGGTGAGCTTTCAGCCTTGGTTGGATATCTATCATCGCGAGTACGTCTCTGTTCGTCTCTTCTTTCAGGCTTTGGTTCAGAATATCTCCTTTCATCACCACGTTCTCTCCTCTGGTCAGTGTTCCTTCGCTCCTCATATCTCCTCGAGCTTTGGTGGGTTCCTTCAGGTTTCCTGTCACGTGAGTCCTGATAAAACTTTTTATAACGACCAAACCTGGAATTGAGCTTGTCAAATCGTCTGGCCATCAGGCTGTACTCCTCAGCGAGTTCTTCCCTGCTCATCTCCATCAGTGACTTTGATGAAGAATTTGATGAGGGCTCAACAGGTTCAGACCTGGCCTTGAACGCCACACTTTTCTCAGGAGTTTTCTCCTTCCCTTCCTCTTCTGACTGAACTTTCTTCTTTCTTTTGTTAAGATCAAATTCAAACGCTTTTAGCTCTGAAAAAAGTAAAGCAGAAGTTATGTTACTCATATCCTGAGTGTTCTTAAGCATAATTACACTGTTGTCCCATCTCTCAGGAAGGGCATTCAGGATTTTTGAAGCAACATCTCTCCTTGGGACATCCTTGTCCAACATCACCAACTCATTCATCAACTTGATGAATCTAGACTCCATCTGATCTATGCTCTCATCAGGCAGCATCTCGAACGCTTCGAATTTCTGAATGGCAATATTCCTCTTGTTCTCCTTTATCTTTTCTGACCCTTCGCACATCCTGGTCAGCTCATCCCAAACCTCCTTTGCCGTCTTTAGGTTCATCAGTCTGGCTGACTCCTCGAAAGGCACCGTATGCAAGATGATGTTTCTGGCGACGTTGTCAAGCCCCACCATCTTGATTTCATCGTTGGTCATGTCTTTCCTCTCCTTAGGAACCTGCACGCCAATCGCAAGATCATCGTATCCCAGTCCTCTGACGTTAGGAATAGTGATCTTGATCGGTCCTTCCCTGAGTACACGCGACATCTGGTCATGGATGGCATCTAGATGTGCCTCTAATCTGAACTTCCAATAGACAAAGTTAGATACAGAGAATTCAGGTAACGAAGCTTCAAGTCTCCTCGAAGTCATGATGATGATGCAAGTGTTGTGAAAAGCAAACTCAGATCTGTTCAGTGACCACCAACAGTTTCTCCTCTGAAACTATTAGTATTCAAAGTCAGTGGTCTTTCGAACCACTGCTCTGATACCACTTGTTGGTCCCGGTACAAGACTGAGGAATACGTGTATGGGGGGGGGGAATACACGTATACCAATTTTCAAACTTAAAACTGACTGAGTCCCCTTCACTCAGAGTGGTAAAAGAACTAGGAGCTGATAATACACCCACTGACTACACTTGGTGCGGGTCAGTTGGCTAACTATCAGTTCAAGTTCAGTGCGGAAATGTTTGAGCCCTGATAGTTTAAAGTCTTGTTTAGTTTGCTTTCTGAAAACTTGTTTTACTCAAAACTTAGAAGTGTTTAGTAGGGCAGTGTTCTTTTGAAGATCAGGTTGATTGATTCAGACATGATAAACTTGAATGCAATGAATGAACAGGTAATATGGCAAGTATGCACAATGTCAAAGCAGTAAGAACACAAGGAGTTTAACGTGGTTCAGAGTCTCAAGCTCCTACGTCCACGGCCTGACTTAACAGGAAATCCACTCAAGGGATTCTTGTTTTTAACGTGCCAAGGTGCACCAAGACCAGTTACCTCACTGATCTATACAAACTCCTCTTACTATCACACTAACTGACTTACTCCCAACAAGCCTAACTTAGGGTTTTGGTTTCAGTTTGGATTCCAACTAAGTTGAGATTATCCTTACAAGGCAAAGCTGTGCTAAGGATTGGATAATCTCTCTAAGCTTAAGATAATTCTAATTAGCTCTTGGAATACAGAATAACTCTCAGTTGCTAAGAAACACTTGGGAAATTTAGAAGGTTTCGAGTGTTTCTCTTAAAGGCTGAATGCTTTTGAATGCTTGAGAGTTTGAGTAATTTCTGGCTTGGAAATTTCCCGTAACCTTGAATGGGTTCAAGGCCTTCTGTATTTATAGGTGGTTTGAAAAACTATCCGTTGGAGAGATAGCCTTCTAGCCATCTATGTAGAGGGGCTTCAAACGGACATATCTCTATGCAGCAGCCGCCTTTGCATGGATTTGGTATTTGCATTAAATGCACATTAAATGCTTGCCCGTTGAATATGCAGTCTGAATTCAGTCTTTATGTCAGGTTCCGTACGTGCGTGTCCTCCTCGGATTGGTCCACGTCATCAGGTTGGTGAGAATGTCAGAACTTATTCCTGAGCTTCAGGCTTGTCTTATTAAGTTCATTTTGTCTTGAGCTCACCGGTCTTGTCCTGACGCTGAAATTCCTTTTGCATTGCTTGGCTCTACTCCAAGTCTTCCCATTTACTCAGTGACAACCTGTTCCCTTCAGGACTGAGTTAGTAATGACCTCAGGGTCATACTCTTCATCACTGACACTTACTCAGCCAGCTTAGAAGACTGCCATAAGTTCAGGATGGTGCTCTTTGTCTTCAGGCTCTGAGTCTTGATTGTCTCCAGTGAGTTCTCCTCTCACTGAGTACCTGTGAAGTGTAAAATGACTAAGTACTAATCCTAACCAAGACTATCCTGACAAAGACAGATTAAGGCAATCATCTTTTCAGGGGCTTTGGGATCTAAATCAAAACTGACAATGTCCCAACACTCGACCTCACTAATCTACTAAGAAGCTAATAGATTGTGCTTAATTAATGAGACCCTGATTTAACTAAGGTGATGCGGTCGTCCTCCTTCGCTAAACCGGTACATGAATTAACCTTTCCTAAACCCTCTCGTTAAGTCTACTCGTTGTTAAAGAGTGATGCGGTCGTCCTCTCTCTAACATCTTTCGAACGAAATTCAAGAGCGAAGTCTAGATTAATTTTAAGAATTCATTAACCAAGAGAATTAAAACCTAACGTCACAGGTTACCCTAATTACATACCCACAACCGACTTCTACAAGTTCATCCTACCCTAAGCATGCAAGGGTTTTAGCTAGACATCGATTTAACGTAAACAATAGCAATTAGACAAGTAACGAACATGAACATGGTAATTAAATCAAAGAAAAGATCGTACATAAACTAGGGTTTTAAGATATAAAGGAATAAACTGAAATTAATTAGCAAAACGAGGTCTCAACGTATTCAAGAACAAAAGATATTAAGAAACGAAATTAAAACGTGAAATCGTAACGTTAATTCGTAAGAAAAACCTCAAAAACGTAAAACTAAAACTTGTTCGTCTCTTCTCTTCCTTCTCTCTCTAAAAATTCTGTATAAAAGTGATGTGGTGAGTTCCGGGATCCTTCAAAACGTATTTGGAAGAGGTATATATAGGCAACAGGCCGATTCGTGAAATCGTGGGCCGAAAAACGAAAGTTGGAGAAAATGCCTTGGAAGCGCTCGAGCAGACCCGCTCGAGCGGGTCGCTCGAGCTATCGTGGTCGAACGGATCAGGAGCTCGAGCGGGCGCTCGAGCTATCTTGGTCGAGCAGTTCTGGTGCTCGAGCGGGGCGCTCGAGCTATACCCCTCAAGCGGCCCAAACATTCTGTATGTTTTATGCGCTCGAGCCCTTAGCTCGAATGGGGCGCTCGAGTGACGATGCTCGAATGGGCCTTCCTTCCTTTGCAACTAACACTTTTCTTTACACGTACTAATACCACTCGTATTTCTTCGATATCTTCTTATCCGGGCATCCGTTTGAGTCGATTCAAAGTCCTACGAACTCCATTTTTCGTCCTCGATTAACCTATGAGTATCAAAGAGACAAATTCATCAATGTATAGAAATAGTACTCATTTGGCTCTAAAAACACAATAAATTCGACCAAAACTAGGGCGTTTCTAGCTACGAATCATGACAATTTCACGCCTAATCAACCCCCCTAAACTTACCATATTGCTTGTCCCCAAGCAATGAAATAATAAGTCAATTGAAATTGTTAGGAATGAGTCAAAGAATCAACTCATGCAAGCAAATGAACTCGAGCTTTAAAGATCAATCACCCGTATACTCACTCACTTTCTTTTATCGTACTCATGCAACAATAACAAGAAACACCAAGATCAAGCATGGATGTGCACTCAACGATGTGTTTCGCTCCCTCACAAGAGTATATCAATAATTAAGGGACTCACTCAAACAATCAATCACTCAAATTGGCAGCCATAGGCTTGTAAGCACTCTCAACTCCGACCATACTCTAGAAATCAATGCCGAATCAAAAAGGACTTTTCTCAAGGTTGTAATGTAGGCTCTTTGGACAGGTGGGATAACAATATGGTAAAGTGACTTAAGTGAATGGAGAATAGAAAGTCAAACTTTGGCACTTCGAGATTAGGAACAGACTACTTCAAACATATTCAATCAACACTCTTTCAATTCCACTTTTCTCAACACTTCAATTTTTTTCAACTCTTTTCACTTTTTTTTTCAATCACTTCACTTTTTTTCTTTTTCGCACAAACACATGAGCTCAATTTTTCTTTTGCTCATTCTCAATTTTTTTTTCTTTTCCCACATCTCATAACTTCATCACTCCTTCTTCTCATATTCACTCAACAAACAACCTTTTCCTTTTTCAACTCAATTTACTCCCTTCACATTCACACTTCCCAATTCTCCACGCAAATTGGGACAAAAAGGCTTAGGAATTGGAATAGTGTTCATATGTGCTAGCAAATAAAATAGGCTTTAGGCTCAAAGGGGCTAACAAGGAATCAATGTCATTGGTAAGGAAAATTTTGGCTAAGTGACTCAATTAAATCAAAGATGGCCTAAGATCCTATTCGGCATATCAAACTAGACACAATCAAGAAGCAAGAGCACATGCAAGTTCTAGCATCCTCTAAGGTGACGATCCACTCACAAACGAAGAGATTAACTCATGCATCAAAATCTCATAAGGCTCAAATCTCACAGCTTTCACATCCATGCTAGTCCTAGTGAATTCTCATAATCATCACACAAGTACTCAAAAGAAAAATTTGTAAGCATACGGGTTCTCTCTCAAATCAACTCTAACTCAAACACTCACACAATAAAACTCCTAACTCAAATCCACAAATCACCCTACTCATCAAATCATACTCAAAGATAGCAATCAACAAGCATAAAATTGGTTGATAGGCATGAAATATGCAATAGCGAGTCAAACCAAAATCACCCCAAGGAGTATCTCAACAAACCAATAATCAATCAAACTCAACTCAAAGATAAGGGCGTGCATGCATGTGCAATGTAATCATAAAACAAATAAAAAACTCCAACCCCCCAAACTTCGACCTTGCTAGAGGTCTAAGTTTGGGGTTGTGGGTTACCTCAACCAAATAATTCAGTTTCTCTTAATAGCTTTGCACATTCCCTTGTCTCAAGTTGGTTCCTTCAATCTGAATAACTCCATAATACCTTTACTCCTTTAGAGACAAGCCTACAAAATAAAACTCTCAAGTACGAGGTTAAACATACGACTCAAAATAACTCCCTAATAACTAAAAAAAAACTCAAAGCAAATAAAAAATAATGGGTTGCCTCCCATTCAGCGCTATTTTTAAGGTCCTGATGCCGGACCGAGCTCAAAGGAGCTTATGGGACATCATACTCAAATTTACCTCCCTTATTCTCATAAGAGTAGTGTTTGAACTCCTTTCCTTGATCCCCTTCCATCATGAGTTCCTTTGCTTCCTTCCCCACCTCAAGTGGTATAGGTCTCAACTCCTTCTCACCTTTATCTAGAGGAGTTTTACTAAACAGTTTCATGAATTTGGAATTTTTCTTCTTAACTCCTCCTTTTCCTTCCAACTGGATCACGTCCACCTTTTTCACCTCTTCATCTTTCAACTTCTTCACTTTATCCCTATCAAAAGAATCAAGATCATAATGCTCATGGGTTAAATAATCAAGTGAAGGACTAACAAAATCATGAATATGAGAAGGATTAGGGATAGAAGGTGTGTCTTCAACACGAGGATCAATTGCATCCATGCAATACAAACTCTCATCCTCCTTCGGGTGCTTCATGGCTTCATATAGGGAAATCTTCACTTCTTGATCATCAACCTTCAATGTAATCTTCCCATTTGCCACGTCTAGCACCATCCCCGCCGTAGCTAAGAACGGTCTTCCCAAGATTAGGGGCACGTGCTCATGTTCCTCCATCTCTAGGACCACAAAATCGGCTGGAAAAATGTGATCTCCAACTCTCACAAGGACGTCTTCAACCACACCTTGAGGTCGAGTAATAGACCGGTCGGCAAGTTGAAGCGTCATCATTGTGGGTTGACGTTCACCACCTTCCAACTTCTTGAAAAGCGACAAGGGCATCAAATTAATGCTCGTCCCGAGGTCGCACAACGCTCCCTTCTTGATCCCGTTTCCGATATCACAAAGAATAGTGAAGCTCCCGGGATCCTTCAGCTTCGGAGGAAGCGCCTTGTGCACTAATGCACTCACCTCGTGGTTCAACTGCACCAACTTCGGCTCATCCACTCGCCGTCTTTTCGCGATCAAGTCCTTCAAAAACTTTGCATAGTTGGGCATATGTTCCAAAGCATCATAAAAAGGAATGTTAATGTGAAGTTGTTTAAAAACATCAAGAAATTTTGCAAATTTTTCATCAAGCTTCTTTTTCATGAAGCGCTGTGGATATGGGACAGGTATCACAGATTTGGGTACCCCCCATTCATCTCTTTCTGTTTCTTTCACTTTATCCCTTGCTTCCTTTGCCTTTTTCCACTTAGGAACTCTCTCAATCTCCTCACTTTCCTTGCCCTTCTGGGACTCATCCATATCTTTACTCTTCTTAATGCCTTCATCCTCAACCCCTTTCTCAACTTTCTTCTCCTCAGTCTCAACCTCAGGCGTCTCAAAATCAGTAGGCATCTGAGGACCTTCATAATTAGTTCCACTTCTAAGCTGGATCGCCTTGCAATGCTCTTTCGGGTTCCCCTCCGGTATGGAAGGATATTTTCCCGGCTCTCTATTCACCATTTTTGCAATCTGGCTCATCTGGAACTCTATAGAAGTGAACCGCATATTGTTCTCTTGTTGAGTTCTAGTCCATTCAACATTCATCTTCTGGAGCTCTTGATCTCGATGATCGCCTTTCTTATGCAGCTCCTTCACATCGTACTCCAAGGATGACAACCTCTTGCTACCTTCCTCCACTTTCTGAAGGATAGCTCTCAACATCTCCTCGGTTGATGCACCGCCCCCTCCACCAGGAGGTTTAGACCCCGGATCCACACCTGCAGGAACAGTAATACCAGCTTTTGGGTTAGCATAAGAAAAATTCTTATTTTTCCTCCATGTGTTTTGAGGAGGCTGCTGGCCTCCTTGAACTCCTTGTGTGTTCCTCCATTGATTTTGAGGTGGCTGTGGCCCTGAAGGTACAAATGGCTGACCATAAGAAGGTCTTCCAAACTGATTTCCACCTTGGTAGCCATTCTGATTGTAATACGGACCTCCCGTGTAATTGGCTACCTCTTGCTGTCCACTTGGCTGGTCTACTCTCTCATTCTCTACTGCATGCTCTCCACCCAAATTCTTCCCCAACTCGAGGTTGTTGATCTTCTCCATCATGGCCATCAATAGCCTTCTCGTTCCTTCACCCTCTTCAACCTGATGAACTCTTTGAAAATCTGAGTCTCCATTCCAAGCCCCGGCATTCGTGACAATGTTGTCAACGATCTCTCTACACCTCTCTATGCCTTGATTCAGGAATGCTCCTCCCGCACAAGCTTCTAAATGGTCTTGCCCCGCCTTTTTGGCTCCACTGTAGAAGAACGCCATAATATCCCCCTCATTGTACCCGTGCTGCGGGCACTCAATCAACATGTTTGAGTATCTCTCCCATGCTTGACGTAAATCCTCTCCAGACTTCTGGCGAAAGGAAGAGATCTCAATTCTCGCTTTAATCGTTCTCGATGGAGGGTAGAATCGCTCGAGGAATAGACGCTCGAGCTCGGCCCAAGTGGTAATACCTCCCCGTGGGAGCATATTATCGTACCACTCTTTAGCTATTCCCGTAAGTGAGAATGGGAACAGCCTAAGCCTCTTGGCATCTTCAGACATGCCATTGTAATTAAAAGTGGAGGCTATCATGAGAAAACTCCTCAGGTGAGTGTGAGGATTCTCCTTCCCGATCACCCCCTTGAACTGATTCTCGGTAAGCAACTTTAGAATTCCCAGGGAAATAGAGAAATTATTTGCCTCAACAGGAGGCAATGCCACTCCATCATAGTACCGCTGTGGCTGCGCTGCAAACCTCCCTCGAATAGCCATCTGATCTGCGTTCTGAGGAACATGTTGAGGATTAGCAGCATGTACGGGTACTTATTGGGGTGGTGGTTGGTACACAGGTGTTTGGTTGTAAACAGGAGGTGGATGATATGGGTAAGGTGGATAAGGGTATGGTGGGTATGGGTAATGTTGGTATACTGGGTTGTTGAAAGGGTTATTTGGGTTTTGTGGGTAAGCTGGGGGTTTCAGAGGATTATGGACAAAATTCTGAGCTGGATTAATAATGTTTTGTGCACCCGGGTTTTGGCTCTGACTATCCCCTAACGGATCTTGGTTCTTACTGGTGTTGCCCTCAGTGCCGTCAACCCGGTTCAACCCCTGGTTGAACTCATTCTCGGCATCCTCCAACTCATTAGTGATGTCCATTGGTTCTTTCCCTAAGTCGGCAGCGTACATCCTTCTCAAGAAGGCTCGGTTTCTCCTTGCTATTGTCTCAGGATCTGCAGGTAACCTCTCTTCGCTCGTATTGCCTTGTAAGCTTGTTTTCATAAACCTGACACACTAGCAGAAAGATCAAAACGCAACTGCCTAATGAATGGAAATAAAAATAAAAACAGAAAATAAATCACCCACTACTAACTACTAAGCTATCTACAAGTCCTATTCAAAAGCATACAACACCATCCCCGGCAACGGCGCCATTGACTTGAAACGATTTTACTAACTTCTACTAATCGCTCACCCACAAGCGGACGGGTTCACTGTAGTATAAGTACGTATAACGACCAAGTATATCGAACCCAAGGGACAGTGTATATGCGAATAGATCCCTGAAGATCTATGCGTTGTAGTTAATATGAGTGTATTGTTCTTGGATTTTTGGAAAGATTAATTAAACTAAACTAAAATTATCCTAGGAATGCAAAAGGAAAATTAAACAAAATATCAAAAGGTGTGTTTTCAAATATGAAATGGTGATGCTTAGGATTGGAATCCCTACGTATACTAACGGAGCAGGTACATAATCAGAATAACTGTGACACACAAGAAATAACCTAAGTCTAAGAATGCAAGGTTAAAGCTCAAGATTCTAAACCCTAATACTTTACCCTAACACTCGACCTCACTAATCTACTAACAAGCTAATAGATTGTGCTTAATTAATGAGACCCTGATTTAACTAAGGTGATGCGGTCGTCCTCCTTCGCTAAACCAGTAGATGAATTAACCTTTCCTAAACCCTCTCGTTAAGTCTACTCGTTGTTAAAGAGTGATGCGGTCGTCCTCTCTCTAACATCTTTCGAACGAAATTCAAGAGCGAAGTCTAGATTAATTTTAAGAATTCATTAACCAAGAGAATTAAAACCTAATGTCACAGGTTACCCTAATTACATACCCACAACCGACTTCTACGAGTTCATCCTACCCTAAGCATGCAAGGGTTTTAGCTAGACATCGATTTAACGTAAACAATAGCAATTAGACAAGTAACGAACATGAACATGGTAATTAAATCAAAGAAAATATCGTACATAAACTAGGGTTTTAAGATATAAAGGAATAAACTGAAATTAATTAGCAAAACGAGGTCTCAACGTATTCAAGAACAAAAGATATTAAGAAACGAAACTAAAACGTGAAATCGTAACATGAATTCGTAAGAATAACCTAAAAAATGTAAAACTGAAACTTGCTCGTCTCTTCTCTTCCTTCTCTCTCTAAAAATTATGTATAAAAGTGATGTGGTGAGTTCCGGGATCCTTCAAAACGTGTTTGGAAGAGGTATATATAGGCAACGGGCCGATTCGTGAACTCGTGGGCCGAAAAATGAAAGTTGGAGAAAATGCCTTGGAAGCGCTCGAGCAGACCCGCTCGAGCGGGTCGCTCGAGCTATCGTGGTCGAACGGATCAGGAGCTCGAGCGGGGCGCTCGAGCTATCTTGGTCGAACAGTTCTGGTGCTCGAGCGGGGCGCTCGAGCTATACCCCTCGAGCGGCCCAAACATTCTGTATGTTTTATGCGCTCGAGCCCTTAGCTCGAATGGGGCGCTCGAGTGACGATGCTCGAATGGGCCTTCCTTCCTTTGCAACTAACACTTTTCTTCACACGTACTAATACCACTCGTATTTCTTCGATATCTTCTCATCCGGGCATCCGTTTGAGTCGATTCAAAGTCCTACGAACTCCATTTTTCGTCCTCGATTAACCTATGAGTATCAAAGAGACAAATTCATCAATGTATAGAAATAGTACTCATTTGGCTCTAAAAACTCAATAAATTCGACCAAAACTAGGGCGTTTCTAGCTACGAATCATGACAATTTCACGCCTAATCAACCCCCCTAAACTTACCATATTGCTTGTCCCCAAGCAATGAAATAATAAGTCAAGTGAAATTGTTAGGAATGAGTCAAAGAATCAACTCATGCAAGCAAATGAACTCGAGCTTTAAAGATCAATCACCCGTATACTCACTCACTTTCTTTTATCGTACTCATGCAACAATAACAAGAAACACCAAGATCAAGCACGGATGTGCACTCAACGATGTGTTTCGCTCCCTCACAAGAGTATATCAATAATTAAGGGACTCACTCAAACAATCAATCACTCAAATTGGCAGCCATAGGCTTGTAAGCACTCTCAACTCCGACCATACTCTAGAAATCAATGCCGAATCAAAAAGGACTTTTCTCAAGGTTGTAATGTAGGCTCTTTGGACAGGTGGGATAAAAATATGGTAAAGTGACTTAAGTGAATGGAGAATAGAAAGTCAAACTTTGGCACTTCGAGATTAGGAACAGACTACTTCAAACATATTCAATCAACACTCTTTCAATTCCACTTTTCTCAACACTTCAATTTTTTTTAACTCTTTTCACTTTTTTTTTTAATCACTTCACTTTTTTTCTTTTTCGCACAAACACATGAGCTCAATTTTTCTTTTGCTCATTCTCAATTTTTTTTTTCTTTTCCCACATCTCATAACTTCATCACTCCTTCTTCTCATATTCACTCAACAAACAACCTTTTCCTTTTTCAACTCAATTTACTCCCTTCACATTCACACTTTCCTATTCTCCACGCAAATTGGGACAAAAAGGCTTAGGAATTGGAATAATGTTCATATGTGCTAGCAAATAAAATAGGCTTTAGGCTCAAAGGGGCTAACAAGGAATCAATGTCATTGGTAAGGAAAATTTTGGCTAAGTGACTCAATTAAATCAAAGATGGCCTAAGATCCTATTCGGCATATCAAACTAGACACAATCAAGAAGCAAGAGCACATGCAAGTTCTAGCATCCTCTAAGGTGACGATCCACTCACAAACGAAGAGATTAACTCATGCATCAAAATCTCATAAGGCTCAAATCTCACAGCTTTCACATCCATGCTAGTCCTAGTGAATTCTCATAATCATCACACAAGTACTCAAAAGAAAAATTTGTAAGCATACGAGTTCTCTCTCAAATCAACTCTAACTCAAACACTCACACAATAAAACTCCTAACTCAAATCCACAAATCACCCTACTCATCAAATCATACTCAAAGATAGCAATCAACAAGCATAAAATTGGTTGATAGGCATGAAATATGCAATAGCGAGTCAAACCAAAATCACCCCAAGGAGTATCTCAACAAACCAATAATCAATCAAACTCAACTCAAAGATAAGGGCGTGCATGCATGTGCAATGTAATCATAAAACAAATAAAAAACTCCAACCCCCCAAACTTCGACCTTGCTAGAGGTCTAAGTTTGGGGTTGTGGGTTACCTCAACCAAACAATTCAGTTTCTCTTAATAGCTTTGCACATTCCCTTGTCTCAAGTTGGTTCCTTCAATCTGAATAACTCCATAATACCTTTACTCCTTTAGAGACAAGCCTACAAAATAAAACTCTCAAGTACGAGGTTAAACATACGACTCAAAATAACTCCCTAATAACTAAAAAAAAACTCAAAGCAAATAAAAAATAATGGGTTGCCTCCCATTCAGCGCTATTTTTAAGGTCCTGATGCCGGACCGAGCTCAAAGGAGCTTATGGGACATCATACTCAAATTTATCTCCCTTATTCTCATAAGAGTAGTGTTTGAACTCCTTTCCTTGATCCCCTTCCATCATGAGTTCCTTTGCTTCCTTCCCCACCTCAAGTGGTATAGGTCTCAACTCCTTCTCACCTTTATCTAGAGGAGTTTTACTAAACAGTTTCTTGAATTTGGAATTTTTCTTCTTAACTCCTCCTTTTCCTTCCAACTGGATCACATCCACCTTTTTCACCTCTTCATCTTTCAACTTCTTCACTTTATCCCTATCAAAAGAATCAAGATCATAATGCTCATGGGTTAAATAATCAAGTGAAGGACTAACAAAATCATGAATATGAGAAGGATTAGGGATAGAAGGTGTGTCATCAACACGAGGATCAATTGCATCCATGCAATACAAACTCTCATCCTCCTTCGGGTGCTTCATGGCTTCATATAGGGAAATCTTCACTTCTTGATCATCAACCTTCAATGTAATCTTCCCATTTGCCACGTCTAGCACCATCCCCGCCATAGCTAAGAACGGTCTTCCCAAGATTAGGGGCACGTGCTCATCTTCCTCCATCTCTAGGACCACAAAATCGGCTGGAAAAATGTGATCTCCAACTCTCACAAGGACGTCTTCAACCACACCTTGAGGTCGAGTAATAGACCGGTCGGCAAGTTGAAGCGTCATCATTGTGGGTTGAAGTTCACCACCTTCCAACTTCTTGAAAACCGAGAAGGACATCAAATTAATGCTCGTCCCGAGGTCGCACAACGCTCCTTTCTTGATCCCGTTTCCGATATCACAAAGAATAGTGAAGCTCCCGGGATCCTTCAGCTTCGGAGGAAGCGCCTTGTGCACTAATGCACTCACCTCGTGGTTCAACTGCACCAACTTCGGCTCATCCACTCGCCGTCTTTTCGCGATCAAGTCCTTCAAAAACTTTGCATAGTTGGGCATATGTTCCAAAGCATCATAAAAAGGAATGTTAATGTGAAGTTGTTTAAAAACATCAAGAAATTTTGCAAATTTTTCATCAAGCTTCTTTTTCATGAAGCGCTGTGGATATGGGACGGGTATCACAGATTTGGGTACCCCCCATTCATCTCTTTCTGTTTCTTTCACTTTATCCCTTGCTTCCTTTGCCTTTTTCCACTTAGGAACTCTCTCAATCTCCTCACTTTCCTTGCCCTTCTGGGACTCATCCATATCTTTACTCTTCTTATTGCCTTCATCCTCAACCCCTTTCTCAATTTTCTTCTCCTCAGTCTCAACCTCAGGCGTCACAAAATCAGTAGGCATCTGAGGACCTTCATACTTAGTTCCACTTCTAAGCTGGATCGCCTTCCAATGCTCTTTCGGGTTCCCCTCCGGTATGGAAGGATATTTTCCCGGCTCTCTATTCACCATTTTTGCAATCTGGCTCATCTGGAACTCTATAGAAGTGAACCGCATATTGTTCTCTTGTTGAGTTCTAGTCCATTCAACATTCATCTTCTGGAGCTCTTGATGTCGATGATCGCCTTTCTTATGCAGCTCCTTCACATCGTACTCCAAGGATGACAACCTCTTGCTACCTTCCTCCACTTTCTGAAGGATAGCTCTCAACATCTCCTCAGTTGATGCACCGCCCCCTCCACCAGGAGGTTTAGACCCCGGGTCCACACCTGCAGGAACAGTAATACCAGCTTTTGGGTTAGCATAAGAAAAATTCTTATTTTTCCTCCATGTGTTTTGAGGAGGCTGCTGGCCTCCTTGAACTCCTTGTGTGTTCCTCCATTGATTTTGAGGTGGCTGTGGCCCTGAAGGTACAAATGGCTGACCATAAGAAGGTCTTCCAAACTGATTTCCACCTTGGTAGCCATTCTGATTGTAATACGGACCTCCCATGTAATTGGCTACCTCTTGCTGTTCACTTGGCTGGTCTACTCTCTCATTCTCTACTGCATGCTCTCCACCCAAATTCTTCCCCAACTCGAGGTTGTTGATCTTCTCCATCATGGCCATCAATAGCCTTCTCGTTCCTTCACCCTCTTCAACCTGATGAACTCTTTGAAAATCTGAGTCTCCATTCCAAGCCCCGGCATTCGTGACAATGTTGTCAACGATCTCTCTACACCTCTCTATGCCTTGATTCAGGAATGCTCCTCCCGCACAAGCGTCTAAATGGTCTTGCCCCGCCTTGTTGGCTCCACTGTAGAAGAACGCCATAATATCCCCCTCATTGTACCCGTGCTGCGGGCACTCAATCAACATGTTTGAGTATCTCTCCCATGCTTGACGTAAATCCTCTCCAGACTTCTGGCGAAAGGAAGAGATCTCAATTCTCGCTTTAATCGTTCTCGATGGAGGGTAGAATCGCTCGAGGAACAGACGCTCGAGCTCGGCCCAAGTGGTAATACCTCCCCGTGGGAGCGTATTATCGTACCACTCTTTAGCTATTCCCGTAAGTGAGAATGGGAACAGCCTAAGCCTCTTGGCATCTTCAGACATGCCATTGTAATTAAAAGTGGAGGCTATCATGAGAAAACTCCTCAGGTGAGTGTGAGGATTCTCCTTCCCGATCACCCCCTTGAATTGATTCTCGGTAAGCAACTTTAGAATTCCCAGGGAAATAGAGAAATTATTTGCCTCAACAGGAGGCAATGCCACTCCATCATAGTACCGCTGTGGCTGCGCTGCAAACCTCCCTCGAATAGCCATCTGATCTGCGTTCTGAGGAACATGTTGAGGATTAGCAGCATGTACGGGTACTTGTTGGGGTGGTGGTTGGTACACAGGTGTTTGGTTGTAAACAGGAGGTGGATGATATGGGTAAGGTGGATAAGGGTATGGTGGGTATGGGTAATGTTGGTATACTGGGTTGTTGAAAGGGTTATTTGGGTTTTGTGGGTAAGCTGGGGGTTTCAGAGGATTATGGACAAAATTCTGAGCTGGATTAATAATGTTTTGTGCACCCGGGTTTTGGCTCTGACTATCCCCTAACGGATCTTGGTTCTTACTGGTGTTGCCCTCAGTGCCGTCAACCCGGTTCAACCCCTGGTTGAACTCATTCTCGGCATCCTCCAACTCATTAGTGATGTCCATTGGTTCTTTCCCTAAGTCGGCAGCGTACATCCTTCTCAAGAAGGCTCGGTTTCTCCTTGCTATTGTCTCAGGATCTGCAGGTAACCTCTCTTCGCTCGTATTGCCTTGTAAGCTTGTTTTCATAAACCTGACACACTAGCAGAAAGATCAAAACGCAACTGCCTAATGAATGGAAATAAAAATAAAAACAGAAAATAAATCACCCACTACTAACTACTAAGCTATCTACAAGTCCTATTCAAAAGCATACAACGCCATCCCCGGCAACGGCGCCATTGACTTGAAGCGATTTTACTAACTTCTACTAATCGCTCACCCGCAAGCGGACGGGTTCACTGTAGTATAAGTACGTATACCGACCAAGTATATCGAACCCAAGGGACAGTGTATATGCGAATAGATCCCTGAAGATCTATGCGTTGTAGTTAATATGAGTGTATTGTTCTTGGATTTTTGGAAAGATTAATTAAACTAAACTAAAATTATCCTATGAATGCAAAAGGAAAATTAAACAAAATATCAAAAGGTGTGTTTTCAAATATGAAATGGTGATGCTTAGGATTGGAATCCCTACGTATACTAACGGAGCAGGTACATAATCAGAATAACTGTGACACACAAGAAATAACCTAAGTCTAAGAATGCAAGGTTAAAGCTCAAGATTCTAAACCCTAATACTTTACCCTAACACTCGACCTCACTAATCTACTAACAAGCTAATAGATTGTGCTTAATTAATGAGACCCTGATTTAACTAAGGTGATGCGGTCGTCCTCCTTCGCTAAACCAGTAGATGAATTAACCTTTCCTAAACCCTCTCGTTAAGTCTACTCGTTGTTAAAGAGTGATGCGGTCGTCCTCTCTCTAACATCTTTCGAACGAAATTCAAGAGCGAAGTCTAGATTAATTTTAAGAATTCATTAACCAAGAGAATTAAAACCTAACGTCACAGGTTACCCTAATTACATACCCACAACCGACTTCTACGAGTTCATCCTACCCTAAGCATGCAAGGGTTTTAGCTAGACATCGATTTAATGTAAACAATAGCAATTAGACAAGTAACGAACATGAACATGGTAATTAAATCAAAGAAAATATCGTACATAAACTAGGGTTTTAAGATATAAAGGAATAAACTGAAATTAATTAGCAAAACGAGGTCTCAACGTATTCAAGAACAAAAGATACTAAGAAACGAAACTAAAACGTGAAATCGTAACGTGAATTCGTAAGAATAACCTAAAAACGTAAAACTAAAACTTGCTCGTCTCTTCTCTTCCTTCTCTCTCTAAAAATTATGTATAAAAGTGATGTGGTGAGTTCCGGGATCCTTCAAAACGTGTTTGGAAGAGGTATATATAGGCAACGGGCCGATTCGTGAACTCGTGGGCCGAAAAATGAAAGTTGGAGAAAATGCCTTGGAAGCGCTCGAGCAGACCCGCTCGAGCGGGTCGCTCGAGCTATCATGGTCGAACGGATCAGGAGCTCGAGCGGGGCGCTCGAGCTATCTTGGTCGAGCAGTTCTGGTACTCGAGCGGGGCGCTCGAGCTATACCCCTCGAGCGGCCCAAACATTCTGTATGTTTTATGCGCTCGAGCCCTTAGCTCGAATGGGGCGCTCGAGTGACGATGCTCGAATGGGCCTTCATTCCTTTGCAACTAACACTTTTCTTCACACGTACTAATACCACTCGTATTTCTTCGATATCTTCTCATCCGGGCATCCGTTTGAGTCGATTCAAAGTCCTACGAACTCCGTTTTTCATCCTCGATTCACCTATGAGTATCAAAGAGACAAATTCATCAATGTATAGAAATAATACTCATTTGGCTCTAAAAACTCAATAAATTCGACCAAAACTAGGGCATTTCTAGCTACGAATCATGACAATTTCACGCCTAATCAGCTTGCTCGAGCACTTCTTCCTTTGAGCTAAGTGATACGTTTTCATGCACGAACTAACACTTTTCGTATTTCTTCAATATCTTCTCATCCGGGAGACCGTTTGAGTCGATTCAAAGTTCTACGAACTCCATTTTTTACCACCTTTCCTAATATGAGCATAAAAGAGACAAATTTGTAAGTTTATGAAAATGATACTCAAATAGCTCTAAATACTCATCAAATACGCTCAAAATATAGACTAATCGAGCACCAAAACATTATAATTTCACTCCTAAACAACCTCCCCCCCAAACTTACCATATTGCTTGTCCTCAAGCAATGAACTAATAAGTCAAGTGAAATTGTTATGAATGAATCATAGAACCAAATCATGCAAGTAATAATTTTCAAGTTTCAAAGATCGATCACCCGCACACAAACTCGCCCCCTTCATCCTACTCATGGGTAATCTATAAGAACCACTACAATCAAACATGGATGTGCTCTCGGTGGTATATTTCACTCCCTCACTAGTGTTTATCAATAATTAGGGACTCTCTCAATCAATCAGTCACACAAATTAGTGACCATAGGCTTGTAAGCATTCTCAACTTCGACCATAAACTAGAATCCATGTCGAATCAAAAAAGGATTTTCTCAAGGTTGTAATGTACGACTCTTCGGACGGG
Organism: Ballota nigra; assembly: GCA_947034835.1. Lineage (NCBI taxonomy): Eukaryota > Viridiplantae > Streptophyta > Magnoliopsida > Lamiales > Lamiaceae > Ballota > Ballota nigra. The sequence continues at coordinate 39,327,122 of OX344727.1, read as the reverse complement.
TGGGGTAACTATATAGGATAACTGATGGAGAAGAGACCGTAACTTGAAGATTTGTTCGATCCTATTTATGCCTTATTTGAGTTATTTGAATTGCTTTGGGCCTTATTAGCTGTTTAGTTAATTTAATTGAGTTTGGGCCTTGTTTTAGCCTAAATAAACCCTAGTATATATGCTCTTTCTGCTGCAGACGAAAACACATTTTTTGATCATTGAATTAAGTTGGGAATTATCCCGTTATCTCTTGCACCTTCACGCTCTCGCTGCGTCAGTTGGTACTCTGAGTCAGTTCCTGGACCACACGATGCCTCCGAAAGCGAATCATGGTCAGGAGATCGCCTTGCTTCGTGACCAACTCAATACGGTTACTCAAGCCATGGCTACTATGTAATCCCAGATTGCCAGTTTGGTTACTCACGCTAACACCCCCGCACCGCCACCCGCCGTTCCACTGGCTGACGACCAGTCGGACACCCATGCGACCGATGAGGAGGAGACTATTACCTTGGAGAATCAGTTCGCACCCCTGGGGCGTGTTCCGCGGCAACCCCCTGCCCCCCTTGCGAAGGACAATCGGCAGGAGGCCGGTTTCTGCCTCGACATCCCGGAGTTTGCAGGTGATGGATCCCCCGATATTTTTCTCGACTGGTTCTACACTGTTGGAGATTTGATGGACTTCAAGGCGATTCCTGCGGATCGCCGTGTAGCCCTAGTAGCGACGCATTTTTGCTCACGAGCGGCTGCTTGGTGGCGAAACGTTAAGGCCTCTCGCCGTCGCGCAGGCCGTCCGGAGATCGTTCATTGTGAGGTCTTGCACGAGATCATGATGGGTGACACAGGCCCCATGCTTGTCCTCCACCGCACCTTTTGTGCGTCCAAAGTTGAGGCGCCTCACACCCAGCGTAATTGCATTTTTCAGTCGACTTGCACCATCGGCGGCAAGGTTTGTAAGTATATTATCGATTCAGGTGCGTGTGAAAACGTCATTTCAGATACTGTCGTTTCTAAGTTATCTCTTGTTCGTACGTCGCATCCTAAACCCTAGCTCTCGGCTGGTTGAGTCGCGACACAGTGATCACCGTAATTGACCGTGTTCAAGTCACTTTTTCCATTGGAGATCGTTACTCTGACACTATTTGGTGTGACATCGTCCCCATGGATGCCTGCCATCTCCTATTGGGGCGCCCGTGGCAATTTGATCGCAGGGTGATTCATGATGGCTACCTTAATACCTATTCTTTTCTTGTGGATGGTGTTAAGTTTGTCCTTCACTCTTCGTGCAAGCCGCCACTACCCGCACCTTCGGTGCCCTCGGTTATGTTACTCTCTCCATCTGATTTTAAGCGTGAATTATCCTCTGGGGCTCCTTGTTTTCTGCTGCTCGCTCATGATATTATTGATTCATCTACTGTTCCCTATGTCGCTCACCCTATTTTGCAGGAGTTTACGGACATCTTTCCCACAGAGTTACCTAATGAATTGCCTCCCCTTCGGGATATTCAGCATCAAATCGATTTGGTCCCGGGTGCCTCCCTGCCTAACCGCCCTCACTACCGTATGAGCCCCACCGAACATGATGAACTACACCGCCAGGTTGAGGATCTTTTGAACCGCGGCCTCATCCGCCAGAGTCTCAGCCCATGCACTGTGCCCGCTCTTCTGACTCCTAAGAAAGATGGTTCATTGCGTATATGTGTTGATAGTCGTGCTATCAACAAAATCACGATCCGTTACAGGTTTCCCATTCCGCGCCTCGACGATCTTCTTGACCAGTTGAGTGGGTCTTCGGTCTTCTCGAAGCTTGATCTTCGAAGTGGGTATCATCAGATCCGTATCCGCCCGGGAGATGAATGGAAAACGGCGTTTAAGACGCATGAGGGTCTTTTTGAATGGCTTGTTATGCCATTTGGGCTTTCGAATGCCCCAAGCACGTTTATGCGGGTTATGAATCAATCTCTTCGCCCTCTTATTGGGACATGTGTGGTCGTATACTTTGACGACATCTTAGTCTATAGCAAGACCGAGGCGGATCACATCCAGCACCTTCGCGCCGTTCTTCTGATTCTTCGTTCTGAAAAGTTCTTTGGCGCTCCTCAGAAATGCGTATTCTTCACCAACTCTGTCATCTTCTTGGGTTTTCAGATTTCTTCGGCCGGCATTAGTGTTGATGACACTAAGATTGCAGTTATCCGCGATTGGCCCCTTCCATCGACTATCACCGAAGTTCGTAGTTTTCATGGCCTCGTGTCGTTTTATCGGCATTTCATTCCCCACTTCAGTTCCATCATGGCACCGATCACTGATTGTATGAAGGGCAAATTGTTCACCTGGACACCTGCCTTGGGGGAAGCTTTTAGCCGCATCAAAGAGAAGTTGACTACGGCTCCCATATTGATACTCCCGGATTTCACGGTGCCCTTTGAACTCCACTGCGATGCGTCGAAAGTGGATATTGGGGCTGTCCTTAGCCAAGACGGCCACCCGGTGGCTTATTTTAGCGAAAAACTTTCGGGTCCTCGCTCACGGTATTGTGCGTATGACGCTGAATTTTATGCCGTTGTTCGCTCTGTGCACCACTGGCGACACTACTTGTTTCAGAAGGAGTTTGTCCTATACACTGATCACGACTCGCTGAAATACCTCGCCAGCCAAGATAATGTCTCCTCGCGCCATGCTTCTTAGGCCGCTTACTTCCAACAATTCAACTTCGTCCTTCGCCATAAATCCGGTGCTTCTAATAGGGTGGCCGATGCCCTCAGCCGCCGCCACTCATTGCTTGTCGACATGCGAATTGCGGTTCCCGGTTTTGATACCTTTCCGGAACTGTATACAACTGACCCGTTCTTTGCTCGCGTTCTTGCGCAAATTTCTGAAGGTGCTGCACATGACTTTTTCTTGGTCGAGGGTTTTATCTTCTACGGCAACAGGCTTTGCATTCCGGAGTGTAGCCTCCGCCGCCAGCTAATTGCCGAGTTACACGGGGTTGGGCATGTAGGCCGCGATCGTACCGTGGCACTGTTACAGCAGCGTTTTTATTGGCCGACCCTAGGCCGTGATGTCGCGCGCTTCGTCGCCCGGTGCCACACCTGCCAAGTATCCAAAGGGACTGCCACCAATGCGGGACTCTACCGTCCGCTTCCGATTCCGGATGCTCCTTGGCTCGGTGTTAGCATGGACTTTATCCTTGGCCTACCGCGTACCCAACGGGGCTTTGATTCCATATTTGTGGTCGTAGACAGGTTTAGCAAGATGGTCCACTTCATCCCATGTAAACGCACCTCCGATGCCGTCCATGTGGCTCAGCTATATTTCCGGGACGTGTACGATTGCATGGCCTTCCGACGGGTAAACGGAGGTCATCAATCGTTCACTTGGTAATTTGTTGCGATGTCTAGTGGGTGATCATATTAAATCCTGGGATACTAAGTTGAGTCAGGCGGAGTTCGCTCATAATTCCGCGGTTAATCGCACAACCGGCCACTGTCCGTTCATGATTGTGTATGGGAGAGTTCCGCGGGGGCCGGTTGATTTGATGACTTTGCCTTCAGGGAAAACGGTTGATTCCCGTGTTGTTGATCACTTGGAGACCTTGAAACAAGTCCATGCTGCTACGTTAGAAAATCTGGCCGCCAATAATGCTAAGTATAAAGCCTATGCCGATGCTTCCCGTTGCAATCTTGAATTTCACGTGGGGGATTTGGTTTGGGCAGTACTCACTAAAGATCGCTTTCCCACGCATGAATACAACAAGCTCGCTTCACGTAAAATCGGACCGGTTGAAGTTGTCCAGAAAATTAATCCAAATGCTTACCGCATCCGCCTTCCAACCGATTTCCGCACCTCCGACGTGTTTAATGTGAAACATTTGATCCCGTACGCCACTGGAGAAGAGACCCATCACGATTCGAGGGCGAATCGTTCCGATGGGGGAGAGAATGATGGAGAAGAGACCGCAACTTGAAGATTTGTTCGATCCTATTTATGCCTTATTTGAGTTATTTGAATTGCTTTGGGCCTTATTAGCTGTTTAGTTAATTTAATTGAGTTTGGGCCTTGTTTTAGCCTAAATAAACCCTAGTATATATGCTCTTTCTGCTGTAGATGAAAACACGTTTTTTTATCATTGAATTAAGTTGGGAATTATCCCGTTATCTCTTGCACCTTCACGCTCTCGCTGCGTCAATAACTGACTCAAGTGAATGGAGAATAGAAAATCAAGCTTCGGTATTTCAATACACAGAACATAATTCTTCAAACATCTTCATGCAAAGCACTTTCAGTTCCATCTACTCACAACACCTCAATTTTTTTCTTCTATCTCTTTTCACTTTTTTCTCAATCACACACTTCCTTCCTTTTCTTTTCAACTATATATGAGCTCATGTTTTCTTTTGCTCATTCTCAACTTTTTGTTCTTCCCCACTTCTCAAAACTTCAATACACCTTTCCTCATGTTCAATCAACCATTTATAATTCACCTTCTCAACTCAACTCGATCCCTTTCCACTCATAACTTTTCCTATTCTCCACTCAAATTAGGAAAAAAAGAGTTTTAGAATGTGGATAAGTTCAAATGTGCTAGCAAATAAATAGGTTAAGACCCAAACGGGCTAATAAGGGATAAATGTCATTGGTAGGGAATATTTGGCTAAGTGACTTATCAAATCAAAGATGGCCTAAGATCATTTTTGGCATTTCAAACTATACATAATCAAAAAGCGAGAGTACCTACAAGTTCTAGCACCTCAAAGGTGAAGATCCACTCACAAACAATGAGATCAATTTAATGAAAGTTTAATCTCTTATAAGGCTCAAATCTCACAGTTTCACATCCATGCTAGTCCTAGTGAATTCTCACTTTTTATCACACAAGTATTCAAAAGGACAATTCATAAGTGCACGAATTCCCTTTCAAATCCACTCTAATTACTACACTCACACAATCTAGTCCCTAACTCAAATTCACAAATCACTAACTCATAATTCACACTTAAAGATAACAATTAATAAGCATAGGTTAGTTAATAAGCATGAAATAAGTAGTAGCACTCAATTAGTTCACAACAATCAACTCAAGCTCAAATACCTATCAATGCACAATATATAACCAAACTCAACTCAATGAGAGGGCGTGCGCCTGTGCAATATCAATCAAACCTCTCAAGTGCGCCGGTGCATATTTATTACCATAAAACTTATAAACACTCCACCCCCCAAACTTCGACCTTGTGAAGCGGTCTAAGTTTGGGATTGTGGTTACCTCATACGCAGGATTCCGGTTAACACATAGAAATATAGCACACTCTCTTCTCTTAAGTTACTTCCCTCATCACTCCATGCTACCTTTTCATCCTCAAAATAGACCTACACTCAAGACACTCAAGAACGAGGTTAAAATATACGACTAAAAAATAAGACACTAAAACCTAAAAATACTAAAAAATAAATAAAAAATATGTTGCCTCCCACTCAAAGTTATTTTTAAGGTCCTAATGCTAGACCGAGCTCTAAGGAGCTCATGGGACATGAGACTCTAAGTTACCTCCCTTATTCTCATAAGAGTGGTTGTAGAATTTCTTTCCTTGCTGCTCGTTCACCATACACACGTTCTTCACCTCGGGTGGTGGTGTCATTTTCCTTTTCACTCTCTATGGTTGTGTCTTATCAAGCAACTTCCTGAATTTTGTCTTCTTCACATCAACTCTTCATTTTTCCTCAAATTTGACCACTTCCAAACTTTTAAGTTCTTCACTCTTATTTGCCTTTATACCTATCAAAACAATCAAGATCATAACGCTCATAAGTTAAATCATCAAGTGAAGGGTTATCACAATCATGAATGTAAGATGAACAAGGGTTAAGAGGTATGTCCTCAACACAAGTGTCAATATCATCAATGGAATGACAACTCTCATCTTCCTTCGGGTTTTTTATGTCCTCATATAAGGAAATCTTCACCTCTTGATCGTCCACCTTGACCGTGATCTTCCCATTCACCACATCTAACACCATTCCAGCCGTAGCTAAGAACGATCTTCCCAGAATTAAAGGCACGCTCTCATCTTCCTCCATGTCTAGGACTACAAAGTCAGCTGGAAACACGTGATCACCCACCTTCACGAGGATATCTTCACAACACCTTGAGGTCTTATGATAGACCTATCAGCGAGTTGGAGAGTCATCCTCGTCGATTGAAGATCTCCACCATCCAACTTCTTAAATAGTGACAATATCATTAGATTTATGCTCGTTCCAAGATCGCACAACGCTCCCTTCTTGACTCCATTCCCAATATCACATAAGATCGTGAAGCTACTAGGATCCTTCAACTTTGGGGGAAGCACTTTGTGCACCATTGCACTCACTTCGTGATTCAACTGCACAAGCTCGGGCCCGTCAACTCTCCTCTTCTTTGCAATCAAAACCTTCAGGAACTTGGCGTAATTCGGCATCTGCTCTAGTGCATCATAAAATAGGATGTTGATGTGTAGCTTTTTGAAAACCTTCAGAAACTTAGCGAACTTCTCATCTAGGTTCTTCTTCATGAACCACTGCGGATATGGTACCGGAATCACTGATTTTGGCACCCCCCATTCATCTCGCTCGGTTTCCTTCACATTTCGCTTCGCCTCTTTAGCTTTCTTCCACTTCGGGACCCATTCTTCTTCCACTTTCCCTTCTTCATCATGTTCTTCCCTTTACGGAGCATCTTCCACCTCAACCTTCTCGCTCTTCTTTTCCACCTCCTTAGAAAATTCCTTCACATCAGCAGGTAAAGGAGGTCCATCATACTTGGTTCTACTTCTCAATTGTATCGCCTTGCATTGCTCTTTCGGGTTCCCTTCCAGCATAGAAGGATATTTTCCCGTCTCTCTCCCAAGTGATTTTGCAATCTGACTAATCTGAAACTCCATAGAAGTGAACCGCCTATTGTTCTCTTGTTGAGTTCTATTCCACTCCATATCCATTTTCTGAAGTTCTTGATCTCTCTGATCACTTTTCTTGTTCAACTCTTTCACATAGTACTCCAACAACCTCTTACTACCCTCTTCCACCTTCTGAAGAATGGCACGTAACATCTCATCGGTGGTAGCACCTTCTTCTCCACCTGGGAGTTTTGAGTCAGGGTCGATATTTGAAGGTACATTTATCCCAGCTCTCGGATTACTGTAGGACAAGTTATTATTCTTCCTCTATTGATTCTGGTTAGCCTACGGGCCTCCCTGATATCCCTGAGTATTCCTCCATTGATTCTGAGGAGGTTGTGGACCCGGTGGTACGAACGGTTGACCATAAGCAGGTCGCCCCTGATAATTTCCACCTTGATAGCCATTCTGATTATAATTAGGCCCTTCCATATAGTTGGCCACCTCTTGATGGCATCCTGGCTGATCCACTTTCTCACTCATCACATTATTCTGACCACTCAAACTATGCCCAACCTCCAGATTACTAATCTTCTCCATCATCGCCATCAGCAGCTTTCTCGTCCCCTCACTCTCTTTCATCTGATAAACCCTCTGATACTCTGGATCTTCTTTCCACTGCCCCACATTCTTCACTATGTCTTCGACTATCTGTCTGCACTCAGCTGCACTACGATTCAGGAATGCTCCATTTGCACATGCATCGAGATGGTGTTGATCCTTCTCGCAAGCCCCATAGTAGAAATAGGCCATAATATCTCCATCATTGTACCCGTGCTGCGGGCACTCAATAAGCATGTTGGAGAATCTCTCCTAAGCCTGACTCAATCCCTCGTTCATTCTCTACTTGAATGAGGAGATCTCCTTCCTCGCATTCACCGTTCTAGATGGAGGGTAGAAACGCTCAAGAAAAAGACGCTCTAGCTCAGCCCATGTATTCACACCCCTCCCTCCCCCCGTGGGAGTGTGTTATCATACCACTCCTTAGTTATTCCAGTTAGAGAGAACTGGAACAATCTGAGCCTCTTTGCATCTTCTGACATCCCATTATAATTAAATGTCGAGGCTATCATCAGGAAATTCCTCAAGTGAGGATTATCTTTCCCTACTTCTCCCTTAAATTGATTCTCAACAAGCATCTCAAGATCCAGGAGATACAAAGAAGTTGTTCGCCTCCACTGGTGGCATATCTACTCCATCATAATATCGTTGAGGCTGAGCCTCAAACCTTCCTCGAATTGCCACACCAGGAGGATCAGCGTTCTGGGGAACTTGCGGTTGGTAAACTGGTGGTAGAGGTACTTGAGGAATATGTGGTGGGTTATAAGTAGGTTGTGGAGGGTAGTATGGTAGATTAGGTATGGGTATGGGTAAGATGGGTTATTATATTGGTAGACAGGGTTGTTGAAAAGGTTATTGGGGTTTTGGTTTTGGTTTAGTACGGGGTTGTTTTGATTCTGTGGGATCGGGCTTTGGTTTTGGCTTTCCCCTTTAGGTGCTTGCTTTTGACCATCAACTCCATCAACTCCCTCAACCCGTTCTATAATCTGATTGAACTTTTCTGCATCTCGATCCAACTCTCCGCCTAATTCCAAATTCATGTCGTCACCACCGGCAGTATTCATCCTTCGTTGGAAGGCTCTTTCCTTCTTGCTATAGTCTCAGGGTCTAGCTTCATTCTATCTTCGTTCGTTTCCCCATTTGAACATGTTTTCATATACCTGAGACACCAAAAGAAATATCAAAATGCAACTGCCTAATAAATAATAAACAGGAAATAAAAGCACTCACTACAAGCTACTAAACTATTTCCAAGTCCTACAAAATGAGCATACACCGCCTTCCCCGACAACGGTGCCATTAACTTAAACGCAAAATACTAGCTATACTAGTAGTTACCCCACAAGAGTATGGGACACAGTAGTATGGGCAAGTATATGGACCAAGTATTATCAAACCCAAGGGAAAGTGTGTACGTTAGTAAATCCCTGGAAATCTATGTCTCATAGCTAATATGAATGTAATGTTTTGGGTTATAAACTAGTACTAAACTATATTATATTAACTATATGCTATCAATGAAATTAACTAAATAACTTTTGGTTTTAATGCAAATATGATATGATGATGCTCGGGATAGGAATTCCTACGTATACTAACGGAGTCGGTACAATAACTAAAATAATCGTGATGTGCAAGTAATAATCCTAATCGTACTAAAACTAGACAATCAACTTCCATAATCTAGCACAAGATTGAAAGACTAAAAGCTCAAGAATTAACCCTAATACTTCATCCTATGAGCCTACTTCACAAATCCAATAATCAAATTATGTGAATTGTGCTTAATTAATGAGACCCTAATTTAACTAAGGTGATGCGGTCGTCCTCCCTAGATAAATCGGTAGATGATAAACTCCTTCTTAAACCTTTTCCTTAAGCCTATTCGTTATTAAAGAGTGATTCAGTCGTCTTCTCTCTAACAATTTTCGTACTCAATTCCAAGATTATTCTAGAGTTTATTAGAAGCATTCAATAATTAAGAGAATCATAACTAAATATCATGAATTATCCTAATTACGTACCAACATCCTACTTCTACGAGTTCATCCTACCCTAATCATGCAAGGGTTCTAACCTAACATGGTGGTTTGAATAACAAAAGCGATAATGGTAACAATAAACATATGCATAATTGAATTAACTAAAGAAATCAAAATCATAAACACAAGAACAAATTCAAGTCTAAAAAATATCTATATAGATCTGGAAAAACTAGGTTTATAAGTCTCAAGTACTCAAGTAATTAAAATACGTTCAAAGCAATAATTAAACTAGTAAATCCATAAGCTAAAACCTCGGTTATAAGATGTAAAAATGTTGCTAAACTCTTCAATCTTCCTTCCCCAAGCTCTCTCCTTCAAAATCTATCTTATGGTATCAAAGTGTGTCAAAAGTCCCTCAAAATATTCTTGGAAGGGGTATTTATAGACTTGGGCTTGAATTGGGTTTCAAGAGGCCGAAGCCGCTCGAGTTCTTCCTTTGCTCGAGTGCCTAGCGCTCGAGTTGTGCTCACTCGAGCGCACCGAACTTGCAGAACAAAAGTGGCGCTCGACCTGATTCCACTCGAGCGCCTATCGCTCGACTTAATCTTGCTTGAGTGGCCTTGACTTCCAGAACCAACATGGCACTCAACCTTGAGTGCTCGAGCACCTAGTGCTCAACCTAGGCTTGCTCGAGCACTCCCTCCTTTGAGCTAAGTGATACATTTGCACGCACGAACTAACATTTTTTCATATTTCTTTAATATCTTCTCATCCGGGAGTCCGTTTGAGTCGATTCAAAGTCCTACGAACTTCATTTTTTGCCCTCTTTCCTAGTATGAGTATAAAAGAGACAAATTTGTAAGTTTATGAAAATGATACTCAAATAGCTCTAAATACTCATCAACTACGCTCAAAATATGGACTAATCGGGCACCAAAATGTAATAATTTCACGCCTAATTATTGAATCAATCGGCCTGACTTTTGAACTCTTTCCGCTGCCCTTCTAACTATGGCTTCTAAGTAAGATAAACACAATTTTTATAAAAGCAACATAACAAGTCTTTAAACTTTCAGGGCTCACACATTTCCGCACTTGGGCATAAATAGATAGTTAGCCAATTTACTCTCTTCAGAGCAGTTAGTAGGTGTATTATCTATTCATTGCCTAACACTAAGACTCTGAGTTAAGAGGACTCAGTTTTGAAAAAGAAAGTAAAATTTGTAATACGTGTATTCCCCCCCATACACGTATTACTCAGACTTGTCCAGGACAAACAAGTGGTGTCAGAGCAGTGGTTCAAAAGACCACTGACTTTGAATACTAATAGTTTCAGAGGAGAAACTATTGGTGGTCACTGAATAGATTTAAGGTAGCATATTTTTTGATAACCTGCATCATAACTTCAAGGAGGCTCGAAGTTTCTTTGCTTGAATTCTCAGTCTCTAACTTTGTCTATTGGAGATTCAGGTTACTTGCACATTTGGATGCCATTCATGACCAGATGCCTCGAGTCATCAAGGACGACCCTATCAAGATCACCATTCCCAACTTCAGAGGACTAGGATATGATGATCAGCCCATTGGAGCACCAATTCTAAAGGACAGGAGCTAGCTCACCAATGATGAGATCAGGTGGATAGGACTGAACAACGTGGCCAATAATATCATTCTTCATACAGCATCGTTTGAGGAGTTAGCGAGGCTGATGCACTTAAAGACTGCAAAGGAGGTATGGGATGAGTTGAACCAAATGTGTGAGGGATCTGGGAAGATCAAGGAGAACAAGAGAAATATTGCTATTCAGAAGTTTGAGAGTTTCGAGATGCTGCCTGAGGAGACCATTGATCAAATGGAGTCAAGATTCATCAAGATGATGAATGAGTTGGTGCTACTAGGGAAGGAAGTCCCTAAGAGAGAAGTTGCTTCTAAAATCCTGAATGCTCTCCCTGAGAGATGGGATAACAGTGTTATCATGCTAAAAAACAATCAGGATATGAGCAACATTACTTCAGCCCTACTTTTCTCTAAGCTCAAAGCTTTAGAATTCGACCTGAACAAGAGAAAGAAGAAAGTAGTGGTTGAAGAGGAGAAAAAAGCTCCAGAGAAGAATGTGGCATTCAAAGCCAAGTCAGAACCTACAGAATCACCATCAAAGTCACTGATGGAAATTAGTAAAGAGAAACTCGCTGAGGAGTACAGTATGATGGCCAGACGATTTGAGAAATTGAATTCTAGGTTTGGTCGATACAAGAAATACTATCAGGATACAAGAGATAAGAAATCTGAGGGAAATCACAACCGTTCTAAAAGATATGAAGACCATAGGAACACTGACCAGAGACGCGATCGAGGTGAAGAAATGAGGTACTCTGACCCGAAACCTGATCTGAGGAGTTAGACTAGAGACGTGATCGTGATAATAAGTACTCTAGCAAGAATTAAAGCTCATCAAGACGGAGGGAACCTGACTCAAGAAGGAACCTGATTAGGCGTGAAATTGTTATGATTTGCAGCCCGATATGCCCATGTTTTGAGTAAATTTGATGAATATTTAGAGTCAATTGAGTACTATTTTCATAAAGTAATGAATTTGCCTCTTTGATGCTCATAGATGGATAGAGGGCAAAAAATGGAGTTCGTAGGACTTTGAATCGACTCAAACGAACTCCTGGATGAGAAGATATTGAAGAAATACGAAAAGTATCGGTTCGTACGAGCAAAAGTATCAATTGGCTCAAAGGAGGAGGTGCTCGAGTAAGCCTAAGTCGAGCACCTAGGCGCTCGAGCATGAAGGGGTCGAGTGCGAGGTGTGTTCTATTAATTGGGAGCGCTCGACCATGTTGGAGTTATATGTGAAAGTATACTTTTACTTTGTATAACTCATGCATTAAACACTTATTTTTGAGAATAAATCTTTTATCGCATTTGCTTTAGTTATGATTGAATGTTGAATATCTATTGCAAACCGTTTAATATATAGTACATGTTACATTGTAGTTAATGTGGTGATACCCGATCACGGAAGATCACATTAACAGTTTTCCTTGTAACTAAACGTACAAATTCACGACCCAGGTGGAATTGAACAATCCTCCGTGAAAGGACGATGTGTATATCTCAGATTGGCCTGTCTTGACCAAGAGATTGCACTAGCATATTTAGTATGTGTTGAAGAGGACCTACAGCGAGGATAAATTCTTCTGTTCTGAAATGTGAAGAATTAGACCTCAGTGGTTATTGATTTCTTAATCTCCGTCACTTAAATAGGACCGTGTGTGCTTAATGGTTATTGCTTTGATTCATGTTGGGTGAGAATCATCGTGACTTCAAACTTTGTATTTTGGGCAGTAATATTAATCATACGACGGTTGCTAAGATTTAATATGGAGAAATGCGTGCGAGTATGGCTCGTGTGATTAGTCCCCTTGGTGGGCTCAGAAGTTTTATCGTACCAAATCTTGCAAGTGAAGAATTAGTTTCTTCGGTACGGATAATAATGTTGAGCTGTCTTTACTCCAAGGTGAAAGATGTTAATTAATTTAGAGCTATTCAGAAGCTTAATTAATTAATGGACTTGATAATCTTAAACGCGGGAAATAATAACCGGGAGCCCATATTATCGTAATATGGATTAAGATGGATAGTGCAATATTAATTTATTAGTGTTACTAATTAATATTAATGGACTGAATTATATTGGGGCTCAATATTGAAATTCAGAAGTCCATTGGAGGTCCAATCTTGATTCTCCTTAAGGCCCCTCAAGTAGTCCAATAATGATAAGGTGATTAAAATAAAAAGAAAATATATCGCTGATTTTTGCCTATTGATTTAAAAAATTAGGAATTAGGAAGAGAAAAGATTTTGTTGATTTTCTTGGAAAGATATTATGGAAGATAAGTATTCTTGGAATACAAAATTATCTCATATATTCAAGAAGATCCAAATCTTGTGATTTTCTTCTTAAAATTTTTGAAAATAACTCCCTAATAAGGAGGGTGAGATTTTTGTGGAATATTTTATTTTGGAGAAAAGAATATATGGGATATATTCAAGATTTCTTAGAGACTAAGAAAAGATTTTCTCCAAGCCCAAAATATATGAAAATTTCGGCCCCTCCATATTATAAATAGGGGGTGATTATTTTATCCCCAAGAACATAATTCCATGTGTTGGAAAAATCAAGAGCATATATATTTTTCTTTTTCCTTAGTTATTTAAATTGCTTGAAAGTACTTCCCACCGGTGATCAAGCAAGGCGAAAGGGAAATACTTGAGAAGGTCTTTGGGTTGGTAGCACGTTCGTAATTGTCCCGTGATAATCAAAGGCCATATCTACGAGAGGTACATAGTCACATAATCTCTTAGTTTTTTCGCCATAGATTTTATGTGAATTAATTCAACTTGCATGATGATAAAATTGTTGTTGGAATTATTATTTGAATTAATTAGGATTAATTCATGCTAGTAATAATTGAATTTAAATTCGTATTTAAATTTCATCCCGAATAGATTCCGGGCACCCCTATTTTCCAAACAACTGGTATCAGAGCCACAATTTTCGGGCTCTAATCTTTAAATTGGAATTTAAATGGTTTGACATTAAATTGAAATTGAATAGTAGAATTGCTAGATCTTTTTTGCAGGTATTCTATTGTCATGGTTTTAATGTTATTTTTTTCATGCGTGTGAATTAATTATTTTAATTCGATTTGTTCGAATTCGTTTTTCTCGTGAGAAAATCCACGAGTAGATTAATTGTTTTTATTTTGATTTGATCATTGTTATAGACTAGTCTAAATCTAGTTTTATTTATTTTTTGTAAATAAATTGTAACCGGATCGAGGCGAAGACGGAAATGAAGAATTAAAGACGGCGTACCCGGACGGCGCATGTATGTGTGGCGCATGCATGGACATAAAATCATGCACAGGGTGAAAAACGAGAATGAACAGTGAAACTCGGTGCACGGCGTGCGCGAGGTGCACGACGCCGTGAACGACGGGTACTGACGCTGCACGGGCGCGCGCGAGGCCAGGCCTCTCGGCGCTCGGTGGCCGTGGCCGAGGGGCGCGCGGCCCACCTCCGTGGACCGACGCGCGCCGTATCTCGGGCCGTGTAATTTTTTTTTCTCATTCTCGATTTTTTTTATGATTTCAAACGTCGTCCCGAACCCCAAACGAAGTTGTTTTTGATGAAGTGTTGCTGTTTGAGTAGGAGCGTGTCGAGACGAACGATGGAAAGCAACAAGGATGATTTTTCGCATCAAGACGTGAAGAAATTAAACCGTGACAATTGAATTTGAGTGCTCCAATGTGTTTAATTTTGTTTTGATGGATGTTTTATTTCGTGCACTTATTATTATTTGTTAATATGTGTTTGCATGATTTTAATTGTCCAAGAAAAACCTTACTTTCGAAAATTACTAAGTATGTTTCTTTAATCGTAATTTTATTCCGGATATTAAAATTGGATTAATTTGGCTTCCATAATTTATTTATTTGTGAAGTCTTTTTGGAATACATTTCCCCCTCGGATCGGCCAAAAGGACGAATTTCACATGAATAAATTCCAAAAGGACGATTGTGGATTATTACTAGTGGCGGTATTCTCCCTCACCACGAGTGACTTGCTCAAAGCGAAATAATAATCCTGTATTGAATTATGGTTATTACTTAGGCATAAGAAATTGATATTAACTTACTCCCCTCGGAGTCCCTGTCAGTTTTTATGTGGTCAAAGTGGGAGCCAACTGTTAATTTTGAATTAAGGATTTGTAACTTTAAGTTTGTGATCCGCTTGAATGTGTTTAAATGTATAGACCATCCCTCGTGGCGCATTTAAATTGTTTCGAGATGTTGGCTGATGCATGATTATATTGTTTTAAGGTTTCAATATAATTGATGTGATCAAATTATGTGATAATTTCGTATTTTTCTAGATATTAATATGAATGTATGTTTTATTCTCATTTCATCATGTCGCAACCTTTTAATCTACTGTTTAATATACTTTAAGTTAACAAACTTTCTGGAGAGAATTATATCGATTGGAAATGTAATTTAAATTTTGTCCTTAGTGCACAAAAACACAATTGGGTTATTCACGTTAATATACCCGGCAAGCCTAATGATAAGTCAAGCAATGGGAAAAGGCAGTTTATGATTGGAAGCGTGACAATGAACACATGAAGTGCATCATCTTGACATCTCTGTCTGAGGATTTGAGGCGCATTCATGAGGACATTATATCCGCTGTCGAAATCATGGAAAGCCTTGAAGAGACGTTTTCACATCAGAAGCCCATGACTAATCAGTTCACCTAACATGACTCGGTCAAGTTGGAAATGGTGAAGGGAACGTCCGTGAGGGAGTACGTTCTCGAGATTATGGCATACCTTAACAAGTTGGAAGTACTTGGTGCGGATTTTGATGTCCCTTCTAAGGTAGATTTCATACTCCATTCTCTTCCGAAAAGCTTTGAGCAGTTTCAACTGAACTGTCAGATGAATGAATGGACAAGTCGTTTGCCCGAGCTCTTGTAAGCTTTAGTTTAGGTGGAGGTGATAATGGAGCACCAGTCTAGTGTTATGGTGGTTAATGGTCCGTCTACCTCTTTTGGTCCCAAGGGAGGGAAAAAGAGAAAGAGAACCAAAGGCCGGATCCAAGCAAATCCAATTATTGCAAAAGGCAAAGCCAAGGCTGGCATCCAAGGGGAAGTATTTTAACTGTGGTAAGAGAGGACATTGGAGGTCTGCCTATTCCAAGCCTAAAAGGCTAGGAAAGTTAG
Organism: Ballota nigra; assembly: GCA_947034835.1. Classification (NCBI taxonomy): domain Eukaryota; kingdom Viridiplantae; phylum Streptophyta; class Magnoliopsida; order Lamiales; family Lamiaceae; genus Ballota; species Ballota nigra. The sequence continues at coordinate 39,310,861 of OX344727.1, read as the reverse complement.
GTTGTTGGTCCCGGTACAAGACTGAGGAATACGTGTATGGGGGGGGGGAATACACGTATACCGATTTTTTCTTAAACTTAAACTGACTGAGTCCCCTTCACTCAGAGTGGTAAAGAACTAGGAGCTGATAATACACCCACTGACTACACTTGGTGCGGGTCAGTTGGCTAACTATCAGTTCAAGTTCAGTGCGGAAATGTTTGAGCCCTGATAGTTTAAAGTCCTGTTTAGTTTGCTTTCTGAAAACTTGTTTTACTCAAAACTTAGAAGTGTTTAGTAAGGCAGTGTTCTTTAGAAGATCAGGTTGATTGATTCAGACTTGATAAGCTTGAATGCAATGAATGAATAAGTAATATGGCAGGTATGCACAATGTCAAAGCAGTAAGAACACAAGGAGTTTAACGTGGTTCAGAGTCTCAAGCTCCTACGTCCACGGCCTGACTTAACAGGAAATCCACTCAAGGGATTCTTGTTTTTAACGTGCCAAGGTGCACCAAGACCAGTTACCTCACTGATCTATACAAACTCCTCTTACTATCACACTAACCGACTTACTCCCAACAAGCCTAACTTAGGGTTTTGGTTTCAGTTTGGATTCCAACTAAGTTGAGATTATCCTTACAAGGCAAGGCTGTGCTAAGGATTGGATAATCTCTCTAAGCTTAAGATAATTCTAATTAGCTCTTGGAATACAGAATAGCTCTCAGTTGCTAAGAAACACTTGGGAAATTTAGAAGGTTTCGAGTGTTTCTCTTAAAGGCTGAATGCTTTGATTGCTTGAGAGTTTTGAGTAATTTCTGGCTTGGAAATTTCCCGTAACCTTGAATGGGTTCAAGGCCTTCTGTATTTATAGGTGGTTTGAAAAACTATCCGTTGGAGAGATAGCCTTCTAGCCATCTATGTAGAGGGGCTTCAAACGGACATATCTCTATGCAGCAGCCGCCTTTGCATGGATTTGGTATTTGCATTTAATGCACATTAAATGCTTGCCCGTTGAATATGCAGTCTGAATTCAGTCTATGTGTCAGGTTCCGTACGTGCGTGTCCTCCTCGGATTGGTCCACGTCATCAGGTTGGTGAGAATGTCAGAACTTATTCCAGAGCTTCAGGCTTGTCTTATTAAGTTCATTTTGTCTTGAGCTCACCGGTCTTGTCCTGACGCTGAAATTCCTTTTGCATTGCTTGGCTCTACTCCAAGTCTTCCCATTTACTCAGTGACAACCTGTTCCCTTCAGGACTGAGTTAGTAATGACCTCAGGGTCATACTCTTCATCACTGACACTTACTCAGCCAGCTTAGAAGACTGCCATAAGTTCAGGATGGTGCTCTTCGTCTTCAGGCTCTGAGTCTTGATTGTCTCCAGTGAGTTCTCCTCTCACTGAGTACCTGTGAAGTGTAAAATGACTAAGTACTAATCCTAACCAAGACTAGCCTGACAAAGACAGATTAAGGCAATCATCTTTTCAGGGGCTTTTGGGATCTAAATCAAAACTGACAATGTCCCAACAATTTCCCCCTTTTTGATGATGCCAAAACACTGAAAAGATCCTCAAAACACTTAGAGGAAATAGGACAATCCTATCTATAAGATAAGACAGTGTTAGAGCAATTCTTGATAAAGTACAGAATTTAAACAAGCCAAAAAGACAATGAGTTTTTGTCTGTGGGCAAAAGTAATAGATTTCTTGATAGATGTGGAAACGATTACAATGAATCTAATCTATTACAAAGAAGCCTGTGAACACCTAGACTAATCTCATTTCAGGCTTGAGTCCATATCCTGCATAAACTCTTGCCTTTAGCTCGTCAAGTCTTCCAGGTTGGTTCACATATCCTTCAGTTCTAGCTATCTTCAAGACTTCCATCATTATGGCCTTAGTGTCATGCTTTAGAGTTCCAGGAATCAAGGGAGGAGCTCGAATGATGAACTCAGGAGCCTTCACTTGGACTTTAGCTGCCTCAGCCTCCTCCAAGATCTTCTGAAATAGCTCAGGATGATTGTCCATCATATAGTCAGTGAAGTGGGCATCAATATCGTCAGTGTCGCCCCACTTCTTCACAACAAACCATAGCCTGACAAATTCATCCCTTGCATCAGTCCAAAACTCCTTTAAAGTCTCTGAGACGAACTCATCAACAAAAGCTTCCCTTGCTCCTGATTCTGGCCTACTGACTTGAAGAATTGTTGCCTTCCTAACTGTTGGCTTCTTTCTGTACTTCCTTGGCTCAGGCTTCGCCTTCTTCCTCCTTAGCAAGCTGATCACTGCATCATCTAGTTCACGTTGTTGAAGCTCAGTGATATCCGTCAGCTTTTCAACCTTCTTCTCCAAAATGCGCATCTTCTCCTTCTGAGCAATTTCAGCTCTGCGCATAGCCTCAGTCTTTTCAGGTTGATCTCCCCATGCTTCAGCACATAGCTCCGCAACTAACTCACCTGAGTAAGTGATGGGATTCTTCCTTGAGCTCATGGGTGATGATCTTTGGACTGGCTCAGGTTGTTGCTTTGAAGGTTCATTAGCCTTTGCCTTTGTTGCCTCCTCCCTCAGCTTGGCAACTAATTGTTCTCCTTCCTTCTCCACTGCCGCTAACCTAGCTGACTTTCTTATCCTTAGAATGTTTCCATCAGGATTGGCTTCAGGATCAGCTAGGACGATCTCTCCTTGACTAACTGCCTCAGATGCCTCAGGGCGGGATCTTTTCTTCTTCTTTTCCCCCTTTTTGGCATCATCATTGGCCTCAGATGGGAATGCGTCAGATCCGCTGTTGATTACGAAGGAAGCTAGGGAATGGACATCATTGATTCCCTCCTTCAATAACTCAACTCCCATTGAAATCCCAGTCCCTGCAAAGGATACGGAACTGATGGCAGCATTGACTTTCTTCTCAAAGACCTCCATAGAGAGTTGGAGACTTTGTTCAGCCTTGGTGATCCTTTCTTCCACCTTCGAGGACTCACCGCTGACTCTGCTAACCTCAGTCAGTATCTTCACAGACTCCTCAGTGGCTTTAGCCAAAATGTCCGCCACTGATTGAGATGTGCGATCCAGCTTCCCTGACTCCAGCTCCAACTTGGACGCTGAGTCCTCCAAGGCCTGAGTGACAATAGCTCCAGTCTGAACTGCAAGCCTGTCCACTGCCTGATTCATCTTTTCGTCCCTGATCGCATCTCTCTCTTCAAGTTTCTTGAGAGTGTCCCTGAGCATCTTCTTTGTGCGCTTCCTCTCATTCTTCACTGACTTGGCCGTGTCAGTCATTGTGCGCTTTAACAAGATCAGCTCCCTGTTGGCAAGGGTGTTGTAAGCTGACTTTGTCCACCTGATGTGTTTCGCCAGGGCTTTGGAGTCTTCATCTTTTTCAGCACGTAGCCTCATTACTTCCTCCTGAAGTTCAACTAGATTTTCCGAGGTTTTCTCCTGTTTGACCTCCACTATGCTTGTAAACTCAGCACGGCCGACCCCGGTTATGACCACATCTTCATCATCAGCGGCCTCCTCAGTGATTGGCTGCTTTCCCTTGTCAGCCCCTGCAGCATCAGTCCCTTCTTCAAGGTACACTGAAGGCAGTTGTGAAGTAGTCATAGCCGCCTCCTCAGGCTCAGCTAAGCTAACTTGAACCTTAGGAACTTGTCCTTCGGAACTGAGAGTCTCCTTGAATGCCTCAACATCTTCCTCTCGTGTCTCAGGGTAGGGAATCCCTTCATCGACAGATGTCTCATTGGCAGCTGAGATGTTCACAACATCCTCAGCCACTGGTCCATCCTTGGCACCAGTGTTCTTGTCACCTTCCCCCTGAGCCTGAGGCTCAGAGTCCATCTCATCAACTTCCCTTGCAGTTTCTTCCACTGCCTTTTCCACAGCTCCACCTTGAGCGTCATCATCCTCCTCATCATCCTCCTTCTCTTCAACGGAGAGAAGATCAGCCTTGCTTTTGGCCATCATTTCAGCCACAAGCTTCTTCAGGTTGTCGAAGTTCAAAAGTTGAAGCCAGCTTGTCAGGCCAAAGAATGAGCAGATCTTGGCCTCCTCCGTCTCCCAATGTTCCCAGCCGCGTGCGTCTACTAGCATATGTTGCTCCTGCATGTTTGATTGTTTAAAGTCCAACCAAACTTTGAGCTCCACCACATATGCCAGCAATTCAGTGTATTTGTACAGCCCAGGCCAGCACTTTCCTGCCCACTCCGTGGCATTCCCCCTGAGTGTATTCTCCAGTATACCTCCCGCCATGTGCTCATCCAGCTCCTCCTCCTCTATTTCAAGGAACACATCCTCTCCTGTTGAAATAGATTTGGGACAGTCTTTGGAATTGGGGTATGAGGGAAAATCTGAAGGGTTGGGAAGGTTTGGCTCGGCTAACTGGTCAGGCTCAATTGTAAGTGAGGTTGATGGCACTGAGTCAGTAGGGTAGTTTGGCTCTGAAGGTTGGGGGAGTTGGGGAGTTTGAGGTGTGGGTCAGGGATGGAAGGTGTTTGGGTTTCAGGATGCGAGGGTGTTTGTGTGGATGCTGTCTCAGGCTGCAATGACTCAGCCGTCTCGACAGTCTTTCTCACCTCCTCTAAGTCAGAGGCTCCAGGAGAGCTTGACTTCTCCCTCTCACTCAATTCAGGGAGTTTCTTAGCAGGAGACTTCTTTACTCCCCTCCTAAGTCTCTTCAGGGGCCTCTTTCCCTGAGCGCCCTCTATACTGACGTCATCATCAGTTCCCTCAGCCTCAGTCCCGGCCTTCTTGGGATCTGACTCAGTCCCTGTCTTCGTGCTCTTCCCTGACAGCACGATTTTCACCCTCCTCTCCTTCTTCTCAGCCGCGCCCACATCAGGATGCTCCACCTCCTCAGCAACAGCCTTCTCAGCCTCCTTACTCCTCTCAAGGAGCTCATCCACCTTTTCAATGAGGCTGGTTGCCACTCTCTTGGCCGTCCCAGCTGGCTTTCTGGCCTGACCCTTTGCTTTCGCATTGGGATCAGTCAGCCCTAGCACTGAATAGGTGTCACTCAGTGATGAAAACATGACCTTCTTTGAGGAAAGGTTGTCCTCAAAGTCAAAAGTGTACCCATGGCACGCATGAGCAATTAGCATGGACAATCTTGTGCCAAATGGCAAGATGGCACTGACAGATATGTGCTTTTTCTTCTCGTCACGCGTGATCTTGTCCAATCCCGCCTGATGGAGTTGATCGAGGAAGAACTGCTCCCAGTTCGCTTCCACTCCATCAGCGATTGCTCCCATGAGCCTCAACTTGGGCAGACTCAACTGCTCGTGAGAGCCAGTTGCTCCCATCACCATCTTGGACACCAAGTCCACCAGAGCCCTGTACTCCGGCTTCAGAGTGCTCTTGTTCTGACGGGCCCTGAACTCCGAAGACCCTGACTTGGTCCATTTCCCAAGGAATTCTCCCTCCGAGTTTTCCTTGTAAATCCTGGGGTTGATGCCAGAGGATGGCAGCTTGAAGACTTCCCTCACCGCCTGCCTGAGATCAATGGTGACCACCTCCGAGTCGTAGAGAGGCTCTCCGTCGCTATTCTTTTCCCCCGTCGGCTTTAGCGCAGTCACCTTGGTGCAGACTTCACCCTTCCGCAAGAACATGTTCAAATAAGCTTCCACCACGGTTCTTGGGAGCACAGAAGAGGGGCGGGTGGTGAAGTATGTTTCCAACCCGGCGTCGGAAATCCATTTAAAAACGGGTTTGATTTCCTTAACCGTTAGACAGATACCTTCCATGGAGATGACTTGCTCCATGTGTACCAGCCTCTTCTCAACAACATCGACGATCTTGTCGGTTGTCCAGTCGGAATCAAGGAATGCCATTGTGTTTTGAGAAAGAGGTTTTAGAAATTCTGTGTTTGAGCGAGAGAAACTCAGTGTGCAAATTGTGCGTTGTGTTTGCGTAAAGACCTCAAATGACACCCTTGATTGATAAGACTAAGTCAGTTACTCAAACGTGGGGTTGAGATTGATTCCTGAATTCGAAAGGTTTTGAAATGAGAGGCCAGGATTAATCTCAGTTTTAATTGAAACCCCAAGTCAGTCACATTCCGTATAACACGGACACGTATATGAAAAAGTAACTTTGACATTAAATGCTCCGTGCGCGTGGGTTTAAATATAAAAAGGCGCGCTTTTAATGATAACGGAATGCATTTAATAAAGATTTTCAGGACGAATGACTCAGGGAGACGCTTGAGATTCACAAGAGTCAGGTTAGAACCCATACCTGTCAGGGAGACATTGTAGCACCCTGATACCTCGCTGAGTCGAGTCTGGCCTGAGTTCCCTTAGAGCCCTACACTGACTGCTCTCCCGGATCTAAAAGTCCCAATTCCACTGATAGTTCCATAAACCTTGCTTCTGCCAAGGGCTTAGTCAAGATGTCAGCTCTTTGCCTATCAGTGTGAATCTTTTCCATCCTAATATCTTTCTTTTCCACATGATCTCGAATGAAGTGGTGTCTAATATCCACATGCTTGCACCTTGTGTGAAGCACTGGGTTCTGAGTGATTGCTATTGCACTATTGTTATCACAATAGATTGGAACCTGATTAGCAAATACTTGGTAGTCCCTCAACTGTTGCCTCAACCATAGGATTTGAGCACAACAACTCCCTGCAGCCATATACTCAGCCTCAGTTGTGGATGTTGCCACTGAATTCTGCTTCTTACTAAACCACGAGATCAACTTACTTCCCAAAAACTGACATGTCCCTGAGGTTGATTTCCTATCAATCCTACAACCTCCATAGTCTGCATCTGAATACCCTGTCAGTTCAAGGTTGTCATCTGAAGGATACCATAGTCCCATATTAACTGTCCTTTTCAAATACTTAAGTATCCTCTTAGCAGCCTCCAAATGACTTCTCTTGGGATCAGACTGATACCTAGCACACACACCAACTGCAAACGTAATGTCAGGCCTACTTGCAGTCAGGTACAGTAAAGAACCTATCAGCCCACGATACTCAGTCTGATTCACTGAAGTCCCTTCAGTGTCAGGATCCATCTTCCAATTGGTGTTCATTGGGATCCTGGCTGGATTGCTGTTTTGAACACCAAACTTATGAATCAAGTCTCTTGTATACTCGGCCTGATTAATGAATATACCTTGATCAGTCTGCTTGACCTGCAATCCTAAGAAAAAGTTCATCTCTCCCATCATTGACATCTCAAATTTACCAGTCATCAGTTTAGAGAATTTCTCACATAACTGCTGATTTGGTGATCCAAATATTATGTCATCCACATAAATTTGGACCAGGAGAATGTCATCACCTTCAGTGATCCTGAACAAAGTCCTATCCACTGTTCCCTTCTTGAACCCATGATCAGTCAGGAATTGAGAGAGGGTATCATACCAAGCTCTTGGTGCTTGCTTAAGTCCATAGAGTGCTTTCTTCAAATGGTATACTCTATCTCCAACCTCAAACCCGGGAGGTTGTTCAACATATACCTCTTCATTGAGTACACCATTCAGGAATGCACTCTTGACATCCATTTGATACACCTTGAACTTCTTATATGTCGCATAGGCAAGGAACAACCTGATAGCTTCCAATCTAGCCACTGGAGCAAAAGTCTCATCATAGTCTATTCCTTCAGACTGACAATACCCTTTTGCAACCAGTCTAGCCTTGTTCCTTACCACAACACCATTCTCATCCTTCTTGTTCTTAAAGACCCACTTGGTACCAATCACACCTTGATGCCTAGGTCTATCTACCAGTTCCCAAACCTGATTCCTTGTGAACTGATTCAACTCCTCTTGCATGGCAATGATCCAGTTCGAGTCAGTGAGAGCTTCTTCAATGTTCTGAGGCTCTTGCTCAGAGAGAAAGCAACAGAACAATGCACTCTCACCATGAAACCGTCTGGTCCTGACTCCCTCAGTTGGATCACCAATAATTTGATCAATGGGATGATCTTCTAACCATGTTCTTTTGCCAGGAGTTGTTCCTGAAGTACCTGCAATGTTAGTGTCTACAGGCTCATAAAATTCAGGAAATTGAACAGAAGGGGATGATCCTGAGTCTATACCGAAGGGATTAACAAGTTCAATGTCAGGGACATTGATTCCCCCTTGATGAGGTGACTCAGGAGCCGTCTCAGCTGCAACAGCATCTTCATAGACGGTACTTACCTCAGGTTGAGCCTGTTCCTCTGTCTGAGGCTCAACCATCCCTGATGTGCTGGGTTTAGGAGTGGCACTTGGTTCATCATCCTGATCGTCATCATCATCCCATCTGGGAATTGGCACAGTCTTGATCTTGGAATCAGGTTGACTCTTCAAGCTCAGCCTTGTCACACTCCTCGTGACCTCCTCAGTGTCAGGATTCAGCACCTTTGCCCTAGACTCATTAGCAGATTCATCAAAGACAACATGAGGTGATTCTTCCACAACAAGGGTCCTACAATTGTAAACCCTGAAGGCTTTGCTAATTTCAGAATATCCCAAGAATATTCCTTCATCAGATTTGCTATCAAAAGCTTTCAACTGGGTTTTCCCATTGTTGAGGATGAAGCACTTACAACCAAACACATGAAAGTAAGAAATACGAGGTTTTCTTTTGTTCCATGTCTCATATGGGGTCTGAGCATGTTGCTTGTTCAGCATGGATCTGTTCTGAGTGTAGCATGCAGTGTTGATTGCCTCAGCCCAAAACTTCTTGGGCAATCCTGACTCAGCCAGCATGGTCCTTGCAGCTTCCTTCAGTGTCCGATTCCTCCTTTCAGCGACACCATTCTGTTGTGGGGTTCTAGCTGCAGAAGTCTCATGAGCTATACCAAGTTCATTACAAAAGTCAGAAATATATGAATTTATAAACTCAGTGCCCTTGTCAGATCTGATCTTGGTAATGGACTGATTTTTCTCATTGCTGAGTCTTCTGAGCAACTCTGGAAGCTTCACCTGTGTTTCCTTCTTATTTAACAGGAAAATAACCCAAGTATATCTAGAATAATCATCAATAACCACAAGGGTATATTTTCTACCATTCATACTCACAGGTGTTATGGGACCAAATAGATCCATGTGCAGAAGCTGAAGTATCCTGTCAGTGGAGTAAGAAGCCTTTTCTTTGAATGACGCTCTGACTTGCTTCCCTTCCTGACAGGCTTTGCACACGTGATCTTTGCTAAAAACTTCATTAGGGAGACCATCAACAAGTGACTGTCTAGAAATTTTGTTAAGAATCTTGAAGTTCAGGTGGCTTAATCTTTTATGCCATAACCAACTGAGCTCTAGAGAGCTTTTAGCAACAAGACAAGTATTAGGAATAGTGCTGCTCCAATCAGCGAGATAAACGTTACCTTTCCTTATACCTGATAGAAGCACTTGTGTTGATTTGTCCTTGACTGAACATTTATTCGATGAGAACTCAACACTGAACCCTTTGTCACAGAATTGACTTACTGACAGCAGGTTATGCTTCAGTCCTTCCACAAAGGACACATTTTCCACTCTTACTGTACCTATAATTAGAACACCAAAACCCTTAGTAACACCTTTTGAGTTATCACCAAAGGTTACCTGTGGACCATCTTTAGCCTGATACTCTTGGAGAAGACTCTTCATTCCAGTCATGTGCCTTGAGCAACCACTGTCTAGGTACCAAACAGCTTTGATTGAGTCTTCTCTCCTCTTGTTGTGATCCACAGCCGCCTGTAAGCAAATCAGGCTTTAGGTACCCATTGGGTGTTGGGTCCTATTGTGTCAGCTGTACCTTTCGGGATCCAGACTTGCTTCACAACCCTGATTGCCTCAGAGTGGTGAATCTGTCTCCCTGAAACATCGACATACACAACTTTCTTCTTCTTAGCCTGAGAGGAAGATGGTGTATGGGTGCTAGACTTAGGCTTCGCAGGAGCCTGAGTGGATGCCTTTTGGGCTGGCCTCCTGTTCTTCCTAGGTCTGGGTGCAGCAGGTCTTGGGCCTTGTTTTTGATAAGGGCCCTGATTTCTATTCCCCCTAGGCAAGTGAGGGAAAGGAAAGCAGTTTAAGGCCTCAGGATGCCAAAACCACGGGGGTGTCATCATATTTGGCCTTCCCTGATTGTATTGCCAAGCATGATGGTACCCTCGCTGACCAGTCTGAGGGCTCTTGGCCTGAGTCTTTCTCTGCTTTCGCTGAGGTTTTCCCTGGCCTGAGCTCTCAGGGGCTTCCGCAGGTTGCTTTGCCTTTCCCTTGGGTTTTGGCTTAGCTACCTTAGGAGCAACCCTGACTGTGTCAATGGTTTCCTTGCCCTTATCAGTTTGACGGGCCTGGAGCACAACCTTAGGTGCACTCTGGCCTGTCTGAACAAATACCCTCTCAGTGTTGCTCCCTGAAGCAACATGAGACTGACCTTGTGAGGATTTCTCAGGAACATATCCAAGTCCCTTTTTCTTGTTCCCAAGTATCTGGTTGCTATTTATTTCCTCTCTAGCCACTGAGGATTTATTCATTGCTGCAACCTTTTTCTTGAGAGAGTCCTCACTCTTTTTCAGGATTTCATGTCTGGTAAAGAGGTCATCAAACTTACTCTTAAGTGCTTTCAGCTCTTCCTTCCTGACCAGCTCTTCCTCAGCCAGTTCCTTCAGAATTTTCTCTCTTGGGAGACGCTCAGAATTGATCATGTCAATTTCCTGAGTTAGTCTCACAATCTGAGCTGATTCTTTGAGATCAGACTGAGTGAGTTGTTCATTCAGGTTTTGAACTTCAGTACTCAATTTCTTGTTCTCCTCTACCAAGAAGACATTAGTTTCCTGCAGTCTGGAGAAATCAACCATCAATTGATCAAGACAGATCTGAAGGTTCATTTCTCTAACTGACTCTGAGCTGAGCTCAGGATTTTGACCAGTGTAAGAAGCACAAACAAAATTTGATGTTACCTCAGGCTCATCCCTAGCCATTAGGCAGACATCATCGTACTCATCATCCGAGAAGAGTTCAGGTGACCTTTCAGTGGGGCCATCAGAGTCTGTTGCATCCTCAGCCACCATAGCCCTCCGATCAGCAGATCTTAGATCCCTCGTGGCTCTCCTTTCCTCTCTCTCCCTAGCACTCAGCTCCGGGCAATCGTACTGATAGTGACCAATCTTGTTACAGTTGTAACATGCTACCTGCTCACTTATTCTTTCTTTTCTCGGTTCAGGGTTCCTCCTTGAGTCAGGTTCCCTGGTTCTTGGTGAGCTTTCAGCCTTAGTTGGATATCTATCATCGCGAGTACGTCTCTGTTCGTCTCTTCTTTCAGTTTTTGGTTCAGAATATCTCCTTTCATCACCACGTTCTCTCCTCTGGTCAGTGTTCCTTCGCTCCTCATATCTCCTCGAGCTTTGGTGGGTTCCTTCAGGTTTCCTGTCACGTGAGTCCTGATAAAACTTTTTATAGCGACCAAACCTGGAATTGAGCTTGTCAAATCGTCTGGCCATCAGGCTGTACTCCTCAGCGAGTTCTTCCCTGCTCATCTCCATCAGTGACTTTGATGAAGAATTTGATGAGGGCTCAACAGGTTCAGACCTGGCCTTGAACGCCACACTTTTCTCAGGAGTTTTCTCCTTCCCTTCCTCTTCTGACTGAACTTTCTTCTTTCTTTTGTTAAGATCAAATTCAAGCGCTTTTAGCTCTGAAAAAAGTAAAGCAGAAGTTATGTTACTCATATCCTGAGTGTTCTTAAGCATAATTACACTGTTGTCCCATCTCTCAGGAAGGGCATTCAGGATTTTTGAAGCAACATCTCTCCTTGGGACATCCTTGTTCAACATCACCAACTCATTCATCAACTTGATGAATCTAGACTCCATCTGATCTATGCTCTCATCAGGCAGCATCTCGAATGCTTCGAATTTCTGAATGGCAATATTCCTCTTGTTCTCCTTTATCTTTTCTGACCCTTCGCACATCCTGGTCAGCTCATCCCAGACCTCCTTTGCCGTTTTTAGGTTCATCAGCCTGGCTGACTCCTCGAAAGGCACCGTATGCAAGATGATGTTTCTGGCGACGTTGTCAAGCCCCACCATCTTGATTTCATCGTTGGTCATGTCTTTCCTCTCCTTAGGAACCTGCACGCCAATCGCAAGATCATCGTATCCCAGTCCTCTGACGTTAGGAATAGTGATCTTGATCGGTCCTTCCCTGAGCACACGCGGCATCTGGTCATGGATGGCATCTAGGTGTGCCTCTAGTCTGAACTTCCAATAGACAAAGTTAGATACAGAGAATTCAGGTAACGAAGCTTCAAGTCTCCTTGAAGTCATGATGATGATGCAAGTTTTGTGAAAAGCAAACTCAGATCTGTTCAGTGACCACCAACAGTTTCTCCTCTGAAACTATTAGTATTCAAAGTCAGTGGTCTTTCGAACCACTGCTCTGATACCACTTGTTGGTCCCGGTACAAGACTGAGGAATACGTGTATGGGGGGGGAATACACGTATACCGATTTTTTCTTAAACTTAAACTGACTGAGTCCCCTTCACTCAGAGTGGTAAAGAACTAGGAGCTGATAATACACCCACTGACTACACTTGGTGCGGGTCAGTTGGCTAACTATCAGTTCAAGTTCAGTGCGGAAATGTTTGAGCCCTGATAGTTTAAAGTCCTGTTTAGTTTGCTTTCTGAAAACTTGTTTTACTCAAAACTTAGAAGTGTTTAGTAAGGCAGTGTTCTTTAGAAGATCAGGTTGATTGATTCAGACTTGATAAGCTTGAATGCAATGAATGAATAAGTAATATGGCAGGTATGCACAATGTCAAAGCAGTAAGAACACAAGGAGTTTAACGTGGTTCAGAGTCTCAAGCTCCTACGTCCACGGCCTGACTTAACAGGAAATCCACTCAAGGGATTCTTGTTTTTAACGTGCCAAGGTGCACCAAGACCAGTTACCTCACTGATCTATACAAACTCCTCTTACTATCACACTAACCGACTTACTCCCAACAAGCCTAACTTAGGGTTTTGGTTTCAGTTTGGATTCCAACTAAGTTGAGATTATCCTTACAAGGCAAGGCTGTGCTAAGGATTGGATAATCTCTCTAAGCTTAAGATAATTCTAATTAGCTCTTGGAATACAGAATAGCTCTCAGTTGCTAAGAAACACTTGGGAAATTTAGAAGGTTTCGAGTGTTTCTCTTAAAGGCTGAATGCTTTGATTGCTTGAGAGTTTTGAGTAATTTCTGGCTTGGAAATTTCCCGTAACCTTGAATGGGTTCAAGGCCTTCTGTATTTATAGGTGGTTTGAAAAACTATCCGTTGGAGAGATAGCCTTCTAGCCATCTATGTAGAGGGGCTTCAAACGGACATATCTCTATGCAGCAGCCGCCTTTGCATGGATTTGGTATTTGCATTTAATGCACATTAAATGCTTGCCCGTTGAATATGCAGTCTGAATTCAGTCTATGTGTCAGGTTCCGTACGTGCGTGTCCTCCTCGGATTGGTCCACGTCATCAGGTTGGTGAGAATGTCAGAACTTATTCCAGAGCTTCAGGCTTGTCTTATTAAGTTCATTTTGTCTTGAGCTCACCGGTCTTGTCCTGACGCTGAAATTCCTTTTGCATTGCTTGGCTCTACTCCAAGTCTTCCCATTTACTCAGTGACAACCTGTTCCCTTCAGGACTGAGTTAGTAATGACCTCAGGGTCATACTCTTCATCACTGACACTTACTCAGCCAGCTTAGAAGACTGCCATAAGTTCAGGATGGTGCTCTTCGTCTTCAGGCTCTGAGTCTTGATTGTCTCCAGTGAGTTCTCCTCTCACTGAGTACCTGTGAAGTGTAAAATGACTAAGTACTAATCCTAACCAAGACTAGCCTGACAAAGACAGATTAAGGCAATCATCTTTTCAGGGGCTTTTGGGATCTAAATCAAAACTGACAATGTCCCAACATAGGTAATTCACACGCCTTAATCGTCGAAACTTGTGCAGTGGCGTATGCTGTCCATTCGTGGATAGTGGATACGAGAGCCGCTGATCACATTTGTTTCATTTTGCATAGGTTCAAGCTAACCCGATGATTTAGAGGAAGTGAGATCCCCATCACACCGGGAAATGCTACGAGAGTGGCAGCTGAAGCTGTGGGAGAAGTGCACCTATCTTGTGAAGATAGAGTTATGGTCTTGAGAGACGTTTTTCATATTCCTAGTTTAGAAAGAACTCAACCTTCAGTTTCTAAACTGTTTTGAAGAGATACTCAGTTTCTTTTAATAAGGATGTTATTATTTCTTGAAACGATGAGTTTATCTATTCCAGAACATTTTTAGATGATCTTTATACCATTAATTGGGCACACCACTCATAAATTGAATCTAATAACACATCGACTATTTCAAGTTATAAAAGGAAGCATTCTTTCTGATATGAACGAAATACTTCTTTGGCATTTTAGATTAGGTCATATTAATCTAATACAAAGATTGGTGAAAGACGGATCCTTGGAGTTTCTTCAAGTTGAACCGTTTCCAACTTGCGAATTCTGTTTAGAGGGTAAAATGACCAAGAGGGCATTTGGAGCCAAGGGGAAAGAAGCCATGGAAGTGTTGGAACTCGTTCATACCGATATGTGTGGTCCAATGACGATCATAGCTTGAAAGGGGTATGAGTATTTTGTAACTTTTGGTGACAATTACTGGGGATATGGATACATCTACCTTATGTCGCATAGGGAAAGAAGTTTCAAGTTTCTACGATCCGATCGTGGAGGCGAATACCTCAGCAATGAATTCTTGAACTACCTATCGGACGAAGGGATTGTATCCCAGTTAACCGCACCGGGAACCCCTCAATAGAACAGTGTGGCGGAATGAAGAAACCAGACTCTTTTAGAAATGGTCAGATCTATGATGAGTTATTCAGATTTACCCAAATCGTTTTGGGGTAACGCCTTGGAAATGGAGGCTTACATTCTAAACTTGGTGCCATCCAAATCGCTTCCAAAAACCCCGATAGAATTGTGGACCGGGCGCAAGCCCAGTCTGAGACATATTCGGATATGGGGGTGTTCGGCATACGTGCTAGACAAGGAAGTCGGTAAATTGGATCCACGTTCGGAATTAAGGTTGTTTATAGGATATCCCATGGGAACGAAGGGGTGTATGTTCTATAGTCCCAAGGATCAAAAGACCGTGTTTTGTACACACTTTAAATTCTTGGAAAAAGACTATAGGTACAATAGAAAGCCTAGAAGTGAGATTACCTTAGGCGAATAAAGAGGACAAACTCCTATACCAAGTGTACAAGATGATATACCAATCGTCACACCTTCACAACTGGAACCCCATCGCAGTGGGAGGTTTGTTAGATAACCCAAGAGTTTCATGGGAATAGGAGAATCTTCGGATTTGATTCTCAGTGATGAATCAGGCCTATGGACTTACGACGAGACAATCTAAGATAAAGATGCAGATTCATGGCAAACCGCAATGGAAGCCGAGATGGGTTCGATGGATCATAATCAAGTGTGGGAGTTGGTCGAACCACCCAGTGGGGTAAAACCCATTGGATGCAAGTGGGTATACAAGAGGAAAAGAGAACCGGACGGAAGGGTTAAGACCTTCAAGGCAAGACTAGTAGCAAAAGGGTATACTCAGAAAGAATGGATCGATTATGAGGAAACCTTTTTTCTCCTGTGGCTATGCTTAAGTCCATCTGCATTCTCTTGTCAATCGCTGCGCACCTAGATTACGAGATCTGGCAAATGTATGTCAAGACGGCTTTCCTTAACGGAAGTCTTGACGGGTTACATATCTATATGCAACAACCCAAAGGTTTCATTGAAAAAAGCTAAGAGCACCTCGTATGCAAGCTTAAGAGATCCATTTATGGACTTAAGCAATCATCGCGTACTTGGAACCAGTGTTTTGATCAAGTGATTAAGTCTTATGGGTTTGATAAAAAAGAGTTCGAAAGTTGTGTGTATAAAAAGTATGATGGAACTGCAGTGGTATTCTTAGTATTATACGTAGATGATATTCTGCTCATTGGAAACAATGTAAAGGTATTGTCAGACGTAAGGGTATGGCTGTCAAAATAATTTGATATGAAGGACTTAGGGGAAGCCGGTCACATCCTTGGGATCAAAATCACTCGTGATCGCAAGAAGAGGATGTTGGGCAAGTTTCATACAAAGATACTGTTTTGAAGCATTTCGGCATGCAAGATTCCAAGAAAGGTTTTGTACCTTTTAGGCACAGAATCCATCTATCAAAAGAAAGAGGCCCTAAGATGCATATGGAGATAGATGACATGAAAGGCGTTCCGTACGCTTCGGGCATAGGAAGTCTTATGTATGCAATGTTGTGTACGAGACCAGATATCTGCTTTTACATCGGGCATGATAGCAAGATATCAAAGTAACCCCAGGAAAGCTTATTGCACTGCAATTAAATGCATTCTGTAGTTTATGAAAAGAACTACCGATGGAATGCTGATTTAACAGTCAGACAGTCTAATTCCCATGGGATGCACAGACTCAAATTTCCAATCAGATATAGAATCTAGAAAATCTACCTCGGGTAGTGTGTTTTGCATGGGAGAAGGTGCCATGACATGGAGAAGCAATTAGCAAAAATGCATCACCGATTTGACCATGAAAGCCGAATAAGTAACTGCATGTGAAGCAGCGAAAGAAGCGGTTTGGCTCAAGAACTTCTTAGTGGACTTGGACATTGTTCCGAATTTGCCCAGCACAATCACTGTCTTTGTGATAATGCCGGAGCAGTTGCAAATTCAAAGGAACCGAGAGCTCACAAGGCCAGCAAACACATTGAAAGAAAATACCATCTTATACGAGAAATCATTAAGAGAGGAGATAAAGAGGTGGCAAAGATAAACGTCGGAGGACAACCTAGTACATCCATTAAAAAAGGGTCTGCCTCAGAGTACATTCAAGAGACATGTGGATGGAATGGGAGTTAAGACTATTTGCCAATCTGCTTTAAGTATAAGTGGGAGAAATTATTAGGTTAGTGTAGGTTGACATGAGATGTCACGTAGAACTACTATACTAGACATGCATGATGTATACTAAAAAACAGACTTTAAGTATAAGTGAGAGATTGTTGGAGTTATACGTGAAAGTATGCTTTTACTTTGTATAACTCATGTATTAAACACTTATTTATGAGAATAAATCTTTTATCGCATTTGCTTTAGTTATGATTGAATGTTGAATATCTATTGTAAACCGTTCAATATATAGTACATGTTACATTGTAGTTAATGTGGTGATACCCGATCACGGAAGATCACATTAACAGTTTTCCTTGTAACTAAACGTACA
Organism: Ballota nigra; assembly: GCA_947034835.1. Classification (NCBI taxonomy): domain Eukaryota; kingdom Viridiplantae; phylum Streptophyta; class Magnoliopsida; order Lamiales; family Lamiaceae; genus Ballota; species Ballota nigra. The sequence goes on along the minus strand of OX344727.1, from coordinate 39,293,626 downwards.
AATTCACAATCCAGGTGGAATTGAATAATCCTCCGTGAAAGGTCGATGTGTATATCTCAGATTGGCCTTTCTTGACCAAGAGATTGCACTAGCACATTTAGTATGTGTTGAAGAGGACATACAGCGAGGATAAATTCTTCTGTTCTGAAATGTGAAGAATTAGACCTCAGTGGTTATTGATTTCTTAATCTCCGTCACTTAAATAGGATTGTGTGTGCTTAATGGTTACTACTTTAATTCATGTTGGGTGAGAATCATCGTGACTTCGAACTTTCTGTTTTGGGCAGTAATATTAATCATACGACGGTTGCTAAGATTTAATACGGAGAAACGCGTGCGAGTACGGCTCGTGTGATTAGTCCTCTTGGTGGGCTCAGAAGTTTTATCGTACCAAATCTTGCAAGTGAAGAATTAGTTTCTTTGGTACAGATAATAATGCTGAGCTGTCTTTACTCTAAGGTGAAAGATGTTAATTAATTTAGAGCTATTCAGAAGCTTAATTAATTAATGGACTTGATAATCTTAAATGCGGGAAATAATAACCGGGAGCCCATATTATCGTAATATGGATTAAGATAGATAGTGCAATATTAATTTATTAGTGGTACTAATTAATATTAATGGACTGAATTATATTGGGGCTCAATATTGAAATTCAGAAGTCCATTGGAGGTCCAATCTTAATTCTCCTTAAGGCCCCTCAAGTAGTCCAATAATGATAAGGTGATTAAAATAAAAAGAAAATATATCGCTGATTTTTACCTATTAATTTCAAAAATTAGGAATTAGGAAGAGAAAAGATTTTGTTGATTTTCTTGGAAAGATATTATGGAAGATAAGTATTCTTGGAATACAAAATTATCTCATATATTCAAGAAGATCCAAATCTTGTGATTTTCTTCTTAAAATTTTCGAAAATAACTCCTTAATAAGGAGGGTGAGATTTTTGTGGAATATTTTAATTTGGAGAAAAGAATATATGGGATATATTCAAGATTTATTAGAGACTAAGAAAAGATTTTCTCCAAGCCCAAAATATGTGAAAATTTCGGCCCCTCCATATTATAAATAGGGGGTGATTGTTTCATCCCCAAGAACATAATTCTATGTGTTGGAAAAATCAAGAGCATATATATATTTTTCTTTTTCCTTAGTTATATAAATTGCTTGAAAGTACTTCCAACCGGTGATCAAGCAAGGCGAAAGGGAAATACTTGAGAAGGTCTTTGGGTTAGTGGTACGTTGGTAATTGTCCCGTGATAATCAAAGGCCATATCTACGAGAGGTACGTAGTTACATAATCTCTTAGTTTTTCCGCCATAGATTTTATGTGAATTAATTCAACTTGCATGATGATAAAATTGTTGTTGGAATTATTATTTGAATTGATTAGGATTAATTCATGCTAGTAATAATTGAATTTAAATTCGTATTTAAATTTCATCTCGAATAGATTCCGGGCACTCGACCAAAGGGATACTCGAGCGGTGCATTCGTTCTGGAACTCGGGGGCGCTCGACTTGTTAGAGGTCGAGCGCTAGGCGCTCGACCGTATAGTACTCGAACGCGATATTGGGTCTGGAGAAGAGGGGCGTATGATCGTGAAGAGGTCGAGCGTTACGTGCTCGACTACTACCCCTGGTAAGCCGGTGCGTGTATTTCCGATCCAAACGTCCTAGATTCAGCCCATGCCTATATATATACCATTCCAAGCTCGATTTTACTTACCTATTGACACCATTAGAGATAGTTTTTGGAGGGAGAAGAGTTCAGGAAGATTTTAACAAGAGTTTAGAAAGTGTAATCGAGGTTTTGGATCTTACGAATTCATAGATTAGAAATTTATTCCATTCTTTCTTTCTTCAGCGTTTGATACTACAAAACCTAGCTTTCTTTATTTATTAAGATTCGTTTAAAGACTTCAATTTATTATTTTAATTCTTAGTTTGTGTTATTGAATTCTTCCATTAATTTAACTATGCTTATGTTTATGAATTTTGTTATTGCTTTCGTTGTCCAAACCACCATGTTAGGCTAGAACCCTTGCATGCTTAGGATAGGATGAACTCGTAGAAGTAGGACGTTGGTACATAATTTGGATAATTCATGATGTTTAGTTTTGATTCTCTTAATTATTGGATTCTTCTAATAAATTCTGGAATAATCTTGGAATTAAGTACGAAAATTGTTAGAGAGAAGACGACCGCATCACTCTTTAATAACAAATAGGCTTAACGAGAGGGTTTTTTAAGGGGTTTATAATCTATCGGTTTATCTAGGGAGGACGACCGCATCACCTTAGTTAAATTAGGGCCTCATTAATTAAGCACAATCCATATAACCTACTTAGTGAATTAGTGAAATAGGTTGATATGACGAAGTATTAGGGTTAATTCTTGAGCTTTTAGTCTTTCAATCTTGTGCTAGATTAGGGAAGTTGATTGTCTAGTTTTAGTACTCTTAGGATTATTACTTGCATATCACGATTATTTTAGTTATTGTACCAACTCAGTTAGTATACATAGGAATTCCTATCCCGAGCATCATTATTACATATTTGCATTCAAACCAAGTTATTTATTTAGTTCAATTTTATTAGTAGAATATAGGGTAGTATAATATAATTCTTAAATCCAGAACATACATTTATATTAGCTACGAGACATACATCTCCAGGGATTTACTCGTGTACAAACCTTCCCTTGGGTTCGTTACTACTTGGTCCCTATACTTGCCCATACTACGGTGATCCCATACTCTTGTGGGGTTAGTATAGCTAGTATACTGCGTCTAAGTAAATGGTGTTGTTGTCGGGGAATGCGATGTATGCTCATTGAGTAGGACTTGGAGATAGTTTAGCAGCTAGTAGTGAGTGTTTTTATTTCCTGTTTATTATTCATTAGGCAGTTGCGTTTTGATATTTATCTTGGTGTCTCAGGTTTATGAAAACAAGCTCAAAGGGAGAAACGAATGAAGATAGAACAAAGTTAGACCCTGAGACTATTGCAAGGAGGAATCGCGCTTTTCAGAGAAGGATGACTTCTGCCGATGGTGACAACATGAATTTGTATTTAGGCGGAGAGTTAGATCGAGATGCAGAAAAGTTCAATCAGGTTGTGGAAGGGGTTGTGGGTGTTGATGGTCAAAAGAAAGCACCCATAGGGGAAAGTACAAGCCAAAACCCAAACTCACAGAACCAAAACAATATTGCTCTAAATCTGAATTAGAACCAAAACCCCAATAACCCTTTTAACAACCCTATCTACCAACACAACAACCCACCTTACCCATACACATACCCACCATATCCTTATCCACCATATTACCCACCACCGCCTACTTATAACCCACCACCATCTATTTACCCTCAGCATGTTCCTCAGAACACTGATCCTCCTGGTGTGGCAATAAGAGGCAGATTTGAGGCTCAGCCTCAATGGTATTATGATTGAGTAGTTATGCTGCCAATTGAGGCAATTAACTTCTCTATTGCTCGTGGGATTTTAAAGATGCTTACTGAGAATCAATTCAAGGGAGAAGTAGGGAAAGATAATCCTCACACTCATTTGATGAATTTCTTGATGATAGCCTCAACCTTTAGCCAAAACGGGATGACTGAGGATGCGAAGAGACTCAGTTGTTCCAGTTTTCTTTGACTGGTGTTGATAGGCGAGCAGAAACACCATCCCAGCGAACAGAATTACATAAAGTACGCTCAATACAAGTTTAAGTGAACTAAGCCAGATTAAGCAGGAACAGCTCGGCGAGCTATTCCAGCACGGCGAGCTACAACACCCGTGCTAACATTTTTAACACAAGGACCAAATGAACCCAAAAGATACCCTGGCGAGCAGTTCTTGACAACTGGCGAACAGATTTGATTAAAGTATCAAGATATTAAACTATCAAGGCAAATGACCAACAAAATCAAGTTGTAATCTCCTCAAGGACAAGTCCAACAGGACGAACAACTCTTGAATACGAGCAAGTCCAGTATTAAAGGATAGAATTTAGTTAAGATAAGGTCAAATAGTCAACATTCCAAGTGTCATACATGCACACTTGGAATGTCAAAGGTTTTGTACACCTCCTGCTAGGAAAACTTGTATAAATACCTTAATTTTCAGCTAATAAAACAAGCACAAATTAATATACACGTCCAAACTTCCACTATACATACCCAAGCTCCTTGATTCATAAAAATACGAAATAAATACGTAATTAATGCACGTGTTTAATCTTATCCAATTCCTATTTTCGTATTCACTAATTACGTTAGTGGTCAATCACACGTAATTGTTTGGTGATCTAATTAGTGAGCAAAAGCAGCCACTAATCCTTAAGATTAGAAAAGATCATCAATAAAATTGGCGCTAGAAGGAGGGTGGGTTCGAACCTCCATTTAAGGATAATCAACCAAGAACTTCAAACTTAAAACTTGAAGATTTGAAGAATTATACGAAAGTGTTCTTAGTGTTCTTGGTGTTCTTCACTTGAACATTTAAAGACTCATACTAATACCTTGGCCAAAGATGCATCAATCACATGAAACACAACATTCACAATATTTGACAAGGGATTCGCGTTCGAGGATGTCCCAAGCTGGTCGGCGAGCATAAGTAGCTCGGCACAATCAAGAGAACCATCCAACGCTGCAAATTAGTTAATGCCACCTAAGCTAGAAGCATTTTCTCACAACCCTGATGATATAGCTCGGACAATTGTAATGTTCCAGGCCCTACAAAGCAACAAGTACAGCCTGGCCCATCTCATACCCGAGCAAGATATTGCCCAACAAAAGCTCGCGAACATGATATGATCAGGGATGAACATCAAAATGAGGCGGACAGTGCCCAAGTTCGTAAGATAAAGGGTAAAGGGAAGCAGCATGACGAACCAGCTAGCCATGGAGAATCAACTCCTGGCCAGGCTGTGGGAGTTAGTCAAGGGACCACCCGCCAGAGCGCACTCAATAGACTAGGTCGCTCTGGCAGGGGAACAGGTGAAGTTCCCCGCCAAGCTGAACTAGCTCGCCCAACTCAGGCACCCGCTCGCCAGCCAGTCCACGAAAGGCTGACCAGGTCAGCTTTTGGTTGCCTAGGCCCAGATGGGGCACCCAATCCCAAGAGGCCAGTCCAAGAGGTTCCCACACCAAGCGAGGGACTGCGACAGACTGATGGTCATGCACCTCTGTTCGCCGAACAACCTCCAAGTCAAGGGGGATCCATGGAGGAACTGGTGTCCATGAGGAAAGCAATTAAAAGCATGCAGGGTCAGTTGGACCTGCAGAGAGGTTATGGGAATACTTCCCTTCCATCCTCTCTGTTATCTTCAGTAATCTTAAAAAAACCCATTCAAAAGAAAATCCAGTTCCCTGTAAGTATACAGTATGAGGGCACGGCGGACCGTCGGGTGCATCTGATGAAATATTCTGATTACATGATATCAATGGGGCAAGTGATGCTACCCAATGTCGAAACTTTCCGCTAACCCTGGGGGATAGTGTCCATAAATGGTTCTCGGCTGTGCCACCGGCTTCCATTCATTCGTTTACCCTGCTAGGCAAAGAATTTCTATCCCATTTCTCCACGGCCAGTTCTTATCTATCCCAAAGGCATCAGTTATCCAACATAAAATAAGCTGATGATGAGTCGGACCGATCATATTTGGAAATGTTTGATAAGGTCTTGTTGGAAGGGGAATATGTTCTCAGATGCCCGAAAACTTATGCTGAGTTCCGTGATCGGACATGAGTCTTTGTCTCAATGCATGAGGCCCTGCAGAAAGATATGGGGGACAAAGGCGATCAGAGAGAAAATGTTAAAAAGGCCGGTGGTGGAGGTTATCGGGCCCCTAAGAACATGAAAGCATTCAATGAAGGGGCGGAACTGAAGGACAAGTTGAATCAAGTACTCACTATATCAATCGATGCGGTGTACAACAATGTCCTGGATAAGGAATTACTTACCCCTCCGAGAAAGATACGTCAAGACGCTAGTAAGTTAAACTAAAACAAGTATTGTGCCTACCATCAGAGTGTGGGGCACTTTACAAGTGAGTGTCGTGACTTGCTAAAGCAGTTATGGCGGTTTTATGAAGAGGGTAAGCTATCCGAAATTGTAAAAAGATAACCCGGTAAGAGAGGTAGAGAAGACTGTTGGTCCCACTTGATAGATTAATTGCAGAAGCTTTAAATTTAAGTCTTTTACAAAATCTTTTTACTAGAGCACAAGTTAAAACAAGAATAAAGAACACACGATATATAGTTGTTCAGATGTTAAAATCCTACGTCCACTCTCCCTTTCATCAAAGGGGTCTCACTACCAACCAACCAATAACTTACTGACTTTCTGGAATTGAGAAGTACCAGTTTCTTCGTACAATCATCTTTAGATCTAACTTCGATCTAAAGCCTTACAATCTTCAACCTTGTCTTAACAGATGAACAGGTTGAGATTCAATACTCTTTAATGAGTGAATAGAATGTATGAGCAATAATAAGAGTGCTTTGAATGATGAGAATTAAGGCTTGAATATATCTTCGTGCGCGTGAGAGATCTCTAGAGCCTTTCTTCGAAACTGCACTCTTGTATTTATAGAGATACTTAGGAATTAGCCGTTGGAAAGCTAATCCAATCAGATCTCTAATTAAGGAAGCTTCCAATCAATCAATTCCCTAATTGATTGATTGGGTTGGTGAGATCCTTGGATTGATTGACTTCAAATACTTCCCAATCCGATCTTGTTGACTTGATTTGAATCACCAACGGTCAAATGCTTCCAATACCTAACTCTGATTCTTCCAGAGAAGGCAGGACCAGACACCAGGCAAACTCGATGTCTTCTGGTCCAGAGTTGGTTAAGAAACAGAATACTCAGTAGAATCAGGAGATGATTCTGAGCATCTTTTGTTTCACCAGACTCGTCTGGTCCGGACTCGTCTGGTCTGGGGAAGGTCCTCTGCCTCTGGTCAGTCTCACCTGGTGAAGTCTTCTGGTGGAGTCCTCTTGTGAAGTCCTCTGGTGGGGTCTTCTGGTGACTCTTCTGGTATGGTAGTTCCCCCTAGACTAAGTCCTAATCTATTTTCTCATCTGGCTAATAGGTCCAGATGGTCCTATTACATCTTCTGGTTTGTTTTAACTCATCAAAACTATACAACATTTATCCTAATAAAGACGATTCCGAAGAGGAAGATATGGAACAAGCCCCCCGAAGGAATCATGCTGGGCAACCAGTTCCAGCACCAGCAGGAGGTCCGGTTCCCAAAATTCAAATGATGGAGCCTGCTGCGCCTGTTGGTGGCTGCTCTGATGGACGACCTCCAATGTCAAATCGGAAGAGAAAAGTTGAGCTACGTGCAGTAGCTCATGTACAAGAAATGGGGGTCAACCCATCAATTCTTCATACAGTAGAGTTGACCTTCATGGAAAGGGACTTAGACGGAATTATAACTCCCCATAATAATTCCCTCGTAATTTGTGCCAAGATAATAGGGACAAAAGTACACCGATTACTGGTGGACACCAGAGCCTACACCAATATCATCTTCAAGAAGACGCTTGATCAACTGGGAGACTATGCCAGCTACATTAAAGATTCTAATCATCGAATATTACGCTTCGGAAATGCTATAACCGTCCCATTGGGAGTAATTAGGTTGTCAGTACAATTTGTATCGACCAAGGATCCCGAAAAGAATATAACTAGAATGGTGGATTTCCTGGTCGTAGATCAAGAGTCCACCTACAACGGGTTCCTTGGCCAACCTTTACTAAATGAATTTAAAGCTGCTATTTCAACCTATTATTACTGTGTCAAATTCCCAACTGCGAGTGGAGCTGGAACGCTAAAAGGAGACCAAAGAAAATCTCGAGAGTGCCTCCTTCAATTGGGTCCAATTGATAGACAAGTATCAATAATGGAGGCTTCCACTAGCCACTGTGACGATGAGCCTTCGATCCTCAATGACATTTTGGGGCCTCACGATGATCAGGTGGAAGCTGACGAGCAGACCTTGCCTATAGGCAATCAACAACTGCTCAATGGCAAGCAAATTTACCCGGCAGCAGAATAATCTTTGATATCAATGGCTGTTGACAAAATACCTATGGACACTAATTTGAAAGATCCAACCCTTGTGACCAGCATTGTTCCTAGCGCAGTAGATGATTTTGATCCCCGCTTAGGTGTTGAACCAATGGATATCGAGGATTAGCTAAATCCTGAAGGGCTAATTATTGATCCACGGTGGAAGGGATAAAAATGACGAGCGACCCCAGTCGAAGAATTGGAGACCATCAAAGTCAACTCAAATTGGGATAACCTCAAACTTTACATTGGGTCCGAACTTCCTAAGCCATACAGAACATCGAATGGCAGAATTTCTCAAAGCTAATCTCGATGTCTTTGCATGGTCACATGCAGATATGGTGGGGATTGACCCAAAGGATGCCTGTCATAGACTGAATATTAGTCCAGCTCGAAAACTGATCCATTGGAAACGAAGAAAATACGGGCAGGATAAATATCAGGCTCTCAATGAAGAAGTTAAGAAACTGCTAGACAATGACTTAATTAGACAAGCATTGTGTCCCCAATGGGTGGCAAATCCTGTGTTAGTGCGGAAGCTGAATGGAACCTGGACTCTAAGCATAGATTTTACAGATCTGAATGCAGCATGATCGAAGGATAACTTTCCACTTCCGCACATTGACCAACTGGTGGACAGCACAGCTGGGCATGAAATGTTTATGTTTATGGATGCTTTTGCTGGATACCACCAAATTCTGATGCACCCAGATGACCAAGAGAATACCGTATTCTACACAAACAAGAATCTACTCTGCTGGAAAAGAATGCCTTTCGGATTAATTAATGCAGGGGCAACCTACCAAAGGCTGGTCAAAAAAATGTTCGACGAACACATTGGGGAGATGATGGAGGTATATGTTGACGACGTAGTCATTAAAAGTACCCGAAAAGAAGATCACCTCCAGCATCTATCTCAAGTGTTCAACATTCTCCGAAAGTATAACATGAAGTTGAACCCAAAGAAGAGCAGTTTCGGGGTACATTCGGGAAAATTCTTGGGCCACCTGGTCAGTAAACGCAGAATTGAAGCTAACCCTGCCAAAGTTAAAGCTATCGTTGATATGGAGCCTCCTCGTTCCATTAAAGAGGTACAAAGACTGACAGGATGCCTAGCTGTATTAAACAGATTCATAACACGATCAGGGGACAAATGTCGTCCATTCTTTGAGGCTATCAAGAAAGGCAATATTACGTGGACAGGCAGCTGCCAGAAAGGTTTCGGACAACTAAAAGACTACCTGGGAGACGTAAAGATTCTATCAAAGCCAATCCCAAGAGAAAAGCTTTATCTATATATGGCAGCCTCAGACGTGGTAATAAGTTCGATTTTGGTACGAGCAGAAGGCAAGTTTCACCTTCCCATCTATTATGTCAGCCAGGCTCTGCATGAATCCGAGGTGAAGTATTCACCCACTGAAAAGCTGGCATATACCTTGGTCATGAGTGTTAGAAAGCTAAGGCCATACTTTTTCGATCATCAAGTCGAAGTACTAACAACTTTCCCACTTAGACAAATATTACATCGACCCGATACAGCTGGCCGTCTGTTAAAATGGACTATAGAGATTAGCCAGTTTGGAGTGACCTAAGCTCATAGAACAGCGATTAAGGGTCAAGCATTAGCCGATTTCATAGTCGAGCTGACTTTTCCCGAAAAAAGGGCTAGATCACCCATGGCATCTCTATGTAGATGGTTCGTCAACAAATATGACCTCGGGGGCAGGGGTAGTTCTTATCAGCCTCGATCGACAAGTATTCACTTCGGCAGTCAGATTCGAATTTATGACCACCAACAACGAAGCTGAGTACGAAGCCCTCATTGTAGGTCTCCACTTATCATTAGCTGTCGGAGCTAGACGACTCTAGATTTTTGGAGATTCTCAACTCATTGTAAGCCAAGTACAAGGTGAATACGAGGCTAGAGACGAGCATATGATTGAATATCAACAAATTTTTGCTTACTTGGTATCTATGTTAGACCAAGTATACATCCAACAGGTACCTCGAACGAGCAACACACAAGCTGATGCCCTGGCAAGATTAGCAACAAGTGATGGGCCAGCAGATCTAACAGACATCGTCATCACTAGAAAAACCCAACCTTCAACGGTTGATTATGAAGTAAATCAGATGGTCGAATAGAAAGACAACGATGATTGGAGAACTCCTATAGCCAAATACTTGAAAGACGGTGAACTGCCAAGCAATTCTTTTGAAGCTACAAGAATAACAAAACAAGCAGCCAGGTATACCCTGGTAGACAAACAGCTTTACAAAATAGGCTTTTCAGTACCACTACTCAAGTGTTTGTCTAGGGGGCAGGGAAAGACGATGTTGGAAGACATACATTCTGGAGCCTTTGGAAATCATGCTGGGGGCAAGCTTTGGCATACAAAATCGTAAAGCAAGGCTATTACTGGCCGACCTTATGAAAAGATGCAATCCAGGTAGCCAGAGCTTATCACCGATGTCAAATCTTTGCCCCAAACATTCACACACCTGCTCAAGAGCTTGTTTCGATTTTCAGTCCTTGGCCGTTTGCACGGTGGGGGATGGATATTATCGGACCTTTTCCGCCAGGAAAAAGGAATGTACGATTCGTCGTCGTAGCTGTGGATTACTATACCAAGTGGGCAGAGGCAGAAGCTTTACTTAAAATTACTCAAGAGAAAATGATCGACTTTATCTGGAAGAATATTGTCTGTCGGTTTGGAATTCCTCAAACACTGGTGACTGGCAATGGTCCTCGGTTTGACGGGAAAAAACTTCGGGACTTCTGCACCAAGTGGAGTATCAGAAAGCACTATTCAACCCCCTATCATCCACAGTTAAATGGTCAAGTAGAAGCCGTCAACAAGATAATTAAGAATATTCTTAAAATACGGCTAACAAAAAGCAAAGGCAAGTGGTCTTCAGAATTGTCAGATGTACTGTGGGCATACAGAGTTTCTCCCAGGTCTAGCACCGGAGAAACACCTTTTGCACTAGCATTTGGAATTGAAGCAGTCATCCCAGTTGAATTGAAGACCAAGACATTAAGAATGGCCAACTTTGAAGAAGTGGCGAACAATTATGTCCTATCGGTCGAGCTAGACTTGCTCGAAGAAAAAAGGATTACTACTGAAATGAAAAATGCAATATATAAACAGAGAGCAGAACAATATTATAATTCTCAGGTCAGAGTAAGAGAATTTAAGGCCGACGACCTCGTTTTAAGAAAGAAGCTCGCCCCACCTCCAGGCATATTTGGCCCAACTTGGGAGGGCCCATACAGGGTAACGGACAAGTTACCCAATGGTTCTTATGACATTGAAGACTTAGATGGCAACCCGGCCCAATATTCCTGGAATGCAGCAAACCTGAGGAAGTACTTCCAATAGGCGAACTGTTGGGACATTGTCAGTTTTGATTAAGATCCCAAAGCCCCTGAAAATATGAATGTCTTAGTCAGGCTAGTCTTGGTTAGGTCCTTGTACTTAGTTATTTTACATTTCACAGGTACTCAGTGAGAGGAGAACTCACTGATGTCAATCAAGACTGAGATCCTGAAGACGAAGAGCACCATCCTGAACTTATGGCAGTCTTCTAAGCTGGCTGAGTAAGTGTCAATGATGAAGAGTGTTGGTCCCAAAAAGGTTATCCAGTGGAAAGCGTTTTGAGTTATTTTTAATGAAAACCAACTTTTATATTAAGTGCTAAAATTAAGATGCAGAAATCTAAAATGCAGAAAATAAAGAACCCCTGAATTTATAGTGGTTCGGACAATAGGTCCTACGTCCACTCTCCATTTCTCCAAATGGGACTTTCTCTCCAACCAACTTACTCACGAACCACTGGAATTGGGAAGTACCAGCTCCTTCGTACACTTGCTTACAACAACCTTTCAAGGTGAATAGGTTGATTATAAGATCCAACTAAAACTCCTAAAAGAGTGGATAAAATATTTGAATGAACAAGGTGAGTGAGTAGAAGAGTTCGTGTGTTTTTCTTGTGCTCTCGCCCAACTCTTATGCAGAACTCATCCAAGCACTCCTATTTATAGTTGTGAGAATTAACTAGCCGTTGGAAGCTAGAAATTCAAACAACCATAATTGGAGGAATATAATCAATCAAAGATTGATTATATTGATTGATTGATTTCCTCCTTGATTGGATCTTTTAAGTTTGATACCAATCAATCAATCAATCCTCCTATCAGTTGACTTCCAGATTGCTTTCTTCTCCATCATCAAACTCCAAGATCTCCTTGTCTCCAGATTACACGCGGCCTCCATGTGGGTGAACTAATCCGTCTCCCCCATCTGGTCTGAACTCATCTGGTCTGGGGTCTTCTGGTCTGGTCTGGTCTGGTCAGGTAACACTTCTACTCTGAACCTCATTTGGGAGAGGTCTTCTGGTCAGACTCCTCTGGCAGACTCCTCTGGTCTGGCTCCTCTGGTCAGACTCCTCTGGTCAGGCTCCTCTGGTCAGACTCCTCTGGTCAGACTCCTCTGGTCAGGCTCCTCTGGTCAGACTCCTCTGGTCAGACTCCTCTGGTCAGGCTCCTCTGACCAGACTCCTCTGGTCAGGCTCCTCTGGACCTCATCTGCTCTGGTGACTCTTCTGCTCTGGTCTGGACACCTCATCTGGTCACCTCTCATCTGGTCACCTCATCTGGTCTGCACAGATTTTTTTCCCCCTTAACCAAAGGCCTATTCTAGACCTAGACTAATTTGTAGCTGACTAACAGGTTCAGCTAGTCCTATTACAAGTTCTTGTTTTAACATCTTCAAAACATCTAATCTATATCCTAACAATTTCCCCCTTTTAGATGATGTTAAAACTGAAAGAACTGAAATAAAACAAGACAAGAAAATTGTGAAATATCTAAATAGAGATTCTAGCAGGCTGGGTCAACTGATCTTCCCCCTCAAAGTATGCTCAGCTGATATTGGGGCAAAACATCAGCTGGTCTTCTTGTGTATCTGCAGGCAATCAACTTTTTGGTACCCTTCTGGGTCCAGGGGGGTTAGCACAACATTTAGGAAGCCACAAGATTAGATCATCTGTTGGGACATTATCAGTTTTGATTAAGATCCCAAAGCCCCTGAAAAGATGTTTGCCTTAATCTGTCTTTGTCAGGCTAGTCTTGATTAAGGTTTGTACTTAGTCATTTTACACTTCAAAGGTACTCAGTGAGAGGAGAACTCAATGGAGACAATCAAGACTCAGAGCCTGAAGACGAAGAGCACCATCCTGAACTTATGCCAGTCTTCTAAGCTGGCTAAGTAAGTCTCAGTGATGAAGAGTATGACCCTGAGGTCATTACTAACTCAGTCCTGAAGGGAACAGGATGTCACTGAGTCAATGGGAAGACTTGGAGTAGAGCCAAGCAATGCAAAAAGAATTTCAGCGTCAGGACAAGACTGGTGGGCTCAAGACAAAATGAACTTAATAAGACAAGTCTGAAGCTCAGGAATAAGTTCTGACATTCTCACCAACCTGATGACGTGGACTAATCCAAGAAGGACACGCACGTACGGAACCTGACATGAAGACTGAATTCAGACTGCATATTCAACGGGCAAGCATTCAATGTGCATTTAATGCAAATACCAAATCCATGCAAGGACGGCTGCTGCATGAAGATATGTCCGTTTGAAGCCACTCTACATAGATGACTCGAAGGCTATCTCTCCAACGGATAGTTTTTCAAATCACCTATAAATACAGAAGATCTTGAACCCATTCAAGGTTACGGGAAATTTCCAAGCCAGAAATTACTCAAACTCTCAAGCATTCAAAGCGTTCAACCCTTAAGAAGAAGCACTCGAAACCATTTAAATTTCCCAAGTGTTTCTTAGCAACCGAGAGTTATTCTGTATTCCAAGAGCTGAATAACATTATCTTAAGCTTAGAGAGATTATCCCATCCTTAGCATAACTTTGCCTTGTAAGGATAATCTCAACTTAGTTGGAATCCAAACTGAAACCAAAACCCTAAGTTAGGTTTGTTGGGAGTAAGTCAGTTAGTGTGTTAGTAAGTGGAGTTGTATAGATTAGTGAGGATAGCTGGTCTTGGTGCACCTTGGCACGTTAAAAACAAGAATCCCTTGAGTGGATTTCCTGTTAAGTCAGGCCGTGGACGTAGGAGCTTGAGACTCTGAACCACGTTAAACTCCTTTTGTTCTTACTGCTTTGATATTGTGCATACTTGCCATATTACTTGTTCATTCATTGCATTCAATTTATCAGACCTGAATCAATCAGGCTGACCTTCAAAAGAACACTGCCCTACTAACATCATTCAGAATTGAGTAAAACAAGTTTTTCAGAAAGCAAACTAAACAAGACTTTAAACTTTCAGGGCTCAAACATTTCCGCACTGAACTTGACCTGATAATTAGCCAACTGACCCGCACCTAGTGTAGTCAGTAGGTGTGTTATCAGCTCCTAGTTCTTTACCACTCTGAGTAAAGGGGACTCAGTCAGTTTTAAGTTTGAAAAATCTGGTATACGTGTATTCCCCCCCCCCATACACGTATTCCTCAGTCTTGTACCGGGACCAACAAGTGGTATCAGAGTAGTGGTTCGAAAGACCACTGACTTTGAATACTAATAGTTTCAGAGGAGAAACTGTTGGTGGTCACTGAACAGATCTGAGTTTGCTTTTCATAAAACTTGCATCATCATGACTTCGAGGAGACTTGAAGCTTCGTTACCTGAATTCTCTATGTCTAACTTTGTCTATTGGAAGTTCAGATTAGAAGCACATCTAGATGCCATCCATGACTAGATGTCGCGTGTACTCAGGGAGGGACCGATCAAGATCACTATTCCTAACGTCAGAGGACTGGGATATGAGGATCTTGCGATTGGCGTGCAGGTTCCTAAAGAAAGGAAAGACATGACCAACGATGAAATCAAGATGGTGGGACTTGACAATGTCGCCAGAAACATCATCTTGCACACGGTGCCCTTCGAGGAGTCAGCTAGACTGATGAACTTAAAGACGGCAAAGGAGGTTTGGGATTAGCTGACAAGGCTGTGTGAGGGATCTGAAAAGATTAAGGAGAATAAGAGAAACATTGCCATTCAGAAATTCGAGGCGTTCGAGATGCTGCCTGATGAGAGCATAGATCAAATGGAGTCTAGATTCATCAAGTTGATGAATGAGTTGGTGATGCTGGACAAGGATATCCCAAGGAGAGATGTTGCTTCAAAGATCTTGAATGCCCTTCCTGAGAGATGGGACAACAGTGTAATTATGCTTAAGAACACTCAGGATATGAGTAACATAATTTCTGCTTTACTTTTTTCAGAGCTCAAAGCGCTTGAATTCGAACTTAACAAAAGAAAGAAGAAAGCTCAGTCAGAAGAGGAAGTGAAGGAGAAAACTCCTGAGAAAAGTGTGGCGTTCAAGGCCAGGTCTGAACCTGTTGAGCCCTCATCAAATTCTTCATCAAAGTCACTGATGGAGATGAGCAGGGAAGAACTCGCTGAGGAGTACAGCCTGATGGCCAGACGATTTGACAAGCTCAATTCCAGGTTTGGTCGTTATAAAAAGTTTTATCAGGACTCACGTGACAGGAAACCTGAAGGAACCCACCAAAGCTCGAGGAGATATGAGGAGCGAAGGAACACTGACCAGAGGAGAGAACGTGGTGATGAAAGGAGATATTCTGAACCAAAACCTGAAAGAAGAGACGAACAGAGACGTACTCGCGATGATAGATATCCAACCAAGGCTGAAAGCTCACCAAGAACCAGGGGACCTGACTCAAGGAGGAACCCTGAACCAAGAAAAGAAAGAGTAAGTGAGCAGGTAGCATGTTACAACTGTAACAAGATTGGTCACTATCAGTACGACTGCCCGGAGCTGAGTGCAAGAGAGAGAGAGGAAAGGAGAGCCACTAGGGATCTAAGATCTGCTGATCGGAGAGCGATGGTCGCTGAAGATGCAACAGATTCTGACGGTCCTGCTGAAAGGTCACCTGAACTCTTCTCAGATGACGAGTACGATGATGTCTATCTAATGGCTAGGGATGAGCCTGAGGTAACATCAAATTCTGTTTGTGCTTCTTACACTGGTCAAAATCCTGAGCTTAGCTCAGAGTCAGTTAGAGAAATGAACCTTCAGATCTGTCTTGATCAATTGATGGTTGATTTCTCCAGACTGCAGGAAACTAATGTCTTCTTGGTAGAGGAGAACAAGAAATTGAGTACTGAAGTTCAAAACCTGAATGAACAACTCACTCAGTCTGATCTTAAAGAATCAGCTCAAATTGTGAGACTAACTCAGGAGATTGATTTAATCAATGCTGAGCGTCTTCCAAGAGAGAAGATTCTGAAGGAACTGGCTGAGGAAGAGCTGGTCAGGAAGGAAGAACTGAAAGTACTTAAGAGTAAGTTTGATGACCTCTTTACCAGACATGAAATCCTGAAAAAGAGTGAGGACTCTCTCAAGAAAAAGGTTGCAGCAATGAATAAATCATCAGTGGCTAGAGAGGAAATAAATAGCAGCCAGATACTTGGGAACAAGAAAAAGGGACTTGGTTATGTTCCTGAGAAATCCTCACAAGGTCAGTCTCATGTTGCTTCAGGGAGCAACACTGAGAGGGTATTTGTTCAGACAGGCCAGAGTGCACCTAAGGTTGTGCTTCAGGCCCGTCAAACCGATAAGGGCAAGGAAACCGTTGACACAGTCAGGGTTGCCCCTAAGGTAGCTAAGCCAAAACCTAAGGGAAAGACGAAGCCCCTGAGAGCTCGGGTCAGGGAAAACCTCAGCGAAAGCAGAGGAAGACTCAGGCCAAGAGCTCTCAGACTGGTCAGCGAGGGTACCATCATGCCTGGCAATACCAACAGGGAAGGCCAAACATGATGACACCCCCGTGGTTTTGGCATCCTGGGGCCTTTAACTGCTTTCCATTCCCTCACTTGCCTAGGGGGAATAGAAATCAGGGTCCTTATCAAGAACAAGGCCCAAGACCTGCTGCACCCAGACCTAGGAAGAACAGGAAGCCAGCCCAAAAGGCAACCACTCAGGCTCCTGTGAAGCCTAAGTCTAACACTCATACACCATCTTCCTCTCAGGCAAAGAAGAAGAAAGTTGTGTATGTCGATGTTTCAGGAAGACAGATTTACCACTCTGAGGCAATCATGGTTGTAAAGCAAGTCTGGATCCCGAAGGGTACAGCTGACACGATAGGACCCAACACCCAATGGGTACCTAAAGCCTGATTTGCTTGCAGGCGGCTGTGGATCACAACAAGAGGAGAGGAGACTCAATCAAAGTTGTTTGGTACCTAGACAGTGGTTGCTCAAGGCACATGACTGGAATGAAGAGTCTTCTCCAAGAATATCAAGATAAAGATGGTCCACAGGTAACCTTTGGTGATAACTCAAAAGGTGTTACTAAAGGTTTTGGTATTTTGATAATAGGTACAGTCAGAGTGGAAAATGTGTCCTTTGTGGAAGGACTGAAGCATAACCTGCTGTCAGTAAGTCAATTTTGTGACAAAGGGTTCAGTGTTGAGTTCTCATCGAATATATGTTCAGTCAAGGACAAATCAACACAAGTGCTTCTATCAGGTATAAGGAAAGGTAATGTTTATCTCGCTGATTGGAGCAGCACTATTCCTAATACTTGTCTAGTTGCTAAAAGCTCGATAGAGCTCAGTTGGTTATGGCATAAAAGATTAAGCCACCTGAACTTCAAGATTCTTAACAAAATTTCTAGACAGTCACTTGTTGATGGTCTACCTAATGAAGTTTTTAGCAAAGATCACATGTGCAAAGCTTATCAGGAAGGGAAGCAGGTCAGAGCGTCATTCAAAGAGAAAGCTTCTTATTCCATTGACAGGATGCTAATGCTCTTGCACATGGATTTGTTTGGCCCCATAACACCTGTGAGTATGAATGGTAGAAAGTATACCCTTGTGGTTATTGATGATTATTCTAGATATACTTGGGTTATTTTCTTGTTGAATAAGAAGGAAACACAGGTGAAGCTTCCAGAGTTGCTCAGAAGACTCAGCAATGAGAAGAATCAGTCCATTACTAAGATCAGATCTGACAAGGGGACTGAATTTATAAATTCATATATTTCTGACTTTTGTAATGAACTTGGTATATCTCATGAGACTTCTGCAGCTAGAACCCCACTACAGAATGGTGTCGCTGAAAGGAGGAACAGGACACTGAAGGAAGCTGCAAGGACCATGCTGGCAGAGTCAGGATTGCCCAAGAAATTCTGGGCTGAGGCAATCAACACTGCATGCTACACTCAGAACAGATCCATGCTGAACAAACAACATGCTCAGACCCCATATGAGACATGGAACAAAAGGAAACCTCGTATTTCTTATTTCCATGTATTTGGTTGTAAGTGCTTCATCCTCAACAATGGGAAGACCCAATTGAAAGCCTTTGATAGCAAATCTGATGAAGGAATATTCTTAGGATATTTTGAAGTTAGTAAAGCCTTCAGGGTTTACAATTGTAGGACCCTTGTTGTGGAAGAATCACCTCATGTTATTTTTGATGAATCTGATAATGAGTCTAGGGCAAAGGTGTTGAATCCTGACACTGAGGAGGTCACAAGGAGTGTGACAAGGCTGAGCTTGAAGAATCAACCTGATCCCAAGATCAAAACTGTGCCAATTCTGAGATGGGATGATGATGACGATCAGGATGATGAATCAGGTGCCACTCCTAAGCCCAGCATATCAGGGATTGTTGAGCCTCAGACTGAGGAACAGGCTCAACCTGAGGTAAGCACCGTCTATGAAGATGCTATCACAGCTGAGACGGTTCCTGAGTCACCTAATCAAGGGGGAATCAATGTTCCTAACATTGAGCTTGTTACTCCCTTTGGTATAGACTCAGGATCATCCCCTTCTGTTCAATTTCCTGAATTTTATGAGCCTGTAGACACTAACATTGCAGGTACTTCAGGAACAACTCCTGGCAAAAGAACATGGTTAGAAGATCATCCCATTGATCAAATCATTGGTGATCCAACTGAGGGAGTCAGGACCAGACGGTTCCATGGTGAGAGTGCATTGTTCTGTTTCTTTCTCTCTGAGCAAGAGCCTCAGAACATTGAAGAAGCTCTCACTGACTCGAACTGGATCATTGCCATGCAAGAGGAGTTGAATCAGTTCACAAGGAATCAGGTTTGGGAACTGGTAGATAGACCTAGGCATCAAGGTGTGATTGGTACCAAGTGGGTCTTCAAGAACAAGAATGATGAGAATGGTGTTGTGGTAAGGAACAAGGCTAGACTGGTTGCAAAAGGGTATTGTCAGTCTGAAGGAATAGACTATGATGAGACTTTTGCTCCAGTGGCTAGGTTGGAAGCTATCAGGTTGTTCCTTGCATATGCAACGTATAAGAAGTTCAAGGTGTATCAAATGGATGTCAAGAGTGCCTTCCTGAATGGTGTACTCAATGAAGAGGTATATGTTGAACAACCTCCCGGGTTTGAGGTTGGAGATAGAGTATACCATTTGAAGAAAGCACTCTATGGACTTAAGCAAGCACCAAGAGCTTGGTATGATACCCTCTCTCAATTTCTGACAGACCATGGGTTCAAAAAGGGAACTGTGGACAGGACATTGTTCAGGATCACTGAAGGTGATGACATTCTCTTGGTCTAGATTTATGTGGATGACATAATTTTTGGATCACCAAATCATCAGCTCTGTGAGAAATTCTCTAAGTTGATGACTGGTAAATTTGAGATGTCCATGATGGGAGAGATGAACTTCTTCTTAGGATTACAGGTCAAGCAGACTGATCAAGGTATATTCATTAATCAGGCCAAGTATACAAGAGACTTGATTCATAAGTTTGGTGTTCAGAACAGCAATCCAGCCAGGATCCCTATGAACACAAATTGGAAGATGGATCCTGACACTGAAGGGACTTCAGTGAATCAGACTGAGTATCGTGGGCTGATAGGTTCTTTGTTGTACCTGACTGCAAGTAGGCTTGACATTACGTTTGCAATTAGAGTGTGTGCTAGGTATCAGTCTGATCCCAAAAGAAGTCATTTGGAGGCTGCTAAGAGGATACTTAAGTATTTGAAAAGGACAGTCAATATGGGACTATGGTATCCTTCAGATGACAACTTAGAACTGACAGGTTATTCAGATGCAGATTATGGAGGTTGTAGGATTGATAGGAAATCAACCTCAGGGACATGTCAGTTTTTGGGAAGTAAGTTGATCTCGTGGTTTAGTAAGAAGCAGAATTCAGTGGCAACATCCACAACTGAGGCTGAGTATATGGTTGCAGGTAGTTGTTGTGCTCAGATTTTATGGTTGAGGCAACAGTTGAGGGACTACCAAGTGTTTGCTAATTAGGTTCCAATCTATTGTGACAACAATAGTGCTATAGCAATTACTCAGAACCCAGTGCTTCACACAAGGTGCAAGCATGTGGATATTAGACACCACTTCATTCGAGATCATGTGGAGAAGAAAGATATTAGGATGGAGAAGATTCACACTGACAGGCAAAGAGCTGACATCTTGACTAAGCCTTTGGCTGAAGCAAGGTTTATGGAACTGTCAGTGGAGTTAGGACTCTTAGATCCGGGGGAGCAGTCAGCGTAGGGTTCTAGGGGGAACTCAGACCAGACTCGACTCAGCGAGGTATCAGGGTGCTACAATGTCTCCCTGACAGGTATGAATTCTAACCTGACTCTTGTGAATTTCAAGCGTCTCCCTGAGTCCTTCGTCTTGAAAATCTTTATTAAATGCATTCCGTTTTCATTAAAAGCGCGCCTTTTCATATTTAAAACCCACGTGCACGGAGCATTTAATGCTACATTTACTTTTTCATATACGTGTCTATTTTATACGGAATATGACTGACATGGGGTTTAATTGAAGCTGAGATTAATCCTGGCCCTTCATTTCAAAACCTTTCGAATTTAGGGATCAATCTCAACCTCACGTTTGAGTAACTGACTTAGTCTTATCAATCAAGAGTGCCATTTGAGGTTTTTACGCAAACACAACTCACAATCTGCTCACTGAGTTTTCTCTTGCTCAAACACATAAATTTTCGAAAACCTTTTCTTTTAAAACAATGGCATTCCTTGATTCCAACTGGACAACCGACAAGATCGTGGATGTTGTCGAAAGCAAGCTGGTACACATGGAGCAAGTCATCTCCATGGAAGGTATCTGTCTTACGGTTGAGGAAATCAAACCCGTATTTAAATGGATTTCCGATGCTGGATTGGAAACATACTTCACCACCAGCCCCATTTCCTTGCTCCCAAGAACAGTGGTGGAGGCCTATTTAAATATGTTCTTAAGGAAGTGGGAGATCTTTACAAAAGTGACTGCGCTTAAGCCGACGGGAGAGAAGGACGGCGACGGTGAACCTCTCTACAACTCGGAGGAAGTCACTATCGACGTCAGGAGGGCGGTGAGGGAAATCTTTAAGTTGCCTTTCACAGGCATTAACCCAAGAACCTACAAGGAGAACTCAGAGGGAGAGCTTCTTGCGACAGTACCCACTCAAACACCCCCACACCCTGAAACCCAAACACCTTCCATCCCTGACCCCACACCTCAAACTCCCCAACCACCCCAAACCTCAGAGCCAAACCATCCTACTGAGTCAGCACCATCAACTTCACACACGAATGAGCCTGACCAGTCAGCCGAGCCAAACCTTACAAACCCTACTGACTTTCCCTCATACCCCAATCCCAAGGACTGTCCCAAATCCATTTCAGCTGAAGAGGATGAATTCCTCGAAGTGGAGGAGGAGGAATTAGACGAGCACATGGCAGGAGGGATTCTTGAGAACACTCTCAGGGGGAACGCCACAGAATGGGCAGGCAAGTGCTGGCATGGGCTATACAAGTATACTGAGCTGCTGGCGTATGTGATTGAGCTCAAGGTTTGGTTGGACTTCAAACAATCAAACATGCAGGAGCAACATATGCTAGTGGATGCTCGTGGCTGGGAGCACTGGGAGGCGGAGGAGGCCAAGATTTGCTCGTTCTTTGGACTTACTAGCTGGCTTCAACTTTTGAACTTCGACAACCTGAAGCAGTTAGTGGCTGAATTGATGTCCAAGAGCAAGGCTGACATCCTGTCAGGTGATGACGAGAAGGAGGATGAGGATGATGAAGGAGCTCAGGGTGGAGACCTAGAGAAGGCAGTGGAGGAGACTGCACATGAGGTTGATGAGATGAACTCTGAGCCTCAGGCTCAGGGGGAAGGTGGAAAAGACACTGGTGCCAAGGGTGGACCAGTGGCTGAGGATGTTGTGAACATCTCAGCTGCCAATGGGACATCTGTCGATGAAGGGATTCCCTGCCCTGAGACAAGAGAGGAAGATGTTGAGGCATCCAAGGAGACTCTCAGTTCCGAGGGACTTGCTCCTAAGGTTCAAGTTAGCTTAGCTGAGCCTGAGGAGGCGGCTATGACTACTTCACAACTGCCTTCAGTGCACCTTGAAGAAGGGACTGATGCTGCAGGGGCTGACAAGGGAAAGCAGCCAATCACTGATGCGGCCGTTGATGATGAGGATGTAATCATAACCGGGGTCGGACGTGCTAAATTCACAAGCATAGTGGAGGTCAAGCAGGAGAAAACCACAGAAAATCTAGCTGAACTTCAGGAGGAGGTAATGAGGCTACAAGCTGAGAAGGAAGAAGACTCCAAGGCCCTGGCGAAGCACATCAGGTGGACAAAGTCAGCCTGAGACAGTACCCACTCAAACACCCCCACACCCTGAAACCCAAACACCTTCCATCCCTGACCCCACACCTCAAACTCCCCAACCACCCAAAACCTCAGGCCAAACCATCCTACTGAGTCAGCACCATCAACTTCACACACGAATGAGCCTGACCAGTCAGCCGAGCCAAACCTTACAAACCCTACTGACTTTCCCTCATACCCCAATCCCAAGGACTGTCCCAAATCCATTTCAGCTGAAGAGGATGAATTCCTCAAAGTGGAGGAGGAGGAATTAGACGAGCACATGGAAGGAGGGATTCTTGAGAACACTCTCAGGGGGAACGCCACAGAATGGGTAGGCAAGTGCTGGCCTGGGCTATACAAGTATACTGAGCTGCTGGCGTATATGATTGAGCTCAAGGTTTGGTTGGACTTCAAACAATCAAACATGCAGGAGCAACATATGCTAGTGGATGCTCGTGGCTGGGAGCACTGGGAGGCGGAGGAGGCCAAGATTTGCTCGTTCTTTGGACTTACTAGCTGGCTTCAACTTTTGAACTTCGACAACCTGAAGCAGTTAGTGGCTGAATTGATGTCCAAGAGCAAGGCTGACATCCTGTCAGGTGATGACGAGAAGGAGGATGAGGATGATGAAGGAGCTCAGGGTGGAGACCTGGAGAAGGCAGTGGAGGAGACTGCACAGGAGGTTGATGAGATGAACTCTGAGCCTCAGGCTCAGGGGAAAGGTGGAAAAGACACTGGTGCCAAGGGTGGACCAGTGGCTGAGGATGTTGTGAACATCTCAGCTGCCAATGGGACATCTGTCGATGAAGGGATTCCCTGCCCTGAGACAAGAGAGGAAGATGTTGAGGCATCCAAGGAGACTCTCAGTTCCGAGGGACTTGCTCCTAAGGTTCAAGTTAGCTTAGCTGAGCCTGAGGAGACGGCTATGACTACTTCACAACTGCCTTCAGTGCACCTTGAAGAAGGGACTGATGCTGCAGGGGCTGACAAGGGAAAGCAGCCAATCACTGATGCGGCCGTTGATGATGAGGATGTAATCATAACCGGGGTCGGACGTGCTGAATTCACAAGCATAGTGGAGGTCAAGCAGGAGAAAACCACAGAAAATCTAGCTGAACTTCAGGAGGAGGTAATGAGGCTACGAGCTGAGAAGGAAAAAGACTCCAAGGCCCTGGCGAAGCACATCAGGTGGACAAAGTCAGCCTGAGACAGTACCTACTCAAACACCCTCACACCCTGAAACCCAAACACCTTCCATCCCTGACCCCACACCTCAAACTCCCCAACCACCCCAAACCTCAGAGCCAAACCATCCTACTGAGTCAGCGCCATCAACTTCACACACGAATGAGCCTGACCAGTCAGCCGAGCCAAACCTTCCAAACCCTACTGACTTTCCCTCATACCCCAATCCCAAGGACTGCCCCAAATCCATTTCAGCTGAAGAGGATGAATTCCTCAAAGTGGAGGAGGAGGAATTAGACGAGCACATGGCAGGAGGGATTCTTGAGAACACTCTCAGGGGGAACGCCACAGAATGGGCAGGCAAGTGCTGGCCTGGGCTATACAAGTATACTGAGCTGCTGGCGTATATGATTGAGCTCAAGGTTTGGTTGGACTTCAAACAATCAAACATGCAGGAGCAACATATGCTAGTGGATGCTCGTGGCTGGGAGCACTGGGAGGCGGAGGAGGCCAAGATTTGCTCGTTCTTTGGACTTACTAGCTGGCTTCAACTTTTGAACTTCGACAACCTGAAGCAGTTAGTGGCTGAATTGATGTCCAAGAGCAAGGCTGACATCCTGTCAGGTGATGACGAGAAGGAGGATGAGGATGATGAAGGAGCTCAGGGTGGAGACCTGGAGAAGGCAGTGGAGGAGACTGCACAGGAGGTTGATGAGATGAACTCTGAGCCTCAGGCTCAGGGGAAAGGTGGAAAAGACACTGGTGCCAAGGGTGGACCAGTGGCTGAGGATGTTGTGAACATCTCAGCTGCCAATGGGACATCTGTCGATGAAGGGATTCACTGCCCTGAGACAAGAGAGGAAGATGTTGAGGCATCCAAGGAGACTCTCAGTTCCGAGGGACTTGCTCCTAAGGTTCAAGTTAGCTTAGCTGAGCCTGAGGAGACGGCTATGACTACTTCACAACTGCCTTCAGTGCACCTTGAAGAAGGGACTGATGCTGCAGGGGCTGACAAGGGAAAGCAGCCAATCACTGATGCGGCCGTTGATGATGAGGATGTAATCATAACCGGGGTCGGACGTGCTGAATTCACAAGCATAGTGGAGGTCAAGCAGGAGAAAACCACAGAAAATCTAGCTGAACTTCAGGAGGAGGTAATGAGGCTACGAGCTGAGAAGGAAAAAGACTCCAAGGCCCTGGCGAAGCACATCAGGTGGACAAAGTCAGCCTGAGACAGTACCTACTCAAACACCCTCACACCCTGAAACCCAAACACCTTCCATCCCTGACCCCACACCTCAAACTCCCCAACCACCCCAAACCTCAGAGCCAAACCATCCTACTGAGTCAGCGAAATCAACTTCACACACGAATGAGCCTGACCAGTCAGCCGAGCCAAACCTTCCAAACCCTACTGACTTTCCCTCATACCCCAATCCCAAGGACTGCCCCAAATCCATTTCAGCTGAAGAGGATGAATTCCTCAAAGTGGAGGAGGAGGAATTAGACGAGCACATGGCAGGAGGGATTCTTGAGAACACTCTCAGGGGGAACGCAACAGAATGGGCAGGCAAGTGCTGGCCTGGGCTATACAAGTATACTGAGCTGCTGGCGTATATGATTGAGCTCAAGGTTTGGTTGGACTTCAAACAATCAAACATGCAGGAGCAACATATGCTAGTGGATGCTCGTGGCTGGGAGAACTGGGAGGCGGAGGAGGCCAAGATTTGCTCGTTCTTTGGACTTACTAGCTGGCTTCAACTTTTGAACTTCGACAACCTGAAGCAGTTAGTGGCTGAATTGATGTCCAAGAGCAAGGCTGACATCCTGTCAGGTGATGACGAGAAGGAGGATGAGGATGATGAAGGAGCTCAGGGTGGAGACCTGGAGAAGGCAGTGGAGGAGACTGCACAGGAGGTTGATGAGATGAACTCTGAGCCTCAGGCTCAGGGGAAAGGTGGAAAAGACACTGGTGCCAAGGGTGGACCAGTGGCTGAGGATGTTGTGAACATCTCAGCTGCCAATGGGACATCTGTCGATGAAGGGATTCCCTGCCCTGAGACAAGAGAGGAAGATGTTGAGGCATCCAAGGAGACTCTCAGTTCCGAGGGACTTGCTCCTAAGGTTCAAGTTAGCTTAGCTGAGCCTGAGGAGACGGCTATGACTACTTCACAACTGCCTTCAGTGCACCTTGAAGAAGGGACTGATGCTGCAGGGGCTGACAAGGGAAAGCAGCCAATCACTGATGCGGCCGTTGATGATGAGGATGTAATCATAACCGGGGTCGGACGTGCTGAATTCACAAGCATAGTGGAGGTCAAGCAGGAGAAAACCACAGAAAATCTAGCTGAACTTCAGGAGGAGGTAATGAGGCTACGAGCTGAGAAGGAAAAAGACTCCAAGGCCCTGGCGAAGCACATCAGGTGGACAAAGTCAGCCTGAGACAGTACCTACTCAAACACCCTCACACCCTGAAACCCAAACACCTTCCATCCCTGACCCCACACCTCAAACTCCCCAACCACCCCAAACCTCAGAGCCAAACCATCCTACTGAGTCAGCGCCATCAACTTCACACACGAATGAGCCTGACCAGTCAGCCGAGCCAAACCTTCCAAACCCTACTGACTTTCCCTCATACCCCAATCCCAAGGACTGCCCCAAATCCATTTCAGCTGAAGAGGATGAATTCCTCAAAGTGGAGGAGGAGGAATTAGACGAGCACATGGCAGGAGGGATTCTTGAGAACACTCTCAGGGGGAACGCCACAGAATGGGCAGGCAAGTGCTGGCCTGGGCTATACAAGTATACTGAGCTGCTGGCGTATATGATTGAGCTCAAGGTTTGGTTGGACTTCAAACAATCAAACATGCAGGAGCAACATATGCTAGTGGATGCTCGTGGCTGGGAGCACTGGGAGGCGGAGGAGGCCAAGATTTGCTCGTTCTTTGGACTTACTAGCTGGCTTCAACTTTTGAACTTCGACAACCTGAAGCAGTTAGTGGCTGAATTGATGTCCAAGAGCAAGGCTGACATCCTGTCAGGTGATGACGAGAAGGAGGATGAGGATGATGAAGGAGCTCAGGGTGGAGACTTGGAGAAGGCAGTGGAGGAGACTGCACAGGAGGTTGATGAGATGAACTCTGAGCCTCAGGCTCAGGGGAAAGGTGGAAAAGACACTGGTGCCAAGGGTGGACCAGTGGCTGAGGATGTTGTGAACATCTCAGCTGCCAATGGGACATCTGTCGATGAAGGGATTCCCTGCCCTGAGACAAGAGAGGAAGATGTTGAGGCATCCAAGGAGACTCTCAGTTCCGAGGGACTTGCTCCTAAGGTTCAAGTTAGCTTAGCTGAGCCTGAGGAGACGGCTATGACTACTTCACAACTGCCTTCAGTGCACCTTGAAGAAGGGACTGATGCTGCAGGGGCTGACAAGGGAAAGCAGCCAATCACTGATGCGGCCGTTGATGATGAGGATGTAATCATAACCGGGGTCGGACGTGCTGAATTCACAAGCATAGTGGAGGTCAAGCAGGAGAAAACCACAGAAAATCTAGCTGAACTTCAGGAGGAGGTAATGAGGCTACGAGCTGAGAAGGAAAAAGACTCCAAGGCCCTGGCGAAGCACATCAGGTGGACAAAGTCAGCCTGAGACAGTACCTACTCAAACACCCTCACACCCTGAAACCCAAATACCTTCCATCCCTGACCCCACACCTCAAACTCCCCAACCACCCCAAACCTCAGAGCCAAACCATCCTACTGAGTCAGCGCCATCAACTTCACACACGAATGAGCCTGACCAGTCAGCCGAGCCAAACCTTCCAAACCCTACTGACTTTCCCTCATACCCCAATCCCAAGGACTGCTCCAAATCCATTTCAGCTGAAGAGGATGAATTCCTCAAAGTGGAGGAGGAGGAATTAGACGAGCACATGGCAGGAGGGATTCTTGAGAACACTCTCAGGGGGAACGCCACAGAATGGGCAGGCAAGTGCTGGCCTGGGCTATACAAGTATACTGAGCTGCTGGCGTATATGATTGAGCTCAAGGTTTGGTTGGACTTCAAACAATCAAACATGCAGGAGCAACATATGCTAGTGGATGCTCGTGGCTGGGAGCACTGGGAGGCGGAGGAGGCCAAGATTTGCTCGTTCTTTGGACTTACTAGCTGGCTTCAACTTTTGAACTTCGACAACCTGAAGCAGTTAGTGGCTGAATTGATGTCCAAGAGCAAGGCTGACATCCTGTCAGGTGATGACGAGAAGGAGGATGAGGATGATGAAGGAGCTCAGGGTGGAGACCTGGAGAAGGCAGTGGAGGAGACTGCACAGGAGGTTGATGGGATGAACTCTGAGCCTCAGGCTCAGGGGGAAGGTGGAAAAGACACTGGTGCCAAGGGTGGACCAGTGGCTGAGGATGTTGTGAACATCTCAGCTGCCAATGGGACATCTGTCGATGAAGGGATTCCCTGCCCTGAGACAAGAGAGGAAGATGTTGAGGCATCCAAGGAGACTCTCAGTTCCGAGGGACTTGCTCCTAAGGTTCAAGTTAGCTTAGCTGAGCCTGAGGAGGCGGCTATGACTACTTCACAACTGCCTTCAGTGCACCTTGAAGAAGGGACTGATGCTGCAGGGGCTGACAAGGGAAAGCAGCCAATCACTGATGCGGCCGTTGATGATGAGGATGTAATCATAACCGGGGTCGGACGTGCTGAATTCACAAGCATAGTGGAGGTCAAGCAGGAGAAAACCACAGAAAATCTAGCTGAACTTCAGGAGGAGGTAATGAGGCTACGAGCTGAGAAGGAAGAAGACTCCAAGGCCCTGGCGAAGCACATCAGGTGGACAAAGTCAGCCTGAGACAGTACCTACTCAAACACCCTCACACCCTGAAACCCAAACACCTTCCATCCCTGACCCCACACCTCAAACTCCCCAACCACCCCAAACCTCAGAGCCAAACCATCCTACTGAGTCAGCGCCATCAACTTCACACACGAATGAGCCTGACCAGTCAGCCGAGCCAAACCTTCCAAACCCTACTGACTTTCCCTCATACCCCAATCCCAAGGACTGCCCCAAATCCATCTCAGCTGTAGAGGATGAATTCCTCAAAGTGGAGGAGGAGGAATTAGACGAGCACATGGCAGGAGGGATTCTTGAGAACACTCTCAGGGGGAACGCCACAGAATGGGCAGGCAAGTGCTGGCCTGGGCTATACAAGTATACTGAGCTGCTGGCGTATGTGATTGAACTCAAGGTTTGGTTGGACTTCAAACAATCAAACATGCAGGAGCAACATATGCTAGTGGATGCTCGTGGCTGGGAGCACTGGGAGGCGGATGAGGCCAAGATTTGCTCGTTCTTTGGACTTACTAGCTGGCTTCAACTTTTGAACTTCGACAACCTGAAGCAGTTAGTGGCTGAATTGATGTCCAAGAGCAAGGCTGACATCCTGTCAGGTGATGACGAGAAGGAGGATGAGGATGATGAAGGAGCTCAGGGTGGAGACTTGGAGAAGGCAGTGGAGGAGACTGCACAGGAGGTTGATGAGATGAACTCTGAGCCTCAGGCTCAGGGGGAAGGTGGAAAAGACACTGGTGCCAAGGGTGGAAGATGTTGAGGCATCCAAGGAGACTCTCAGTTCCGAGGGACTTGCTCCTAAGGTTCAAGTTAGCTTAACTGAGCCTGAGGAGGCGGCTATGACTACTTCAGAACTGCCTTCAGTGCACCTTGAAGAAGGGACTGATGCTGCAGGGGCTGACAAGGGAAAGCAGCCAATCATTGATGCGGCCGTTGATGATGAGGATGTAATCATAACCGGGGTCGGACGTGCTGAATTCACAAGCATAGTTGAGGTCAAGCAGGAGAAAACCACAGAAAATCTAGCTGAACTTCAGGAGGAGGTAATGAGGCTACGAGCTGAGAAGGAAGAAGACTCCAAGGCCCTGGCGAAGCACATCAGGTGGACAAAGTCAGCCTACAACACCCTTGCTAACAGGGAGCTAATTTTGTTAAAGAAAACGATGACTGACACGGCCAAGTCAGTGAGGAATGAGAGGAAGCGCACCAAGAAGATGCTTAGGGACACTCTCAGGAAACTTGAAGAGAGGGATGCGATCAGGGATGAGAAGATGAATCAGGCAGTTGACAAGCTTGCAGTTCAGACTGGAGCTATTGTCACTCAGGCCATGAAGGACTCAGCGTCCAAACTGGAGCTGGAGTCAGGGAGGTTGGATCGCACCTCTCAGTCAGTGGCAGACACTTTGGCAAAGGCCACTGAGGAATCGGCAAAGATACTAACTGAGGCCAGCAGAGTCAGCGGTGAGTCCTTGAAGGTGGAGGAAAGGATCACAAAGGCTGAACAAAGACTCCAACTCTCTATGGAGGTCTTTGAGAAGAAAGTCAATGCTGCTATCAGTTCAGTTTCTTTTGCAGGCACTGGGATTGCCACGGGAGTTGAGATGCTGAAGGAGGGCGTATTGAAAGTTCAATCCTTAGCCTCTTTTTTTATCAACAGTGGAGCTGAGTCACTCCCATCCCAGGCCAATGATGATGCCAAAAAGGGGGAAAAGAAGAAGAAAAGATCCTGCCCTGAGGCATCGGAGGCAGTCAACCAAGGTGAGACTGTTCTAGCTGACCTTGAAGCCAATCCTGAAGGGAATATATTAAGGGTGGGGAAGTCAGCTAGGTTAGCGGCAGTGGAGAAGGAAGGAGAGGAAGTTGTTGCCAGGCTGAGGGCGGAGGCAACAAAGGCAAAGGCTGGTGAACCTTCCAAGCAACAACCTGAGCCAATTCAGAGATCGTCTCCCATGAGCTCAAGGAAGAATCCCATCACTTACTCAGGTGAATTGGTTGCGGAGTTATGTGCTGAAGCATGGGGAGATCACTCTGACAAATCTGAGGCTATGCACAGAGCTGAAATTGTTCAGAAGGAGAAGATGCGCATTTTGGAGAAAAAGGTTGAGAAGCTGACCGATATCACTGAGTTTCAAGAACGAGAACTGGATGATGCAGTGATCAGCTTGCTAAGGAGGAAGAAGACGAAGCCTGAGCCGAGGAAGTACAGGAAGAAGCCAACAGTTAGGAAATTAACAATTCTTCAAATCAGTAGGCCAGAATCAGGAATAAGGGAAGCTTTTGTTGATGAGTTCGTCTCAGAGACATTGAAGGAGTTTTGGACTGATGCAAGGGATGAATTTGTTAGATTATGGTATGTTGTGAAGAAGTGGGGCGACACTGACGACATCAATGCCCACTTCACTGACTACATGATGGACAATCATCCTGAGCTATTCCAGAAGATCTTGGAGGAGGCTGATGCAGCTCAAGTTCAAGTGAAGGCTCCTGAGTTCACCATTCGAGCTCCTCCCTTGGTTCCTGGAACTCAAAAGCATGATACAAAGGCCATAATGATGGAAGTATTGAAGATAGCCAAAGCTGAAGGATACGTGAACCAACCTGGAAGACTTGACGAGCTGAAGGCAAGAGTTTATGCAGGATATGAACTCAAGCCTGAAATGAGATTAGTCTAGGTGTTCACAGGCTTCCTTGTAATAGATT
The DNA here is from genome assembly GCA_947034835.1 of Ballota nigra. Taxonomy (NCBI): domain Eukaryota; kingdom Viridiplantae; phylum Streptophyta; class Magnoliopsida; order Lamiales; family Lamiaceae; genus Ballota; species Ballota nigra. The sequence goes on along the minus strand of OX344727.1, from coordinate 39,262,072 downwards.
AGATTCATTGTAATCATTTCCACATCATTCAATGAAATCTGTTACTTTTGCCCACAGACAAAAACTCATTGTCTTTTTGGCTGTTTGTTTTTAAATTCTGTACTTTATCAAGAACTGCTCTAACACTGTCTTATCTTATAGATAGGTTTATCATATTTCCTCTAAATGTTTTGAGGATCTTTTCAGTGTTTTGGCATCATCAAAAAGGGGGAAATTGGTGGGACATTATCAGTTTTGATTAAGATCCCAAAGCCCCTGAAAAGATGTTTGCCTTAATCTGTCTTTGTCAGGCTAGTCTTGATTAAGGTTTGTACTTAGTCATTTTACACTTCACAGGTACTCAGTGAGAGGAGAACTCACTGGAGACAATCAAGACTCAGAGCCTGAAGACGAAGAGCACCATCCTGAACTTATGGCAGTCTTCTAAGCTGGCTGAGTAAGTGTCAGTGATTAAGAGTATGACCCTGAGGTCATTACTAACTCAGTCCTGAAGGGAACAGGATGTCACTGAGTCAATGGGAAGACTTGGAGTAGAGCCAAGCAATGCAAAAAGAATTTCAGCGTCAGGACAAGACTGGTGGGCTCAAGACAAAATGAACTTAATAAGACAAGCCTGAAGCTCAGTAATAAGTTCTGACATTCTCACCAACCTGATGACGTGGACCAATCCAAGAAGGACACGCACGTACGGAACCTGACATGAAGACTGAATTCAGACTGTATATTCAATGGGCAAGCATTCAATGTGCATTTAATGCAAATACCAAATCCATGCAAGGACGGCTGCTGCATGAAGATATGTTCGTTTGAAGCCACTCTACATAGATGACTCGAAGGCTATCTCTCCAACGGATAGTTTTTCAAATCACCTATAAATATAGAAGATCTTGAACCCATTCAAGGTTACGGGAAATTTCCAAGCCAGAAATTACTCAAACTCTCAAGCATTCAAAGCGTTCAACCCTTAAGAAGAAGCACTCGAAACCATTTAAATTTCCCAAGTGTTTCTTAGCAACCGAGAGTTATTCTGTATTCCAAGAGCTGAATAACATTATCTTAAGCTTAGAGAGATTATCCCATCCTTAGCATAGCTTTGCCTTGTAAGGATAATCTCAACTTAGTTGGAATCTAAACTGAAACCAAAATCCTAAGTTAGGTTTGTTGGGAGTAAGTCAGTTAGTGTGTTAGTAAGTGGAGTTGTATAGATCAGTGAGGATAGCTGGTCTTGGTGCACCTTGGCACGTTAAAAATAAGAATCCCTTGAGTGGATTTCCTGTTAAGTCAGGCCGTGGACGTAGGAGCTTAAGACTCTGAACCACGTTAAACTCCTTGTGTTCTCACTGCTTTGATATTGTGCATACTTGCCATATTACTTGTTCACTCATTGCATTCAGTTTATCAGACCTGAATCAATCAGGCTGACCTTCAAAAGAACACTGCCCTACTAACATCATTCAGAATTGAGTAAAACAAGTTTTTCAGAAAGCAAACTAAACAAGACTTTAAACTTTCAGGGCTCAAACATTTCCACACTGAACTTGACCTGATAATTAGCCAACTGACCCGCACCTAGTGTAGTCAGTAGGTGTGTTATCAGCTCCTAGTTCTTTACCACTCTGAGTAAAGGGGACTCAGTCAGTTTTAAGTTTGAAAAATCTGGTATACGTGTATCCCCCCCCCCCCCATACACGTATTCCTCAGTCTTGTACCGGGACCAACATCATCCTTTTTTGAATCAGGTGATCTTATCTTTCTTCCATACATATCCACAAAAACACATTGAACATAAGAAACTTCGACATGGTTATTTCTTCTAGAGGCTCTTCTTCTCTTATGAGCTTGTCCAGTAGAAGGAATAACTTGTCTTAATGCAACAATCTTGAATTTTTTTTGATATGGATAAGTCTTGCTAGAACCATCAAAGGTTCCAGCTGGTCTGGCAGATGACTTGAAAGTCTTCTACAGGTGAGTAGGAGTCAGCTGGGATTACTTCTTTTGAGAAGGTCCAGGATGTTTTCTACTCTGCTGGCCTTGCTGAGGTCTTTTAAAATTCCTCCTCTTCCTTTTGGGTTTTTTAGATTTAGAACTCATCTGCCCGTTAGGTTGAGTTGCCTGGTCAGCTGACCTCTTGCCTTTTTTCAATAAAATTTCTAGGTTGTTCTTCTTTCTGAACATGTGAGGATTCAGGTTTGGAATAACCAAGACCTGTCTTATCATGCTCTCTTTGAGATGAGGCAGCTATGTTTGACACAACATTGTTTGTTGTAGTCAGCTGCTCCAATCTCATCTTGAGCTTGTCCTCACTTTCTCTTACAATTTTGTTTTGGTGGAAGAGTTCATCAAACTTAGCTTTAAGCAGGTTATATTCATTATCTTTCTCAATATTTTCAACAACCAACATTTCTATCAGCTTAACTTGTTCAATACACCTGGTTGTCAAGTCAGAAGACTCTTCAACTAGTGTATGATTTTGTTCAGCTGGTAGATTAGCTGAGTTGCCTAGATATTGTGAAAGCTTCTATTTTTCTGCTTTCAGCTTTGAGTTCTCATCTTCCAACTTTTGACAAATTTGTATAGAAGTTTGGAGATCTAATAGCATCTTCTGTATATCAAACTCCTCTGATTGTTCAGAAAAAGAAGAAGATGAAAAAGAAGAGGAAGTTCGATTACATACCTCATCTGTTACAAGACTTGTCTTTTCGTCTGGTCCAAAATTAGATGATGAACCAGAAGTGGATACCTCTTCTTCCTCATCTGCTAAGCTTCTTTTGGAGTAACTCCTAGTGTATCTTCTACTGCTTTTCTTCGAACCCATTTCTGCAAGAAATTATTAGCACAACAAATATTTGGGTTTTCAAAAAATGGATTTGCCCTGGTGACCACCAAAGACTTTTCAAAGCAGTGATCTGTAGGACACACTGCTCTGATACCACTTGTTGGTCCCAAAAAGGTTATCCAGCGGAAAGCGTTTTGAGTTATTTTTAATGAAAACCAACTTTTATATTAAGTGCTAAAATTAAGATACAGAAATCTAAAATACAGAAAATAAAGAACACCAGAATTTATAGTGGTTCGGACAACAGGTCCTACGTCCACTCTCCCTTTCTCCAAAGGAGACTTTCTCTCCAACCAACTTACTCACGAACCACTGGAATTGGGAAGTACCAGCTCCTTCGTACACTTGCTTACAACAACCTTTCAAGGTGAATAGGTTGATTATAAGATCCAACTAAAACTCCTAAAAGAGTGGATAAAATATTTGAATGAACAAGGTGAGTGAGTAGAAGAGTTCGTGTGTTTTTCTTGTGCTCTTGCCCGACTCTTATGTAGAACTCATCCAAGCACTCCTATTTATAGTTGTGAGAATTAACTAGCCGTTGGAAGCTAGAAATTAAAACCACCATAATTGGAGGAATATAATCAATCAAAGATTGATTATATTGATTGATTGATTTCCTCCTTTATTGGATCTTTTAAGTTTGATACCAATCAATCAATCAATCCTCCTATCAGTTGACTTCCAGATTGCTTTCTTCTCCATCATCAAACTCCAAGATCTCATTTTCTCCAGATTACACGCGGCCTCCATGTGGGTGAACTAATCCGTCTCCCCCATCTGGTCTGAACTCGTCTGGTCTGGGGTCTTCTGGTCTGGTCTGGTCTGGTCTGGTCAGGTAACACTTCTGCTCTGAACCTCATCTGGGAGAGGTCTTCTGGTAAGACTCCTCTGGTCAGGCTCCTCTGGCAGACTCCTCTGGTCAGACTCCTCTGGTCAGGCTCCTCTGGTCAGACTCCTCTGGTCAGGCTCCTCTAGTCAGAATCCTCTGGACCTCATCTGCTCTGGTGACTCTTCTGCTCTGGTCTGGACACCTCATCTGGTCACCTCTCATCTGGTCACCTCATCTGATCTGCACAGATTTCTTCCCCCTTAACCAAAGGCCTATTCTAGACCTAGACTAATCTGTAGCTGACTAACAGGTTTAGCTAGTCCTATTACAAGTTCTTATTTTAACATCTTCAAAACATCTAATCTATATCCTAACAAAGAGTATGACCCTGAGGTCATTACTACCTCAGTCCTGAAGGGAACATGATGATACTGAGTTAATGGGAAAGACTTGAAGTAGAGCCAAGCAATACAAATGGAATGTCAGCGTCAGGACAAGACCGTTGTGCTCGAGACAAAAAGAACTTAATAAGACAAGCCTGGAGCCTAGGAATAAGTTCTGACATTCTCACCAACCTGATGACGTGGACCAATCCAGGAAGGACACGCACGTAAGGACCCTGACATGAAGACTAACTTCAGACTGCACATTCAATGGGCAAGCATTAAATGGTGCATTAAATGCAATTACCAAATCCATGCAAGGATGGCTGCTGCATGGGAAATATGTTCGTTTGAACCACTCTACATAGATGACTATAAGGTTATCTCTTCCAACGGATAGTTTTCAAATCACCTATAAATACAGAAAGCCTTGAACCCATTCAAGGTTACAGGAAATTTCCAAGCCAGAAATTACTCAAACTCTCAAGCTTTCTAAAGCATTCAGCATTCAAAGAAGCACTCGAAACCAGTTAAATTTCCCAAGTATTTCTTAGATTAGTGAGAGTCATTTTGTATTCCATTGAGCTTTCAAGCCTTATCATAAGCTTAGAGTGATTATCCATCCTTAGCATAGCTTAGTCTTGTAAGGATAATCACACCTTAGTTGGAATCCTAACTAAAACCAAAACCCTCTTGTCAGGTTTGTTGGTAGTAAGTTGTGTTAGTGAGTTAGTAAGGAGTTTGTATAGGTCAGTGAGGATAGCTGATCTTGGTGCACCTTGGCACGTAAAAAGCAAGAGTCCCAGTAGTGGATTTCCTGTTAAATCAGGCCGTGGATGTAGGAGCTTGAGTCTCTGAACCACGTTAAACTCCCTATGTTCTTACTGCTTTGATATTGTGCTTATTTGCTTATCTCTTAAGTCATTCATAGCATTTGGTTTTATCAAGCTTGAATCAATCAGCCTAATCATTAAACTGAACACTGCCCTACTAAATACTATTTCAGAATTGAGTAATCAAGTTTTCAGAAAGCAAACATAAAACAAGACTATAAACTTCCAGGGCTCACGCATTTCCGCACTGAACTTGTATTGATAGTTAGCCAACTGAATCACACTCAGTGTAGTTAGTAGGTGTGTTATCATTCCGTAGTTCTTTATCACTCTGAGTAAAGGGGACTCAGTAAGGTTTAAGTCAGAAAAATTGGTATACGTGTATTCCCCCCCCCATACACGTATTCCACAGTCTTGTACCGGGACCAACAAGTGGTATTAGAGCATTGGTTCAAAAGACCACTGACTTTGAATACTAATAGTTTCAGAGGAGAAACTGTTGGTGGTCACTGAACAGATCTGAGTTTGCTTTTAAAAAAACCTACATCATCATGACTTCGAGGAGACTTGAAGTTTCATTACCTGAATTCTCTGTTTCTAACTTCGTGGGTCTGGAAAATGTGGCCAGAAATATCATCTTACATACGGTGCCTTTCGAGGAATCACCAAGGCCGATGAACTTAAAGACGGTTAAGGAGGTCTGGGATGAGCTGACCAAGATGTGTGAGGGGTCAGAAAAGATAAAGGAGAACAAGAGGAATATTGCCATTCAGAAGTTTGAAGCGTTCGAGATGCTGCCTGATGAGACTATTGATCAGATGGAGTCAAGATTCATCAAGTTGATGAATGAGTTGGTGATGTTGGACAAAGATGTTCCAAAGAGAGATGTTGCTTCCAAAATCCTGAATGCCCTTCCTGAGAGATGGGACAACAGTGTAATTATGCTTAAGAACACTCAGGAATATGATCTCAACAAGAGAAAGAAGAAAGTTCAGCAAGAAGAAGAGGAGAAAGAGAAAGCTCCTGAGAAAAGCGTGGCGTTCAAAGCTAGGTCAGAACCTGTTGAGTCTTCGTCAAAGTCACTGATGGAGATGAGCAAGGAAGAGCTTTCTGAGGAGTACAGCCTGATGGCCAGACGCTTTGAAAAGCTCAATTCCAGGTTTGGTCGTTATAAGAAATATTATCAGGATATTCGTGACAGGAAACATGAAGGAACCCACCAAAGTTCAAGGAGATATGAGGAAAGAAGGAACACTGACCAGAGGAGAGATCGTGGCGATGAAAGGAGGTATTCAGACCCAAAGCCCAATCGAAGAGATGAACAGAGACGTACTTGGAATGATAGGCACTCAGGAAAGACTGAAAGCTCATCAAGACAAAGGGAACCTGACTCAAGAAGGAACCCTGAGCCAAGAAAAGAAAGAGGTGATGAGCAAGTTATGTGTTACAACTGTAACAAGAGTAGGCAATATCAGTATGATTGCCCGGAGCTAAGTGCTAGAGAGAGAGAGGACAGAAGGGCCAAGAGAGACCAGATGTACGCTGATCGGAGAGCTATGCTCGTTGAGGATGCTACTAACTCGGATGGTCCTGAGGAGAGGTCGCCTGAACTTTTCTCTGACGATGAGTACGATGATGTTTGCCTTATGGCAAGGGAGGAACCTGAGGTAACATCTAACTCTGTGTGTGGTTCCTACACTGGTCAAAATCCTGAGTCTAGCTCAGAGTCAGCCAGAGAAATGAACCTTCAGATCTGCTTAGATCAATTGATGGTAGATTTCTCCCGGTTGCAGTGTTGATAGGCGAAGATCAATCATTGTTGGACGAACAAGTATTAAGGCCGTAATAAGGATCACGAAGAATCAACTCTAAATCAACGATGATTAATAAATAAAATCAAAAGGGAGTGCAAAAATCAATCCAGGAGTGTACGAAATGGCGAACAAATCCATCGACGAACAACATATTGGTGAACAGGTCCAAAGACCCGAGACCAGACCCCCCATCAAATCGCTAGTGATGAACAGCATTGTCAAAGGGTGTTGCATCTGCCTAAGAGGTGTAAGTTGACGAACAAAGGACCGAGATTCCTAAGCCTATCTTAACAAAATACAAGGGCGAACTGTAACCTCAAAAGGCGAACAACTTTTATGAAGAAACCATTTTGGATCAATTAAGCCGACCTGGACGAACAACAATGAGTCCGAGATAAGACCAAAGAAGACTTTGTAGCTAAGATTCAGCTTAGATAAGGTCAAACAAGGTCAAAGGACACTTGTCTAGCATGCAAGCTAAGAAGTACAAGAGACATGGACACCACTTGCTTGTTAGTCTCTATAAATAATTATTCTCCAGCTAAGAAATACAAGTTCAAATACACAAATACTCCCAAAACACACACAAATACTCCCAAAACACACGCAAACACACCTAGACGTACACACATACAAAATAAATACGGATTCGATTCTTGTATTTACAATTTCACAACCCGAGCCCTCGATTTACCATTTACGGTGGTAATCAATCACACGTTATTGATTGGTGTTCTTAAACCGAACTAAAACAGTCACTAATCCTCCCGATTAAATTTGATCACCAATAATTTGGCGCTAGAAGGAGGGTTCGAACCTTCGGTTAAGTGTGATTCGTCAAGAACTTCAAGTTTGAAAACTTGAATATTTGAAGAAATCCTCAAGAAATCTTTGAAGATTCAAGCAAAAGTGTTCTTGGTGTTCTTCAATATAAAATTTGAAGATAATTTAATTTAAAATGCCTCAATCTAAGGAAACACAAGGTTCCTACTCGGGCTTCATCAGCAGGCCATCAAGATCGTGAACCTAGACATGCGAACAGATCAAAGCTTACAGCTTTAGACCATAACCTTCCACCAGAACTAGAGGCCCTGGCGAGCAACCCTAATGAACTGGCTAAGACCATTGCTGCTCTCCAAACCATCCAGAGGCAGCAAGAACAAAATAGATCATCGCAAGCAAGGTCTAGAGCTAAACCCATGGAGATTGTTAGAGCCAGATCCGTTAGGGACGAGCAACGTGAGGTAGACAGTGCCCAAGTCAGGCGTGATAAGGGCAAAGCTAAGGTGGCCGAACCAAGAGAGGGCCAGGCTGAGTCAGCACATGGGCGAGCAACTATGTCCAGCCAGGGAACAACCCGTTCCAGTGCCCAGGATAGACTGGGCCAGCCTCAGAATCAAGAGAAAGTTGCTCGCCAGGGAGCAGAGCATGGGTGAGCAACTTTTGAACAACCTCGTCCATCAATCCATGAAAGACTCTCCCAATCTGCCTTCAGGCACCTAGGGCCAAATACGGTGAGCAACCCTAGAAAACAGCTCCAGGACATGCCCGCTCCGATTGAGGGACTGCGACAAGTAGAAAGGCTTGTGCCTTTGCTCGCCGAACGGCCTCCAAGTCAGGGGGCATCTTTGGATGAGCTGTCAAGCCTGAGAAAGGTTGTGGAGAGCATGCAAGGGTAATTGGACCAACAGAGAGGAGTGGGGACGACCAGCTTGCCATCTTCTCCATTATCATCTATTATTCTGAAAGCCCCGATTCAGAAAAAGATCCAATTCCCAGCAAGTATACAGTACGATGGCATTGCTGACCCCCGAGTCCACTTAACGAAGTATTCAGACTATATGGTCTCGGTAGGAGCCAGTGATGCCACCCAATGTCGAAACTTCCCGTTAACTTTGGGGGATCGGGTGCATAAGTGGTTCTCCGCAATGCCACCAATATCAATCCACTCGTTCATCCAACTAAGTCGAGAGTTCCTCTCCCATTTCTCAACAATAGGATCATATTTATCCCAAAAACACCAGTTATCGGACCTAAAGCAAAATGACGACGAGCCAGATCGGGCGTTTATGGAAAGGTTCGACAAAGTACTGTTGGAAGGGAGCCCATCAGCGAGGATTAAAAAATCGTTGCTGTTATGGCCGGACTGAAGAAAGGGTCAAAGTTATGGAAAGAAGTATGCCTAAAGTGCCCAAGAAGCTATGCCGAATTTAGGAATCAAGCCGGCATATTCGTTTCCATGCATGAGGCCCTGCAAGCAAACTTGGGAGAAAACAAAGTTGATCCCAAGGAGAACAACAAGAAACCTGGCGGAACGGGCTACCGAGTCCCGAAGAACATGAAGGCATTCAATGAAGGGACGGAGCTTAAGGAAAAATTGAACCAGGTGCTAACAGTATCAGTCGATACTGAATATAAAAATGTGAAGGAGTTGCTCTCCCCTCCACGAAGAATCCGTCAGGATACTGGCAAACTCAACCCTAACAAATATTGTGCCTACCATCAAAGTGTGGAACATTTTACTAGTGAGTGTAGAGATTTGCTCAAGCAACTTTGGTGGTTTTACGAGGAAGGGAAACTCTCTGAGTTTGTTAAAAGACAACCTAGAAAGAGAGCCCGGGAGAACAATTCCGAGGATGAGGATGATGATCAACCTTGGAAAAATAATAAACCCGGGCGACCAGTTCCGGCCGTTGCTGCTCGTCCACTTGAGGACCTATACAAGACGGAACCCGCGGGACCAGCGGGAGGATGTTCTGATGGACGACCGCCAATCTCCAACCGAAAAAGGAAGGCCGAATTGCGGGCGATCGACCAAGTACAAGGAATGGGGATTAAACCATTCATCATGCAAACAGCAGAACTAACCTTTACTGAAAAGGATTTGGAGGGAATATTGACCCCCCACAATGATTCACTCGTGATCTGTGCTAAGATCATGGAGACCAGAGTACATATATTATTGGTGGATACCGGAGCCTACACCAACATTCTTTTCAAGAAGATGCTCGACCAACTTGGAGACTACTCGGGCTATATACGAGATTCAAATCACAAAATCTTAGGCTTTGGAAATGTTGTAATAGTCCCGTTAGGGGAGATTTGGTTGTCCGTTCAGCTTGTAACGGTCGGGGAACCCGAGAAAAACATAACAAGAATAGTAGATTTCTTGGTCGTGGATCAGGAATCGACCTACAACGGGTTTCTTGGTCGATCTTTTCTAAATGAATTTAAAGCTGCATGTTCAACTTACCATTATTGCCTAAAGTTCCCTACAGCAAGTGGAGCAGGCACAATAAAGGGAGATCAAAAAAGGCTCGGGAGTGCCTCCTGCAGTTACAGGCAAAGCATGCACTAGTATCCATAATGGAAGCCACCACCAGCTATCCTGTTGATGAACCATCAATACTGGAGAACATGATGGACGTAGAGGAGGACCATATGGATACGGACGAACAACACCTTGACGAGCAAGTGTTGGACGAACAACTTATCACCACCCATGGAGAAATTCACTCTGACGAGCAACAAATGGGTGGTGACGAGCAACACTCACCAAATGACTTGGAGGGCCAGGTGTTGACTAACAACAATGAGTCAGGACCAACAGACGATCTAGATCCCCGCCTGGGAGCAGAACCCATGAGCATCGAAAATGATTTCAACCCTGAGGGACCTATACTTGATCCTCGTTGGAAAGGACAAAAACGACGAGCAACTCCAGTTGAAGAACTGGAGACGTTCAAAGTTAATCCTGAAAATGAAGATCTCTAAGTGTACATAGGATCTGAGCTCCCTGAGCCTTACAAATCCCGAATGAAAGAGTTCCTCAGCAAGAATCTAGATATTTTTACTTGGTCTCATACAGACATGGTGGGAATAGATCCAAAACATGCTTGCCACAAGCTTAACATCAATCAAGCAAAAAGGTCAGTCCATCAAAAGTGAAGAAAGTATGGCCCAGATAAATACCAAGCTTTGAATGAAGAGGTAAAGAAGTTGTTAGACAACGATCTGATCCGACAAGCACTCTATCCACAGTGGGTAGCAAACCCAGTCCTTTTGAGGAAACCAAACGGGACCTGGAGGTTATGCATAGATTTTACGGATCTGAATGCAGCATGCCCGAAGGACAACTTTACTCTCCCCCATATTGATCAATTGGTGGACAGTACTGCGGGTCACGAGATGCTAACATTCACGGATGCCTTTACCGGGTACCATCAAATCCCAATGCATCCAGACGATCAAGAAAACACAGCATTTTACACGAATAAAAACTTGCTGTGTTGGAAGAGAATGACATTTGGCCTCATCAACGTCGAAGCAACGTATCAGAGGCTGGTGAACAAGATGTTCGACGAACAAATCGAAGATACGGTAGAAGTCTATGCAGATGATATCGTAGTCAAAAGCCCCCAAAAAGAAGACCATCTTCAGCATTTGACCTAGGTGTTCGATATTCTTCGACATTATAACATGAAGCTGAACCCAAAGAAGAGCAGCTTTGGAGTCCATTCCGAAAAGTTCCTGGGCCATCTTATTAGTCAACGTGGGATTGAAGCCAATCCAACAAAAGTCAAAGCTATTGTGGATATGCAACCACCATGTTCAGTAAAAGAAGTGCAAAGGCTCACGGGATGCCTAGCAGCTTTGAACCGGTTCATATCCAGATCAGGGGACAAATGTCGACCATTCTTTGAAGCCATCAAGAAAGGAAAGTTCACTTGGACTAATAACTGTCAAAAGGCGTTTGACCAACTTAAGGACTACCTGGGAGATGTTAAAATTCTATCAAAACCCATCCCAGGAGAAAAGCTATACTTGTACCTGGCAGCGTCAGAAGTGGCAATCAGCTCCGTTCTGGTGCGAAAAGATGGCAAATTCCATCAACCCATTTACTATGTCAGCCAAGCTTTGCACGAAGCGGAGATCAAATAATCCCCAACCGAAAAGTTGGCGTACGCACTTGTCATGAGTGTGAGGAAGTTACGACCATACTTCTTTGATCAAGTTGAAGTGCTAACAACTTTCCCACTCAGACAATTCTCCATCGTCCCGACACGGCTGGTCGTCTGCTAAGGTGGTCACTAGAGATTAGCCAATTCGGGGTGACCTATGCTCCTTGAACAACGATCAAAGGGCAAGCTCTAGCCGACTTTATAGTCGAACTAACTTTCCCACCAGATCCGACGAGAGGACTTGATCACCCCTGACATCTTTATGTCAACGGATCTTCAACCAACATAGCCTCGGGGGCAGGAGTGGTTCTGATAAGTCCTGACAGACAAGTATTCACCTCAGCAATCAAATTTGGTTTCATGGCAACCAACAATTAAGCTGAATATGAAGCTCTCATTGTTGGTCTTCACTTATCCCTTGCCGTGGGTGTTAGACGATTGCAAATATTCGGCGACTCACAACTGATTGTGAACCAAGTTCGAGGGGAATACGAGGCTAAAGATGATCATATGATCGAGTATCAGCGAATTGTTGCTCATCTGATGTCCTTGTTAGACCAAGTCTACATTAAACAAATTCCAAGGACAAGCAACACACAAGCAGATGTGTTGGCCTGACTAGCAATAAGCAATGGGCCAGCCGAGTTGGCCGACATTATAATCACATAAATGAACGACCCATCAACAACAAGTTATAATGTCAACCAACTGGACGAACAAACAAATAAAGAAGAAGATTGGAGAACAAGTATAGTCAAATACTTGAAAAGTGGGGAAAACCAAACAACTCTTTTGAAGCTGCCAAGCTAATAAAGTAAGCCGCCAGACACACTCTGGTGGGCGAGCAACTTTACAAAAGGGGAATATCAATCCCATTTCTCAAATGTTTGCCTAGGGGGCAAGGACGAGCAATACTCGAAGAAATACATGCCGGAGTATATGGAAATCACACTGAGGGGCAAGCTTTGGCATACAAAACTATCAGACAAGGCTATTATTGGCCGACTTTACGTCAAGACGCAATCAAGAAAGCAAAAACTTGTCACCAATGCCAAATTTTTGCCCCAAATATTCATACTCCGGCTCAACAGCTCGTATCAGTTTACAGCCCATGGCCATTTGCAAGATGGGGGATGGACATTATTGGTCCTTTCCTAGCAAGAGTTGGAAATGTTCAATTTGCCGTCGTGGTAGTTGACTATTTTACGAAATGGGTGGAAGCAGAGGCCATGGTAAAGATTACGCAATAGAAAATGATCAACTTTATTTGGAAGAACATTGTCTGTCATTTTGGGGTTCTACAGACCATTGTGACAGACAATGGTCTGCAGTTTGATGGGACAGAGTTGAGAGACTTCTGTACGAAGTGGAGGATAAAAAAACATTAATCTACGCCCTATCATCCCCAGTCAAATGGACAAGTCGAAGCTGTGAACAAGATAATCAAGCATACATTAAAAGTACGGTTGGCGGAGAGCAAAAGCAGTTGGTCTGAAGAACTTTCGGAAGTCCTATGGGTATATAGAGTTTCTCCCAGGTCAAGCACCGGAGAAACACCTTTTGCAATGGCTTTCAGAATAGAAGCTGTGATACCAATCGAATTAAAGATGTAGGATCAAGCGCTTGCCACTAGACTAAAAGCCCGGACTTGTAGTGAGGTGCTACTTTATTTCTTTTAACCCTATCTAGCTGCAGCGCCACGGGTCGAATAGCCTCCGCCAGACTTGGCGCACCGGGCCTTTATCACACCCGACTCGGCTGGGAGATGCTGGACTCCGCGCCCAACAATCCCCCCCCAACATCTGCCAGCCCTCTTGGCCAACAAATGCCTTCCACTGGGATTTGAACCCGTGACCTGTGCTCTGATACCAATTGTAGGATCAAGCGCTTGCCACTAGACTAAAAGCCCAGACTTGTAGTGAGGTGCTACTTTATTTCTTTTAACCCTATCTAGCTGCAGCGCCACGGATCGAATAGCCTCCGCCGGACTTGGCGCACCGGGCCTTTATCGCGCCCGACTCGGCTGGGAGATGCTGGACTCCGCGCCCAACAAAAGACCAACATAATCAGGACGACCAACTTTGATGAACAGGCGAACAACTCTGCTCTAGCTACTGAAATAGATTTGCTCGAAGAAAAAAGATTAAGTGTCGAGCTAAAGAATGCTACCTATAAGCAGCGAGCAGAACGTTACTATAATTCCCATGTTAAAATTAGGGAATTCAGAGTTGGAGATTTAGTTCTAAGAAAGTTGCTCGCCCAACCTCCAGGTGTATTGGGACCAACTTGGGAGGGCCCATATCGTATAACAGATAAATTTCTTAATGGTGTATACGATATCGAAGATATGGAAGGCAAGTCGGCCCAATACTCCTGGAACGTTGTACATCTAAAGAAGTACTATCAATGAGTCGAACAAGTTCTTGATTGGGCGAACAAATGTCTTGGGGGGGCAGGTGAACCGAGTAAGGCAAACCAAAAACTTGCCTAATTTTTTGAAAATTTTGCTAAGTGTAGAATGAAAAGTTATTCGGCATATTGTATAGTCTAGTACTGTTTCATCTTTTTTAATTTTAGACAAATTTGCTCGGCAAAAATGTTATAAGCGAGCACCTTAGTTAGCGTTTAAAGTTGTTCGTCAGTTTGTATATGTTAGTGACAAGCAGTCCTTTGACACTTGTAAATTTTTCACAATGTAAATATAGTTGTTTGCTGAAAGAAAAGTCCAAAGCTCGAGGTATAAGTCCATTTTAAGGACCAAGGCCAATTAAAGGTTGTTCGTCTTTTAAGATGAGCAGAACCTAATGCTAAACCCTTATTCTATTAAAAGGCAAAGTTCAAATCGAACAAAGCCCAACATTGTATGTTATAATTTCAAAAGCATTAAGTAAAAATGTAAAGGCAATTAACGTACAAGAAGAAGATGAGCGAATAAAAGAGACATTCATTAATAAAAGGCTTTAAGCCTAAAAAATAGTACAAGTGTGAAGTACTACAAAAAGTGAACAACTATTACAAAATAAAGACTAAAAAGTCTAAGTCCTAAATCTATTGCTGTTCGGCGGGAGGAAGATCTTGAATTTGGTTGGTGGGAGGATCAACAATCATGTCTCTGGCCATGTCCTCAGCTGTCTTTTGCTCCATCTCCTTAGCAGTCTGCTCATCCGCAACAGCCGGCTCTTCTTCTTGCTCGCCCTCATCAACTAGAGTCGGAGGGCGAGTAATAATGATACTAGGGTCAAGATTATCAATCTTGACCCCTAACTCAGCTATATCCCCCAATTGGATTTCGATGTTGTTCGGCGGAGGATAATTCTCCAGGAACTCAGTCAAGTCCTTGCCCATCTAGTCCACCATGTCTTTATAATCATACGCGTCAGCCATGCAGATACAGTCGGCATAGGCGCAGATATATCCCAAGTTTGAGATGGGGGCAGGCCGGGTTTGGAGCTCAACCTCAAGTTGCTTGCGGGTGAAGGTGTTGGCCTCCACCTCCTTAAAGCGAGCATTATCTGCTTCAAGCTCAGCAATTTTCTGCTCGGCCGCGGACAGCTTTTTCTCTCCCTCACCGAGCAAGGCGTCTTTGCCTTTCAGTTCAATAGATAGACCTTGAATTTCTTCAAGATATTTCTTCTCGTTGTCGAGGGAGATGGTGAGTTGATTGTTGAGACGAGCAAGCTTGGCCTCGTAAGTGTTGACCATAGAATCCTTCTCCTCTGTTAGTTGTCGAGCAGTGCTGGCGTACCGACGAATGGCTTCTTCTTGCTCGGCCAGCTGGGCCATTGCCTTCTGCGCCATGACGAGACCGTTAGCATGGTGTATCATTGATAAGTGGAAGTTGTCCGCCAGCCCTTGCGCGGAGATGGTTTTCTCCATGGGTCGTGTCCAGGCCCGGGCAACCAAATCCGTCGCTCGATGAACATGGTCGCCTGGAATCTCCCTTATATTGACGGGAGTTTTGGAGCAAGCATATTGATGAACAACATGTGCTCGCCCGGGATGGTCGTCAGCCCGGTATCTGCAAACAAGAAAGTACATTACACTTAGAAAATTTTGTAGAGGAGAAATGAGACTTGTTCGGCAGAAGCGAGAGTGTGAACTTACTCTTGGAACTTTCGATCGTCCCAACCCAGATGGGTAATGTCTTCGGGACCGCGGACAAGGGTAAAGTCCTTACCCGCTTTGCCCGTCCTTTCCACCTGCTCAATGGAAGTGCGGCGAGCAGCTTCCTCTTCAGAATGAGGATGAGCATGGCTCTTCCCCACTTTCTCATTGCCTTTGTTCCCGGCAGGAGCAGTCTGGGCCACAAAAAACCCATCCCCTTTCTTTAGGCGCTTGGCTCCGTGGGGTGATGGGGCAGGAGGAGGGGAGGGTGAAACATTGGAGAAGGGCGCAGCCCGGCGAGAAACTCAGGCCCCCTCGGACTTGTTCGTCATCGCCAACACTTTGGATGGCGGATCACCTTTCACCTTCCGACCCTTTGGAGGCGGCATTTCGTGGACCCTTTGTTCAAGAAGTCCAAAGCAAGGAGGGACGGCGACGGTGACTTGCTCGGCTAAAAAAAAAGAAGTTAAGGTGAGCAGGTTTTGATAGCAAGTGGCGAACAAACTTGTGAGAGAAAGGTTAGAAATTTTCTGTACCTGGGGGCACCTCAGCTTGATTATCCAGGTGGTGGGGATACGTGAACAGGCGAGCAACCTTTTTGCACATCACTCTATTCACGTACTCGATGGTCCTCTCAGCTTTATCTCGGAAGGCGACCAGGCAAGAAGTGAAGAGGAACTCAGAGCCGATCTCTTCCTTTTCTGAGTTCCACTTGAGCAATCGGGGACCTGCGAGCAAACAAAAAAAGTTAAATTAGAACTTTGTATAAAGGCAAGCAAAGATGACCTTACGTTTAATTTTTCCATATGTGGTGGGTTCAAATATGCGCCCAGCACCGCCGTGTGGGCCAGAAGATGCTCGCCAGTCTCCCCGATGAAAAAGAAGCGCTCCTTCCAATTTCGAATCTTGTTCGGCACCCCCTCCACCAGTTTCAATCCAATCTGGGCCTTCAAGTAGTAGTATCCTTCCTCGCCCCTCGGACACTTGGTGATGGTCATCAGATAATTGACCTCTTCAGCAGTGATACGGTCAACATACCCCTCCAGGGCGAACAAGCCCATGATGTCGAGCAACTTCATCCACCCAATAGGAGTTATCTGGGTGATGGCTAAGTTGGTCGCCTCTAGAAAGCGACCAACAACAGGAGGCAGTGGCAACCTTAGTGTTGGGACATTGTCAGTTTTGATTAAGATCCCAAAGCCCCTGAAAAGATGTTTGCCTTAACCTGTCTTGGTCAGGCTAGTCTTGGTTAGGATTAGTACTTAGTCATTTTACACTTCACAGGTAATCAGTGAGAGGAGAACTCACTGGAGACAATCTAGACTCAGAGCCTGAAGATGAAGAGCACCATCCTGAACTTATGGCAGTCCTCTAAGCTGGCTGAGTAAGTGTCAGTGATGAAGAGTATGACCCTGAGGTCATTACTAACTCAGTCCTGAAGGGAACAGGATGTCACTGAGTATATGGGAAGACTTGGAGTAGAGCCAAGCAATGCAAAAGGAATTTCAGCGTCAGGACAAGACCGGTGGGATCAAGACAAAATGAACTTAATAAGACAAGCCTGAAGCTCAGGAATAAGTTCTGACATTCTCACTAACCTGATGACGTGGCCCAATCCTGGAAGGACACGCACGTACGGAACCTGACAAGTTGACTGAATTCAGACTGCATGTTCAACGGGTAAGCATTCAATGTGCATTTAATGCAAATACCAAATCCATGCAAGGACGGCTGCTGCATGAAGATATGTCCGTTTGAAGCCACTCTACAAAGATGACTCGAAGGCTATCTCTCCAACGGATAGTTTTTCAAATCACCTATAAATACAGAAGGCCTTGAACCCATTCAAGGTTACGGGAAATTTCCAAGCCAGAAATTACTCAAACTCTCAAGCATTCAAAGCATTCAACCCTCAAGAAGAAGCACTTGAAACCATCTAAATTTCCCAAGTGTTTCTTAGCAACCGAGAGTTATTCTGTATTCCAAGAGCTAAATAGCATTATCTTAAGCTTAGAGAGATTATCCAATCCTTAGCATAGCTTTGCCTTGTAAGGATAATCTCAACTTAGTTGGAATCCAAACTGAAACCAAAACCCTAAGTTAGGCTTGTTGGGAGTAAGTCAGTTAGTGTGTTAGTAAGTGGAGTTGTATAGATCAGTGAGGATAGCTGGTCTTGGTGCACCTTGGCACGTTAAAAACAAGAATCCCTTGAGTGGATTTCCTGTTAAGTCAGGCCGTGGACGTAGGAGCTTGAGACTCTGAACCACGTTAAACTCATTGTGTTCTTACTGCTTTGATATTGTGCATACTTGCCATATTATTCGTTCATTCATTGCATTCAAGTTTATCAGGCCTGAATCACTCAGGCTGATCTTCAAAAGAGCACTGCCCTACTATACACTATTCAGAATTGAGTAAAACAAGTTTTTCAGAAAGTAAACTAAACAAGACTTTAAACTTTCAGGGCTCAAACATTTCCGCAGTGAACTTGAACTGATAGTTAGCCAACTGAACCGCACCAAGTGTAGTCAGTAGGTGTGTTATCAGCTCCTAGTTCTTTACCACTCTGAGTAAAAGGGGACTCAGTCAGTTTTTAAGTTTGAAAAATTGGTATACGTGTATTCTCCCCCCCCCATACACGTATTCCTCAGTCTTGTACCGGGACCAACACTTAGCCCTGCGATCATTGTGTCAATATTGATCGTTGTACACCCTAGAGGAGGACGATCAGCTCTCTCCTTCTTCTTAGGAGCCCACATGAAGATATCATGGGGAATTTGGATTGAGCTCGTCTTTGCGAACAACACTTCTAATTATGCTCGCCTGATACACTGTCCTTACTAAATCCAGTACTTGACGAGGAGAGGGGGGGAATCTGTTCACATACTCAGCAGAATATGCTCGCCATTTAAATGGGCGAGCAACTCCCGAAGGGATTTCGTTCTCGAGCATTCTTGGACCTGCAAACCCTATCCTTTCCAAAAATTCAGGGGTAATTTCGTCAAATTCCGGATCTTCCTCAGATTCAGAGTTGGAGGAAGATTGTTCATCGGAGGAGCTGCTCGCGGCTTCCCCAACCTCCTCGCCAGATCGGCGAGCACCAGTGTCCTCCGTTGATCGGACTACCGAATCCACGTCGGGATGCATTTTGAAGGAGACCTCAAAGGGCGGTTGCTTGACAAATGGCACGATCGGGAAAAGGGGACCCAAATTCTCCTCCGAGTTTTGGTTGATCGAGTGGGAGGACATTAGTTTAATGGAGAATTTTTTTAAGGTTAAAGGTGGGATTTTTGGGTCTCCGATGGCAGTTCTGGGCAGACGATGGTGGCACAAATTCCCCCCCCCCCCCCTCCCCCCACGGCGGCGAAGGTGCAAATGAAGAAAATGGCGAAGGAAAAGATTGAAGAAAGAGAGAAATAAGAGAAATAAATACGTTATCTCGAAGTTGGAGGCCAAATGCGAGAGAAACAGACGCCGGAAAGCTTGAGATCGCCGAAAATGGAGGAAATCGCCGGAGGTACTGTAGCAAGAAATGAAAAAGTGGGAAAATTTTCGTTTTCCTCTTCTATTTATATCCCAAGTAAAAACGGGGTACCGAGTGTAATTTCCCACAAAATATGGACTGAATTGAAGGAAAATGGGGTAAATTTCGGCAAGTTTGAAAATCGAAGGGCCTATATGCAAATATAGGGGCGCGTAGCCTCGGGACTGCTTGCGCGTGGGCGGCGCGCAATTATACCGCCCACGTCATCCTCGTGCATCCCCCAGATCGTGGGAAGGTGAAGAGGCGAACCCAAAGTTGCTCGCCAGATTCAATGATGTTCGTCCAAATCCTCACCAGTATAATATCCTAACTATAGTTGCTCGCCACAAAGCTGCTCGTCTGAGGCAACATCTAGTCAGGATAGGGGGCAATTGTTGATAGGCGAACATCAATCATTGTTGGGCGAACAAGTATTAAGGCCGTAATAAGGATCACAAAGAATCAACTCTAAATCAAAGATGATTAACAAAGAAAATCAAAAGGGAGTGTACAAATCAATCCAGGAGGTGTACGAAATGGCGAACAACTCCATCGATGAACAATATATTGGCGAACAGGTCCAAAGACCCGAGACCAGATATGGACCCTCCATCAAATCGCTAGTGACGAACAGCATTGTCAAAGGGTGTTGCATCTGCCTAAGAGGTGTAAGTTGACGAACAAAGGACCGAGATTCCTAAGCCTATCTTAACAAAATACAAGGGTGAACTGTAACCTCAAAAGGCGAATAACTTTTATGAAGAAACCATTTTGGATCAATTAAGCCGACCTGGACGAACAACAATGAGTCCGAGATAAGACCAAAGAAGACTTTGTAGCTAAGATTCAGCTTAGATAAGGTCAAACAAGGTCAAAGGACACTTGTCAAGCATGCAAGCTAAGAAGTACAAGAGACATGGACACCACCTGCTTGTTAGTCTCTATAAATAATTGTTCTCCAGCTAAGAAATACAAGTTCAAATACACAAATACTCCCAAAACACACACAAATACTCCCAAAAAACACACAAACACACCTAAACGTGCACACATACAAAATAAACACGGATTCAACTCTCGTATTTACGATTTCACAACCCGAGCCCTCGATTTACCATTTACGATGGTAATCAATCACACGTTATTGATTGGTGGTCTTAAACCGAACTAAAACAGTCACTAATCCTCCCGATTAAATTTGATCACCAACTGTTGGTCCCAAAAATATCCAGCGGAAAGCGTTTTGAAATATTTTAAGAAAACCCTTTAAAGAAATGCTAAAAGAGATTGCAGAAATTTAAAGTGCAGAAAATAAAGAACACAAGGATTTATAGTGGTTCGGACCAACTTGTCCTACGTCCACTCTCCCTTTCTCCAAAGGGGTCTTTCTCACTCTCCAACCAACTTACTTACTACTGGAATTTCGGAAGTACCAGCTTCTTCTTACAACTTCTTTAGATCTAACTTCGATCTAAAGGCAAACTTACTCCAACCTTGTCTAACAAGATGAACAGGTTGAGTAATAGTCCAACTAAACTCCTAATAGAGTGTATATAAACTTTAATGAACAAGGTGAGTGATTGGAAGAGTTCGTGTGTCTTTGGTGTGCTCTCGCGCGACTTTTTTTTTGAACTAATCCAAGCACTCATATTTATAGTTGTAGGAATTAACTAGCCGTTGGGAACTGGCAATTCAAACAACCATAATTAGAGGTAAATAATCAATCAAAGATTGATTATATGATTGATTAGTTGACTTTCAATCAAGCAATCAATCAATCAGATCCTCCATCAGTTGACTTCCAGATTGCCTTCTTCTCCATCAATGATCTCCAAAATCTCCTTGTCTCCAGATTACACGCAGCCTCAAAGTAGGTGAACTAATCCGTCGAACTCGTCTGGTCTGGACTCGTCTGGTCTGGGGTCTTCTGGTCTGGTCTCATCTGGTCAGGTAACACTTCTGCTCTGGTCCTCATCTGGGAGAGGTCTTCTGGTGACTCCTCTGGCAGACTCCTCTGGTCAGACTCCTCTGGTCAGGCTCCTCTGGTCAGACTCCTCTGGCCGGACACCTCTGGACCTCATCTGCTCTGGTGACTCTTCTGCTCTGGACATCTCATCTGGTCATACCTCATCTGGTCACCTCATCTGGTACCTTCTCTGGTACCTTCTCTGGTCACCTTCTCTGGTACCTTCTCTGGTACCTCATCTGGTCTGCACAGATTTCTTCCCCCTTAACCAAAGACCTATTCTAGACCAAGACTAATCTGTAGCTGACTAACAGGTTCAACTAGTCCTATTACAAGTTCTTGTTTTAACATCTTCAAAACATCTAATCTATATCCTAACAATTTCCCCCTTTTTGATGATGTTAAAACTGGAAGAACTTTAAATAAAATAAGACAAGAAAATATTGAAACATCTAAATAGAGATTCTAGCAGGCTGGGTCAACTGATCTTCCCCCTCAAACTATGCTCAGCTGATATTGGGACAAAATATCAGCTGATCTTTTTGTGTATCTGCAGGCAATCAACTTTTTGGTACCCTACTGGGTCCAGGGGGGTTAGCACAGTTTTTAGGAAGCCATAAGAATAGATCATCCCTTTTTGAATCAGGTGATCTTATCTTTCTTCCATACATATCCACAAAAACACACTCAACAAAAGAACCTTTGACATGGTTATTTCTTCTAGAGGCTCTTCTTCTCTTATGAGCTTGTCCAGTAGAAGAAGTAACTTGTCTTAAAGCAACAGACTTGAAATTCTTTTGATAAGGATAAGTTTTACTAGAACCATCAAAGGTTCCAGCTAGTCTGGCAGATGACTTGAAAGTCTTCTGTAGGTGAGTAGGAGTCATCTGGTTCTGCCTCTTTTGAGAAGATCCAGACTGACTTCTATTCTGCTGGCCTGGCTGAGGTATTTTATTCTGGGTATATCCCTTCTTAAAATTCCTCCTCTGTCTTTTGGGTTTTTGAGTTTTAGGACTTATCTGCCCATTAGGCTGAGTTGCCTGGTCAGCTGGCCTTTTACCCTTATCAATAAAATTACTAGTCTGTTCTTCTTTCTGAATATGTGAGGATTCAGGTTTGGTATAACCAAGGCCTGTTTTATCATGCTCTCTTTGAGATGAGGTAGCTATGTGTGACACAGCATTGCTTGCTGTAGTCAGCTGCTCCAGTCTCATTTTGAGCTTGTCCTCACTTTCTCTTACAATTTTGTTTTGATGGAAGGGTTCATCAAACTTAGCTGTTAGCAGGTTATATTCATTGTCTTTCTCAATGTTTTCAGCAACCAACCTTTCTATCAGCTTAACTTGTTCAATACACCTGGTTGTCAAGTCAGAAGACTCTTCAACTAGTGTATGATTTTGTTCAGGTGGTAGATTAGCTGAGTTGCCTAAACATTGTGAAAGCTTCTGATTTTCTGCTTTTAGCTTTGAGTTCTCATCTTCCAATTTTTGACAAAGTTGTATTGAAGATTGGAGATCTAATAGCATCTTCTGCATATCAGACTCCTCTGATTGTCCAGAACAAGAAGAAGATGAAAAAGAAGAGGGAGTTCGATTACATACCTCGTCTGTTACTAGACATATCTCTTCGCCTGGTCCAAAATTTGATGATGAACCAGAAGTGGATACCTCATCTTCCTCATCTGCTAGGCTTCTTTTGGAGTACCTCCTGGTGTCTTTTCTACTGCATCTCTTTGAGCCCATTTCTGCAAAATTTGTTAGCACAACAAATATTTGGGTTTTCAAAAAAATGGATCTGCCCTGGTGACCACCGAGATAATTTCAAAACAGTGGTCTATAGGACACACTGTTCTGATACCACTTGTTGGTCCCAAAAATATCCAGCGGAAAGCGTTTTGAAATATTTTAAGAAAACCCTTTAAAGAAATGCTAAAAGAGATTGCAGAAATTTAAAGTGCAGAAAATAAAGAACACAAGGATTTATAGTGGTTCGGACCAACTTGTCCTACGTCCACTCTCCCTTTCTCCAAAGGGGTCTTTCTCACTCTCCAACCAACTTACTTACTACTGGAATTTCGGAAGTACCAGCTCCTTCTTACAACTTCTTTAGATCTAACTTCGATCTAAAGGAAAACTTACTCCAACCTTGTCTAACAAGATGAACAGGTTGAGTAATAGTCCAACTAAACTCCTAATAAAGTGTATATAAACTTTAATGAACAAGGTGAGTGATTAGAAGAGTTCGTGTGTCTTTGGTGTGCTCTCGCGCGACTTTTTTTTTGAACTAATCCAAGCACTCCTATTTATAGTTGTAGGAATTAACTAGTCGTTGGGAACTAGCAATTCAAACAACCATAATTGGAGGTAAATAATCAATCAAAGATTGATTATATGATTGATTAGTTGACTTTCAATCAAGCAATCAATCAATCAGATCCTCCATAAGTTGACTTCCAGATTGCCTTCTTCTCCATCAATGATCTCCAAAATCTCCTTGTCTCCAGATTACACGCAGCCTCAAAGTAGGTGAACTAATCCGTCGAACTCGTCTGGTCTGGACTCGTCTGGTCTGGGGTCTTCTGGTCTGGTCTCATCTGGTCAGGTAACACTTCTGCTCTGGTCCTCATCTGGGAGAGGTCTTCTGGTGACTCCTCTGGTCAGACTCCTCTGGTCAGGCTCCTCTGGTCAGACTCCTCTGGCCGGACTCCTCTGGACCTCATCTGCTCTGGTGACTCTTCTGCTCTGGTGACTCTTCTGCTCTGGACATCTCATCTGGTCATACCTCATCTGGTCACCTCATCTGGTACCTTCTCTGGTCACCTTCTCTGGTACCTTCTCTGGTACCTCATCTGGTCTGCACAGATTTCTTCCCCCTTAACCAAAGACCTATTCTAGACCAAGACTAATCTGTAGCTGACTAACAGGTTCAGCTAGTCCTATTACAAGTTCTTGTTTTAACATCTTCAAAACATCTAATCTATATCCTAACACCAACATGCAGGAAACTAATGTCTTCTTGGTAGAGGAGAGCAAGAAATTGAGTACTAAGGTTCAAAACCTGAATGATCAACTCACTCAGTCCGACCTGAAAGAGTCAACTTAAATTGTGAGACTAACTTAGGAGATTGATATTATCAACGCTGAGCGTCTTCCAAGAGAGAAGATTCTGAAGGAACTGGCTGAGGAAGAGCTCGTCAGGAAGGAAGAACTCAAGGTACTTAAGAGTAAGTTTGATGACCTCTTTGCCAGACATGAAATCCTGAAAAAGAGTGAGGACTCACTCAAGCAAAAGGTTCCAGCAATGAATAAATTCTCAGTGGCTAGAGAGGAAATAAATAGCAGCCAGATGCTTGGGAATGAGAAAAGGGGACTTGGATATGTTCCCAAGAGATCCTCACAAGGTCAGTCTCATATTGCTTCAGGGAGCAACACTGAGAGGGTTTTCGTTCAGGCAGGCCAGAATGCACTTAAGGTTGTACTTCAGGCCCGCCAGACTGATAAGGGCAAGGAAATTGTTGACACAGTCAGGGTTGGCCCCAAGGTTGCTAAGCCAAAACCTAAGGGAAAGGTCAAGCAACCAAAGGAGGTCCCTGAGAGTTCAGGCCAGAGGAAACCTCAGCGAAAGCAGAGGAAGACTCAGGCCAAGAGCCCTCAGATTGGTCAACGAGGGTATCATCATCAGTGGCAATACCAGCAGGAAAGGCCAAGTATGATTACTCCCCCATGGTTTTGGCATCCTGAGGCCTTTAACTGTTTTCCTTTCCCTCACTTACCTAGGGGGAACAGAAAACAGGGTCCTTATCAAGAACAAACCCAGAGACCTGCTGCACCTAGACCTAGGAAGAACAGGAGGCCAGCCCAAAAGGCACCCACTCGGGCTCCTGTGAAGCCTAAGTCTAGCACTCATACACCATCTTCCTCTCAGGCTAAGAAGAAGAAAGTCATGTATGTTGATGTTTCAGGGAGACATATTTACCACTCTGAGGCAATCAGGGTTGTTAAGCAAGTCTGGATATCGAAGGGTACAACTGATACTATGAGACCCAACACCCAATGGGTACCTAAAGCCTGAATTATTTGCAGGCGGCTGTGGATCACAACAAGAGGAGAGGAGACTCAATCAAGGCTGTTTGGTACCTAGACAGTGGTTGCTCAAGGTATATGACTGGAATGAAGAGTCTTCTCCAAGAGTTTCAAGCTAAAGATGGTCCACAGGTAACGTTTGGTGATAACTCAAAAGGTTTTACTAAAGGTTTTGGTGTTTTGATAATAGGTACAGTCAGAGTGGAAAATGTGTCCTTTGTGGAAGAACTGAAGCACAACTTGTTGTCAGTAAGTCAATTCTGTGACAAGGGTTTTAGTGTTGAGTTCTCATCGAATATATGTTCAGTCAAGAAAAAATCAACACAAGTGCTTCTATCAGGTATTAGGAAAGGTAACGTTTATATTGCTGATTGGAGCAGCACTATTCCCAATACTTATTTTGTTGCTAAAAGCTCTCTAGGGCTCAGTTGGCTATGGCATAAACGATTAAGCCACCTGAACTTTAAGATTCTTAACAAGATTTCTAGACAATCACTTGTTGAAGGTCTACCTAATGAAGTTTTTAGCAAAGATCATGTGTGCAAAGCTTGTCAAGAGGGGAAGCATGGCATAGCGTCATTCAAGGAGAAAGCTACCTTCTCCACTGACAGGATTCTTCAGCTCTTGCACATGGATTTATTTAGTCCCATAACACCTGTGAGTATGAATGGTAGGAAATATACCCTTGTGGTTATTGATGATTATTCTAGATATACTTGGGTTATTTTCTTGTTGAATAAGAAAGAGACATAGGTGAAGCTTCCAGAGTTGCTCAGGAGACTCAGCAATGAAAAGAATCAGTCCATTACTAAGATCAGATCTGACAAGGGCACTGAATTTATAAACTCATATATTTCTGATTTCTGTAATGAACTTGGTATAGCTCATGAGACTTCTGCAGCTAAAACCCCACAACAAAACGGTGTCGCTGAAAGGAGAAACAGGACACTGAAGGAAGTTGCCAAGACCATGCTGGCTGAGTCAGGATAGCCCAAGAAATTATGGGCTGAGGTAATCAACACTGCATGCTACACTCAGAACAGATCCATGCTAAACAAGCAACATGCTCAGACCCCATATGAGACATGGAATAAGAGGAAACCACGTATCTCTTACTTTCATGTATTTAGTTGTAAGTGCTTCATCCTCAACAATGGAAAGACCCAATTGAAACCTTTGATAGCAAATCTGATGAAGGGATATTCTTAGGATATTCTAAAATTAGCAAAGCATTCAGGGTTTACAATTGTAGGACCCTTGTTGTGGAAGAATCACCACATGTTGTGTTTGATTAATCTGCTAATGAGTCTAGGGTAAAGGTGTTGAATCCTGACACTGAGGAGGTCACAAGGAAAGTGACAAGGCTGAGCTTAAAGAATCAACCTGATCCAAAAGTCAAACTGTGCGAATTCCAAGATGGGATGATAACGACGATCAGGAAGATGACCCAAGAGCCACTCCTAAGCCCATAACATCAGGGATTGTTGAGCCTCAGACTGAGGAACAGGCTAAACCTGAGGTAAGCACTGTCTATGAAGATGCGGTCGCAGCTGAGACGGTTCCTGAGTCACCTCATCAAAGGGGAATCAATGTCCCTGACATTGAGCTTGTAAATCCCTTTTGTATAGACTCTGGATCATCCCCTTCTGTTCAATATCCTAAATTTTATGAGCCTGTGGACACTAACATTGCAGGTACTTCAGGAACAACTCCAGGTAAGAGGACATGGCTAGAAAGTCATCCCATTGACCAAGTAATTGGTGATCCAACTGAGGGAGTCAGGACCAGACGGTTTCATGGTGAGAGCGCATTGTTCTGTTGCTTTCTCTCTGAGAAAGAGCCTCAGAACATTGAAGAGGCTCTCACTGACTCGAACTGCATCATAGCCATGCAAGAGGAGTTGAATCAGTTCACAAGGAACCAGGTTTGGGAACTGGTAGATAGACCTAGGCATCAAGGTATTATTGGTACCAAGTGGGTCTTTAAGAACAAGAAGAATGAGAATGGTGTTGTAGTAAGGAACAAGGCTAGACTGGTTGCAAAGGGGTATTGTCAGTCTGAAGGAATAGACTATGATGAGACTTTTGCTCCAGTGGCTAGGTTGGAAGTTATCTGGTTGTTTCTTGCATATGCAACAAATAAGAAGTTTAAGGTGTATCAAATGGACGTCAAGAGTGCCTTCCTGAATGGTGTACTCAATGAAGAGGTATATGTTGAACAACCTCCAGGGTTTGAGGTTGGAGATAGAGTATACCATTTGAAGAAAACACTATATGGACTTAAGCAAGCACCAAGAGCTTGGTATGATACCCTCTCTCAATTCCTGACTGACCATGGGTTCATGAAGGGAACTGTGGATAGGGACATTGTTCAGGATCACTGAAGGTGATGACATTCTCTTGGTCCAGATTTATGTGGATGACATAATATTTGGATCACCAAATCATCAGCTCTGTGAGAAATTCTCTAAGTTGATGACTGGTAAATTTGAGATGTCAATGATAGGAGAGATGAACTTCTTTTTAGGATTGCAGGTTAAGCAGACTGATCAAGGGATCTTCATTAATCAGGCTAAGTATACAAGACACTTGATTCAGAAGTTTGGAGTTCAGAACATCAATTCGGCTAGGATCCTAATGAACACCAATTGGAAGATGGATCCTGACACTGAAGGAACTTCAGTGAATCAGACTGAGTACCGAGGGCTGATTGGATCATTGTTGTACCTAACTGCAAGCAGGCCTGACATTACTTTTGCAGTTGGTGTGTGTGCTAGTATCAGTCTGATCCCAAGAGAGGTCATTTGGAGGCTGCTAAGAGGATACTTAAGTATTTGAAAAGGACAGTCAATATGGGACTATGGTATCCTTCAGATGACAACTTAGAACTGATAGGTTATTCAGATGCAGATTATGGAGGTTGTAGGATTGATAGGAAATCAACCTCATAGACATGTCAGTTTTTGGGAAGTAAGTTCATCTCGTGGTTTAGTAAGAAGCAGAATTCAGTGGCAACATCCACAACTGAGGCTGAGTATATGGATGTAGGTAGTTGTTGTGCTCAGATTCTATGGTTAAGACAACAATTGAGAGACTGTGTTTGCTAATGAGGTTCAAATCTATTGTGACAACAATAGTTCTATAGCAATTACTCAGAACCCAGTGCTTCACACAAGGTGCAAGCATGTGGATATTAGGCATCACTTCATTCGAGATCATGTGGAGAAAAAGGACATCAGGATGGAGAAAATTCACACTGACAGGCAGATAGCTGACATCTTGACTAAGCCTTTGGCTGAAGCAAGATTTATGGAACTGTCAGTGGAGTTAGGCCTCTTAGATCCGGGAGAGCAGTCAGTATAAGGTTTAGGGGGAACTCAGGCCAGACTCGACTCAGTGAGGTATCAGGGTGCTACAATATCTCCCTGACATGTATGAGTTCTATCCTGACTCTTGTGAATTTAAAGCGTCTCCCTGAGTCCTTCATCCTAAAAATCTTTATTAAATGCATTCCGTTTTCATTTAAAGCGCGCATTTTCATATTTAAACCCACGCGCAGAGGAGCATTTAATGCTTCAGTTACTTTTTCATATACGTGTCCGTTTTATATGGAATATGACTGACATGAAGATATGATTGATACGGAGATTAATCCTGGCCCTTAATTTCAAAACTTTTCAAATTCAGGATTAATCTCAACCTTACGTCTGAGTAACTGACTAATTCATATCAATCTAGTCTGCCATTTGAGGAATTTACGCAAACACAAACTCACATTACACACTGAGTATTCTCTTGCTCAAACACAAATCTTCTGCAAAATCTTTTCTCAAACAAATCAAAACAAATGGCATTCTTGGATTCCAACTGGACAATTGATAACCTTGAAGACGTTATCGAGAACAAGTTGGTTTATATGGAGCATGTTATCACCATGGAGGGTGCATGCCTTTCCGTGAAGGAGATCCTTCCAGTTTTCGACTGGATCTCCATAGCTGGGTTGGTGAGGGAAGTATTTCACCCAGAAGCCCACTTATGTGCTACCAAAGACAGTTGTGGAGGCGTACTTGAACTTATTCCTATGCAAGGGTGAATTATTCACCAGGGTAACTGTGCTGATTCCCACGGGAGAGAAGAATAAAGATGGCGAGCCTCTCTACAACGAGGAGACATGAGATCAACTTAAGGAAGGCCATAAAGGAGGTTTATGCACTTCCGTGCTCTGCATCAACCCTAGGATATACAAGGAAAACTGTGAAGGAGAGTTCCTTGAGAAATGGACCAAGAATGGGTCACCGGAGTTCAGGGCGAGACAGCATAAAGAGACCCTGAAGCCTGAATATCGCGCGTTGGTCGTTATTATTTCCAAAATCATCATGGGCTCTATTGGCTCGCATTAGAAACTCAGTCATCCCAAGCTGAGGATTATGGGCGCTCTTGTTGATGGAGTGGAGGTCAACTGGGAGCAATTCTTCTTGGACCAGATCAGTCAGGCTGCCCCTGACAAACTGAAGAAAGATGCTGAGAAGAAGCATATTTCGGTTGGAGCCATTCTTCCCTTTGAAACGAGGTTATCCATTCTCATCGCCCATGCATGTAAGGGTTGTAAATTTGACTTGGAGGATAACCTGTCCTCGAAGAAGATAATGTTCACCACCTCTGGTGACACTTTTGCGGTTCTTGGTCTCATCGATCCTAACGCTCCTCAAAAGGGTCAGAGGAAGAAGCCTGCGGGCAAGGCCAAGAAGGTGGTCACTAGCCTAATGGAGAGGGTGGACGAGCTCTTTGAGAAGAGCAAGGAGGCTGAGGCCGGTGTAGCTGCTGAGAGGGCTGAGTTGAAGGAGGCTGAGGAGAAGCGGACCAAGTTGAAGGTGGTGCTGCAGTCAAAGGCCACCAAAGGTGAGAAATCTGGGACTGAGTCAGTCCCCAAGAAGGCTGTTTCAGAAGCTGCGGGAACTGACGATGAAGTCAGGTCAGGAGGAGAAGGAGAAGGTGATAGGCCTTTCAAGAGGCTAAGGAGGGGACCCAAGAAATCCCCAACCAAGGGCCTGAAGGAGGTGAGTTCTGAGAGGGAGAAGTCAAGCTCTCCACGAGCCTCTGACTTGGAGGTAGTGAGAGGAACAATCGAGACGGCTGAGCTTTTTCAGCCTGAGATTTTGCTTAACCCAACCCCAACCCCCACTGACCCTAACCCCTCAAACAACCCTGAGCCCACACCCAAGCCACCTGAAAACCCCGACCCTGAAACCACCCCATGTGAGTCAGTACCATCAACCTCACAACACACTGAGCCTGACCAGATCACTGAACCCACCATAAATCATCCAAACCCTGAAGATTCTGAGCCTACCCTTAACCTTCCAAACCCTGAAGATTTTCCCAACTACCCAAACCCAAAGGATTGCCCCAAATCCTCTGAAGCCGAAGACTCTGATGACTTTCTGGAGATGGAGGAGGAGGAAGAGTTAGACGCAGGGATGGTAGGAGGTATTCTGGAAAACAATCTGGGGGGAACACGAATGAATGGGTAGCTAAGTCCTGGCCTAGCCTGTATATGTACAGAGAGTTGTGTGCTAATGTTATAGAGCTCAAGGTCTGGCTAAACTTCAAGCAGTCTAATATGCAGGAGTAGCAAATACTTGTAGATGTTAGAGGCTAGGAGCATTGGGAGCAGGAGGAGGCTCGACTCTGTACTTATTTTCATCTCACGAGCTGGCTGCAACTTTTGAACTTTGAGAATCTGAAGCAGTTAGTGAATGAGATGATGGCTGGGTTGAAGGCTGATCTTATCACTGAATTTGAGAAGGAGGATGAGGATGAGGATGGAGCTCAGGGTGGAGCTTGTGAGAAAATGGTGGATGAGACCGCAGAGGAGATCGATGAGATGAACCCTGAGCCTCAGGCTCAGGAGGAAGGTGTTAAGGAAGTTGGTGCCAAGGGTGAACCAATGGCTGAGGATGTTGAGAACATCTCAGCTGCCAATGATACATCAGTCGATGACGGGATTCCCTGCCCTGAGACAAAGGAGGATGATGTAGAGGCATCCAATGTGACTCCTAATTCTGAGGGACTTGTTCCCGAAGTTCGAGCTGGCTTAGCTGAGCCTGAGCAGGCGGCTATGACCACTCCACAACTGCCTTCAGTGCACCCTGAAGAGGGGACTGGGGATGTAGGGGCTGACAAGGGAAA
This sequence comes from Ballota nigra, assembly GCA_947034835.1. NCBI lineage: Eukaryota > Viridiplantae > Streptophyta > Magnoliopsida > Lamiales > Lamiaceae > Ballota > Ballota nigra. The sequence goes on along the minus strand of OX344727.1, from coordinate 39,230,550 downwards.
ACAACCACTTACTGATGAGGCCAGCGATGAGGATGAAGATGTGCTTATCACGGGGGTCGGAAGAGCTGAGTTCACCAGTATCGTCAAGGTGAAGAAGGAAAAGACAACTGAGAACCTAGCCGAGCTTCAGGAGGAGGTGATGAGGCTCAAGGCTGAAAAAAATGAAGATTCCAAGGCCCTGGCTAAGCACATCTGATGGACCAAATCAGCGTATAACACACTTGCCAACAAGGAGTTGATATTGCTGAAGCGCATAATGGTGGATATGGCCAAGTCAGTGAGGTGTGAGAGGAGGAGGACAAAGAAGATGCTAAGGCAAACATTGAAGCAGCTTGAGGAGAGGGATGAGCAAAGGGAAGTAAAGCTGAACCTTGCAGTGGAGAGACTTGCAGCTCAGGCTGGAGCACTCTTCACTCAGGCACTGAATGACTCAGCGGCCAAGTTGGCGCTGGATTTTGGAAGATTGCTCAGTCCTCTGAGTCTGCTGCTGAGATTTTGGCTAAGGCTACTGAAGCGTCGGTGAAGCTACTGACTGAGGCAGGCAGGATCAGCGGTGAGTCCTTGAAGGTGGAGGAAAGGATCACCAAGGCTGAACAAAGTCTCCAACACAACATGGAGGTCTTTGAAAAGAAGCTTAAAGCTACCATCAGCTCAGTGTCGTATGCTGGAACAGGGATAGCCACGGGAGTTGATATGCTAAAGGAGGGTGTTCAAGAAGTTCAATCACTTGCTGTCTTTGTTATCAATAGCGGACAAGACATGTTCCCATCCCCTGCCAAGGATGATGCCAAAAAAGGGGGAAAATAAGAGGAAAAGATCCCAGCCTGAGGCATCGGAGGCTAAGACTCAAGAAGAAATTGAAGTGGCGGACCCTGAGGCAAACCCTGAAGGGAATGTCCTTTTTGTGCGGAAGTCAGCCAGGCTAGCTAAAGCCGCAGCAGAGGTTGAAGCTGCAGTGGAGAAGGCTAATGACCCTTCTAATGAACTCCCTTCCAAACCAGTTTCTTCAGCAATTCAGAAATCTCCCCCGGTGAACACAAGGAAGAATCCCATCACATACTCTGCGGAGACAGTGGCGGAACTATGCGCTGAGGCATGGGGAGCCTCTACGGAGAAATCTGAAGCTGAGCGTAGGGCTGACATTGCTCAAAAGGAAAAGATGCGCATCCTGGAGAAGAAGGTTGAGAAGCTGACTGATCTCACTGATATGCAACAACATGAATTGGATGATGCTGTGGTCAGTCTGCTTAGGAGGAAGAAGGTGAAGCCTGAGCCGTGCAAGTACAGAAAAAAGCCAACAGCTAGGAAATCAACTTTGCTACAAGTCAGAAGGCCTGAGATCGATGAGTTTATCTCAGAGACATTGAAAGAGTTCTGGGTTGATGCTAGGGATGAATTTGTCAGGCTATGGTATGTGGTGAAAAAGTGGGGCGACACTGAAGACATCAATGCCCACTTCACTGACTATATGATGGACAATCACCCTGAACTTATTCAGAAGATCTTGGAAGAAGCTGAAGCAGCCCAAGTCCAAGTTAAAGCTCCTGAATTTATTGCACGACCACCACCTCTTGTACCTGGAACTGGAAAGTACGATACAAAGGCCATAATGGCTGAAGTATTGAAGATTGCTAAGGCTGAAGGTTATGTGAACCAACGTAAGAGAGTTGACGAGTTGAAGGTTAAAGTCTATGCTGGTTATGGACTCGAGCCTGAAATGAGATTAGTTTAGGTGTTCACATTCTTTCCTGTAATAGATTAGATTCATTGTAACCATCTCTATATCAATCAATGAAATATATTACTTTGCCCACAGACAAAAGCTCATTGTCTTTTTTGCTGTTATTTAAATTTTGTACTTTATCAAGAATTGCTCTAACACTGACTTACCTTATAGATAGGACATGTTTTTCCTCTAAGTGTTTTGAGGATCTTTTCAGTGTTTTGGCATCATAAAAAAAGGGGAAATGGTTGGGAAATTGTCAGTTTTGATTAAGATCCCAAAGCCCATGAAAAGATGATTATCTTAGTCAGGCTAGTCTTGGTTAGGTCCTTGTACTTAGTTATTTTACATTTCACATGTACTCAGTGAGAGGAGAACTCACTAATGTTAATCAAGACTGAGAGCCTGAAGACGAAGAGCACCATCCTGAACATATGGCAATCTTCTAAGCTGGCTGAGTAAGAGTCAGTGATGAAGAGTATGACCCTGAGGTCATTACTAACTCAGTCCTGAAGGGAACATGATGATACTGAGTTAATGGGAAAGACTTGGAGTAGAGTCAAGCAATACAAAAGGTATTTCAGCGTCAGGACAAGACCGTTATGCTCGAGACAAAAAGAACTTAATAAGACAAGCCTGAAGCCTAGGAATAAGTTCTGACATTCTCACCAACCTAATGACGTGGACCAATCCAGGAAGGACACGCACGTACGGACCCTGACATGAAGACTGACTTCAGACTGCACATTCAACGGGCAATCATTAAATGCAATTACCAAATCCATGCAAGGACGGCTGCTGCATGGGAAATATGTCCGTTTGAACCACTCTACATAGATGACTAGAAGGTTATCTCTTCCAACGGATAGTTTTCAAATCACCTATAAATACAGAAGACCTTGAACCCATTCAAGGTTACGGGAAATTTCCAAGCCAGAAATTACTCAAACTCTCAAGCTTTCTAAAGCATTCAGCATTCAAAGAAGCACTCGAAACCAGTTAAATTTCCCAAGTGTTTCTTAGATTAGTGAGAGTCATTCTGTATTCCATTGAGCTTTCAAGCCTTATCATAAGCTTAGAGTGATTATCCATCCTTAGCATAGCTTAGTCTTGTAAGGATAATCACACCTTAGTTGGAATCCTAACTGAAACCAAAACCCTCTTGTCAGGTTTGTTGGTAGTAAGTTGTGTTAGTGAGTTAGTAAGGAGTTTGTATAGGTCAGTGAGGATAGCTGATCTTGGTGTACCTTGGCACGTAAAAAGCAAGAGTCCCAGTAGTGGATTTCCTGTTAAATCAGGCCGTGGACGTAGGAGCTTGAGTCTCTGAACCACGTTAAACTCCCTGTGTTCTTACTGTTTTGATATTGTGCTTATTTGCTTATCTCTTAAGTCATTCATAGCATTTGGTTTTATCAAGCTTGATCATTAAACTGAACACTGCCCTACTAAACACTATTTTAGAATTGAGTAATCAAGTTTTCAGAAAGCAAATATAAAACAAGACTATAAACTTTCAGGGCTCACGCATTTCCGTACTGAACTTATATTGATAGTTATCCAACTGACCCGCACTCAGTGTAGTCAGTAGGTGTGTTATCAGTCCGTAGTTCTTTATCACTCTGAGTAAAGGGGACTCAGTAAGGTTTAAGTCAGAAAAATTGGTATACGTGTATTCCCCCCCCCCCCCCCCCACCATACACGTATTCATCAGTCTTGTACCGGGACCAACAGGAACTACTTTGCTAATGGGGAGTAGGAATGTTTCTCTTCTATAGGGCGAGCTACTACGTCACAGGGGCGAGCTATGGCTGCATATGTGCAAGTTAGATTAAAAAACTAGCCTAATTTTTTAAAAAATACACCAAGCATTGGTGGTCGGGCAAAGATTGTTTGGTCAAACTGGTTGCGATCAAATACTTTTTCCCTCTTGTATAATTTAGTTTGTTGATAAATTCAAATTTAGCTTGACAAGAATGTATAATGGTCAATCTACTTTAACTTTTGATATAAATTATGTGTTTTGATAAGTTGATTGTTTGACAAAATGTATAGGTTGAATAACTTCAACTTAGTTTAGTATAGCTTGTAGATTAGGTCGTTATTTATACTTGTAATTTTTTAAAACAAGTTCAATCATAAGTTGTTCGTTCAAAGAAGATTCAAGCTCAAGGCACAAATTGGTTATACAATCAAGCCCATCAAAGGTTGTTCGTTTTTAAATGAACATAGCCTAAGGCCAAAGCCCATCAAGTTTCTAAGGCAAAAGTTCTTAAGGAACAAAGCCCAACTACATTAAGATTGTTAAGCATGAATGCAAATGCAAGAACACTTAATGTAAAAGAAAACAAATCGAGCAAAAGATAATTTTTCATCAACAAAAAGGTTGTTCGCCCAAAATGATTACAAATTAAACTCCTTCTAGGAGCGAGCAACTACGAACAAAAGTAAAGACTTATTTAATCCTAATTCTAAGAAGCCTGCCCGGCAGGAGGAGGAAGATCATCATCCTTAGGATCCCCTAGGGGCGCTCCTGAAATTGATGGATCGATAGGGACGTCTTCAGTAAGCTCGGCGATCAATCCTTCAGTGTCTGCTCGCTCTTGACGAGCCTTCTCGTTCTGATCGACCGACTCAGTTTGTTCGATTTCGGTAGCCTCTTCCTCCTCGCCCTCATGAGGACTTGTTATTATGACACCGGGGTCAATGAAGTCAATTTTGACCCCATAATTGGGCAGGTCGCCGATCTGAAGAGTGGTACCCAAGGTAGGAGGATTGGATTTGATGAAGTTCATAAGTTCCTTGCCAATCTCCTCGACAACAGGTTGAGCCTTAAACTCGTTCACAATCCGGATGCTTTCAGTATAGGCCGTCATGAAGCCGATGATTGAGCCCGCCTCCATCTTTGGAATAAGCTCTTCTGGAGTAATGGAGTTGGCGAGCTGATCTTCAAGGTTAGCAATCTTGGTCGTTGCCTCCGTGGCAAACTTCCTGGCAACCTCCTTTTGCTTCTGGACCCGGGCAAGCTCAGCACGCAGTTGTTCGTTCTCAGCCACCTTGGCCTTAAACTTCTCTGAAACTTTGATATGCAGGTCGAGGGCACGCTGCTCGCTCACTTGATGGTCCTTTACCTTATCTTCAGGGTTGGCCATTATTTTTCTCGCCTCAGCCTTAACATCATCTCTTTCCTTTGCAATACGGCTAACTGTAGCCGCATGCTGGCGAGCATCCCGTTCCAAGTCCTCGACCTGGTCGACCAGTTTCTGCACAGCCACCAGGGTGTTGCCCGCCTCGATGAGACACAGGCGACCATTATCGCGAGGTGCCTGGGTCTTGACAATTTCGTGCAAGTCCTTGCTCCAAGAGCGAGCAATAGACTCGGAGGCACGTCGGACAAAAGAGTCCGGAATCTCCCTAAAATTGGCGGGCACCCTCAAGCAAGCGTACTGATGTACTAGGCTTGATCGCCCAGAAAACTGCTCGGGCTCGTAGCTGTAAAGTTGTTAAAAAAAGAGAAATAAGACAAAAGCGAAGAAAACTTACGCATCGCGGCGACCTTTATCCCAACCTAGGTAGGTCGCATCGTTGGGGTGATCGACAGCACGCCCCTCGGGAGTAGCAGCGACTAGGTACTGCTCTGAAACTTGCTCCTTGGAGGGAGTCCACCCTCCTTCAAACTCAACAGGGCGGGCTGGAGCGGCAACACCTCCTTGGGCGACCTTGGCTTTCTTGGCCGCTCTTTCTACATCAGAGATGGGAGTGCCATCTCCGTAGTGAAGTCTCTTCATCTTGGGAGTGGTGGTTGCCTATGGAATACTCGCGGGGGCGGGCTGTTTTGCGGTGCTTGGCCCACTTGCCTGCCTCGGATCATCCTTGCCCGCCCTAGCCGCAAGGGCGATCATTTTGGAGATTGGGTCCCCCTTCTTTCTTCCATGTTTGGTCGGCATTTCCTAAACGTACTGATCTAAGAGATGGTAAGAAGGATGGAGGGCAACAGTGACGAGCTGGTCTGCAAAGGAAAATAAGCCATAAAAGTTAGAAATTTGCACAATATAGAAGTAAGAGCAGTTCTGTTCGTCAGAATTAAGAAAGGTTACCCTCTGGAACTTGGGCTTGAGCCTCAAGGTGATAGCTACCCTTCTGGTCGATTCAAGACTGAGGTGGCTAATGCTACGGTCTGCTTGGCAACGAAGGGCGATCAGGCTAACGGTGAACAAGAACTGGTCGTCCACACTATCTTTGGCACTTCGCCACTTGAGATTCTTGGGACCTGAAATAAAAGAAAAAGAGATTAAAATTAGTCCTATCACTCTAAAAATTGAGAAGCAATAAGACTCACGAATCAAGTCCCTAAACTCTGTCGGAGTGTTAATCTGTTCAGGGCCGCCATAAGGGTGAGCAGAAGCACGCCAGTCCCCACCAATCCAGAACCAGTCGTGCTTCCAATCTCACACTTTCCCTGGGATGCCCTCCACTAACTTCAAGTTTGGTCGCGCCTTGAGATAATACCAGCTCGCCTCTTCCCCGGTACAGGCAGTTAGTATCATTAGATAGTTTACCTCCTCGGTGGACAGCTTGTTGGGATATCCCTCAAGGGCGCACAGCACCGTGAGGGACATGAGATTCATTCATCCAACTGGGGTTAGTTGGGTGATGACCAGATTTGTCTGCTCAAGGAATCTGCCGATCAGAGGATGTAACGGCAAAGTGACTCCAGCGTTTAGTGTGGCCAAGTTGATCGTTGTGAGCCCGCGGGGTGGGCGACCAGCTCTGTCATCCGTGAGAGGGGCATACATGTGCACGTCGTAAGGAATTTTGTATTCCCTCCGGATTGCGGGCAACTCCTCCTCGGTGATAGCAGACACGATGCAACTCATCGCATACTCCGTTGCTTTAAGCTTACGCTTTCCGCGAACTGGAACTGCAAAGTGATTGGAGTATTCTCTCTCGTACTTGTCCCAGTCGACTTGGCGAGCAATAGCGACTGGAATTTGATGCTCGATCGGATCCGGCATGGGAAAGTGAATTATTTTCAAGAACTCCCAAGTCAGTTCGTCCGGGTTGGCGGGCTGTAACACCTCGACCTCCTCCTCTTCTTCGTGGAGATTGGAGCTGGTCTCTTCTACAACCTGGCGAGCAGGGTTTGCTCGCACTATCCTTTCCCCAGACGGGCGGGCCCCTGAGTTCACGGAGCGGACAACCTAGGCTGCGTTGGAATCTGAATCTAGATTCACCACGGGAACGGAGGACTCCCCGATCGGATGTTTCTCAGGATGGCGGGGAGGATAAGAATCAGTCTCAGAGTGAGAGCACATTGAGATCGGAAAAAGTTTGCAATGGAATGTATGGTGGATTCCGGTGGAAGGTTTAAAAAGACGGCTTATTTTTTAGATTTCCAGAAGACATGGTTTAGGTCTTTGGGTATTTTTTACCCAACAATTATGAAATTAAACAAGGAAAGAAGAAGAAAACGATGGAATTTTTACCTTAAGTATTCGAAATTGAAGAAATCATTATCGAAATTGAAGCAAAGTCGCTGGAAAATTTTGAAAAAGGAAAGGAATAGTTTTCACACTGAGAATGTGAAGTGAAAAATAAAAATTGGGGAAATTTTTTCCTTTTATAGTAAGGGTAAAAACAGGGTCCCAGGCGAACAAAATTATAAATACGAGGACTAAGTTGCAAATAATAAACACGTGCAGCCCTATTCCGATAAGATTGGAGGTGCGTCACCTCGGTTTCGTGTGCGCGTGGGCGGCGGCAATCAGTGCACTTAAGATAAGCAAATATCTTCTCCAAGCTCCGAACCCAGTTTTCTACTTCCATAGGATTTTCTTTCCCGGTCAGGGTTGAGGGTCTAAATTTCTTAATTTGGCTAACAATATCATTATTTTGGGCTGAAGATACAGGTGTTTGGGATGATTGGTTTTGCTGACCTGGTTGCTGAGCTAACCCCCTTAAAACGGAAGCTAGATCTTCGCTCATGTCTGAGTTGTTTTGGTTTCCCCTACGACTCATGGTTCTATTCAACACATTTTATTGGTTAATTCAAACAACAATGTAATGCAATAACTATACAAACTTTCAAATAATCAATCACACTTTTCAAATAAATAACATAATTTAAGCACATATAAAATATTTACCTGATCCCGTCGTGGAGAATGATCTCGGTGCGGCTGTTTCCTTTTAAAATTTTAAAACACACTCTTTTTTAAAATACTTTAGCAGGCGAACCTGCTCTAATACCACCTGTGACGTCCCCACTTAATATAGTACGGAAAATATGATGTGGCACAAGTAGGAACGACACTAAAATAGTACTTTGTATTAAAATATACACACGCCACACATTTACACAGCGGAAGTAGTAAATAAGTGTGCTCGTAGCTTGGTTTACAATCCAAAATTTGAAATATTATTCTAGAAAATATAAAGTCTTTAAGGAAACTTCACAGCCCGCCGAGTTCATTCGCCCACTTCAGAATCCACAGCATCTGTAAAAATTTAAAAGTGGAAGGGATAAGTGCTTGAAAACACTTAGTGGGAAACCTCTTGTTAATTGCACAAACTAAACATCAATGGTTTATAATATGTGAGCCCCCGGAATTTAACCGGGTATATGCTTGGGTGGCGTGACCAACCCGTGGTGCCGGAACGACCGGACTATATGCTTGCCAACATAAAGTTGGACTTATATGTGGGGCCAGTCGATAGCGGGCCAGACTCAAAATTTAACATTCAACGTTTAATAAGTACAATTAAATAATAATAGAACACTCGGTGAAGAGCGAAGTGATTCCCCACCTTGCAGGTTTGTACCTACAAGTAAAATTTTTAAAATAAAAACATTGTTACTTATCCCTTCACTTTTGTAAATTGTAAGACTTGAATTCAATTTCAATATATACTCAAATATCGTATATTAAAGCACAAATATCAATTAAGTGTGTAAAATCATCAAATAGCAAGTTATAAATAAATATCGACTGTAAAAATGTAACCGGACCATTTCGAACCTTTCATACAAAAATTCGATTTTGGCAGATTACACACCTAACTTGGAAAATTTATATTAAATTATATGTGCGTCCAAAAATTATGAAATTTTAATAGTAGATTCCCAACTCAATAAAGTTTATCACCATTTTTCCAGATTTCTCAAACTCTTTACCAAACAATAAATATTTCGTAATGAACACACTATTATGGATTCTGGTCACTTAACTTTAAAAATTCACCATAAATCAACCATAAATCCAATACTCCTGAAATTTTAACCATGAACTTAAAACTTCATGTAATTTATCAACATACTTTTGTTTTCTATAAAAACCTAACCGATTATTCTCAGATCATAGCAAACTTCTACTATTCCTGCTATAGAGTCCAAAACCCTAGTTCAAATTTGAAAAATCACCATGCATCGAATACTACTCCAAAAGCTATGAAATTTGAAACCCAAGTTCCTTCACAAGTCTATTTTCACATATAAAATTTTCAGAATTATCCACGTAATGAATTGGTCAAAACGAAATTTACCCCAAAGTTGGTCCAGAAATTCGGTTTTATGCATACATGAAGAACATATCATCTTAAACTCACTTTAAACCATATAATTTCATAATTTCTACTTCTAAAGCATAGATAATCAAATAATAAACATGATTTTGTTCATAACATTTGAAGAAATTGAATTAAACATTCAAACATGAAGTAAAACATGTATAACATGCAAATTACTCATCAAAACTCATTTTTCTATCATTTAATTCACAACTCATGCATAAACTTCATACTACCACTTAAATAATTACTCAATCAAGAAGAGAAACTTACTTAGAGATAGGTAGCTACAAGAAATCTCTTCTTCTCCTTTCTCAACTTCTAAGTATAAGAGTAGTAGTATTTGTGAAATTTTCTTTAAACTTTTTCTTATTATTTTTTGTTTTTTTGCATGAAGAACATGTATTTATAGAAGAATATGTGCTTGGAGGCTACTCAATCCCCCCTCTTGACCGACACTTTAGGAAGCTTGTGGAGAAATTTGGATAATCTTGGAGGTTAAGTAAGTTACACTACAAAAAAGACGCGGTTTAACGACGGAAAATTTGCGACGGCCAAATATCCGTCGCAAATTTCGTGTATTTGCGATGGATTTGGGCAAGCCGTCGTAAAAAAAGTCGGTTTGCGACGGATATGAAATTCTGTCGCAAATCCTAGGGCCCACCACCTTCGTTGTACTCCTGCTCATTTGCGACGGATATGTCGTCGCAAAGTCAAAATTGAAATTTGCGACGGAATTTTCCGTCGCAAAACGACCCGTTTAAAAGTAGCTACCCGGAAAATGACCCATTTGCCTGTTTTGCGACGGAATGGCCGTCGCAAATTTTAAATTCATATTTGCGACGGCCACTTTTCCATCGCAAAATTGAGTAGTTGAAGCTCGTCAGAGGGGTTGGTGACCAATAATTGACCTGGGTCATCGCAAAGCGTATTTGCGACGGAATTGCCGTCGCAAAATATAGAATTTGCGACGGAAAATCAGTCCGTCGCAAATTTGTGCAGATTTATAACAATCCCCTTCCTTTTCCTTCCCTTTCACTTTCACTCTTCTTTCCCTTTCACTTTCACTCACGAAAAAAATAAGAAATGATGCGGTTTTCATATGTTCTTCACGTATAATTGGTGTATTTGTCATTGCCTTCAACCTCACCGTACGTATTTGTCATTGTCTTCTACTTCACGTACGTTTTCACATTTTTAACCGTTTAAATGTCATATTTTTATTGTTTCAATTTTTTAGTACACTATTAGGTAATGAGCATGATATATGTTTATTTGATGGGTTTAGGTATTATTGATGATATATGTTTATTTGATGGGTACGTTAATTTTAATTTGTGTGATATTTATACCTATTTTTAGTCGAAACTCTGCTCAATTTTTATGTACACTATTAGATAAATTGTGTGATATTTGTTTATTTGATTGGTTTACTATGATTGATATATATGGTTGTGTTGGATTGATTTTTGTGAAGGAAAATTTTGTATATCCTTATTTTTAGGCAAACTCTGCCCATTTTTTTATAACTCACGTGATATTTACTTTTAATCTGTAACAGATGCAATTTCCAGATCGTGGTTGGATGTACTCAATACCTAGAATGATAGGAGGAGGCATTAACTCTGCCTTTTGCAATAAAATTGATGAGTTTATTGAGTTTGCACTACAACATCCATGCAGTATGGATTGTATGGGTAATATTAGGTGTCCGTGTAAAGACAGAAGATGCAGAAATATGAGATTCTTGAGTGTTGATGAGGTTAGAACTCATCTTGTGATTTCCAGTTTTGTTCCCCGTTATTACAACTGGACCAGTCACGGTGAACAACGGTGGAATGTTGACATCGAAACCGTAGAATACTGGTATACTGGGTGGAGCGGTGGTGGAAATTTTGATGTTGGTGGTTCAAGTTATGTTCCGTATACTCAATTTAAACCACAAATAGAGGATGAACCTGATAGATATCGGATGATGATTGCAGAATCTGTTTTGGGTGGTCAACCACAATTCAATGAAACACCTATGGAGGAGGAACCAAATCATCGGTCAAAGAAGTTTTTTGATATGCTTAAAACCGTTGATCAAAAGTTGTTTCCTGGTTGTGAGACTGAGACGCAATTGTCATTCAATGCTCAAATGTTGAACATCAAAACTGAAGGCAAGGTCAGTCAAAAAGTGTTCAATCAATTCGCTAAATTGTTCAAATGAGCTCTACCTGAAGACAACACGGCGCCTGATAATTTCTATCAGAGCAAGAGGCTCTTGAAGGATATGGGTCTACCCTTTGAGAAGATTGATTGTTGTACAAACGGTTGCATGTTGTTTTGGGATGAGGATGAGGATCATTGCAAGATGTGTGGTCACCCACGGTACAAACCATCTGGTCGTACAAAAAGTAAGAAGAAAGTGCAGTTGAAGGCTTATAAGGCAATGTATTACCTTCCCATCACTCCTCGTCTAGAGAGGTTGTATCAGTCCAGTGCCACGGCTAAAGACATGACATGGCATGCTGAGGAGTGTTCTGGTGAGAATTCTGGAGAGATGCGGCATCCTGCAGACTCGGAGGCATGGAAACATCTTGATAGGGAGTTCCCAGATTTTGCAAGGGAGATGAGAAATGTGAGGTTAGGCTTGTGCACGGATGGTTTTGCCCCATTTGGAATGCACAGAAAAAAGTATTCATTATGGCCTGTGCTGTTGACCCCGTACAATCTACCTCCTTGGTTGTGCATGAAGCCTCAACATATATTTCTTAGTATCTTGGTGCCTGGACCACACAACCCCAAGCATAAATTGGATGTATATCTCCAGCCATTGATTAAAGAGTTGAAATCTTTGTGGTCTACGGGGGTGGAGGCCTACGACGTTCATAGGAAGCAGAACTTCACGATGCGAGCTGCACTTTTGTGGACCATTAGTGACTTTCCAGCATTTTCTATGTTGTCTGGGTGGTCAACAGCAGGAAAACTAGCATGCCCGTATTGCATGGACGGTTCTGATGCATTCTATCTTCCGTTGAGTAGAAAAGTGTCATGGTTTGACAACCATCGCAAGTTTCTTCCTCCTGATCATCCCTTTCGGAGGAACAAAACAGACTTTCTAAAGGGTAAAAATGCAGTAGGCCGCCCAAGACCACGGATTCGATCAGGTATGTGTCTGGGTACTGAATCACTACTGATGTCTATGTGTCTCATATATATAAGTTAACCATATATAAATTAATTATTTCAGGTGATTCGTTGTTGTATGAGGTTACAGTCACTGATTTGATGAAGACAACAGAGGCGGGTGCAATGGAGCACAATAAACGTATCCAGGGTGGTTGGAAGAAGAGAAGTATCTTTTGGGACTTACCTTATTGGAGCAAGTTGTTGATTCGACACAATTTGGATGTGATGCATATAGAGAAGAATGTTTTCGACAACTTGTTTCATACGGTCGTGGGTACTGAAGGGAAGACCAAAGACACTTCAAAATCCAGAGATGAGTTGAGGCTCTTCTGTTCTCGTGCTTCCCTACACAAGGATGAGCAGACAAGAACATATCCCCAGGCCTCTTACACAATTAGTAAAGCAGAAAGGAAGAATTTGTGTAAGTGGGTGAAAGAGTTGAGCTTCCCTGACAATTATGTATCGAATTTGGGAGACAGAGTTCACACGGAAACCGGAAAGGTGTCTGGAATGAAGAGTCATGATTGTCACGTGTTCATGCAACGACTCTTACCTATTGCATTTCGGTACTCACTTCCCAAGAATGTATGGAGTGTCATCACGGAATTAAGTCTCTTTTTCAGACACTTAACGGCATCAACGATTACAGTTGAGGACATGAGGCGTTTGGATGAGGAGATCCCTGTTATTCTATGCAAACTTGAGCGGATTTTTCCACCCAGCTTCTTCGACTCGATGGAGCACTTACCCGTACACTTAGCGTATGAAGCCTCAATTGCTGGTCCCGTACAGTATCGATGGATGTACCCTTTTGAGAGGTAATTCTATACCATTTTTTAAATCGACTTTTAAGATCAATACTGAATAAATTTTCTAACACAAGAATATTTTAGGTATTTGCACAATTTAAAGCTCAATATTGGAAATGCGGCCCACATCGAAGCATCAATTGTTAATGCATACCTTACTGAAGAGGTTGGAGCATTTTGTTCTTACTACTTCGGCGATCAAGTTCAAACCAGAATCAGAAATGTGCCTCGCAACTACGATGGTCGTGGAGTAGACCATCCCCTTCGTGATGTTGAAGGTATGTTATCTGTATTTTTGCATCCGGGTCGACCAATGGGTAAGGGCACCAAACGACCATTCAGGGGCAGTATTGAAGAGGAAACAATACATTCATATGTTTTGATGAATTGTCCTGAAGTCCAACCGTATATAGAGTAAGTAATTTAATTTTATAGTTGAGTTTTTTACAATATGTATATTGTTGATATCTGAAAAGTAATTAATTTCTTTTTTCTGATATATAAGCATGTTATGTGAGTATAAGCGTCAAGTAGAACCAGACATCACAGATGCAACAGTTTTTCAATCCATCTGCAATGATTTTATGTTTTGGTTCCAACATTACGTGAGTACCACATAATTATATGATTTTTACCTTATAACAAATATGTTATTATTTTTATACATGATAATTTAATATTTACAGGGACAAAATGGCCTACTTAATAACAACCCACATCTTGAAGCTCTGAGCAAAAGACCACTACGTAGTGTGGTATCATACCACGGATATTACGCAAATGGATACAAATTTCATACTGAAGCGTATGCTTCAACGAAATCGACTACAAACAGTGGTGTTTGCGTTATCGGTGCAAACTACAACGAAGAACCCATCGATTACTATGGAGTGCTGCAAGAAGTAGTTGAAATAGAATATTCGGGTTGGCCGAGCAGGACGATAGTGTTGTTCTTGTGTGAATGGTATGATCCAGGGAACCAAGGAACAAGAGTCGACAAAAACTACAAGATTGTTGATATCAACACCGGAAAGAAGTTTCCGGCGGCATACGATCCTTATATTTTTGCAACGCAAGCATCTCAGGTATATTATTGCAAATACCCCGGATCAAGTAGGCCCAACTTGAGGACAGTTTGCAAAGTAAAGGTAAGATCACTGGTTGAAGTTTCTAATCCGTCAAACAAAGACGGTGTAGAACCAACAAATCCATTTCAAACAGAGATACAAGAGGCTCAAATAGAGGTTGATCAAGCAGGTGTGAATATTTTTGTCGACTTACTTGCTGCAAATCCAGAAATGATAATGATTGAAAGTGATCATGAGGGTGATGGACAAGAGCGCGGTGGGGAGGAAGAAGAAGAGGAAGAGGAAGAAAAATAGGATGAAGATGAGGAAGAGGATGAAGATGATGATGAGAATGACGAGGAAGAAGACGACGATTAGAATTACTAAATTATTGTATATATAACAAGTGAAAAACGAAAATGAATTAATTTGGTGAATTATGAAAAAAAACGAGTCAATTTGGATACATACACAATTAATTGCGTACAAATGAACGAATTATAAATTTAAGCGGGAGTCGAAATAAATAAATTTACAGAAATAATAAAAATTAAATGGCCCCAATATTTATAAAAACAAGTTAGAAACGAAAATGAATTAATTTGGTGAATTGTAGAAAAAAAATTAGTCAATTTAGATACATACACAATTAATTGCGTACAAATGAACGAATTATAAATTTAAGCGGGAGTCGAAATAAATAAATTTACAGAAATAATAAAAATTAAATGGCCCCAATATTTATAAAAACAAGTTAGAAACAAAAATGAATTAATTTGGTGAATTGTAGAAAAAAAAATGAGTCAATTTGGATACATACACAATTAATTGCGTACAAATGAACGAATTATAAATTTAAGCGGGAGTCGAAATAAATAGTTTTACAGAAATAATAAAAATTAAATGGCCCCAATATTTATAAAAACAAGTTAGAAACGAAAATGAATTAATTTGGTGAATTGTAGAAAAAAAACGAGTCAATTTGGATACATATACAATTAATTGCGTACAAATGAACGAATTATAAATTTAAGCGGGAGTCGAAATAAATAATTTTACAAAATAAAAAAATAGTTGGGCAAAATATTTTAATAAACAACTTAGATACGAAAAGAAATTAATTTGGTGAATTATAAAAAAAATGACTTAATTTGAATACATATACAATTAATTGCATAAAAATAAACGAAAGTAGCTTGTGCCCTAGTGGCGCGCGCCCTGTTGGTCCCACTCGATAGATTAATTGCGGAAGCTTATGTTTAAATGTCTTTCAAGATCTTTTACAAGAGAGTAAGAAACAATAAACAAAGATTAAAAATAAAGCGATAAATAACACAAGATATATAGTGGTTCGGATAAATATCCTACGTCCACTCTCCCTTATCACCAAGGGGTCTCACTAACAACCAACTCACAAACTTGCTCACTGGAATTTCCGAAGTACCAGCACCTTCTTACAAACTCTTTAGATCTAACGTCGATCTAAAGATAAACTTACTCCAACCTTGTCTAACAAGATGAACAGGTTGAGTATGTAAACTCCTTATGAGTAAATGAGTAATTAAGAACAAAAGTGAGTGCGAAAATGCGTAGTGATCAAAAGCTTAGTATGGCTATATGCGCGTGAATGATTCTAGAGCTTTTTCTTGATATGCACTCAAGTATATATAGAGGGGATTAGGGACATAGCCATTGGGAGGCTGATCCAATCAGATCCTCTATATATGGAAGCTTCAATCAATCAATTCCCTAATTGATTGATTGGGTTTGTGAGATCTTGATTGATTGTCTACATATCTTCTCAATCCAATCTTGTGTTGACTTGATTAATCACCAACGGAACAATGCTTCCAATTGCCTAACTCTGATTCTCTACAGAGAAGGCAGGACCAGGCAACCTCGGTGTCTTCTGGTCCTTATCTGGTGAACAACCAGAATACTCAGTAGAATAAGGGGATCAAACTGAGCATCTTTTGTTCCACCAGACTCGTCTGGTCCGGACTCGTCTGGTCTGGGGAAGGTCCTCTGCCTCTGGTCTTAATCTCTTCTGCTGAAGTCCTCTGGTGAAGTCCTCTGGTGGGGTCTTCTGGTGACTCTTCTGGTGAGGTCTTCTGGTCTGGCAGTTCCCCCTAGACTAAGTCCTAACTAATCCTCATCTGGCTAACAGGTCCAGATGGTCCTATTACAACTTCTGGTTTGTTTTAACTCATCAAAACTAACAAATTTATATCCTAACAATTTCCCCCTTTTTGATGGAGTTAAAACACTACCAGAACTGATCAAAAGTAAACTTAAGCAAGAAAACAATAAAGGGATGAGACCTTAGAATAGATCTCATCAGGCAAATAATAAGACAACAAGGAGTTGTCTTTAGAACAAGGAAGATATGTATTTTTCCATTAATAATCAGAGGACAAAAAAATTACAGATTACATTGAAGTTCATTGTCCTATTCTAGGCATATCTTCTGTTCTCTTTAGGGACAAGAAACCAGTCAAGGAACCTATCCTGGACGGCCTTCAACTCTGCAGAAGATGTTGGGGTGAAATTCACCAACACCTTGGTCTTGTAAAGCTTCTTCAGTTCTGCCCAATCCACCTGGTTCCCAATCATGGGAGTGTTAAGATAAGTAAATTCAGGAGCAGTCACCTCCAGGTTGAACTCAATGGTTGAATCCATCAGCTGCTTGTACAAGTCTGCATCGTAGGCTTGCATCCAAGAATGGAAGGTTCAGTTGATCAGCTCATCATCTTCTGGTGCTGGCCTCTGGATATAATGCTGAATGAACCAGAGGGTCTTGGCTTCTCTCCATCTCTCAATCAGAGGATACGGCACAGTAGAGTCAAAAGACCCTTCTGTCCTGAGTGGCAAGATGTTCATAACTTCCACAGGAGCTTTCATCTTCTGACCTGAGCCACCTGCACCAGAAGGAATACCAGCTTCTCTGGCCTTCTTGTTCTGCCTCCTAACATATCTGAGCCTCTGCTCTTCATCTATGTTCTTCCTTATTCTGGCTTGCCTCTCTTCTGGAGTCTCTTCCTTGTATCTCTTCTCTGCTTCTTCGACAACAGATTCAAGGAAACTCTTCTTAACTTTTCTAAACTTCCTCTTAGCAGGACCAGGAATGGTAGAAGGATCCTGCTCAGCTTCAAATGACTCTTCTTCTGCAGCAAGCTATTTAGCCATAGTAAGAGACTTCAACTCTTCTTTCTTCTTCTTCTGCAACTCAGCCTGGGCCAATGTGTTCTCCAGCAGGTCCAGACGAGCTCCATGGCTAAAAAGAGTCTCATTTGTGGTCTTCGCCAGATCAGTTCTGGCCTTCTCTTCCCCCTTTTTAACTTCATCAAGGAGGGGCTCCACTACCTGCCTTATAAGATCAGGCAAGGCAGTGTTGGAGGAAGAGTGAAGATCACGAAGTTGCTTGGCTTCCTCCAGATAAGCTTTAGACTCTGCAACAAGTCTCTCTTGCTTCTCCAACAACTCCTGGAGGGAGTCCTTCAGTCTAGCAGTTTGAATCATCTGGCTGGCCATCTCCACTTTGAGAACAGAGACTGGCCTCAACTGCTCCAGCACGTGCTCCTGGAGCTGCTTCTGGCTATGCATGACATCTAGCTTGACAAACAATCCATTAGCCTTGAATGAAGCTTTAACCTCTGCCAGAGTGGATTTGATCTGCTTCAGGAAGATTTTCCTCTCTTGCTTAATCTGATGCTCAATCATAGCAGGGACCATATGTTGAATGGCTTTGGAAAAGCGCCCTATCTGCATGATCTGCTCGTTGAAGAAAGCCTTCATCTTCTGGAGCACAGCAGGAGACATCTCAAAGTCCCCCTCGTCTGAATAAAGCTCTGGAGGAAAGACAAAGTGAGGACCAAACTTGTAAGTGGGGCCCTCTGGAGTGAGCATAACTCCTCTCTGGATGAGCAGGGTGCGAATCAAGATTTTAGCTGCACCAGGGGTCTCCAGCTCTGCTGGGTTCTGAATGTTCATCTTCTGCTTCAGCTCAATCTCCCAAGCAGTGAAGTTGGAGGCACCCATTTCCTCAAGCAATAGCATCAGGTCCTCCACATCTTCAAGTCTGGCCTTGCTCCAGACCTTGGCATCAGTAAGCTCTGCCAGAAGTGATAAGTGCTCCAGAAGAACTGGAAAATGCTCTCTTAGCCAGAGCTGAGCACTTACACTCATACTCTGCCTAATGGGACCCATTTCTGCAGATGAGAAAGTGAAGGGTTTGGGCCCAGAGGCAGAGGAGGAAGGGGCTAAGTCAACAGGCTCAAGTGAAGCTTCCTCATCTTCACTATCATCGCTGGTTAAACAAGTTGGAGAGCGGGGAGGGCCAACGAATCCCAGAGCCATAGAAATGGTTGGGTCCTGATCTGTATGGGTTTGGGGAGGGTTTGGATTTTGTGAAGTAGAGGTGGTAGGGATTGGTTGCTCTGCACCAGAAGAGGAAGGAATATCTGGTACAGAATGTGTAGGAGGGATTTGGGAGGAGGAAGTGTTTGAAGGGGGGACTTCTGCACCAGAGGAGGTTGAGGGAACCTCTGGTACAGAAGGTGGGGGAGAGGGGTTAGTGGGGATATGTGTTTGGGAATGTGGGAGAGAGGGTGTTTGTGTAGGAATGGTAGAGGGAGTATAGACAGGGGTATCTGGGATAGTCTGCTCTGGTGGAAGAATGGGGTTACCAGAGGCAGATGGGGTTTGGGGAATGTTATCTGGGGGAGAGGTAGAAGGGGAAACAAGATTTATGGGGGAGGAAGGGGGAAAGGAAGGGTTTACCTCTGCTGGGTCAACACCAGCAGGCACAACAAGCTCTGGAGCATCCTCCATCATCTGGGTGGCATCCTCAATGGCCTTCTCCAAGGCCTCTCCAAGATCAGATCCAGAGTCTGAATCTTGAAGAAGGGCTCTCTTGGCCTTGGATTTCCTCACAAGAGGCACTTCCTCTTCTTCCTCTTCTTCTTCTGATGGCTCATCCACCAGAAGGGTTTTCTTAGCCTTTCTGCTAGTCCTTCTCTTCTTAGCAGAATGTCTCCTGGCCTCGTCTGGCTGCTTCCTCTTGGCTGCTCCAGCCTTCTTTACAGCTTTATCATCATTAACCTTCTTCTTAAGTACATCAAGAAGGGGAATCTGGTCCTCCTCTGAGGAACCAGAAAAGGCAACGGTTGAAGAACCAGTTGCTGCAGCAGCTTTCTTCTGTGACTTCTGCTGCTGCTGCTGCTTCTGCCCCTTAGGAGGTGAGGGAATAGATTGAAGGGGAGGGGCAGGGATGGCTTGCTCACCATCAGAATCAGGATGGCCATGAAGGGAACCATCCTTGGAGAACATAATCTTGGACTTATGGAAGCCCTTACACCAGGATTGTCTCCATTTCTTCTCTGGAAGAATCGAATCCAGAATTAGGGTGAGTTTTGTGCCCAATGATACATTAGCATTGAACACAAATTGTTGCTCTCCTGGCAACTGGGGGCATTCTTCCTTCTGGATTTTCATCTTGTTCTTCCTCAGCACCCCCCAGAAGAACTCAGCCCAGTTACATTGAACACCATCCAGAATGGCCCTCATAACACAGAGCCTGCCAACGAAGATGACATCTGTGCTATGACTCTCACACATGAGAATCTTTACTACAATGTCAAATAGCACCTTATACTTCTGCCTAAGATGCTTGTCCAAGAAACCCTTAGTAATATTCTGGCATGAATTTCTGGCAAACATCTTGAAGGATTCCAACGCCTCTCCTTCTCTGTACTTCAGTGGGTCCACACCTTCCGCAGAAAGGTTACCAAAAAGACCACAGAAGTTTGCCTTAGAGAAAACAAGATCCTCTGAATCAATCTTGGAAGAAATATAGTCTTCATGGATCTTCATCCGGATAAGAAACTGTGCAGCATATCCATCCAAGGTACGCAGATCCTTGGGAACCTTTGAGATCAACTCCTCCAGCCCAGAACGTCGGAGAAGTTCCAAAATCTCCAAAGCGGCCGGATTCTTAGTGGAATAGAAGTCCACCACCATTTCTGTCTTGAGTTTCTTGCAGACATAGTCTGGATCGAAATTGCACTTGGGTGCCATAACTGTGAAAGAGAGAGAGAGAGAGAGAGAATGCTTTGCAGAGAGAGGTTAGGGTTTGAATAGTATAGAAACGTGAAAGGACAGATTGAAAACAAAATTGATTTAAATAGGGTGATACGCGTGGCTTGAAAATTAAATGAAGTGTGAACGCGTGTTGTTTCAAATTCAATTTAGGAAACAAAATCAATTTTGGCATTGATTGACATTTTGCACAGTGATTAAATCCGATGGCTATGATGAGAGGCGAAATACAGATTTAATCTGGTGCGTTGGCATAGTCATTGGGACTGGGCATAAAGGGGTTTTGTGGCAGTCAAGAGAAAAAGCGAAATGATTGCCTAGGCCCTATACCCTAGTCTTAAATACACTCCGAAGTTGAAAGGTTTTGAGTGTACTTACTAATTTGAAAAGTGTATCCCAATGATCAGAGGCCAGAGTAGAAAAGACATACCTGTCACCTGATATTGTAACCAGATGATACCACAACTAGTCTGGTGATACTTCTCCTCTGATGGAACTCATCTGGTCCTTGGTCAGTAAAGACTTTGGTCATATCT
This sequence comes from Ballota nigra, assembly GCA_947034835.1. NCBI lineage: Eukaryota > Viridiplantae > Streptophyta > Magnoliopsida > Lamiales > Lamiaceae > Ballota > Ballota nigra. The sequence continues at coordinate 39,209,582 of OX344727.1, read as the reverse complement.
CTGACTCAGCACCTCATCTGGGATAAGTGTCACCTGGTGTATACCTCATCTGGAAGTATACCCTCTCTGATATATCTAATCTGCAGGTATGTTAGCATAAGTAAAATTTATGAAGAAAATTAATAAAGTAAGGATACTTCTCTGATGTTCCCCCTAAATCAAATCTGTCTCTGGATCCAACAAACCTAACTCAAAGGCTAACTCTCTGAATCTGGTCTCAGCCAAAGGCTTGGTTAAAATATCTGCTCTCTGCCTCTCTGTTGCAATCTTTTCCATCCTTATATCTCCCTTCTCAACATGATCTCTGATAAAATGATGCCTTATATCAACATGTTTGCATCTGGTATGAAGAACTGGATTCTGGGTAATGGCAATGGCACTATTACTATCACAGAAAATAGGAATATCCTTAGCTCTAATCTGGTAGTCCCTAAGCTGTTGACTAATCCAAAGTAGTTGAGAACAACAACTCCCTGCAGCCATATACTCTGCTTCTGTTGTTGATGTAGCAACTGAAGTCTGCTTCTTGGAAAACCAGGATACCAATTTATTCCCTAAAAATTGGCATGTTCCACTTGTAGATTTCCTATCTATTCTGCACCCACCATAGTCTGAATCTGAATAACCACTTAATTCCAGGTTGTCATCTGCAGGATACCATAATCCTAAATTCACAGTTCCCTTAAGATATTTCAATATCTTCTTAGCTGCTTCCAAGTGACTCTTCTTGGGGTTAGCTTGAAATCTGGCACAAACTCCTACAGCAAAAGTAATATCTGGTCTGCTTGCAGTCAGATACAAAAGAGAACCAATAAGTGCTCTGTACTGAGTCTGGTCCACACTCTCTCCAGACTCATCTGGATCCATGTTGAAATTTGTCATCATAGGGATCTTGGCTGCCTTGCTAGATCCTATTCCAAATTTCTCTAACATGTTTCTGGTGTATTTAGCTTGATTTATAAAAATTCCCTTCTCTGATTGCTTAACCTGCAAACCCAAAAAGTAATTCAATTCTCCCATCATGGACATCTCAAACTATCCCTGCATGAGCTCACCAAACTTCTCACACAGCTTCTTGTTAGGGGATCCAAATATGATGTCATCAACATATATTTGGACCAGAAGGATGTCCTTTCCTTCTTCTTTCCTAAACAAGGTCCTATCAATCTTACCCTTAGTAAAACCATTGTCCAGAAGAAATTGAGAAAGAGTGTCATACCATGCTCTGGGTGCCTGCTTCAGCCCATAAAGAGCTTTCTTAAGCTTAAACACCTTGTCACCTTGTTCAAAACCAGGAGGTTGTTCAACATACACTTCCTTAATGAGAATCCCATTAAGAAAGGCAGATTTCACATCCATCTGGTATACTTTGAACTTCATGTGAGCAGCATATGCTAAGAACAATCTGATGGCTTCTAGTCTGGCAACAGGAGCAAAAGTCTCATCATAGTCTATTCCTTCAGACTGAGAATAGCCCTGGGCCACTAGCCTTGCCTTGTTCCTAGTAATGACATCATTCTCATCTTTCTTATTTTTGAAAACCCACTTAGTGCCTATCACCTTTTGATGTCTTGGTCTGTCTACCAGCTCCCAAACATCCTGTCTGGTGAATTGATTCAATTCCTCCTGCATAGCAACAATCCAATTTGAATCTTTCAGTGCCTCCTTGATGTTCTTGGGCTCAATCAAGGACACATAGCAACTGAATAAGGCAGCTAAGTTAATAGTTCTCCTAGTCTGGACACCCTTAGTTGGATCTCCTAAGATCAGGTCATTGGGGTGATCAACCAGGGTCCTCCTTCCCGTGGTCTTGCCTGGGTGATCATCTTCTGTAGTACCTTGGTGATTATCACCACCTGCAGAAGAGCTTCCCCCTACAGGAGTTCCAACCGCTTCTGGTTCTGCTCCTTGTGAAGGCTGCTGCTTCAGAGAACCAGGAGATGGGTCATCATCTGAATCTGAATCTGAATCAAGAATAGGTGGATTGACCTTGATAACTCTAGGTGTAGTCTGATTCTGGGTCTCATCTGAAGACTTAGAATCCACCTTGCACTCAAAAGTAGATTCATCAAAAACAACATGAGGTGTTTCCTCCACACAAAGTGAATTCTTATTAAAAACTCTAAAAGCTTTACTGGTGCTGGAATATCCCAAAAATATTCCATCAGCCACTTTAGCATCAAAGGTTCTTAATTTAGATTTCCCATTGTCATGGATGAAACACTTACATCCAAAAAAAATGAAAATATGAAACAAATGGGGTTTTACCTTTCCATACCTCATATGGGGTCTTATTGTGTCTCTGGGCAATCAGGCACCTGTTCTGAGTGTAGCAAGCTGTATTGATGGCCTCTGCCCAAAATCTCTGTGGAGTGCTGTACTCTGCCAGAAGTGTTCTTGCAGCTTCTTTGAGAGTCCTATTCCTCCTTTCTGCAACTCCATTTTGTTGAGGTGTTCTGGCAGCAGATGTCTCATGAAAAATCCCATGATCCTTGCAATAATCTGCAATATGTGAATTCAAAAACTCTGTTCCTTTGTCACTTCTGATCCTGACAATGCTCTGGTTCTGCTCATTCTGAATCTGCTTGAAGAACTCTGGCAGCTTAGTCATAGTTTCATTTTTCTTAAACAAGAACACTACCCAAGTGTATCTTGAAAAGTCATCTACTATTACTAAGGTGTACTTCCTTCCACTGAAACTAAGAGGAGAAACAGGTCCAAACAGGTCCATGTGAAGTAGTTGAAGTACTCTGGTTGTGGTTGTGCTCTGGACATCCTTAAAGGAAGTCTTGGGTTGTTTACCCTTCTGGCATGAACCACAGACCTGATCCTTCTATTGGTATTCACCCTTTTTGAGTGTTTCCTTTGAGGTCCCCTAATCTGTTTAGGTTCCCTTTGAGGATTTCTCTGGGGTCCTCCAACTTGAGTAATATCTACTCCTTGGGACTCATTGTTCACAGAACCATCAATCTTTAATGGTTCCCCTTGTTGACCCTTATTCTCTAACATCTTCTCTTCCAGAACAGTCAACTCTTCTGGACCATTAGTTAAGTGATTAACAGAGTGATTCCTTTTCCAATCAGGATTGTGAACCACCTTGTAACCATTATCAGTTAAGTCTTTATCATTCCAGATTTCTACCAATTTACCAGCTCTTACAGACTTGTCTTTATTATAGAGGTACTTGTGAGTTTTAGTGGTAATTCCAGAATATCCTAAACCACTCTTATCACAAATGCGCTGAGAAGACTCTGATATGATAGATACAACAGATGGTATCTTAGGAGCTTCTCTGGGCATAGGTATCTCCTCTATGTTGTGGACAACTTGTTTTCCCTTGATAAGAGTTTGGTATTTGGCTCTGAGCTTAGTGATCTCATCCTCTTGAGAATTCCTTTCTTTCATGAGTTGATCTACCAGAGTATCTCTTTCTGTGATCTTATCCTGAAGTTCAGAGACTTCTTTGGAATGATCTTTCATGAGTTCTCTGGTGGATTTGTGCTCATGAGAAAGAGATTGAACTTCAGCTCTAAGCCTACCATTCTCTTTCTCAAGTTTTTGACAGAGTTGGACACAATTTTGGAGATCTGATAGCATTTGTTGCATATCAGACTCTCTGGAGTTACCAGATGAATTAGAGGATTCAGTACATTTGGAATTAGATAAAACAAGAGTAGTTTCATTTACCTCAGTGATGTCTGCCATGAGACACACATCATCATCTGATCCAAAGTCAGAAGAAGAAGAACTGGAACTAGTATCCTCCTCCTCTGCTTCTGCCAGCAGTGCTCTCTTATCTGCATATCTCCTATCTCTCTTGATTCTTTTCTCTTCTCTTTCCCTAGGAGTAAGCTGAGGACAATCATAACTGTAGTGACCAGTCTTGTTGCATGTGTAGCAGGCATTGTCTCCTCTGGGACTAGGACTTGGCTCTCTCCTCCTCTGGTTGTATTCTGATCTGGCAGGGCTACTCTCTCTCCTCTGGTAGTCAGGTCTGCCAGAGCTACCATCCCTCCTCTGATGATCTGATCTCCCAGAGTTGCCAGGGTTGTCATCTCTCCTCCTCTCTGGAGTTCTGAATCTGGTCTCCCTTGAGTCTCCAGATGTCTTCTCCTTCTCTGCAGGCTTGAAAGAACTCTTCCTGTCTCTGGAAGATTCCTTCCAATGCCTTTTGTACCTGCCATACTTAGAACTCATTTTATCTAATTTTCTAGTTAGAAGTGCTACCTGCTCCTTGAGGCTCAAGTCATCTGCAGTAGACTCCTTTGGCTTGGCATCAGGCTTGAGAGTTGAAGAGAATGCAACTCCTTTCTGGCCAGAAGAGGAAACCTCTTCTGTTTGATCCTCCTCTTGAAGATCATACTCATAGGCTTTGAGATCAGACAACAGAAGATGATGATCCAGAGTATTGAGATCCTTGTTGTCCTTGATCACAGTGACTTTAATTCTCCACCTGCTTGTTAGTGAACGTAATATTTTACTATTAATCTATTTTTCAGAATAGGTCTTACCTAAGGCACTAGCCTTGTTTAAGAGATTCGTGAGACGCATGTCCAGCTGGTCAATGGTCTTGTCTGGTTTCATCTTAAATGTGTCAAAAGAGTGTTGAACAGCTTGGAGCTTGTTATCTTTAATCTTCTATGTTCCTTCACAGAGCAGAGCTAACTTGTCCCACATCTCTTTTGCAGTGGTGCACGTCCTGACCTTTTCAATTACTTCTTTAGTAAGAGTGTTGATAATCTCAGTCCTCGCCACCTGGTCCAGATTATGTAGCTTTCTCTCATCGTTGTCAAGTTCGTCTTTCTTTTTGAGGATTCGTTGTCTGGGAACTCTATCCTCTGCAGCGTCGCTAGTTTCTTCTCTGGACTCAGACCTGCCACTATCAATGGGAGTCCAATAAAATTTAATGGGGCCACTTTCAACCACATCTAACATGCGGTGGTGAATAGCTCCAAGATGATTACTCATCATGAAGCTCCAGTGGCTATAATCCTCAAAAGAGAATTCTGGAAGCTTACGACTCTTGTAAGAAGATTTTGCAGACATTTTGATAAGAAATTTAGGGAAATAACAAGAACTTGAATAAAAGCACTAAAGAGTAATGGATCTGCCCGGTGACCACCAAAAGCTTTTCAAAGCAGTGGTCGTGGACACACTGCTCTGATACCACTTGTTGGTCCCACTCGATAGATTAATTGCGGAAGCTTATGTTTAAATGTCTTTCAAGATCTTTTACAAGAGAGTAAGAAACAATAAACAAAGATTAAAAATAAAGCGATAAATAACACAAGATATATAGTGGTTCGGATAAATATCCTACGTCCACTCTCCCTTATCACCAAGGGGTCTCACTAACAACCAACTCACAAACTTGCTCACTGGAATTTCCGAAGTACCAGCACCTTCTTACAAACTCTTTAGATCTAACGTCGATCTAAAGATAAACTTACTCCAACCTTGTCTAACAAGATGAACAGGTTGAGTATGTAAACTCCTTATGAGTAAATGAGTAATTAAGAACAAAAGTGAGTGCGAAAATACGTAGTGATCAAAAGCTTAGTATGGCTATATGCGCGTGAATGATTCTAGAGCTTTTTCTTGATCTGCACTCAAGTATATATAGAGGGGATTAGGGACATAGCCGTTGGGAGGCTGATCCAATCAGATCCTCTATATATGGAAGCTTCAATCAATCAATTCCCTAATTGATTGATTGGGTTGGTGAGATCTTGATTGATTGTCTACATATCTTCTCAATCCAATCTTGTGTTGACTTGATTAATCACCAACGGAACAATGCTTCCAATTGCCTAACTCTGATTCTCTACAGAGAAGGCAGGACCAGGCAACCTCGGTGTCTTCTGGTCCTTATCTGGTGAACAACCAGAATACTCAGTAGAATAAGGGGATCAAACTGAGCATCTTTTGTTCCACCAGACTCGTCTGGTCCGGACTCGTCTGGTCTGGGGAAGGTCCTCTGCCTCTGGTCTTGATCTCTTTTGCTGAAGTCCTCTGGTGAAGTCCTCTGGTGGGGTCTTCTGGTGACTCTTCTGGTGAGGTCTTCTGGTCTGGCAGTTCCCCCTAGACTAAGTCCTAACTAATCCTCATCTGGCTAACAGGTCCAGATGGTCCTATTACAACTTCTGGTTTGTTTTAACTCATCAAAACTAACAAATTTATATCCTAACACGCTCTCTCCTCTTGCACAAGAGGTCCCGTGTTCGATTCCCCTTGGACGCAAAAAATGGATTAATTGTTCAAGGCCTAATAAGACTAATATAGAAGGTGGGCCGCATATAAAAAGAGATGGGTCGGTTGGCCCAGTGGTCCGCGCTCGCCCCGGCCGCCTCGGGTGCCCGGGCTCGAACCACGCGAGCCACTTTTTTTTGTATAGGCTCGGTAATTTGCGACGGCCAAATTCCGTCGCAAATATTGAATTTTGCGACGGAAAACAACCCGTCGCAAATTATAACAGAAAAAAATAAAAAATATATATATAAACATTTGCGATGGAATGTGGCCGTCGCAAATGTTGTTGACCCGAACGGGTCTGACCCGAAATATTTGCGACGGAATACTGTTCGTCGCAAATTCTGTGTGACCCGGCCGGGTCTGACCCGCCGATTTTGCGACGGATTTGTCCGTCGTTAATTTGCGACGGAAGTCGAAATCCGTCGCAAAAATTAGCTACGGCTGTTTTAGGGAAGGATACGTGTCCGTCGCAGATACCGTCGCAAAACACTGTTTGCGACGGATTTTCCGTCGCTAATTCCATCGCAAAACAGTATTTTTTTGTAGTGTTAAACACATGGCAACCTAAGGTTAGTTGCTAATTTTGACTTTTCTTTCTATTTATTTTACCTTATCTTATCTTATCTTATCTTAATCTTAATCTTGAAGCTTCTCTAATTCTCCTAATTTATCCTAATTTTCGAAAATTAAGAGGATCCAAGAGTAGTCTTGTATTTTGTAGAAATAACACATATATACTATGAATTTAATAAGTAGAAATTGTGATTATAGGATAATTCTAATAAAATTTACTTATACTATCTTATGAAATAAAATTACTATACTTAAGAACTATATTAATTTCTAAATTAAACACTTTATGACATAAAATAAAGAACATATATAAAAATTATAAAGTCTCAAGAATAAGCATGTATTGAGCAAATAACACATTAATTGTAAATATCGAGTAATTAAAACACATAAATGTTCCTTTGCATAAATTTGAATGTAAAAGCGTCACATAGATTCATGAAGAATTATAAAGCATTTAGTAAAGTAAATAAGATCATGAAAACCTAGGGTATTACTGTATTTCCTGGATGTTTGCCTATGAAGCATCGTCGAAGGTGGAACGAGATGTTGAGAAAAAGCACATCTTCGTCAAGGGAGTCCTACACTTTGGGACAAGGATTTCCATGCTCATTACGCATGCTTTCCCTAGATGCTCATTTGACTGGAAGATGGAGCTCCCAGCGAAGAAGGTTATGTTCCCCACGGAGAAGGAGACTTATCCCATTCCGGGACTGACTGACCCCAACGCGCCTCAAAAGGGTCAGAAAAAGAAGGCTTGGCCAAGGGCAAGAAGCCAGTCAAGAGGAACCTCCACAGTGAGGTGGATGAGCTCCTTCTAAAGGGGCAGAAGGAGACTGAGGCGGCGCTGGGTGAGCGCGCTCAGGAGAAGAAGAAGGAAAGAACGGAGAAGACCATCTCTAAACTGAAGGTCGTCCTGAAGGAGAAGGCGGCGGCGGGGAAGAAGAGAAATGTTGAGAAGGATTCCAAGAAGAAAGCTCCAGAGCCTAAGGAATCCGACGATGAAGCATTCGTTGTTGGGCAATTGATTGTCAAACCTAAGTCCTTCAAAAGACTGAAGAATGGAGGGAAGAAGGCGTCAGAGCAGACGGTGGAGGAGGAGTCTGACCTAACCCAAGTAAGAGAGGTAATTAGCACTGCCTCTCTACTTCAACCTGAGCCAACCCCTAATCCCACTGAAACACCTGCCACTGACCCCAACCCAACTCCCTCAGAGCTAAATGACTCCAACCCCACTGAACCCCAAATCCCCACTGAGCCACAAAATACACTTTCCTCACCCACAAACTTCCCAGTTCCTGCCTCAAACCCCAAAGAACCCTCTTCATCCAACCCAAAGGAGCCAACCCCTAAACTAGAGTTTGTAACTCAGAACCCAGATGAGGAGGAAGATGATAACACCTTGCTGGATCTTTTTGAAAACCTGATCCGGCACCGGGCTGAGGAGTGGGTAGCAATGAACTTCCTAGGACTGAACAACTATCCAGTCCTGAGAAGCCATGTCGCGGATCTGAAAGCCTGGCTGGAGTACAAGAAGTCCAATATGCCGGAGCAGCGAATGATGGTGGGGTCAAGGGGGTGAGATTTCTGGTGTTAAGAAGAAGCTAGGTTATGCTCGTTCTTTAAACTGACTAGCTATCTGGAAGTTCTTGAGATGGGAGCAATGAAGGAACTCATTGCAAAGATGAAGGCAGAGAGAAAGGAAAAGGGTAAGTTTGGGGACACCCCTGGGAAGAAGGGTGATGGAGATGAAGATGAGGATGATGATGGAGGCGATGGCGCTGATGGAAAAGCCAATGAACGTCTGTTTGAGGAGTGTGCGAAGGAGGTTGATGAGATGAACTCTGAGCCTGCTGCTCAGGGGGAAGGTAAGAAAGGGACTGGATCCAAGGGGGGATCAGTCGATAAGACCAACAAGGTTGGTTCGTCCACCGATGAAGCAACTGTCAATGAAGGGATTCCCTGTCCTGAGGCAAGGATGGAAGTTGCTAAGGCACCGTTGGAGACATCCAGTTTTGATGGGCTCGTCTCTAAGGAGATTCGCCCTGAAGTTTGAGCTAACTCGGCTGAGCCTAATAGGCAGGCGGCTATGATCACTCCACAACTGCCCTCAGTGCATTCTGAAGGAGAGACTGAGCTAGCAGGGGCTGACAAGGGAAAATAACCACTGATCGAGGATGACGGTGAAGAGATGAAGCAGTGATCAATAACATTTGTCCAGGCAACTTCACTGACATCATCACAGTGAAGTAAGAAAAATCCGCTGAAGACCTTGCTAACTTATAGAAAAAACTCAGTGTTCTGGAGTCGAATCAAAATAGCAAAGTCAAGGCTCTTCAGAAAAAGATGCAGTGGATGAAGGCAACCCTCAGGATAGATCTCTCATGGAATAAGTATCAGGCTAAACTTACGGGGATAGCGAACAACAAGTTGAAACACCTCGAGTGTTGGTCCCACTAGTTAGATTAATTGCGGAAGCTTAAGTTAAATGTCTTTCAAAGTCCTTTTACAAGAGACCAATAATCTAAATGACAATAAGTAAAATAAAGCAATAAAGAACACAAGATATATAGTGGTTCGGATTGAATATCCTACGTCCACTCTCCCTTATATCCAAGGGGTCTCACTATCAACCAACTCACTTACTTACTTACTGGAATTTGGGAAGTACCAGTTCCTTCTTACACCTCTTTAGATTTAACTTCAATCTAAAGATCAAACAGCCAACAACCTTGTCTGATAGATGAACAGGTTGTGGTTTCAATAAACTCCTTAAGAGTAGATAAATATTATGAACAATAAGAGTGCTTGGTATGAATATCAAAAGCTTGGATCACTTATGCGCGTGTAGTATCTCTCTAGAGCTTTTTCTTGAACTGCACTCTTGTATTTATAGAGATGATTAGGGCTAGCCGTTGGAGGGCTAATCCAATCAGATCCTCTATATTAAGGAAGCCTCAATCAATCAATTCCCTAATTGATTGATTGGGTTGGTGGGATCCTTGGATTGATTATCTTCAAAACTTTCCAATCCTGATCTTGTTGACTTGATTTGAATCACCAACGGTCAATAGCTTCCTCTGCCTAACTCTGATTCTCTCCAGAGAAGGCAAGACCAGACACCAGGCAACCTCGGTGTCTTCTGGTCCTAATCTGGTGAACAACCAGAATACTCAGTAGAAATAGGAGAACAAACTGAGCATCTTTTGTTCCACCAGACTCGTCTGGTCCGGACTCGTCTGGTCTGGGGAAGGTCCTCTGCCTCTGTTCTGTACTCATCTGGTGAAGTCTTCTGGTGGAGTCCTCTAGTGAAGTCCTCTGGTGGGGTCTTCTGGTGACTCTTCTGGTGAGGTCTTCTGGTCTGGCAGTTCCCCCTAGACTAAGTCCTAATCTAGATCATCATCTGGCTAACAGGTCCAGATGATCCTATTACATCTTCTGGTTTGTTTTAACTCATCAAAACTAACAATTTTTATCCTAACAATTTCCCCCTTTTTGATGGAGTTAAAACACTACCAGAACTGATCAAAAGAAGAATTTAAGCATAAAAACAGTGAAGGATAAGACCTTAGAATAGATCTTATCAGGCAAACAATTAAGACAACAAGAGGTTGTCTTTTGAATAGAGAAGATATGATATTTTCATTGATAATAAGGACAACAGTGATTACAGATTACAATGCAATTCTGGTCCTATCTAAGCATATCTTCTGTTTTCCTTGGGCACCAGAAACCAGTCCAGAAACCTATCCTGGACGGCCTTCAACTCTGCAGAAGATGTTGGAGTGAAGTTCACCAACACCTTTGTCTTGTACAATCTCTTTAGCTCAACCCAATCAACCTGGTCTCCTGCCATGTGAGTGTTAAGATAAGTGAACTCAGGGGCAGTCACCTCCAGGTTGAACTCAATGGTTGAGTCCATCAGTTGCTTGTACAGCTCTGCATCATAAGCTTGCATCCAGGTGTGAAAAGTTTTGTTGATCAGCTCATCATCCTCTGGTGTTGGCCTCTGGATATAGTGTTGGATGAACCAGAGAGTCTTTGCCTCCTTCCATTTTTCAATCAAGGGCACAGGCACAGTAGAGTCAAAAGACCCTTCTGTCCTGAGAGGCAGAATGTTCATCACTTCAATGGGAGCTTTCCTCCTCTGGCTTGAGCCACTTGCACCAGAAGAAGCACCTGCTTCTCTGCTCTTCTTGCTTTGCCTTCTAACATATCTGAGCCTCTGCTCTTCATCTATGTTCTTCCTGATCCTTGCTTGCTTCTCATCTGGAGTCTCTTCCTTGTATCTCTTTTGAGCTTCTTCAACAACAGTCTCAAGGAAGCTTTTCTTGACTCTTCTTATCTTTCTCTTTGCAGGTCCAGAGATGGAGATTGGATCCTGCTCAGCTTCTGACTCCTCTTCTGCAGCAAGCTGCTTGGTCATGGAAAGAGATTTGAACTCCTCTTTCTTCTTCTTCTGCAACTCAGCCTGGGCCAAAGTGTTCTCCAGCAGGTCCAGACGAGCTCCATGGCTGAAGAGAGTTTCATTGGTGGTCTTCGCCAGATCAGTTCTGGCCTTCTCTTCCCCCTTTTTAACTTCATCAAGGAGGGGCTCCACTACCTGCCTTATGAGATCAAGCAAGGCAGTGTTGGAGGAAGAGTGAAGATCACGCAGCTGCTTGGCCTTCTCCAGGTAGGCTTTAGACTCTGCAACAAGTCTTTCTTGCTTCTCCAACATCTCCTGGAGGGAGTCTTTCAACTTGGCAGTCTGGATCATCTGGCTTGCCATCTCAACTTTAAGCACAGAGACTGGCCTTATCTGCTCCAGCACGTGCTCCTGGAGCTGCTTCTGGCTGTGCATGACATCCAGTTTGACAAAGAGGCCATTGGCCTTGAAAGAAGCTTTAACTTCTGCCAATGAGGACTTGATCTGCTTCAGGAAAATCCTCCTCTCTTGCTTGATCTGATGCTCTATCATAGCAGGGGCCATATGTTGAATGGCTTTTGAAAAGTGCCTTATCTGCATGATCTGCTCATTGAAGAATGCTTTCATCTTCTGGAGCACAGCGGGAGTCATCTCAAAATCCTCCTCGCCTGAATATAGCTCAGGAGGGAATGTGAAATGAGGACCAAAGTTGTAAGAGAAGCCCTCTGGAGTGAGCATAACTCCTCGCTGGATAAGGAGAGTTCTGATGAGGACCTTGGCTGCCTCTGGTGTCTCCAACTCTGTTGGGTTTTGAATACTTAACTTCTTTTTCGGCTCAATCTCCCATGCAGTGAAGGTAGAGGGAGACATCTCCTCCAGCAGAAGCATAAGATCTTCAACATCTTGGAGTCTGGCCATACTCCAAACCTTGGCATCCGTCAGATCTGCCAGGAGGGGTGAGTGCTCCAACAGAATTGGAAATTGCTCTCTTAGCCAGAGCTGAGCACTCACACTCATACTCTGCCTGATGGGACCCATCTCATCAGAAGAGAAAATAAAAGGTTTGGGCCCAGAGGCAGAGGAGGAAGGTGCTAAGTTAGCAGGCTCAAGTGAAGCTTCCTCATCTTCACTATCATCGCTAGTTAAACAGGTGGGAGAAGGGGGAGGGGCAGGGAATCCCAGAGCCATAGAAATGGTTGGGTCCTAGTCTGTATGGGTTTGGGGAGGGTTAGGATTTTGTGAGGTAGAGGTGGAGGGGATGGATTGCTCTGCACCAGAAGAAGATGGAATCTCTGGTACAGAAGGTGTAGGTGGTATTTGGGATGTGGAAGTGTTTGAGGGGGGATTTCTGCACCAGAAGAGGTTGAGGGCACCTCTGGTACAGAAGTTGGGGGAGAGGGGTTTGTGGGAAGATGTGTTTGGAAATTTGGGGGAGAGGGTGTTTGGGTAGGATTAGTGGAGGGAGTATATACTGGAGTATCTGGGAGAGTCTGCTCTGGTGGAACAATAGGGATACCAGAAGCAGATGAGGTTTGGGGAATATTATCTGGGGGAGAGGTAGAGGGTGAAATAAGATTAATAAGGGTAGAAGATGGAATGGAAGGGTTTACCTCTGCTGAGTCAACATCAGCAGGTACAGAAGGTACAGCATGCTCTGGAGCAGAGACATCTTCCATCATCTGGGAAGCCTCATCAATGGCCTTCTCCAAGGCCTCTCCAAGATCAGATCCAGAGTCTGAATCTTGAAGAATGGCTCTCTTGGCCTTGGATTTCTTCAAAAGAGGCACATCCTCTTCTTCCTCTTCGTCCTCTGATGGCTCATCCACCAAAAGGGTTTTCCTGGCCTTCCTACAAGTCCTTGACTTCTTAGCAGAGCCTCTCCTGGCCTCCTCTAGCCGCTTCCTCTTGGCTGCTCCAGCCTTCTTAATTGCTTTATCATCATCACCCTTCTTCTTAAGCACATCAAGAATGGGAATCTGGTCCTCCTCCGAGGAACCAGAGAAAGCAATGGTTGAGGAACCAGTTGCTTCAGCAGCTTTCTTATGGGTCTTCTGCTTCTGCTGCTGCTTCTGCCCCTTTGCAGGTGAGGGTACTGCCTGTAGAGGAGGGGCAGGGATGGCTTCTTCTCCATCAGAGTCAAGATGGCCATGAAGGGGACCATCCTTAGAAAATAATATCTTGGACTTGTGAAATCCTCAGCACCAAGTCTCCTTCCATCTCTTCTCTGGAAGCAATGAGTCCAAAATCAAGGTAAGTTTCGTTCCCAATGAAACATTAGCAGTGAAATAAAACTGCATCTCCCCTGGCTTGGAAGGACAAGCCTCCTTGTTAACTTTCACTTTATTCTTCCTCAAGACGCCCCAAAAGAACTCTGCCCAGTTGCATTGGACGCCGTCATACAGAGCCCTCATCACACACATTCTTCCATTAAAAACCGCATCCGTGCTGTATTTTCACACATCAACACCTTTACAACTATGTCGAACAGCACCTTGTACTTCTGCCTTAAATGTTTATCCAGAAATCCCTTCGTGATACTCTGGCAAGAAGAACGAGCAAACAATTTGAAGGAACCCACAATATCATCCTTCTTGTAGGTTAATGGATCCACCCCTTCCGCCGAAATGTTTCCAAACAGGGCACATAAATCATGCTTGGAAAATACCAAATCTTCCTTGTCAATTTTTGAAGAAATATGGTCTTCGTTGATCTTCATTTGAACCAGAAACTGGGCCGCATAACCGTCAAGAGTACGAAAATCTCTGGGAACGGTGGAGATCAACTTCTCAACTCCGGATCTCCTCAAAAGTTCCAGAATAACAAGTACAGACGAGTTCTTGGTGGTGTAGAAGTCAACCACCATCTCCATTTTCAGTTTCTTCATCATTAGGGCATGATCAAAATTACACGGGGGAGCCATATCTGTGAGAGAGAGAGAGAAAAAAAAAGCTTTGCAGAGAGAGGTTAGGGTTTGAAAGTATGGAAACGTGAAAGGACAGATTGAAAGGAAATTTGATTTAAATAGGGTAATACGCGTGGCTTGAATAATAAATGAAATGTGAACGCGTGTAATTTCAAATTTAATTGAGGAAACAAAATCAATTTAAGCATTGATTGACATTTTGCACAGTGATTAAATCCAATGGCCACGATAAGAGGCGAGATACAGATTTAATCTGGTGCGTTGGCATAGTCATTGGGACTGGGCATAAAGGGATTTTGTGGCAGTCAAGAGAAAAAGCGAAATGATTGCCTAGGCCCTATACCCTAGTCTTAAATACACTCTGAAGTTGAAACGTTTTGAGTGTACTTACTAATTTGAAAAGTGTATCCCAATGATCAGAGGCCAGAGAAGTAAAGACATACCTGTCACCTGATATTGTAACCAGATGATACCACAGCCAGTCTGGTGCTACATCTCCTCTGATGGAGCTCATCTGGTCCAGGTCAGAGAAGATTTTGGATATATTTGTAATCTGACTCAGTACCTCATCTGGGACAAGTGTCACCTGGTGGATACCTCATCTAGAGATATAACTTCTCTGAGATGTCTAATCTGCAGGTATGTTAGTTTAAAAAGAAATATATGAAATAAAGTAATGAAACAAAGGATACTTCTCTGTTGTTCCCCCTAAAACAAATATGTCTCTGGATCCAATAATCCTAACTCAAAAGCTAACTCTCTGAATCTGGTCTCAGCCAAAGGCTTAGTTAAGATATCTGCCCTCTGCTTCTCTATTGCAATATTTTCCATCCTTATATCTCCCTTCTCAACATGATCTCTGATAAAATGATGCCTTATATCAACATGTTTACACCTGGTATGAAGAACTGGATTCTGGGTGATTGCAATTGCACTATTACTATCACAGAAAATAGAAATATCCTTAGCTCTAATCTGGTAATCCCTAAGCTGTTGACTAATCCAGAGTAGTTGTGAACAACAGCTCCCTGCAGCCATGTACTCTGCTTCTGTTGTTGATGTAGCAACTGAGGTCTGCTTCTTAGAAAACCAGGATACCAATTTATTCCCTAAAAATTGGCATGTTCCACTTGTAGACTTCCTATCTATTCTGCACCCACCATAGTCTGAATCTGAATAACCACTTAATTCCAAGTTGTCATCTGCAGGATACCATAATCCTAAATTCACTGTTCCTTTAAGATATTTCAATATCTTCCTAGCTGCTTCCAAGTGACTTTTCTTGGGATTAGCTTGAAATCTGGCACAAACTCCTACAGCAAAATTAATATCTGGTCTGCTTGCAGTCAGGTACAGAAGAGAACCAATAAGTGCTCTGTACTGAGTCTGGTCCACACTCTCTCCAAACTCATCTGGATCCATGTTGAAATTTGTCATCATAGGGATCTTGGCTACTTTGCTAGATCCTACTCCAAATTTCTCTAACATGTTTCTGGTGTACTTTGCCTGATTAATAAAAATTCCCTTCTCTGATTGCTTAACCTGCAAACCTAAAAAGTAATTCATTTCTCCCATCATGGACATCTCAAACTGACCCTGCATGAGCTCACCAAACTTCTCACACAGCTTCTTGTTAGGGGATCCAAATATAATGTCATCAACATATATTTGGACCAGAAGGATGTCCTTTCCTTCTTCTTTCCTAAACAAGGTCCTATCAATTTTACCCTTTGTAAAACCATTGTCCAGAAGAAATTGAGATAGAGTGTCATACCATGCTCTGGGTGCCTGCTTCAGCCCATAAAGAGCTTTCTTAAGCTTAAACACCTTGTCACCTTGTTCAAAACCAGGAGGTTGTTCCACATACACTTCCTCAATGAGAATCCCATTAAGAAAGGCAGATTTCACATCCATCTGGTATACTTTGAACTTCATGTGAGCAGAATATCCTAAGAACAATCTGATGGCTTCTAGTCTGGCAACAGGAGCAAATGTCTCATCATAGTCTATTCCTTCAGACTGAGAATAGCCCTGGGCCACTAGCCTTGCCTTGTTCCTAGTAATGACATCATTCTCATCCTTCTTATTCTTGAAAACCCACTTAGTGCCTATCACCTTTTGATGTCGTGGTCTGTCTACCAGCTCCCAAACATCATGTCTGGTGAATTGATTCAACTCCTCCTGCATAGCAACAATCCAATTTGAATCTTTCAGTGCCTGCTTGATGTTCTTGGGCTCAATCAAGGACACATAGCAACTGAATAAGGCAGCTAAGTTAAGAGTTCTCCTAGTCTGGACACCCTTAATTGGATCTCCTAAGATCAGGTCATTGGGGTGATCAACCAGGGTCCTCCTTCCCGTGGTCTTGCCTGGGTGATCATCTTCTGCAGTACCACCTTGGTGAGTATCACCGTCTGCAGAAGAGCTTCCCCCTACAGGAGTACCAACCTCTTCTGGTTCTGCTCCTTGTGAAGGCTTCTGCTTCAGAGAACCAGAAGATGGGTCATCATCTGAATCTGAATCAAGAATAGGTGGATTGACTTTGATAACTCTAGGTGTAGTCTGATTCTGGGTCTCATCAGAAGACTTAGAGTCCACCTTGCACTCAAAAGTAGATTCATCAAAAACAACATGAGGTGTTTCCTCCACACAAAGTGAATTCTTATTAAAAACTCTAAAAGCCTTACTGGTGCTGGAATATCCTAAAAATATTCCATCAGCCACTTTGGCATCAAAGGTTCTTAATTTAGATTTCCCATTGTCATGGATGAAACACTTATATCCAAAAACATGAAAATAAGAAACAGATGAGGTTTTACCTTTCCATACCTCATATGGAGTCTTATTATGTCTCTGGGCAATCAGGCACCTGTTCTGTGTGTAGCAAGCTGTATTAATGGCCTCTGCCCAAAATCTCTGTGGAGTGTTGTACTCTGCCAGAAGTGTTCTTGCAGCTTCTTTGAGAGTCATATTCCTCCTTTCTGCTACTCCATTTTGTTGGGGTGTTCTGGCAGCAGATGCCTCATGAAAAATCCCATGGTCCTTGCAGTAATCTGCAATGTGTGAATTCAAAAACTCTGTTCCTTTGTCACTTCTGATCCTGACTATGCTTTGGTTTTGCTCATTCTGAATCTGCTTGAAGAATTCGGGCAGCTTGGTCATAGTTTCATTTTTCTTAAACAAGAAGACTACCCAAGTGTGTCTTGAAAAGTCATCCACTATCACCAAGGTGTACTTCCTTCCACTGAAACTAAGAGGAGAAACAGGTCCAAACAGGTCCATGTGAAGTAGTTGAAGTACTCTGGTTGTGGTTGTGCTCTGGAGAGGCTCTGATACCACTTGTTGGTCCCACTAGTTAGATTAATTGCGGAAGCTTAAGTTAAATGTCTTTCAAAGTCCTTTTACAAGAGACCAATAATCTAAATGACAATAAGTAAAATAAAGCAATAAAGAACACAAGATATATAGTGGTTCGGATTGAATATCCTACGTCCACTCTCTCTTATATCCAAGGGGTCTCACTATCAACCAACTCACTTACTTACTTACTGGAATTTGGGAAGTACCAGTTCCTTCTTACACCTCTTTAGATTTAACTTCAATCTAAAGATCAAACAGCCAACAACCTTGTCTGATAGATGAACAGGTTGTGGTTTCAATAAACTCCTTAAGAGTAGATAAATATTATGAACAATAAGAGTGCTTGGTATGAATATCAAAAGCTTGGATCACTTATGCGCGTGTAGTATCTCTCTAGAGCTTTTTCTTGAACTGCACTCTTGTATTTATAGAGATGATTAGGGCTAGCCGTTGGAGGGCTAATCCAATCAGATCCTCTATATTAAGGAAGCCTCAATCAATCAATTCCCTAATTGATTGATTGGGATGGTGGGATCCTTGGATTGATTATCTTCGAAACTTTCCAATCCTGATCTTGTTGACTTGATTTGAATCACCAACGGTCAATAGCTTCCTCTGCCTAACTCTGATTCTCTCCAGAGAAGGCAAGACCAGACACCAGGCAACCTCGGTGTCTTCTGGTCCTAATCTGGTGAACAACCAGAATACTCAGTAGAAACAGGAGAACAAACTGAGCATCTTTTGTTCCACCAGACTCGTCTGGTCCGGACTCATCTGGTCTGGGGAAGGTCCTCTGCCTCTGTTCTGTACTCATCTGGTGAAGTCTTCTGGTGGAGTCCTCTGGTGAAGTCCTCTGGTGGGGTCTTCTGGTGACTCTTCTGGTGAGGTCTTCTGGTCTGGCAGTTCCCCCTAGACTAAGTCCTAATCTAGATCATCATCTGGCTAACAGGTCCAGATGGTCCTATTACATCTTCTGGTTTGTTTTAACTCATCAAAACTAACAATTTTTATCCTAACATCGAGGACACCATGAAGGCCATTGTCAAGTTGATCAAGGTGGAGAGAAGAAAGTCCAAGAAGCTACTGGAAGGGGCTCTGACCCAGATGAAGGAGAGAAATGATCAGATGATGCTGAAGGCTTTGGAGATGCTGAATGAAAAGTCCATTGAGCTCTTCACTAAGGCCATTTCAGATCAGTCTGAGAAGATGGCATCTGAGTCAGAGAAATGGTAGCAAGGTTGCAAGAGACTAAGAAGTGCCTGAATGGTTCAATGGAAGAATTTCAAAAGAAGTTGGAATCGGGGCTTGCTCAGTTGGGTACTTCCAGAGCTGGAATCCTGACTAGGGTAGAGTTGATGAAAGAGCACCTAAATGAGGTTCAGTCCTTAACACTTTTCGTCGTCAACAATCAGGATGAAGTGTTGAAGGATGCAATGCCGAGGGATCTGGATATGGCCAAGGATGATGCCAAAAAGAGGGAAAAGAGTGTGAAGAGGAAAAAATCCACTCCTGAGGCATCTGAGGCAACTCAAACTGTTATCCAATCTACTCCGAGAAAGTCAGCCAGATTGGCGGCTCAGGCTAATGAACCTTCACAACAACTTCCTCAACTCCTGCCAATCCATGAGGCTTCAGAGCACTCCCTCATTGATTCAATAAGAAATCCCATCACTCTTGATGGTGATCATGTTGCTGACCCCTGTTCATAGGCTTGGGGAGTTGCACCAGAGAGATCTGAACCTCAGTGTTGAGCTAAAATTGCATAGAAGGAGAAGCAGCGCATTTTGGAGAGGAAGGTTGAGAAACTGACTGAGATCACTAAGCTTCAAAAAAAGGAAATAAATGATGCAGTGTTTAGTTTGTTGAGGAGGAAGAAGAAGAAGCCTAAACCGAGGAAGTACAGGAAGCAGGCAACACCTAGAGCGAAGAAAGTTCACGTCCCTGCTGAGTCAAACGATAAGCCAGTACTCATTGATACCTTTATCGCTGAGAAACTAAAGGAGTTCTGGGAGGATGCAAGGGATGAGTTCATCAGGCTCTGGTATGTGGTCAAGAAGTGGGGCGACACTGAAGACATCGACGCGCACTTCACTGACTTCATGGTGGACAACCATCCTGAACTATTCAAGCTGATTTTGGATGAAGCTGAGAAGGCCAAAGTTCAAGTGAAGACCCCCTAACTGATCATTCGCACCCCTCCTTATGTTCCAGGCCCAACTATTTACGACCCGAGGGCGATAATGAAAGAGGTGTTAGGGATTGCCAAAGCTGAAGGATATCAAAACCAGTGGAAGCGTGTTGAAGATCTAAAAGAAAGAGTCTACACTGGCTACAACATCAAGCCTGAGATGCGTAGAATATGAGCATATCCTGTTAGGGAATTGTAATAGATAGGGTGTTTGTAATTGACAAACTCATCAATGAAATCTATTACTTTTGTCCCAAGACAACAACTCATTGTCTTTTTGACTGTCTATTTAAATTCTGTACTTTATCAAGAACTACTCTAACACTGAATGTTTTATATTATAGATAGGACCCTTTATTTCCACTAAGTATTTTGTGGATCTTTTCAGTGTTTTGGCATCATCAAAACGGGGGAAATTGTTGTGGTAATGTCAGTTTTGAGTTGATCCCAAAGACCCTAAAAAGATGATTTGCTTAAATATGTAATAGTCAGGCTAGTCTTGATAGGTTTAGATAAGCTAGAATATTTTATATTCACAGGTACTCCGTGAGAGGAGAACTCACTGATGACAATCAAGACTGAAGCTTGAAGATCACAAGAGCACCATCACTGAACTTATGTTAGTCTTTCTAAGCTGGCTAAGTAAGTGTCAGGATGAAGAGCATGATCCTGAGGTCATTGCTAACTCACAGACCTGAAGGAGTTAGCCTGCCTGAGTATTTGGGAAAGATTTGGAGTAGGATCCAAGCAAGAAAAAGGAATGTCAGTGATGGGCCATGTACGAAGATGAGAACAAGATGAACTCAGAAAAGATAAGACTGAACTGAAGAATAAGTTCTGACATACTCACCTACCTGATTGTTGGTGATCAAATTTAATCGATAGGATTAGTGACTGTTTTAATTCGGTTTAAGACCACCAATCAATTACGTGTGATTGATTACCACCGTAAATGGTAAATCGAAGATTCGGGATGTGGAATGATAAATACGAAAGTCGAAATCGTATTAATTTCGTATGTGTGTATGTTTAGGTGTGTTAGTATGTGTTTTAGGAGTATTTATGAATTTGAACTTGTATTTCTTAGCTGGAGAACAATTATTTATAGAGACTAACAAGCATGAGGTGTCTATGACTCTTGGTCTCCCTAGCCTGCATGCTTGACAAGTGTCCTATTGACCTTTGTTTGACCTTATCTAAGCTGAATCTTAGTTACAAAGTCTTCTTTGGTCTTATCTCGGACTTCATTGTTGTTCGTCCAGGTCGGTTTAGTTGATCCAAAATGGTTTTCCCATATTAGTTGTTCGTCTTTCGAGGTTATGGCTCAGAAGTTGTTCGCCTTTGTGTTTTACACAGATTGGCTTTGGGATCTTGGTCCTTTGTTCGTTTCCATACACTCTTAAGCTGGTAGATGCACCATCTTTCATAATGTTGTTCGTCATTAATTAACTTGGTGGAGGGTCCATATTTGGCTTCGGGTCTCTAGACCTGTTTGCCAGTATGTTGTTCGTTGGTAGAGTTGTTCGTCAGTTTATACACTCCCTGGATTGATTTATGCACCCAAAATTGATTTTCTTTGTTAATCATCATTGATTTGGGGTTGGTTCTTCATAAATCCTTTTTTAAGGCTTTAATCCTTGTTCGCTCAGCAATGACTGATGTTTGCCTATCAACAATTGCCCCCTATCCTAACTAAATGTTGCCTCAGACGAGCAACTTTGTGGCGAGCAACTATAGTTAGGATACTATACTGGTGAAGATTCGGACGAACATCATTGAATCTGGAGAGCAACTCCGGGTGCACCGTTTCGTCTTCCCATGATCTGGGGGACGTACGAGGATGACGTGGGCGGTATGATTAAGCGCCGCCCACGCGCGAGCATTCCCGAGGTCACGCATTTCTGTATTTGCACATAAGTCCTTCAGTTTTTAAACTTGTTCGAAATTTACCCAGTTTTTCTTCATTTCGGACCACTTTTTTTGGGGTAATTACGGGTTTTACCCCGTTTTTTTCATGGGGTATAAATAGAAGTGGGAACTGAAATTTTCCCACTTCTTTCAACTCTGCTATAGTGCTCCGTCGTTGTTCCCCCATTCCCGGCGAATTCAAGCTTTTTCTGACGAGATTTTCCTCAAATTCTTGTTTCCGGTTTAATTCCAAGGTAGTATTTTCGTTTTAATCACTTGATTTTCTTTTTATTTCTCTCTTTTGTCTTCGAAATCTCCCATTGCCGCCATGTGGAAGTTTTCATCGTCATCTTCTCCGAAAATCGCCACCGTCTGTGTCCTTCTCTCTTTCTTCCATGTCTTCTCATTCGAGCAACAAATCTGAGGAAACCCTTGATCCCCTCTTTCCCATTGTGGCACACAGAGATCAACCTTCCTTTGAGATCTCCTCGGCATCAGACCCCCACGTGGACTCGGTTGTTCGATCGGTGGAAGATACCGGTGCTCGCCCGTCAGGAAGGGAGGTGGTGGTTGTTGCGAGCAGGGATTCCGAGGAGGGTTCTTCGTCCAGTGCTGAATCGGAAGATCCCCAATTTGATGAACTGACCCGCGAATTTTTGGAGGGTATAAACTTCCCATCTCCAAAGATGCTGGAAAACGAGATTCCAGTTGGAGTTGCTCGGCCTTTCGACTGGCGAGCATATGTTGAGGAACACGCGAATCACTTTGCTCGCCCCCAAAGACAAGTATTGGACTGGGTAAAAATTGACTTCCAGGCGAGCAAAATCAAGAGTGTTGTCCTCGAGGAGGATCTTGATTCGATCCGAGAGACCTACAAGATCCCATATGGCATTCATATGTGGGCTCCCAGGAGAAAGGAGAGAGCTGATCGCCCACCTCCAGGATGCACGGCGATCAACATTGATACCTTGATGGCCGGTCTGAAACTGCCGTTGCCCCCAATTGTTGGTCGTTTTCTCGAGGCGACCAACCTTGCCATTACCCAGATCACACCAATTGGGTGGATGAATTTGCTCGGCGCCATGTGCTTGTTCGCCCTAGAAGGATACGTTGATCGCCTTACTGCGGAGGAAATCAACTATCTCATGACAATCACCAAGTGTCCCATAGGTGAAGAGGGCTACTACTACCTCAAGGTCAGCACCGGACTCAAGATGGTAGAAGGGGTGCCGAACAAGATTAGGGACTGGAAAGAGCACTTCTTCTTCATTGGGGGTGATTGGCGAGCATCTTCCGGTCCACACGGTGGCATTGGGCGAATTAACTCTCCTGCTTCCTATGGAATAATTAAGCGTAAGTTTATCTTTGTTCGCTTTTGAACTGTGTTGTTCTAATTTAACTTTTCTTGTTTGTTCACAGGCCCTCGATTGCCCAAGTGGAACTCAGAAGAGGGGGAAGTTGGTGCGGAGTTCCTGTTCACTTCCTGTTTGGTCGGCTTTCGCAACAGAGCGGATAGGACCATCCAGTATTTGAGCGAGGAGAAGTGTCAGAAAGTTGCTCGCCTTCTCACATTTCCTCATCATCTAGAGGCCCAGGTTGAAGTACCCCCAGGTATAGAAAATTTCTAATTCTTCCTTTTACGAATTTTTCGTCATTCGTTTCTCAAACTTGCTCATCTAATAATAATAATAGTAATTAAATTTTTTTTTTTAGCCGAGCAAGTTACCATCGCCGTTCCTCCTTGCTTCGGACTCTTGGAGCAAAGAGTATTCGAAATGGCACCACCGAAAGGACGAAGGAAGAAAGGAGACCCGTCTTCCAAGGTGTTGGCAATGACCAACAAGGCCTCTGCTGCCGAGCAAGCCCATCGGACAACTCTACCGCCGAGCACATCTCCTAAATTGGCCTCTGCCTCCTCTTCTCACGGTCTCAAAAGACTGAAGAAAGGTGATGGCACATACGTCTCCCAGGCGCCCCCCACCACTGACAAAGGAAAATCCAAGGTGGGAGGATCTGGTCGCCTGCCTTCAACCGAAGCTGCTCGCCCTCCTACAACCGATGAGAGAGGAGGTAAATCGAGCAAAGACAGGCATACTCTTCCTCGCAGGCCTGAGGACATCACCTATCTTGGGTGGGATGGAGCTAAATTTGCCGAGTAAGGATTCTTCTTTGAACTCTTCCAAGAACTAAATAAGTTAAAAATTCACTAAGTGTTGAAACTTTTTTTTTGTTCTCAGGTATCGGCCAAATGACCACCCAGGGCGAGTAGACATACTTCACCAGTACGCCTGCTCGAAGACCCCGGCGAACATTCGTGACATCTCGAATGATCATGTTCGTCGGGCAACCGAAATAGTTTCTCGCGCCTGGTCAAAACCTTTGAACAAGGCCGTGCTCGCCCAAGGGGCCATTGATAACTTTCATCTGTCAATGGTGCAAGCTGCCAACTCCCTCGTAACTGCTCAAAGGGGAATGGCTCAAGTGGTGGAACTGGAAGAAGCTGCTCGCCAACATACTGCCACTGTTCGCCACCTTTCAGAAGAGAAGGATACAATGGCGAACAACTTGAATGGCCAGATGCTCAGCTCAATAACCAGATCTCCCTCTACATCGATAACGAAAAGAAATACCTTGAAGAAATTCAAGGTTTATCTAGCGAATTGGGGGAGGCCATGCTCGGCGAAGAGAAGAGTAAATTGTCCGCGGCCGAGCAAAAGATTGCCGAGCTCGAGGCGGAGGTCACTCGCTTTAGAGAAGTGGAGGCCAGCACCTTCACTCGCGATCAACTTGAGGCAGAGCTCCAGGCCCGGTCTGCCCCCATCTCAAACCTGGGATACATCTGCGCTTATGCCGACTGCATCCGCATGGCTGACGCGTATGATTTTAGAGATATGGTGGAGGAGATGGGCAAGGACTTGTCCGAATTTCTGGAGCACTATCCCCCGCCGAACAACATTGAAATGCAATTGGGGGATATTGCCGAGCTGGGGGTTAAAATTGACTGCCTTGACCCCAGCATCATCATTACTCGCCCTCCACCTATGGTCGATGAGGGCGAGCAGGAGGAGGAGCCGGCCGCTGCGGACGAGCAAGCCGAGAAGGAACAAAAAGTTGCTGAAGATATGGCAAGAGATATGATCGTCGACCCACCGGCCGACCAGGCTCAAAGTCCTACTCTTGCCGATCAAACTCAAGATCCTCCTCCCGCCGAGCAACAATAGGCTTAGGACTTGGCCTTTTTCCTTTTCTTTGTAATAGTTGTTCGTTCCTTTTGTAGTACACTTCTAGAATCCTTGTACTATTTTTTAGGCTCAATGCCTTTTATTTTAATGAAATGTCTTTCTTTTGTTCGCTCATTTTCTTTATACGTTAATTGTCTTTACATTTTTGTCAATGCTTTTGCAATTATAACATATAATTTTGGGCTTTTGTTCGAATTGAACTTTGCCTTAATGGAATTTGGGTTTAGCCTTAGGTTCTGCCCATCTTAAAAGACGAACAACCTTTAATTGGCTTTGGTCCTCAGAATGGACTTGTACCTCGAGCTTTCGGACTTTTCTTTTTTAACGAACAACTATGTATACATAATGGAAAAATTTACAAGTGTTGCAAGACTGCTCGTCACTAACATATACAACCTGACGAACAACTTTGAATACTAACTAAAAACATGCTCGCTTATATTATTTTTGCCGAGCAAATTCGTTAAAAAAGATGAAGCAGCATTAGACTATACAATGTGCCGAACAACTTTTCATCCTATACTTAGCAAAATTTTCAAAAAAATTAGGCAAGTTTTTGGTTTGCTTTACTTGGTTCACTGGCCCCCCAAAACATTTGTTCGCCCAATCAAGAACTTGTTCGTCTCATTGATAGTACTTTTTTAGATGTACAGCATTCCAGGAGTATTGTGCCGGCTTGCCTTCCATATCCTCGATATCGTATACACCATTAAGGAATTTTTCCGTTATACGATACGGGCCCTCCCAAGTTGGTCCCAATACACCTGGAGGTTGGGCGAGCAACTTTCTTAGAACCAAATCTCCAACTCTGAATTCCCTGATTTTAACATGGGAATTGTAATATCGTCTGCTCGCTGCTTGTAGGTAGCATTTTTTAGTTCGGCACTTAATCTTTTTTCTTCGAGCAAATCTATTTCAGTAGCTAGAGCAGAGTTGTTTGCCTGCTCATCAAAGTTGGTCGTTCTGAATGTGTTGGTCTTTAACTCGATTGGTATTACAGCTTCTATTCCGAAAGCCATTGCAAAAGGTGTTTCTCCGGTGCTCGACCTGGGAGAAACTCTGTATGCCCACAGGACTTCCGGGAGTTCTTCAGACCAACTGCTTTTACTCTCCGCTAGTCGTACTTTTAATGTATGTTTGATTATCTTGTTCACTGCTTCGACTTGTCCATTCGACTGGGGATGATAGGGTGTAGAGTAATGTTTTTTGATTCCCCACTTTATACAGAAATCTCTCAACTTTTTTCCATCAAACTGCGGACCATTGTATGTCACGATGGTTTGTGGAATTCCAAAACGACGGACAATGTTCTTCCAAATGAAGTTGATCATTTTCTGCTGCGTGATCTTTACCATGGCCTCTGCTTCCGCCCACTTCATATAATAGTCGACTGCCACGACGGCAAATCGAACATTTCCAACTCCTGCTGGGAAAGGACCAATAATGTCCATTCCCCATCTTGCAAATGGCCACGGGCTATAAACTGATACGAGCTGTTGGGCCGGGGTATGAATGTTTGGGGCAAGACTTTGACATTGATGGCAAGTCTTTGCTTTCTTGATCGCATCCTGGCGTAAAGTCGGCCAATAGTAGCCTTGTCTAATAGTTTTGTACGCCAAGGCTTGCCTCCCAGTGTGATTTCCACATACTCCGGCATGTATTTCTTCGAGTATTGCTCGTCCTTGCCCCCTAAGCAAACATTTGAGAAATGGGATTGATATTCCCCTTTTGTAAAGCTGCTCGCCCACCAGAGTATATCTAGCGGCTTGCTTTGTTAGCTTGGCAGCTTCAAAAGGGTTGTTTGGTTTTTCCCCACTTTTCAAGTATTTGACTATACTTGTTCTCCAGTCTTCTTCTTCACTTGCTTGTTCGTCAAGCTGGTTGATATTATAACTTCTTGTTGATGGATCATTCATTTTTGTGATTATAATGTCTGCCAACTCTGCAGGTCCTTCGTTTGTTGCTAGTCGGGCCAATGCATCTGCTTGCGTGTTGCTTGTCCTTGGAATTTGTTCAATGAAGACTTGTTCTAACAAGGACATTAAGTAAGCAACAATCCGCTGATACTCGATCATGTGATCGTCTTTCGCCTCGTATTCACCTCGGACTTGGTTCAAAATTAATTGTGAGTCGCCAAATATTTGTAATCGTCTAACACCTACTGCAAGAGATAGGTGGAGACCAGCAATGAGAGCTTCATACTCAGCTTCGTTGTTGGTGGCCATGAAACCAAATTTGATAGCCGAGGTGAATACTTGTCTGTCAGGGCTAATTAGAACTACTCCTGCCCCCGAGGCTATGTTGGTTGAAGATCCGTCAATATAAAGATGCCAGGGGTGATCAAGTCCTCTCGTCGAATCTGGTGGGAAGGTTAGTTCGACTATAAAGTCGGCTAACGCTTGCCCTTTGATCGTTGTTCGAGGAGCATAAGTCACCCCGAATTGGCTAATCTCTAGTGACCATTTTAGTAGACGACCAGCTGTGTCGGGGCGATGGAGAATTTATCTGAGTAGGAAAGTTGTTAGCACTTTAACTTGGTGGTCAAAGAAGTATGGTCGTAACTTCCTCACACTCATGACAAGCGCGTACGCCAGTTTCTCGGTTGGAGAGTATTTGATCTCTGCTTCGTGTAAAGCTTGGCTGACGTAGTAAATAGGTTGATGGAATTTGTCGTCTTCCCGTACTAGAACAGAGCTGATTGCCACTTCTGACGCAGCTAAGTACAAGTATAGCTTTTCTCCTGGGACGGGTTTTGATAGGATTTTAACATCTCCCAGGTAGTCTTTAAGTTGGTCGAATGCCTTTTGACAGTTGTTAGTCCATGTAAACTGTCCTTTCTTGATGGCTTCGAAGAATGGACGACATTTATCCCCCGATCTGGATATGAACCGATTCAATGCTGCTAGGCATCCTGTGAGTCTTTGCACCTCTTTTATCGAACGTGGTGGTTGCATATCCATGATAGCCTTGACTTTTGCTGGATTGGCTTCAATCCCTCGTCGACTAACAAGATGTCCCATGAATTTTCTGGAATTGACTCCAAAACTGTTCTTCTTCGGATTCAGCTTCATATTGTAATTCCGAAGAATATCGAACACCTGGGTCAAATGTTGAAGGTGATCTTCCTTTCGGGGGCTTTTGACTATGATATCGTCCACATAGACTTCCACTGTATCTCCGATTTGTTCGTCGAACATCTTGTTTACCAACCTCTGGTACGTTTTCCCGGCGTTGATAAGGCCGAAGGGCATTCTCTTCCAACACAACAAGTTTTTATTTGTATAAAATGTTGTGTTCTCTTGATCGTCTGGATGCATTGGAATTTGATGGTACCCGGCAAAGGCATCCATGAATGTTAGCATTTCATGACTTGCAGTGCTGTCTACCAACTGGTCAATATGGGGAAGAGGAAAGTTATCCTTTGGGCATGCTGCATTCAGATCTGTAAAATCTATGCATAGCCTCCAGGTCCCGTTTGGTTTCCTCACAAGGACTGGGTTTGCTACCCATTGTGGACAGAGTGCTTGTCGGATTAGGTCGTTGTCTAACAACTTCTTTACTTCATTCAAAGCCTGATACTTGTCTGGGCCATATTTTCTTCATTTTTGATGGACGGGCCTTTTTGCTTGATTGATGTTGAGCTTATGGTAAGCATGTTTTGGATCTATCCCCACCATGTCCGCATGAGACCAAGCAAAAACATCTAGATTTTTGTTGAGGAACTCTTTCATTCGGGATCTGTAAGGCTCAGGGAGCTCAGATCCTAAGTATAATTCGAGATCCTGGTTTTCAGGATTAACTTTGAACGCCTCCAGTTCTTCAACTGGAGTTGCTCGTCGTTTTTGTCCTTTCCAACGAGGATCAAGTATTGGTCCCTCAGGGTTGAAATCATTTTCGATGCTAATGGGCTCTGCTCCCAGGCGGGGATCTAGATCGTCTGTTGGCCCTGATTCGTTGTTGTTTGTCAACACCTGGCCCTCCAAGTCGTTTGATAAATATTGCTCGTCACCACCTCTTTGTTGTTCGTCAGATGGAAGTTCTCCATGGGTGGTGATAAGTTGTTCGTCCAACACTTGTTCGTCAGAGTGTTGCTCGTCAGTATCCATGTGGTCTATGTCCATCATGTTCTCAAGTATTGATGGTTCATCAGCAGGATAGCTAGTCTTGGCCTCCATCATGGATACTAATGCATGTTTGGCCTGCAACTGTAGGAGGCATTCCCTGGCCTTTCTTTGATCTCCCTTCACTGTGCTTGCTCCACTTGCTGTAGGGAACTTTAGGCAATAATGGTAAGTTGAACATGCAGCTTTGAATTCATTTAGAAAAGGTCGACCAAGAAACCCGTTGTAAGTTGATTCCTGATCGACGACCAAGAAATCAACCATTCTCGTTGTGTTTTTCTCGGGTTCCTCGACCGTTACAAGCTGAACGGATAACCTAATTTCCCATAACGGGACTGTTATAGCATTTCCGAAGCCTAAAATTCTGTGATTTGAAGGTCGGATGTAGCCCGAGTAGTCCCCAAGCTGGTCAAGCGTCTTCTTGAAAAGAATATTGGTGTAAGCTCCGGTGTCCACCAACAATCTGTGCACTCTGGTCTCCATGATCTTAGCACAGATCATGAGTGAATCATTATGAGGGGTCAAGATCCCCTCCAAATCCTTTTCAGTAAAGGTCAATTCTGTTGTCTGCATGATGGATGGTTTAACCCCCATTGCTTGTACCTGATCGATCGCTCCAATTCGGCTTTTCTTTTTCGGTTGGAGATCGGCGGCCGTCCGTCAGAACATCCTCCTACTGGTTCTGCGGGTTCCATCATGTATAGATCTTCAAGCGGACGAGCAGTAACAGCCGGAACTGGTCGTCTGGGTTTATTGTTCTTCTGATGCTGGTGGTATTGCCGAAACTCTCGGCTCAGTTGAACAAACGAGTGGATAGATGCTGGTGGTATTGCTGAAAACCACTTGTGCACCCGATCCCCCAAGGTTAATGGGAAGTTTCGGCATTGGGTGGCATCGCTGGCTCCCACCGAGACCATATAATCAGAGTATTTTGTTAAATGAACCCTGGGATCAGCAAGGCCATCGTATTGGATACTTGCGGGGAATTGGACCTTCTTTTGAATCGGGGCTTTCAGAATGAGAGATGATAATGGTGAGGATGGTAAGCTGGTCGTCCCCACTCCTCTTTGTTGGTCCAATTGTCCCTGCATGCTCTCCACCGCCCTTCTTAGGCTTGATAGCTCATCCAAAGATGCCCCCTGGCTGGGAGGCTGTTCGGCGAGCAAAGGTACAAACCTTTCTGCTCGTCGCAGTCCCTCACTTGGAGTGGGCAAATCCTGGAGTTGTTTTCTAGGGTTGCTTGTCGCATTTGGCCCTAGACGCCTGAAGGCAGATTGGGAGAGTCTCTCATGAACTGATGGGCGTGGTTGTTCAGATGTTGCTCGCCCACGTTCTGCTTCCTGGCGAGCAACTTTCTCCCGGAGTTGGGGTTGGCCAAGCCTGTCCTGAGCACTGGAACGTGTAGTTCCATGGCTCAACATTGTTGCTCGTCCACGAGCAGACTCAACCTGGCCCTCTCTTGGTTCGACCACCTTAGCTTTGCCCTTATCCCGCCTGGCTTGGGCGCTATTAACCTCGTGTTGTTCGCCCCTAGCTGATCTGGCCCTAACAACTTCCATGGGTCTGTCCTTAGGCCTTACTTGTGAAGGCTTGTTCTGATCTTGTTGTCTCTGAAGAGCTTGGAGAGCAGCAATAGTCTTAGCTATTTTGTTAGGGTTGTTCACTAGAGCCTCCATTTCAGGTGGGAGATTATGGGTTATAGCAGTATGATGTGATCTGTTCGCATGCCTGGGATTACGATCCTGGTGGTCGGCCGACGAAGCTCGGGTAGGAGATGCTCTCCTTGACAAGCTTGCTCCTTGTGTTTCCTTGGATTGAGGCATTTCAAATTAATTTGTCTTAGTTCTTATGATGAAAAACACCAAGAACACCAAGAACACTCTTATTTGAATCTTCAACTGTTTTTTGAAACTTTCTTCAAATCTTCAAGTTTTCAGCTTGAAGTTCTTGATTAATCACACTGAATCGAAGGTTCGAACCCTCCTTCTAGCGCCAATTTGTTGGTGATCAAATTTAATCGATAGGATTAGTGACTGTTTTAATTCGGTTTAAGGCCACCAATCAATTACGTGTGATTGATTACCACCGTAAATGGTAAATCAAAGATTCGGGATGTGGAATGATAAATACGAAAGTCGAAATTATATTAATTTTGTATGTGTGTACGTTTAGGTGTGTTAGTATGTGTTTTGGGAGTATTTATGAATTTGAACTTGTATTTCTTAGCCGGAGAACAACTATTTATAGAGACTAGCAAGCATGAGGTATCTATGACTCTTGGTCTCCCTAGCCTGCATGCTTGACAAGTGTCCTATTGACCATTGTTTGACCTTATCTAAGCTGAATCTTAGTTACAAAGTCTTCTTTAGTCTTATCTCGGACTTCATTGTTGTTCGTCCAGGTCGGTTTAGTTGATCCAAAATGGTTTTCCCATATTAGTTGTTCGTCTTTCGAGGTTATGGCTCAGAAGTTGTTCGCCTTTGTGTTTTACACAGATTGGCTTTGGGATCTTGGTCCTTTGTTCGTTTCCATACACTCTTAAGCTGGTAGATGCACCATCTTTCATAATGTTGTTCGTCATTAATTAACTTGGTGAAGGGTCCATATTTGGCTTCGGGTCTCTAGACCTGTTCGCCAGTATGTTGTTCGTTGGTAGAGTTGTTCGTCAGTTTATACACTCTCTGGATTGATTTACGCACCCAAAATTAATTTTCTTTGTTAATCATCATTGATTTGGGGTTGGTTCTTCATAAATCCTTTTTAAGGCTTTAATCCTTGTTCGCTCAACAATGACTGATGTTCGCCTATCAACACTGATGACGTGGACCAATTAGGAGAGAACAACGTACGTACAGACCTGACATCAAGCCTGATCGTTCCTGTAGTTTTCAACGGGCATCCTTTTACCTAAACCATGCAAGTAGACGGCTGCATGAAGGACGATGACCGTTGAAGTATCCTAGTGTTGGAGTTATACGTGAAAGTATGCTTTACTTTGTATAACTCGTGTATCAAACACTCATTTTATGAGAATAATTCTTTTATCA
Source organism: Ballota nigra (assembly GCA_947034835.1). Taxonomy (NCBI): domain Eukaryota; kingdom Viridiplantae; phylum Streptophyta; class Magnoliopsida; order Lamiales; family Lamiaceae; genus Ballota; species Ballota nigra. Next base: position 39,177,560 of record OX344727.1, on the reverse strand, counting down.
CATTTGCTTTAGTTATGATTGAATGTTGAATTTCTATTGCAAACCGTTCAATATATGGTACTAGTTACATTGTAGTTAATGTGGTGATACCCGATCACGGAAGACAACATTAACAGTTTCCTTGTAACTAAACGTACATTTTCACGAGCTAGGTGGAATTGAACAATCCGCTGTGAAAGGTCGATGTGTAAGGCTCAGATTGGTCTGTCTTGACCAAGAGATTGAACTAGCACATTTAGTATGTGTTGAAGAGGACCTACAGCGAGGATAAATTCTTCTGTTCTGAAATGTGAAGAATTAGACCTCAGTGGTTGTTTATTTCTTAATCTCCGTCCCTTTAATAGGACCGTGTGTGCTTAATGGTTACTGCTTTGATTCATGTTGGGTGAGAATCATTGTGACTTCGAAATTTGTGTCTTGGGCAGTAATATTAATCATACAACGTTTTCTAAGATTTAATACGGAGAAACGCGTGCGAGTACAGCTCGTGTGATTAGTCCCCTTGGTGGGCTCAGAAGTTTTATCGTACCAAATCTTGCAAGTGAAGAATCAGTTTCTTCGGTACGGATAATAATATTGAGTTGTCTTTACTCCAAGGTGAAATATATTAATTAATTTAGCGCTATTTAGAAGCTTGATTAATTAATGGACTTGATAATCTTAAACGCGGGAAATAATAACCGGGAGCCCATATTATCGTAATGTGGATTAAGATGGATAGTGCAATATTAATTTATTAGTGGTAATAATTAATATTAATGGAATGAATTATATTGGGGCTCAATATTTAAATTCAGAAGTCCATTAGGAGGTCCAATCTTAATTCTCCTTAAAGGCCCCTCAAGTATCCCATTAAGTAGCCCAATAATGATAAGGTGATTAAAATAAAAAGAAAATATAATGCTGATTTTCCATGTATTTTTCAAAAATTTGAAATCAAGAAGAAAGAAGATTTTGTTGATTTTCTTGGAAAGATATTATGGAAGATATGTATTCTTGGAATACAAGAATATCTCATATATTCAAGAAGATCCAAATCTTGGGATTTCCTCTTGTTAATTTCGAAAATTTCAAGCTTATTTAGGAGAGTGAGATTTTTGTGGAATATTTTATTTTGGAGAAAAGAATATATGAGATATATTCAAGATTTCTTAGAGTCTAAGAAAAGATTTCTCCAAGCCCATATTTGACATGTAAATTTCGGCCATCTCTCCTTTATAAATAGGGGATGATTATTTCATCCCCAAGTACATAATTCCATGTGTTGGAAAAATCAAGAGCATAGATATTTTTCTTTTTCCTTAGTTATTTAAATTGTTCGATAGCATCTCCCACCGGTGATTGAACAAGGCGAAAGGGAAATACTTGAGAAGGCTTTTGGGTTGATAAAGCGAGATCGTAATCGTCCCGTTTATTCAAAGGCCAAGTCTACAAGAGGTACGTAAGTCACATATCATCTTGATTATTTCCGCCATAGATTATATGTGAATTAATTCAACATGCATGATGTAAATTTAGTTGTTGGAATTATTATTTGAATTAATTAGGATTAATTCATGCTAGTAATAATTGTATTTAAATTCGTATTTAAATTTCATCCCGAATAGATTCCGGGCACCCTTATTTTTCCAACACCTACAAGAAAGATGACTAGAAGGCTATCTCTCCAACGAATAGTTTTCAAATCCATCTACAAATATAGAAGACCTTGACCCAAACAAGGTTACGAGAAATTTCGAAGCCAAGAAATTGCTCAAGACTCTCAAGCAATCAAAACATTCATAGAAGCACTCGAAACCCCTTTAATTTCCCAAGTGTTTCTACCAGTCTGAGTCATTCTGTATTCCATTAAGCTTGCAAATCCATATCTTAAGCTTAGAGTGATAATCCAATCCTTGGCATAGGTTTACCTTGTAAGGATTATCACACCTTAGTTGGAATACAAACTGAAACCAAAACCCTAAGCTAAGTTAGTGTTAGGTTTGTTGGTTGAGGTTAGAAAGTTGGTTAGGAGAAGAAGGACTAGAACTCTAATTCTAGGGATCAGTGAGACTGGTCATTGTGCACCTTGACACGTTAAAAACAAGCTAATCCATTAAGGGATTCTCCTGTTAAATTAGGACTGTGGACGTAGGAGCTTGAGTCTCTGAACCACGTTAAAAGCTCTGAGTTCTTTATCGCTTTGATTAATTGTGCTTATTGCATATCATTATCATTCATTGCATACTTTGTCAGTTTTGAATTAATGAGCCTGACTTTTGAACTCTTTGCACTGCCATTCTAACTAAGGCTTCTAAGTAAGATAAACACGGTTTTTAGAAAAGCAACAAAACAAGTCTCTAAACTTTCAGGGCTCACACATTTCCTCACTCGGGCATAAATAAATAGTTAGCCAAATGACTTGCTTCAGAGTAGTTAGTAGGTGTATTATCTATTCAATGCCTAACACTAAGACTCTGAGTTAAGGGGACTCAGTTTTGAAAAAGAAAGTAAAATTTGTAATACGTGTATTCCCCCCCCCCCCCCCCAAATCCATATCTTAAGCAATCAAAGCACTCATAGAAGCACTCAAAATCCCTTTAATTTCCCAAGTGTTTCTACCAGTCTGAGTCATTCTGTATTCCATTGAGCTTACAAATCCATATCTTAAGCTTAGAGTGATAATCCAATCCTTAGCATAGGTTTACCTTATAATGATTATCACACCTTAATTGGAATCCAAACTGAAGCCAAAACCCTAAGCTAAGTCAGTGTTAGGTTTGTTGGTTGAGGTTAGGAAATTGGTTAGGAGAAGGAGGACTAAAACTCTAATTCTAGGGATCAGTGAGACTGGTCATTGTGCACCTTGGCATGTTAAAACAAGTTAATCTATTAAGGGATTCTCCTATTAAATCAGGATCGTGGACGTAGGAGCTTGAGTCTTTGAACCACGTTAAAAGCTCTGAGTTCTTTATTGCTTTGATTAATTGTGCTTATTGGTTATCATTATCATTCATTGCATACTTTTTAAGTATTGAATCAATGAGCCTGACTTTTGAACTCTTTGCACTGCCCTTCTAACTACGGCTTCTAAGTAAGATAAACATAGTTTTCAGAAAAGCAACATAACAAGTCTTTAAACTTTCAGGGCTCACACATTTCCTCATTCGGGCATAAATAGATAGTTAGCCAACTGACTTGCTTCAGAGCAGTTAGTAGGTGTATTATCTATTCAGTGCCTAACACTAAGACTCTGAGTTAAGGGGACTCAGTTTTGAAAAAGAAAGTAAATTTTGTAATACGTATCCCCCCATACACGTATTACTCAGACTTGTCCGGGACCAACATGGTGCATGTTATTCTTTGGGAAATTGCCTTAGAAGTATAACATTTTGGCCCAAATTGCTTACAAGTAAAGGCCCTAAAAATAATTACTCTCAAGTCCATTTAGGTTACTATTCACTAGTTATATAGGTAATACTCACCCACCCCCCAAACCTTATTAGCCGATCCCATCTTCCTCTTCTTCTCTGATTTTTTCCTTCCTCTTAGTACGATGTCCCATCATAAATTGTCAGTGGTTTGTGCTTTAATTCAAATTTCAAATGGTAATGCATATTTCTATCCTTACTCCATTTCACTGCTATATTAGGCTTATCATTTGTTGCTCGAATTTGTTCATCAAGTCTGGGTTGCTGCTCGATCATATTTCAAGGAAACATCTCTGCTTGATTACTTTTCGAGCACTCTCCAGAATCAGGTAATCCCTAACTTTGAATTAAATTGTTGCAATTTTTTAAACTTATTTAAATTATAATTGCCACCCTTCTTCAAATTTTGAACCCATCAAATCCAGTTCGAATGGTGGAAAAGATACTTAATACTGTTAAATACAACGGAGATTGCAAGCTTATTGCGTTTGATGAATCAACCCAATACTCTGAGATTCTGTCAATGATTTCAAGTAAGTGGCCAGACCTTGTTGCTGGATGTTTCAATTGTATTTGCACAGTGGGTAGTTTTATCAATTTGTGTCTTGATTGTGATGATGATATTATTAATTTGGTGAGGCTCTATTCTATAGTATCATGTCAAATTGTACAAACTGAGCTTCGACATATTGGTGGTACTGTTGGGGGTGGCAATGTGTGTGTTAGTTCTTCTTGTAGCCCTAATTTGCATGGTGAAAATCTTATGCATTCATCATCTAGTAAAAGCTCAGGTCACAGTATATGTAAGTCTTCATCTGATAGTCCCCATTCATCATCTAGAAACCCTATAAGTAGAGAAGATAATAGCTCTAGTTCACGGGTAAAAGATGGTAAATAACCTGATTTTGTGGGTAATGCTTATATTCTTATTTACAATATGTCCCCCGAGATTACGAAAGCTCCATTGATATCCGATGAGTGGTCCAATATTTTGAAAGGTGGGGTTGGTGCACAATTTAGAAGTGGTGCAGAGCAGTTCAGGATTGGCCTAGTTAAGTATTCCACCAAAACTGGTTTATGTTCAAATAGTACAGGAATAATAAGAGGTACAACCATGTAGTGTGCTATGCTGTTGAGATGCAATTCAATTGGTTCATTAAAGTGAAGCTTGATATAGGTACCAACTTTTTTGTTGTTGATAAAGCAAATCTTGTCCATAAGTGTGTTGGTAAGCTATTAGGAAAGGATACCAAGAGGCTTGATTCTAGTATAGTTGGTACTCTTTTAATGTCTGAGGTTAAGGAAAATCCTAAATTTAGCGAGAGGGGTGCATTAAAAAAAATAAAGAAGGACTATGGCATTGATATTCCCTACTGGAAAGCATACCGTGCTGTTGAGCGTGCTAAGACCAACATCTTTGGGAGCTATGATGAATCCTACAACGAACTTTGTTGGTACTGTGATGCAATAAATCGAACCAACCATGGTAGTGTAGTTGAACTCCAATCAAATCCTGATACTCATCATTTTGAAAGGCTATTCATTGCATTTAAAGCTAGTTGTCGTCCAATGCTATTTATAGATGAGACCTTCATGAAGGGTCGGGCAAAAGGTACTCTGCTATTCGCCACTGCAAAGGACGGTGACAACGGTAATATGTTTTTAATTTTTGTAGTTTTCATAATTACTGCAGATTTCCAATTGCATGGGATGCAAACTGATATTGCTTTGCACACCTTTTCACTGCTAATTACTGATATTTTGTTTTGGCATGTGTCTATCAAATAGTGCATTACGTGTGTGAATCTTTAGCTGTTGTGAACTTAATCAAATAGTGCATTAACTTTATGAATCTTTAGTTGTCCTTAGTTGTGAACTTAATCAAATAGCGCATTACCTTTATTAATCGCTAGATGTCCTTAGTTGTTCTAATAATAATCATGAAGTTCATATAGGGTTAGTCTTAGTCATGAATTAATGAAAAATTGTTTACTTATTTTCAGTCCACAACTTGGGTAAGTTATACTTATATTGCTTTGCTATCATTTCACTGCTAATTACTGAAATTTTGTTGGCATGTGTCTATTAAATAGTGCACTACCTTTATGAATCTTTAGATGTCCTTAGTTGTGAACTTAATCAAATACTGTGGGTTGTCCTTAGTTGTGAACTTGATCAAATAGTGCATTACCTTTATAGTATTTGACAAGTTGTCCTTAGTTATGAACTTAATCAGATAGTGCATTACCTTGTTGAATCTTTAGTTGTCCTTAGTTGTTCTAATAATAATCATGAAGTTCATATAGGGTTAGTCTTAGTCATGAATTAATGAAAAAATGTTTACTTATTTTCAGCCCACAACTGTTGCCCCAATTTTGTCGGGTTACTTATTACCCAAGTTGATACTGCTCAACCTTAGAAGCTACTGAAATTCAATATTTTGCAATTAAGTTAAAAAAATGTTGGGATGTAATTAAGTTCAATATTTTCCTCATAAGTTCAATATATTCTGAATAGTGTGATGTGTATATTAGTTGTTCTAAAAATATCCATGAAGTGGTGATTTTCTGTTAGTTTTAGTCAGTAGTTAATGAAAAAGTGTTTACTTATTTTCAGACCACAACTGTTGATTAAGTTCGACTGGCTAACACCCCCAGTCCAAAGTTGATTATGTTCAACATTTGGACTACAGAAGTTCAATATTTGCTTAAAAGTTCAATTTTTTTTAATGTATTTAAGTATAACATTTTTCTGATAAGTTCAATATATTCTCATTTTTTCAATTCAAATGACTAAGGACAGCTAAACCCAGAAACTTATAGGTTTGGCCTAGGTTCAATAAATGATAATAAGTTCATATAATACACCCTTCCTCCAAACTCTTCATAGTTAAGTCCAATTTCTTTTATAAAATGTCCATGAAGTTCATATTTTCACATAATGTTCATTTTACTGTAGGTCTGTTTCCTGTTGCCTTTGGGCTTGTTTCTGCTGAGAACAATGAAAACTGGATATGGTTTCTACAACATCTTCGTAACGCTGTACATCACCCAAAGCAGATTTTCTACATTTCTGACTGGCACGTGGGTATAGTTAATGCATTCTCTCATGTGTTTGATCAGCCGGTCCATTTTTACTGCCTCTATCATTTGCTCACCAATTTGAGGGGCCGTTTTTCTCTGAGATGGACCAATAATAACCGGAAAAAATTGTGGCAACAGTTCAGGGAGTGCGCATATGCTCCAAATGAAATCATATTTCAGAAGAAGCTAGCTATTTTCAAAGAAACCGGTGGCAGCACAGCCGAAGAATTCCTTGAAAATCTCCTGGTTACAAAATGGGTTGTAGCTTATTCCCCCCACATCACTAGGTATGGGGAAATGACTTCCAATGCGGTGGAATCATTCAACAACTGGATTCAAGATGATAGGGCTTTGCCGGTTACACACATGATTGAATCAATACGAGCAAAAATAAGTACATGGTTTGTAGAACGAAGAGCAGAGAGCAGCTCATGGTCTGGAGCATTTGTTGAAAGCATGCAGGAGTTGTGGAATCGCCATATTGAAGCTAGTCTGACATGGAATGTAGTGTCGTGCCCAAGCGGTGTGTTTAAAGTTCATTCTACACCTTCAGTTGTAGTTAACATGACCAAGAGGACTTGCTCATGCTATCAATGGCATATCAGAGGATTCCCTTGTATTCACGCGGCTGTTGTTATACGCCTCAACTGCCCGTCCGTCTTCACACACGTTGAAGACTGTTTTTACACGGTCATATACCACTCCTGCTACTCTCATGACCTCATGCCTATTCCGGATACTGAGAAGTTTGAATTCAAGCAAGTTGGTGATTATAAGATATTACCACCTCTATTGAATATACGTCCTGTGTTGGAGTTATACGTGAAAGTATGCTTTTACTTTGTATAACTCGTGTATCAAACACTCGTTTTATGAGTATAATTCTTTTATCACATTTGCTTTAGTTATGATTGAATGTTGAATTTCTATTGCAAACCATTCAATATATAGTACATGTTACATTGTAGTTAATGTGGTGATACCCGATCACGGAAGACAACATTAACAGTTTACTTGTAACTAAACGTACATTTTCACGACCTAGTTGGAATTGAACAATCCGCCGTGAAAGGTCGATGTGTAAGGCTCAGATTGGTCTGTCTTGACTAAGAGATTGCACTAGCACATTCAGTATGTGTTGAAGAGGACCTACAGCGAGGATAAATTCTTCTGTTCTGAAAGGTGAAGAATTAGACCTCAGTGGTTGTGATTTCTTAATCTCCGTCACTTAAATAGGACCGTGTGTGCTTAATGGTTACTGCTTTGATTCATGTTGGGTGAGAATCATTGTGACTTCGAACTTTGTGTCTTGGGCAGTAATATTAATCATACGACGGTTGCTAAGATTTAATACGGAAAAATGCGTGCGAGTACGGCTCGTGTGATTAGTCCCCTTGGTGGGCTCAGAAGTTTTATCGTACCAAATCTTGCAAGTGAAGAATCAGTTTCTTCGGTACGGATAATAATGTTGAGTTGTCTTTACTCCAAGGTAAAATATATTAATTAATTTAGAGCTATTCAGAAGCTTGATTAATTAATGGACTTGATAATCTTAAACACGGGAAATAATAACCGGGAGCCCATATTATCGTAATATGGATTAAGATGGATAGTGCAATATTAATTTATTAGTGGTAATAATTAATATTAATTGATTGAATTATATTGAGGCTCAATATTGAAATTCAGAAATCCATTAGGAGGTCCAATCTTAATTCTCCTTAAAGGCCCCTCAAGTAGCCCATTAAGTAGCCCAATAATGATAAGGTGATTAAAATAAAAAGATAATATAATGCTGATTTTTCCTTTGTAATTTTCGAAAATTGTCAAATTATGAGAGAAAAGATTTTGTTGATTTTCTTGGAAAGATATTATGGAGGATAAGTATTCTTGGAATACAAGATTATCTCATATATTCAAGAAGATCCAAATCTTGGATGCTACTCTTAATGTTTTCGAGAATTACATGATTAAATAGGAGAGTGAAATTTTTGTGGAATATTTTATTATGGAGAAAAGAATATATGAGATATATTCAAGATTTCTTAGAGACTAAGAAAAGATTTTCTCCAGGCCCATAAAATATATCAAATTTTCGGCCATCTCTCTTATAAATAAGGGTGATTATTTCATCCCCAAGTACATTATTCCATGTGTTGGAAAAATCAAGAGCATAGATATTTTTCTTTTTCCTTAGTTTATTAAATTACTTGAAAGCATCTCCCACCGGTGATCAAGTGAGGTGAAAGGGAAATACTTGAGAAGGTTTTTGGGTCGATAGAGCGAAATCGTGATTGTCCCGTTTATCCAAAGGCCAATTCTACAAGAGGTACGTTAATCACATATTTACTTGTTTATTCCGCCGTAGTTTATATGTAAATTAATTCAACATGCATGATTATAAATTAGTTGTTGGAATTATTATTTGAATTAATTAGGATTAATTCATGCTAGTAATAATTGTATTTAAATTCGTATTTAAATTTCATCCCGAATAGATTCCGGGCACCCCTATTTTCCCAACAACTGGTATCAGAGCCACGGTTTCGGGCTCTGATCTTTAAATTGGAATTTAAATTGTTAAACATTAAATTGAAATTGGATAGTAGAATTGCTAGATCTTTTTTGCAGGTATCCAATTGTCATGGTTTTAATGTTGTTAATTTCATGCATGTGAATTAATTGTTTTTAATTCAATTCGTTCGAATTCGTTTTTCTCGTGAGAAAATCCACGAGTAGATTAGTTGTTTTTATTTTGATTCGATCATTGTAATAGACTAGTCTAGATCTAGTATTTAGTTTTTTGTAAAATAAATTATAACCGGATCGTGACGAAGAACGAAGAATTAAAAACGGCGTACCCGGACGACGCATACAAGCGTGGCGCGTGTATGGACGTAAAATCATGCAAGGGGTGAAGAAAACGAGAACGAACGGCGAAAACCGGCGCATGGGGTGCACAGCGCACGACCCGCGCGCGACGGGAGTCCGGTGCCATGCGCACGCTCGCGCGCCTCGGGGCGCTCCGTGCAGCGCTTCGGCTCTTCTGGCTGAGAGGCGCGCGGGCCCACTTCGTGGGCAGACGCGCACCGTATCTCGGGCCGTGGAATTTTTCGGTTCGTGTTTTTTTTTTCGTGTGACTTTAAACGTCGTCCCGAACCCCAAACAATGTTGTTTTTGATAAAGTGTTGCTGTTCGAGTGAGAGCATGTCGAGACGAGCGTCAGAAAGCAACAAGGACGATTTTTCGCATCAAGACGTGAAGAAATTAAACCGTGACAATTGGATTTGAGTGCTCCAATGTGTTTAATTTTTTTTTTATGGATGTTTTATTTCGTGCACTTATTATTATTTGTTAATATGTGTTTGCATGAATTTAATTGTCCAAGAAAAACCTTACTTTCGAAAATTACTAAGTATGTTTATTTAATCGCAATTTTATTACGGATATTAAAATTGGATTAATTTGGCCTCCATAATTTATTTATTTGTGAAGTTCTTTTGGAATTCATTTCCCCCTCGGATCGGCCAAAAGAACGGATTTCACATGAATAAATTCCGAAAGGATGATTGTGGATTATTACTAGTGGCGGTATTGACCCTCACCCCGAGTGGCTTGCTCAAAGCGAAATAATAATCCTGTATTTAATTATGGTTATTACTTAGGCATAGGAAATTGATATTAACTTAATCTCCACGAAGTCCCTGTCAGTTTCTATGTGGTCAAAGTGGGAGCCAACTATTAATTTTGAATTAAGGATTTGTAACTTTTAAGTTTGTAATCCGCTTGAATGTGTTTAAATGTATAGACCACCCCTCGTGGCGCATTTAAATTGTTTCGAGATGTTGGCTGATGCATGATTATATTGTTTTGAGGTTTCAATATAATTGATGTGATCAAATTATGTGATAATTTCATATTTTTCTAGATATTGATATGAATGTATGTTTTATTCTCATTTCATCATGTCGCAACCTTTTAATCCACTGTTTAATATACTTAAAGTTAATAAACTTTTTGGAGAGAATTATATCGATTGGAAATGTATTTTAAATTTGTCCTTACGGCACGAAAACACAATTGGGTTATTCACATTAATATACCCGGCAAGCCTAATGATAAGTCAAGCAATGGGAAAAGGCAGTTTATGATTAGAAGCGTGACAATGAACACATGAAGTGCATCATCTTGACATTTCTGTCTGAGGATTTGAGGCGCGTTCATGGAGACATTGTATCCGCTGTTGAAATCATGGAACACCTTGAAGAGATGTTTTCACATCAGAATCCCATGACTAATCAGTTCACCAAACATGACTCGGTCAAGTTGGAAATGGTGGAAGGAACGCCCGTGAGGGAGCACGTTCTCGAGATAATGGCATACCTTAACAAGTTGGAAGTACTTGGTGCGGATTTGATGTACCTTCTCAGGTTATTTTCATATACCATTCTCTACCGAAAAGCTTTGAGCAGTTTCATCTGAACTGTCAGATGAATGAACGGACAAGTCGTTTGCCCGAGCTCTTGCAAGCTTTAGTTTCGGTGGAGGTGATAATGGAGCACCAGTCTAGTGCTATGGTGGCTAATGGTCCGTCTACCTCTTTTGGTCCCAAGGGAGGGAAAAAAGAGGAAGAGAACCAAAGGCCGGATCCAAGCAAATCCAATTGTTGCGAAAGGCAAATGCAAAGGCTAGCATCGAAGGGGAAGTGTTTTAGTTGCGGTGAGAGAGGACAATGGAGGTCTGCCTGTTCCAAGCCTAAGAGGCTAGGAAAGTTAGGTAATTCACACACCCTAGTCGTCGAAACTTGTGAAGTGGCGTATGCTGTCTATTCGTGGATAGTGGATACGAGAGCTACTGATCACATTTTTTTATGGGTTCAAGCTAACCCGACGACTTAACGGAAGTGAGATCCCCATCACATCGGGCAATGCTACGAGAGTGGCAACTGAAGCAGTGGGAGAAGTGCGCCTATCTTTTGAAGATAGAGTTATGGTCTTGAGAGACGTTCTTCATGTTCCTAGTTTAGAAAGAACTCAACCTTCGGTTTCTAAACGGTTTTGAATAGATACTCAGTTTCTTTTAATAAGGATGTTATTATTTCTTGAAACGACGAGTTTATCTGTTCCGGAACTTCAATGGATGATCTTTATACCATTATTTGAGCACACCACTCATAAAATTGAATCTAATAACACATCGATTATTTCGAGTAATAAAAGAAAGCATTCTTCGGACATGAACGAAATACTTTTATGGCATCTTAGATTATGTCATATTAATCTAATGCGGATACAAAGGTTGGTGAAAGACGGATCCTTGGAATCATTCCAAGTCGAACCGTTTCCAACTTGTGAATCCTGTTTAGAGGGTAAAATGACCAAGAGGGCATTTGGAGCCAAGGGGAATAGAACCACGGAAGTGTTAGAACTCGTTCATACCGATATGTGTGGTTCAATGACGATCATAGCAAGAAGGGGTATGAGTAAATTGTCTTTTTCAATGATTACTCGAGATATGGATACATCTACCTTATGATGCCTAGGGAAAGAAGTATCAAGTTTCTACGATTTGATCGTAGAGGCGAATACCTTAGCGATGAATTCTTGAACTACCTATCGGACGAAGGGATTGTATCCCTGTTGACCGCACCGAGAACCCCTCAATAGAATGGTATGGCGGAACGAAGGAAGCAGACTCTTTTAGAAATAGTCAGATCCATGATGAGTTATTCGGATTTACCCAAATAGTTTTGGGTAACGCCTTGGAAACGACGGCTTACACTCTAAACTTGGTGCCATCCAAATTGGTTCCTAAAACCCTAATGGAATTGTGGACCGGGCGCGAGCCCAGTCTAAGACACTTGCGGATTTGGGGTTGTCCGGCATACGTGCTAGACAAGGAAGCCGGTAAGTTGGATCCAGGTTCGGAATTAAGGTTGTTTATAGGATACCCTACAGGAACGAAAGGGTGTATGTTCTATAGTCCCAAGGATCAAAAGACCGTGATTAGTTCGCACTTTAAATTCTTGGAGGAAGACTATATGAACAAAAGAAAGCCCAGAAGTGAGATTACCTTAGACGAGTTAAGAGGCCAAACTCCTATACCAAGTATACAAGATGATGTACCACACGTCACACCTTCACAATCGGAACCCCGTCGTAGTGGGAGGATTGCAAGGCAACCCGAGAGATTCATGGGAATTGGAGAATCTTCGGATTTGATTCCCGGCGATGAATCAGACCCATGGACGTACGATGAGGCAATCCAAGACAAAGACGCGGAGGCATGGCAAACCGCACTAGAAACCAAGATGGGTTCGATGGATTATAATCAAGTGTGGGAGTTGGTTGATCCACCTAGTGGGGAAGAGCCCATTGGATGCAAGTGGGTGTACAAGAGGAAAAGAGGACCGGGCGGAAGGGTAGAGACCTTCAAAGCAAGGCTTGTGGCCTGCGGCCTGTAGCTATGCTTAAGTCCATCCGTATTCTCTTGTCGATCGCTGCACACTTAGATTACGAGATCTGGCAAATGGATGTCAAGACAGCTTTCCTTAACGGAAGTCTTGATGGGATCTATATGCAACAGCCCAAAGGTTTTGTTGAAAAAGGCCAAGAGCACCTCGTATGCAAGCTTAAGAGATCCATTTTTGGACTTAAGCAAGCATCGCATACTTGGAACCAGTGTTTTGATCAAGTTATTAAGTCTTATGGGTTTGTGATCAAAACAAGTTCGAAAATTGTGTGTATAAAAGGTGTGACGGAACTGCGGTGGTATTCTTAGTATTATACGTAGACGATATTCTGCTCATTGGAAACAATGTAAAGGTATTGTCAGACGTAAGGGTATGACTGTCAAATCAGTTTGATATGAAGGACTTAGGGAAAGCCGGTCACATCCTTGGGATCAAGTTCACTCGAGATCGCAAGAGGAGGATGTTGGGTTTATCGCAAGTTTCATACAAAGCCACTGTTTTGAAGCATTTCAACATGCAAGATTCCAAGAAAGGTTTTGTACCTTTTAGGCACGGAATCCATCTATCTAAAAAAATATGCCCTAAGACGCAAGTGGAGATAGATGACATGAAAGACGTTCTGTACGTTTCGAACGTAGGAAGTCTTATGTATGCAATGTTGTGTACGAGACCAGATATCTGCTTTGCCGTGGGCATGATGGCAAGATATCAAAGTAACCCCGGGAAAGCACATTAGATTGCAATTAAATGCGTTCTTTAGTTTCTGAAAAGAACTTGGTATGGAATGTTGATTTAACAGTCAGACAGTCTAATTCCCGTGGGATACACGGACTCAAATTTCCAATCAGACATAGACTCCAAAATAACTACCTCGGGTAGTGTGTTTTGCATGGGAGAAGGAGCCATGACATGGAGAAGCGATTTGCAGAAATGCACCGCCGATTCGACCATGAAAGCCGAATAAGTAACTACTTGTGAAGCAGCGAAAGAAGCGGTTTGGCTAAAGTACTTCTTAGTGGACTTGGACGTTGTTCCGAATTTGCCCATCATAATCACTGTCCATTGTGATAATGTCGGAGCAGTTGCAAATTCAAGGGAACCGAGAGCCCACAAGGCCAGCCAACACATTGAAAGAAAACACCATCTTATACGAGAAATCGTTAAGAGATGAGATAAAGAGGAGGCAAAGATAAATGTCGGAGGACAACCTAGTACATCCATTCACAAAGGGTCTGCCTCAGAGTACATTCGAGAGACATGTGGATGGAATGAGAGTCAAGACTATTGTCAATCTGCTTTACGTATAAGTGGGAGGAATTATTAGGTTAGTGTAGGTTGACATGAGATGTCACGTAGAGCTACTACACTAAGACATGCGTGATGTATACTAAAAGCAGACTTTAAGTATAAGTGGGAGATTGTTGGAGTTATACGTGAAAGTATGCTTTTACTTTGTATAACTCATGTATCAAACACTCGTTTTATGAGAATAATTCTTTTATCACATTTGCTTTAGTTATGATTGAATGTTGAATTTCTATTGCAAACCGTTCAATATATAGTACATGTTACATTGTAGTTAATGTGGTGATACCCGATCACGGAAGACAACATTAACAGTTTACTTGTAACTAAACGTACATTTTCACGACCTAGTTGGAATTGAACAATCCGCCGTGAAAGGTCGATGTGTAAGGCTCAGATTGGTCTGTCTTGACTAAGAGATTGCACTAGCACATTCAGTATGTGTTGAAGAGGACCTACAGCGAGGATAAATTCTTCTGTTCTGAAAGGTGAAGAATTAGACCTCAGTGTTTGTTGATTTCTTAATCTCCGTCACTTAAATAGGACCGTGTGTGCTTAATGGTTACTGCTTTGATTCATGTTGGGTGAGAATCATTGTGACTTCGAACTTTGTGTCTTGGGCAGTAATATTAATCATACGACGGTTGCTAAGATTTAATACGGAGAAACGCGTGCGAGTACGGCTCGTGTGATTAGTCCCCTTGGTGGGCTCAGAAGTTTTATCGTACCAAATCTTGCAAGTGAAGAATCAGTTTCTTCGGTACGGATAATAATGTTGAGTTGTCTTTACTCCAAGGTGAAATATATTAATTAATTTAGAGCTATTCAGAAGCTTGATTAATTAATGGACTTGATAATCTTAAACGCGGGAAATAATAACCGGGAGCCCATATTATCGTAATATGGATTAAGATGGATAATGCAATATTAATTTATTAGTGGTAATAATTAATATTAATGGATTGAATTATATTGAGGCTCAATATTGAAATTCAGAAATCCATTAGGAGGTCCAATCTTAATTCTCCTTAAAGGCCCCTCAAGTAGCCCATTAAGTAGCCCAATAATGATAAGGTGATTAAAATAAAAAGATAATATAATGCTGATTTTTCCTTTGTAATTTTCGAAAATTGTCAAATTAGGAGAGAAAAGATTTTGTTGATTTTCTTGGAAAGATATTATGGAGGATAAGTATTCTTGGAATACAAGATTATCTCATATATTCAAGAAGATCCAAATCTTGGATTCTACTCTTAATGTTTTCGAGAATTACATGATTAAATAGGAGAGTGAAATTTTTGTGGAATATTTTATTATGGAGAAAAGAATATATGAGATATATTCAAGATTTCTTAGAGACTAAGAAAAGATTTTCTCCAGGCCCATAAAATATATCAAATTTTCGGCCATCTCTCTTATAAATAAGGGTGATTATTTCATCCCCAAGTACATAATTCCATGTGTTGGAAAAATCAAGAGCATAGATATTTTTCTTTTTCCTTAGTTTATTAAATTACTTGAAAGCATCTCCCACCGGTGATCAAGTGAGGTGAAAGGGAAATACTTGAGAAGGTTTTTGGGTCGATAGAGCTAGATCGTGATTGTCCCGTTTATCCAAAGACCAATTCTACAAGAGGTACGTTAATCACATATTTACCTATTTATTCCGCCATAGTTTATATGTGAATTAATTCAACATGCATGATGATAAATTAGTAATTGGAATTATTATTTGAATTAATTAGGATTAATTCATGCTAGTAATAATTGTATTTAAATTCGTATTTAAATTTCATCCCGAATAGATTCCGGGCACCCCTATTTTCCCAACATCCTGGACGCCCAAAAAGATCCAGGAATCGTTCATTTGGTGAGCACCGAAAGAAGAAAAAGACATTCTGTAAAATCTGCAACAAATTTACAAGGCATGACCATCTTACATGTGGTGTGGCAGCTCAGTTCGAGGATCTGCAACAATCAGGTATTTGTAGTGTGTATAAGGATTTTCAGTTATATTTCATACTTAATGCATAACATATCAATTTTTAAAGTGCAATCCTCATCGCAATACTTCCTTCTCCAGATTACTTTCCCGTTCTACCTGATTTTTTGGAAGACGACATGGCTGTGCAAAATGAAGGTCATCAATCTTATAAGAACCCCGAAACAGCTGAAGACATCGCCGATGATCCTTTTATATTTGGTGATCCTCATTGATATCTTTTGTAGCTATATTTGAAATAGTGTCTAGACGTAACCTTTTTGGTCGAGCGTATATGGGTTTTTGAAAACACCTTGTTGTTCAAACATGGAGAGTTTGTCCTTTTTGAAGCACTCCCCATTAGTTAGTCATTCTAGATTTTTGTTTGTCACCTTACAAAGTCCTCAGTCATGTGAAACTAGTAATCTCATAAACTCTAAGTTTCACTAGGGTGATTCTTTTGTATCTTATATTAAACGGGTTTTGACTATTAATTACTCACTTTTGCGATGTATTACTCTTTTTGTTGCTCTTTTTTTATACATATGTTTATATAAAATTGCTGCTCTGATGCAAACCTGAGCTTAATATGTGATGAATGTTCATCTCCATAATTATGCAGGTACGCTTCATATTAAACAACAGAAGAAGAGTGAGAAACCAACAGCAGAAGAAAAATTTGCACTTATTTATTAAGAATTGAAATTTAGCCGGATTTTAACTTATGAAGTCATTTATGTTGAACAGAGTAAAATGGTTTTTTTTTTCTAATCAAGGTAAGCTTTAATAATTGAACCATCACCAAATGGCGATGTAACTCAAACTTGGTTCTAAAATGGTTAGTTTTGCACTTATTTTTTAATAATTGAACTTTTAGGTAAAAATATACCTTCACCTTTTATGAACTAATTTTTGAACATTCAAACTAAAAAATTGAACTTCCGTCTTCCAAACATTCTGTTGGATGCCTTATATATTCTTAGACATTTTCACACAGTAGATCACAATCTACTTTCCCAACCACAGACCCAGCTAACCCTAAAACTGCAACACGGTTTTTTAGCCAAATCTATGGAAAAAATCTCAGAATTCTTTTGCTTGTAGTAGTGTTGGGAATGATTCATTCATTTCATCTCAGAGTACCCCTAAAATCTGTAGACGACACCATCTTAAAGCAATTGTGCTTACATCATACACAGAAGAAAACCCAGGGAGGAAGGTCATGCGATGTCCCAAGAGAGAGGTAAGTACAACCGCTTCATATAATCTACCGAATTTGTGGGTTTGTATTATATTTTTGGCTAATAACTTCTTATGCCCACTTCTTTTTTAATAACAACCCAAAAATTGTGATTTCTTCGAGTGGATAGATGATGAAATCCCAGCCATGTACAAGATATTCGTTGTTAGGGTTGCCAAGAAGAAAAATAATATTGAAGCTCAACTTAAGGATAGTGTTTTGAAACTAAAAACAACATAGGAGCTTTTGACTCTTACGCAAAGTAGGGTTTAACTACTTGAGGAACGAATTCAAGACTTGAAGTTGATGAACAAGGATTTATTGCGTAGGTTGGATCGTTTCTCAGTGAACGATAATCACTATTCCAATTTTTCAGGGTTTCTGATGATCACCTTTCTCATCTTCCTGGCATTGATTTTGTGGTTTGTGAATTTATCAATTTCTAGAAATTATAACAACATGTTACCCCGTTAGGGGGTTATTTTCATAGATGTTTAGTTTTGTTAATCCTGGCTAAGGATTAACAATTTTCCATCTTATCTTCATGTTATTTCAGGATTTAATATTTTTATGTTGTTTAATTTCTACAAATATATGATGTACTCTATGAACAACATTGGGGTGTGTGAAACGGTATTAAATAAAAAACAGAGCATTGACTAAAAATATTCATTTATAGATATAAGTTCAATATTTTATTAATAAGTTCAAAAAGGATCATTTTAATTTTGAGGATGAAAGAATTCAGCAAAATGAGATTTTATATAATTATATCTTACTTAATTATAATATATATAGATACCTTATAAACCCCATGATCTAAAACTAACTTACGAAGTTAACAATGCACGATCATTAGCAAAAAAAAACAGAGCATGACCCAAAAAAATTCATATTTACGGAATAAGTTCAATTGGCTATTAATAAGTTCAATTCGTTATTATTAAAGTTCAAAAATATGAAGGGTCAATATTGGACATGTTTTAATTCCGGAAATGAACATACATTTAATTATATTTTATTTAATTACAATATATATATATATATATATATATATATATATATATATAGATGTTAACAAACCAGTCAAACCCATGATCTAAAACTAAGGAATGTAGTTAATAATGCACGATAAATGCCCAAGAAATTTCATCTTGTTGGTCCCGGTACAAGACTGAGGAATACGTGTATGGGGGGGGAATACACGTATACCGTTTTTTTTCTTAAACTTAAACTGACTGAGTCCCCTTCACTCAGAGTGGTAAAGAACTAGGAGCTGATAATACACCCACTGACTACACTTGGTGCGGGTCAGTTGGCTAACTATCAGTTCAAGTTCAGTGCGGAAATGTTTGAGCCCTGATAGTTTAAAGTCCTGTTTAGTTTGCTTTCTGAAAACTTGTTTTACTCAAAACTTAGAAGTGTTTAGTAAGGCAGTGTTCTTTAGAAGATCAGGTTGATTGATTCAGACCTGATAAGCTTGAATGCAATGAATGAATAAGTAATATGGCAGGTATGCACAATGTCAAAGCAGTAAGAACACAAGGAGTTTAACGTGGTTCAGAGTCTCAAGCTCCTACGTCCACGGCCTGACTTAACAGGAAATCCACTCAAGGGATTCTTGTTTTTAACGTGCCAAGGTGCACCAAGACCAGTTACCTCACTGATCTATACAAACTCCTCTTACTATCACACTAACCGACTTACTCCCAACAAGCCTAACTTAGGGTTTTGGTTTCAGTTTGGATTCCAACTAAGTTGAGATTATCCTTACAAGGCAAAGCTGTGCTAAGGATTGGATAATCTCTCTAAGCTTAAGATAATTCTAATTAGCTCTTGGAATACAGAATAGCTCTCAGTTGCTAAGAAACACTTGGGAAATTTAGAAGGTTTCGAGTGTTTCTCTTAAAGGCTGAATGCTTTGATTGCTTGAGAGTTTTGAGTAATTTCTGGCTTGGAAATTTCCCGTAACCTTGAATGGGTTCAAGGCCTTCTGTATTTATAGGTGGTTTGAAAAACTATCCGTTGGAGAGATAGCCTTCTAGCCATCTATGTAGAGGGGCTTCAAACGGACATATCTCTATGCAGCAGCCGCCTTTGCATGGATTTGGTATTTGCATTTAATGCACATTAAATGCTTGCCCGTTGAATATGCAGTCTGAATTCAGTCTATGTGTCAGGTTCCGTACGTGCGTGTCCTCCTCGGATTGGTCCACGTCATCAGGTTGGTGAGAATGTCAGAACTTATTCCAGAGCTTCAGGCTTGTCTTATTAAGTTCATTTTGTCTTGAGCTCACCGGTCTTGTCCTGACGCTGAAATTCCTTTTGCATTGCTTGGCTCTACTCCAAGTCTTCCCATTTACTCAGTGACAACCTGTTCCCTTCAGGACTGAGTTAGTAATGACCTCAGGGTCATACTCTTCATCACTGACACTTACTCAGCCAGCTTAGAAGACTGCCATAAGTTCAGGATGGTGCTCTTCGTCTTCAGGCTCTGAGTCTTGATTGTCTCCAGTGAGTTCTCCTCTCACTGAGTACCTGTGAATTGTAAAATGACTAAGTACTAATCCTAACCAAGACTAGCCTGACAAAGACAGATTAAGGCAATCATCTTTTCAGGGGCTTTTGGGATCTAAATCAAAACTGACAATGTCCCAACAATCATGTATAATTACAAGGGAAATTAAAAAACAAATAACACACCTAAATTACTCTATTTGCCAAATACAAAGGACACGACCCCTAATATGGAACGACTCCTCATTTTCTAATCCGGGGACACTTAACCGTCTATTCAAATTTCCATCATTGCAGAAAGCTTCTGTTTTCATCATAAAAAGCATAACTTTTCTGGACACTCTGTTCAGAACCTCCTAAACCATGACTTTTCCTGTTCATCTTCCTACCAAGGTCATCCAAGAGATATTGGTGAGGATACTGCTTAAGCCACTTGTTACGTGCAAGTTATTATCTAAGGAGTGGTTTGCTATAATTTCACATTCATCTTTCAAGAAAAATCACAGACTCCAGATGAGGCTGCAGAACAATGTTCAAGTACTTCTTCAGCCAGAGCATTCTTTCATCCCATTAAACTACATGCTCCCAGTCAACGATGCTCCACCGGTTAGGTTCGTTCACCAGGATGCTAGACCGTTTGAATATATGAGTTCATGTAACGCTCTTGTGTTGGTATGCAACAGGGAGGATGAGTTATATCTTCTAAATCCAACCACCCAAATGAGGTCCAACATCCCTCCAGAACCCATCATCTTCCCTCCTAATGTAAATGGTGCAAGCGTGGTTTTTGGGTTGGGATACAATGATCATAATGATGATTATCTTATTCTCAGGATTGCCTTGTACCACTCGCTTGAATATCGCACAGAGGTCAAGATATATTCAAGGAATGCGTCTCAGTGGACCGGTCTTGGTGGGCATCCCCACACTTGAATCGTGTCATCTTGTGGTCTATATGCCAATGGTTGTCTTCATTGGATGCTTTATTCAGGATTCATTTCAGTGTTTCATTTGAATGATCACTAATTCTCTCTCATTCCTGCCCCAGATTCCATCTGAATGAGTGAAAGGTATTATGATTTGTCATCCCTAAACAATGAAAAATTGGCATTACATTTGTGGCTTTACTCTCCAAATGATCCTATTGATTTGTATATTCTGCAAAACTACCCATCTCCGGACTCATGGATGCGTTATAAAATTATATTAGGTGTCCCAATTTCTATATGCCGTCTCATTAATTTCCAGCCTATATATCTTGTTGAACCCAAGAGGGACAAACTTGTTTTTAGGTTAAATCCACTTGGTGTATATGGCTACTGAGATTTTGTCAAGGAAAGGTTCTTCTTTATGTATGGTCGTCCAATAGCAGAAATTTCAGCAGCTATTTTCCCATATGTGGAAAGTTTTGATTAACGACTCACTGTTGGGACTATAAATATTTTGCAAATGTAGATTAGTTAAATATGTATTTTGCCATATATATTTTGTAATAGGAATGATGTAATTTAACATTATCCCATATGAGTTTTGTTAGTTTTTGAACATCAATGAATGTTAAAGATCTAGTCTTTTGTTATGTTTTCAATTCAATTTGTGAATCACTATCATCAAAGATCACTCACTGATCATTATCACACACTATGCCATAAAAGAAAATTACATATAAATTGAGATTATTCAATTTTGAACTTCGTAATTATTCGATTTGGTGTCATTTATAAAAGAGATGAAACTTAACCATGATTCTTCTGTGAAGGGGGGTGTATAATATGAACTTATGATAATGGATTGAATTTAAGAAAAAGATAAGTTTCTGTTTCCAGTTTTAAGTTTCTGTTAGTAGTGATAATTGAACTTATAAGAATATATTGAACTTATGAACAAACAAAAAAACTTAACTACAGCCCAAAATTTATGAACTTACGGCGGAAATATTTTTGAACTTCAGTACAAAATGTTGAACTTTGTCATTTTGGTCTGGGTGGTAGCCAGTTGAACTTCATAATTATTCAATTTTGAACTCCTCTATAAGTATTCAATTTTGGAATATTTTATAAAAGAAATTGGACTGGACCATGATTAGTTTAGAGAGAGGGTGTGTTATATGAACTTATGAGAACTATTGAACTTAGAAATAAAGATAAGTTTCTGTTATTCGTTTCAATCGAACTTATGAAAGTATATTGAACTTATGAGAAAAATATTGAACTTAATTAAAGACAAAAATTTATGAACTTATGTGCAAATATTGAACTTCAGTAGAGGAAGGTTGAACTTAATCAACTTTCGTCTGGATGGTAGCCAGTTGAACTTTAATCAACTGATGTGAAGTGAAAATAATTAAACATTTTTTTATTAATTCATGACTAAAACTAACCGAAAATATTCTTCTTCCTATCTTTCTTTAACTTAAGAAAAAAGATAAATGAAACTTAACAAACACCATATTTGTCATAATACATCAGAATATATATTTTATGCAAATACATTGCTCTTCTCCATCAAGCTCACAAAAACATGTGTTGAGCATGAACATGTATATACGAGGAACATTCTTCCCCTTTCCATCAAGCTCGCAAAAATAATATTTAGTTAGACCTGGCCTATAGCAGGAACATCCTTCCTGAATATGTTCATCATAAAATTAGCATCAATACATAACCATAGGTGTCTTCTGAAACAGTTCATCACTGAACTTAAAAAACCCAAAATAAGTTCATGGATGAACTTAAAAAAACCCAAAAACTAAGTCACCTAAAAGTTAAACAAAACACAAACCTATCTGTAGCAAGTCCCATTAAGTCATCAAACACACAAATCTATTACAGCAGTATTGTCTAGAAAGCACTTCACCATTTTTGCACGATATTCCGACGACGCTTCATGTGAAAAGTGGAAGATCTCGCATCGCTTATTCAACAAAATGTTCTCTATGTTGTAGCACATAACAACACCACAGTCAACTGAATTTGTCATTTGCTCAGGACACATGCCTATAGCAGGAACATTCTTTCCTTTCCTCAATAATGGATGATCCGGTTTCGATTCAAATTTTTTTTCTATCAGCCTCCGTTCCACATATTCAACCTGAAAAAAAAACTCATTTTCATTATTAATAATGATGTTGGGGTAAACACACTACCATGATGTTCTAAAAAACACTTACCACATCCAATGAGACCGTCTTATGACACAAAAAAAATACAAATTAACAATTATCCATATCAAAGTGTTAATGCATAATGCCCAATTTATATTTTATTTTACCATCTCATTGTATGAGACAGTTTCACATAAGATCGGCTCAAAGTTACAACACTAGTTCATCAAATCTAGAAAAAGATTACCCTTTCATTAACAAGAGTATTGAGTATCATCTTAACAAAGAAAAACCTTTTAATTCCAAATTATATTATTTCAAACCAAATAAATTACACTAATAATATTTGGAAACCAGGAAACTAAAGGACACATCATTAGCAAAAAGAATATCACTCTACAAAATAATGCTTTCTTGATTTTATTAACTGAGAATCAGTTGAAATCCATCTCAGTTCACTGTGCCAAATTACTTATCGTATTGGAGAAAAGACAAATCTGGGCCAATAAGGAAGACAGAGGACATCAAATATTAAAATGCTTGCTCTTAAATAATTATACATAGATATGAGCTCAAAATGGCATATATGCCGGTGTAGCTCAGTTCCATGATAATTTAAGTGTCATCATAATGGGAACCAAGTAGATTCTAGTTTGAACCTAAATTTAGTATCACAACCATCCTTACAACATGAAAGGTTAAGGAGCAAAGCTCTACGTCTTGGATCGGTCAAGGCATGAGTTTTTCTTCTTGTGGCGACGCTGGACAAGGCCAACACTCCTTTGTGAAATCTCTAAGTTGATCGAAACTATATCCTGAGCATCCCATTGTTTTCAACGTTTTCACTCTGTAGATCTAGGTTTTGAGTAGATATGGTTCTTCCTTTTTTTTTCAATTGATTTGAGAAAAAAACGTGATATTTTTTTTAAGTAACTGATGAAAGTATTTCAATTTTTGATTAATAAATTAAGTTTATAAATTTGTAAAATTTATTATATGTTTAGTGTTAAAAATATTATAAGGATAGCTTGGCAATTTTATTTTTTATTTTAAAATTTTAATAATTTTTTCTATATTGCGAAACTGGATCGCCTAAAGCGAAATTAAATGACATGTCAAAGTGTAATTGGTTTACTGACGTCAGGAAGTGCGAAACCCTTCCCGACCGTAGAAAAGCCCTAGAAACAACCCCTAAGTAAGTTACCCTTATTCTTTTTGTTGATTTCAACAATTTGGCTTTCACCGTGGCAATTTTTCAACTGGATTGTAGTGAACTTGAATTCTTCAATTAATCAACATTCAAATCCTGTGAACCATTTTTCAATTTCATAAACTGTGATTTATTTTTAATACTATTGGTCAAATAATTAATTTTTTAAATGTAATATTTTTAATTTAAATATTAACATTGTATTTTTATATAAAATATGAATAATTTAAAAAAGTAAAATTTTAATTGTTATTGATATTTCTAAACAATTGATATCACCCATCTCTATTCTTGATACTTCTGATATGATTTTTAATACATTTAATTAAATATTTAATATTTTTTTTATCAAATACTTATTACTTAGAATTTTTTACAATAATTCATGATAAAAAATTATGAACTATTTTCATAGCCTTTAGTAATTTCTTATTTTTAAAGGTGAATTTAAAAGTCTTCCATAGTGATTTTAAGTGGACATATTTTGTAGAATTAGGGCTCTTTAGATTTGAGTCCAAAATATAGATTGGGGCAAGCGTGGATCAGGAACAACGGCGGCGCACATTTTACCGGTAATTCACACAAACTCAGTACGTAATTTAAGGGTCCGAAATGCACACGTTTTCACCACTCACTACTTAATTTTCGTAAACCAAATTCTTCAGCTAAGAATCTCTCCATATTCACTTGCATCCTTTACGAGCTGAGAATCTCTTGGAAGTAGTAATCGGTAATCCTTTCTCTCTCATTCAGAGCTGTGTTTGTCGAGGTATACACCAATTGGTGTTTCTTAAGCTACTAGGGTTTAGGGTTTTATGATATACCAAGTTTTATGTAGAGCTTATCTTTGAAGTGACAATGCTTTTTTTGTTTCCATCGTTCTCCGTGTTTAATTTTTTTCTGCTTATTCGTGTACCGTTTTGGAAATGAGGATGTGGGTTTATGGATTTATGAGTTGTTTTTCCTTGTGCCTGCAGGATTGCATTAATTTAATTTTAGAGACCTTTTTAGGATTTTATTTTTCCATGATTTGGTTTGATGTTAGGATCTTGGTCTGGATTTCGATAGAAGAAGTTGTCATTTGAATTGTGTATTTGAGTTTCATAAGTTGCATTCATCTTTTGCCACTGCATTTAGGTTTAACTTTTTCTCCTGATTTCGGAATTTGATGCTCTGGGGGTAGAACTGATGAATTTTCTCTTGATAATCATAATCATTTAGTGATTTTATGTGTAAATATCAACAATTAATTATTATATAATAATTAAAATTATGATTATAGAGATGAAAATTAAAGATGATCATATCTAGAAATCTATGTTATAAGCTGGAACGACCGAGAATATATTTTTAAAGCATATTAAAACCTAATTTGGCAATTTTTTTAATTATCAATTATATGTGGCGACAATATTAATGAGATGAATCGATATTTATTGTTCTTAATTGGGCCTGCGGAGCATAATTTCTGGCTCCATCACTGGTTCAGTGACTTGACCTAACTTTTTCTAATAAGCCGATAACTTAAAGACTAGAGTCCTGCAACTTCAAGTCTTATGATTTTCAATATAAACTGACTATTTGCTATTCAGACATCGTTGACTATACATATATTCATAATCATCCAAGGGGCATATGAATTTAGTATTTATTCATCTTTCTTCATTGCTCAACTAAGCATTTTTATAGTCCATGAGATGAAAAATTGTCCTATGGCTTAAAGTTGGGGAGCTGGTCTATTAAGTCTTTTCTGTTAGTAAGCTATTTTTTTCTGACAATAAACAAAAATATTAGTTTATGAAGCTCCATTCACATTTGGTAATCATGCAAACATTTGCTAGTTTTCATCTGTTTCATTTTTTATTTTTGAAATGGTTAGCATTCTGTCTTACATGTTGCTTGCTGTTTCATAGATGAGGGAATTTTTTAAACTATAGTGCAGACATAGTGGAGACATTATATTTCTTTGTGCTGTCAATTTTGCAATTATTATATGACTACTATTATTGCTGTTTCGTCATTTCACATATTGGTTTGAATATTCTGTAGGAGACAACTAACTAAACTCTATTGCTGATATGCACACAATCTTAACTAGCTCTTTGTTTCATTCTTTTATATCCTGCTAAAGTATGATTTTTTCCGACATAAATGATTACATTTTCATTTAATCTTATAGACTTATAGAGAACCAAAATTCTTCCCAGAGACTGCTTGTATCCTAATATTGTGAGCAGTATGAAGAAGACAAAGAACCCGTTGGTTTTCCTGGATGTTTCCATTGATGGGGATACTGCTGAAAGAATTATTATCGAGGTAGTTAGCTTATTGGAAACACATTCAAGATATGGTTGAAACACATAGACCTGCATTTTATATTTATAACTCATTCCTTCCTTCTCCCTGCTCTGTATTGCAGTTGTTTGCTGATGTTGTCCCTAAGACTGCTGAAAATTTTCGGGCTCTCTGCACAGGTAACTTGGATCGTTGCAGATTTTATCGTTTGGATTGGGATATAAAATACTACCTGTTTATGGCTGCTGTGTTCTAAAGCTCTATGTTGTTTTGGGATATTTGTGTTGAGATTACCTCCATAACATTAGATTCTTTTGAACTGTATTATCTTGTTTAATGTTGATGTGTACAGTTAAATGATTGTCCTATTGATTTTTCTCCCATTAAGCCCTGAAAAATAGTTGAGTAGAAATGAGAACCAGTTTTTGGTATATTTTTGAACTCTAATTTGATACAATTCAAGTGGAATTTGCCTTGGAATTTTGGGGCAACAGCGAGCCAAAATTATGGAGGGAGTCCAATTTGGGCTCTTTTGTCCACTGCAGTTTTACAAATGCTCCCAGTCCTTTTTGATAGTGTACATGTTATACTCTGGTCTTTGCAATGATTGCGTGAGTATTTGTTGTTGCACTCATCTCATGTTATTCATTGAAAAACACAAATGTAGGAATCATGAGTAGGTAAAATATATTCTAATGGCTTCGTTTTATGTTTTTTATACTGTAATGATGCACAATTTTCATGTGTATGGGCAGACTGTTTTGTTTTGGCATCCTAAAGCATCAGATTGGAAGGCACGACCATCTTCATTTCCGATGAATTATGAATATCTTACTTAGGCTCTCTGACCTGGTCCAACCCACCCTTCCTCAATTCCGCCCCAAACCAACCCCACTCCACAACAAAAAAAGAAAAAAAAAAAGAAAAGGAAAAAGAAAAAATATCCCCATATATTCTTGAGCTCCAACCTGCTTCTAGTTCACAACTGAATGCTGTAGCGATAGATAACTCAATGGTCCATATAGTGGAGTTTATTTTTAATGCAAGAATGGGGTTTCACATAATCTCCATTTTCTGTCTGTTTTGTTTTTTCAGTTATGTGAATCAATGTGCGCAGATGATGTCTGAAAAATTCATTGGGTGAAATGCTTTAAAAAAAACTCTTTGGTTGGACTCCTCGTTCCAGGAGTCTACTGGAGTAATTTTTTCTGTTTTGTTTTTTCCCCTAATTTTTCATTTCCGTTTGTAGGTGAGAAGGGCGTTGGTAGCACAACTGGGAAACCTCTGCACTACAAGGGCACCACATTCCACCGCATAATTAAAGGATTTATGGCTCAAGTATGTTGCTCATTTGTTTGCTCAGAAAGTATTTCTTCAGAAAGAATAGTAGCATCTCTATACTGCTTTTTTACCATAACAAGCCTTTATCCTACTATGTGGGGTCGGCTACATGTTCACATCTCATCATTGGCTATAGGTTATTTATTTGAATTAAAACTTCTTTTGAAATACTTTTTGGATTTCAAATACTCCCTCCGTCCCGTGATTATTTGCACACTTGTCTTATTCGTTCGTCCCAAAATTATTTGCACACTCCAAAAAAGGAAACATTGATTTGTGTGCACACTCACAATAAAATACACATATTTACCCATATATCACTACTTTACTCATATAGTGCATGTTCCTTAAAAAAGTGTGCTGTTTTAAGTATGCGAATAATTTCGGGATGGAGAGAGTGCTGTTTTTTTTATAAAACTTCAGTTAAATTAGCATCTCTATTATTGATGCTTATTTTGCTATTTTTTCATGCAATCTGCCCTTTATTATTAGATGTCTGATAGTCCAATTTTGAAAGAGGATTAAGATATCTCTGCATGTCTTGTTGCCCCTTATCTTCCTGTGCCTAATTCTTCGTGGTTGATCCAGAAAGGTTCATAGGGTGCTATCATGCATGAATATGATATTTTTGAATGTTGAATATATCTCTATTTAGTTTGTCAATGAGCTTCATTCTCAATTGTCTTCTCCTGCTGGATGCTACTGTAATTGTGAGCACTCACTGCATGATTGTTGTTGCCATGCTTGTTTGAACTTCAAAACTATATATTGCAGAGAGGGGACTTTAGATATCTAATGATTCTTTTAGTGGAGTTTATATTTTGTTGCATATATTTTAGTTTCCAGTATGCTTTCAGAAGATATTCTGTCAAGTCTAATCTACTATTTTGTTTTCCGTTTTCCAACTGAAGGGCGGAGACTTTTCGAAGGGAAATGGTATGCCTTTCTTCTTCCAGATATGGTGCTTACAACTGATGCTGGTACGCGATATAACTTCCATCTTCATGCTCTGACCCGTAAGTCGCTACTTCTTAATGGCTTGCAGGAACTGGTGGAGAAAGTATTTATGGAGGGAAATTTGCTGGTACGTGTTTCTGTGTGTTTGAGCTCCACCTTTCCCTCATGCTTATATTTTATTAGTGAATAAAAATTGTTATTTCATTGTAGATGAAAACTTTAAGATTGATCATAGCGAGCCCGGTCTTCTCTCTATGGCTAATGGTGGCCCAAACACTAATGGATCTCAATTTTTTATAATTCTTAAGCGGCAGCTTCATCTTGACGGGTATTTAACTTTATGGAGCATTATGTGCTTGATTTCATTTATTATCATTACATTTAGCTTGCAAATGGTTTATGATTATAAACTAAGTTATTTTCTGAAATTTCATTTTTTTATGGCAG
Source organism: Ballota nigra (assembly GCA_947034835.1). Taxonomy (NCBI): domain Eukaryota; kingdom Viridiplantae; phylum Streptophyta; class Magnoliopsida; order Lamiales; family Lamiaceae; genus Ballota; species Ballota nigra. The sequence continues at coordinate 39,148,199 of OX344727.1, read as the reverse complement.
AAAACATGTTGTGTTTGGAAAAGTTGTGAGTGGAATGGACATTGTCAGGAAAATGGAACAGCTAGGAACAGCCGATGGGAAACCAGACGGGCTTGTTAAAGTTGTGGATTGTGGTGAGACGTCGAATATCAAGACGGATAATTCAGTTCCAGCTGAGAAAGGTGCCACACTTGGCAGATGGGAAATGTTATTTTCTGCATTTACCTATATTATTCTGACATTTCTTCTCATAATGTGATTCAGAAAAGAAGAAAAAATCAGCAAGGGGAGATCAATCTAATGATGGTTCTGATAGTCGCATCAAAAGGAAGCAGAAAACATCTGTGAAGGAAAAAAGGAAAAAGAGGAGCTACTCTTCATCTGATTCTTACAGCTCTGACTCTGATTCATATTCATCTGGGACTGATTCATATTCGGACTCTGATTCAGACCCTTCTTCTGGATCTTATTCTTCATCTTCATCTAGTGATGGGCGACGTAGGAAGAAGAGGAAAGTGGCGAAGGGGGCAAAGCATCATGGAAAGAAAGGGAAGGGTGGAGAAAAGAAGAAGCGGAGTGCCCATCGTAGAAAATCGTCTAAAAAATCTAAAAGGTATTTTATGATTGCTTTAGTTGCTGTATTGTTAAAATTTGATGTTTTAGGAATTTGGGAAGTTCTAGTGTAGTGTTTTATACTGTCTCTTATTGAAGATTTTAAATAGGAATTAAGCTATAAAACTTGATGTTTTAGGGATTTGGAAAGTTCTAGTGGTTCTGAGAGTAGCAGCAGCAGTAGTTGCGGAAGCAGTTCTGATGAGGAAAATGCACGTCACAGCAAAGCATCACGAAAAACCAACAAAAAAAGTGGAAAAGAGAAGAAACCAGTCAATAATCTTGGTACTTAGTTTGTTGATTCTCTTCTCGTGGTTATGAGTTTTCTTTTTCCTTGACTTGGGTAAAAACATAGGTGATGTATATTGCTTCTTTATTGAACGCTGTCTGATATGTTCTTTTATTGACTGATAAATTTGAAGGTAATGAGAATAAGTCTTCAATTCCTCCCCTAGGATCTACAGAGGATCAAAAAGATGATGATAGGAAACACACTGGTGATGACTCGTCTCATGAAGAGGGTGAATTTTCTCGAAAGAATGTTAGCCGTGTGAATAATAGTCAGGGGAAAATCAACAATGATGAAAATGGCACTAGACTACAGCAAGCTAATAATTCAAGCAGATCCAGGTTCTTATGAGGCTTTATTTTTGCATAGAATGCTGGTTTTATTTTTTCTTTTAAATTCTTGTCAGATTATTATATCATTACTTGTTTTGACTAGCAGGAGTCTGACCCCAAGATCAAGTCCAAGTGGAAGCCCAACAAGGAAAGAGATCAATAGAAGCCCCAAGGCTGAGAAAAATCTTTCTAGGAGTCCAATCAGAAGCCCTGCTGCAGGCAAAGTTTCTCAACCTTCTGGTTCAAATCATGGTAGGGATTTGTCTCGAAGCCGCTCTCCAGGTGGAACTCAGAAGCGCGTGAGAAAAGGTCGGGGATTCACTGAAAGATATTCATTTGTTAGAAAATACCGAACACCATCTCCAGAACGCTCACCTGATAGATCTTATCGTTATGGTGGAAGAAATATTCAGAGATATAATAATGACAGGTAATTTCTGATGCCTCCTTCAGAGTACGGCTTGCTGCGTCCCATTGTTAAAACTTGTGCCCCTTTTAGTATCTTTCTGTTAGTAAGTTTGTTCAACCCAAATAGCTGTTAAAAGATCAAGATGAAGCATAGATTCATCACAAAATTTGGCCCAAAAACAACTAAAAAAATTATGAATAGAACAGAAGTTCATGGTCAAGGTTCGCAGATTAGAAATTTATTTTTTTAGCAGTATCTGGTACTTTATAACCTTTTGAGCTTTCTTCTCCCATGTTGATTTTGTTGATGCCTAGCCCGAACAATAGGGATCTCAAGTCAAGTTTTTAGGTACAAATTATGATTTTGTTGATGTCTTTACAGTACTCATATCTCAACAATACATGCCCTGTTATGATTATCTTAGGTATCCAAGCTACAGAAGTAGATACGAACGGTCTCCACAACGGCGGTACAGAAGTCCACCCAGGTCTGCATCTCCCCTTCCCAACTCTTACTATCGCTCTCCTTCACACTCTGCTTAATTTTCCTCAGCATGTCACTGTTTCTTTCTCAATTATGGTGAAACTTCTAGGACGTGATGCACTTAGAATATATATTAAATTTTTTGCATGTCTGACAATTTCCATGGATCTCTAAAACAGCGAAGGTCAAACAGGCCTCAGATGTTAGGTTTAAAGGTCAATTTACTCTAATAGGTGTAGCTTTTGAACTTGTGCCAATTCATCAATTTACCCGTTCAAACAATATATGCTTATATGAGTTTTAGGTGACTTAGAATTGTAATTTTCCCATGATGCAAGTAGTTGTTTGCTATAATTGTAATTCGTTAGCATTCAATATGATTTCATAATATAATGAACTAGAAAAAGTTGGTATTAAAAATTCTTTTAAGCCTCGTTTGTAAGCAAGTATTGGATAATCAGTGATTTAGAATTCCTGGATGTGTAATACACTTCACTTTATAAATACTTTGGTTGGTTTCAAATAAATGAACTCAATTGTTAGGCGAATACATATCAATACTTGTTGTTTGGTAATCATGCATTAAAACCAGTTCAGTCAGAAATTGACCATTTCACTCTTCGATTTATTTTGAAATAACCTCATTAACCTACATTTAGAAGGGTAATTTAGTCACTTCAAGATTTAATACAACTAGCCCTAATGTGTGGGGAATCCTTTGCCACCCATAATGGTATTACAGAAAACGGGCTTGCTTTCAGTACCGGCCTCGTGAGGGAAACAACAATGTAATATTAGAAATTATTAGCCATCAATAACCTGACCCTCCCATGATCATTTAATTTACAGACCCTCCCATGATTCAAAAGTGTTGCACTTTATTGATGTTAGATATGAAGGCAAGAGGAGTCGGAGTTGGAGCAGGAGTGTTTCTAGAAGTCCGCGTGGTCGTGGGAGACGCTATAGCAGAAGCCCCGAGCGCAGTCCTAGCCCAGTAGATAGGCGCCCTATGCTCAGTAGCAGATTGAAATCTCGTCTGGGCCCACAAAAGACTGATAATTCCCCTAGAGGCAGGTCGAGGAGTCGTAGCTCATCTCGATCTAGATCTGCTGATGTTGCTTCAAGAAAGCGTCCAGTAAAGGGTTCGCCTCCAAGTTCCCCGTCCAGCCCTTCGGGTGGGCAAAGGGGCTTAGTATCGTACGAAGATGTGAGTCCAGATAATGGGGTGAATTAGGTATGAAGCACTCTTGATTGGTTTTGAACATTGGCTTTGTGTTGTAGAATTTATATGATATATTCTGTTTTTCTTTTTTTTTTTTATCTATAACCTATTCAAGATTTTGGATGTTTTTTAGGAGTGCATTTGACTGAATCCTCTCAAGTCTGATGAGTAAAACTGACGTGAGAGGAAATCTCTCTCCCTCTCTGTCATTTTATTTTCAAGCTCATTTCATATTGCCTCAAATATGTAGGATTAAAACTTGTACTTGAAACGTTCTTCTGTGACGTGATGTTCTTACTTGTTTTTGTGATAGACATTAAATTTCTAAAGTGTCAAATAACACGCAAGACTATCATATTTCATATGTGACGGTCTCTAAATATTTTGATTCTTACCGGAAATTTTAAATTATATTTCGATGAATACATTTCTTTTTAATATTTATGTGTTTGGAAATGAAAAATAATTCTTTTTTGCGATTCTTCAGCATGGAAGTATTGAACTATGAACGGATTTTGCCATTTTGGATTTGAGTTCGGTTGTCTGCTGATTGAAAAGAAAGTTAGTTAATAATAAATTTTTAATTACTTAATTAAGCTCACCTTTTCATTTATAATTAACTAAATATGCAATACAAAGTTTTATACAAATTTAAGGTGCAAAAACTCATAGTTCGGACATTCCAATGGCGATCGATTTGTTAAACACCAAATGAATTAAAGTTCTTCCAATTTTTTTTTCTCTTTCCAGTGTTGATGAGCTAATACGTGCCAGTTTTCACTTTCATAATCACCTCGAAACTATTAATTAAGTCGAACCAAATATGAAAAAAATAAGCTCAATTATAACATATAAGAAGCTGTATCTTGCTTCGTTTACAATAATTTAAACTCGTTTATTAAAATAATAACTAAGCTCAAGATTATATAATTGATTGGAAATAATCACATGCTCATCATTAAACATACACTTATTTGCTCACCATTAATGTGATAAATATGTATAAGCTGATGACTCATCATTATTTTAAGCAGATGACTCATCACATTAGTAGTATACATATAAATTTGTGTCCATGATGAATGTAAGATTTGAATTGATATCAACCCTATATTCAAAATATTCAAGTAACCTATATATAAAATATTCAAGTAACCTATATATAAAAAAGCCTTATCGTACTCAAATTTTTTTAATTTTTTATTTCACATTTGTATGAGCCTTCTAGCAAGCGAAATGAAAACTATCAAATTTGAGTTTCGTTTAAAGAAATTTGACTTTGAGATCAAGTTTTAGCACGAATAGTAAAATAATATTGTATTCAATTATTTGAGTATCAAATAGCTCGGTAGCAATTTAGCTTGTTTACTAAACAAGTGAGAAAAATATCCGTAAAAAAAAAAAAAAACAAGTGAAAAAAAAAAGAATGTAAAATATCTGATATTAATGTTCCAGAAATACGAAATTATAGTAAATATATTTGGATATAGCGGAAAGCCAAAATTACATAATTCTAGGTATGCAAACCGTGTGATTAGCAGCTTCTTGGAGAATAAAGATAAGAAACTACTTCTCTCTTTGCCTATAAAAGACACATATTATTCTATTACTTAAGTTTTATGTCTTGTGATTAATGGTGGATAAGAGAGAAATATAATTTCATTAGAAGAATTATTATTGTTGCTCAAGGTTAACACTCTAATGATTTAATTCATGATTTATAGATTTAATGTGAAAATCATGAAGTTTCAAGATCCATGCATAAATTAAATTTATGCTTACATGTAGTATCAGAGCATGGTTTAAGAACTCATGATTTTCCATTCCTTATAGATAGCTTATGAGCAATAGATTTTAACTGTGAAATTATTCTTCACCAATTTATTAATGTGTTCTATTTATGTGATTGATTGTGTTATAAATTCGGTAGATTTAATATACCAAATTTAGAAGATTTGATGTGGACATTACTAATGAGCTTCATGACCTAAACAGACTTTAGGTTTAGATTAGGGTTTCTCTATTATATATAGATCCTTGTACTCAGTATATACACAAAAATATTAGTGAAAGCTCCTGGCTTGGTACGCCCCCAGACGTAGTCGTTATCGGCGAACTGGGTAAACAAACCGTTGTCTATATTTTACGCTTACAATTTACAACACGTTATCAGCATGAGTCTCCAACCAACTGAGTTATATTAATCGGTATGGAACTTAAATCCTTCTCTTTATTCTGGTAATTATCCTATTAGTTATGTAATCAAATATATATGTGCCATGAATATATTTGCTACTGTGCCCTGAATATATTTACACCCGCAACTATACACATGCATATACACATGGACGGATCTACATTAGGGCTCCACTAGGCTGGAGCCCAGTGCAAAATTCCTAGACCCCCATTAATATTAGTTGTCAAATATACTTAATTATAGTCTCAGCCCACCCATATCAAGATAGTTATATTAGTTGTCAAATTTATTTAATTATAATCTAAACTCACTTTTAAAACTAACCATTTACAATTATATCTTATTTATACTTTGTATTACTACATTTTTCAATATACCCTTAAATAATAAACTAAAATTTCTTAAATAAAATACAAATGACTAATATACCTTCAAATTTATATCCTTACAAAAAAAAAAAAATTGTCTACGAAAATAGAATTGCCTAAAGAATTTCCAACAAAAGAAATTCCGTAATGAGATTGACTACGACTTACCTACAAATTTTCTAATTATACAATCACCTTAATTTCTTAACCTACAAGCAATTTGCCTACAAAATAAAATTTATGGGGATTAACAACCTACAAGCATTTTGCCTACACAAATTTACCAACAAATAATTTGTCTATGTAAGTTCCGTAGACAAATTTCTTTGTAGGAAGAGAAATAAAATACTTATATAATAGAAAATTTTGTAGGCAATTTCGTAGTCAATCTCCATTACAAATTATTTTTTTTTGAAATATTGTTGGCATATTAACAATTTTCGCAGACAATTTTATATTTTTTTGTATTGTATATTTTAATACTAATAAATAATTTTTTCATTAAAATTTGCTCTACTTAATATGAGCAAATCTAAAAAGGATGAATGTAATAGTATTATAAAAAATCATCATATCTAGCCCACCCCATTACTGAATCCTGGATTCGCCCCTGCATATACATATGTGATCGATACCCTGTGATGTGCGACGGAGCCTGGAAGGCCGTTTCCTTCAATAAGTCGATTCTCTGAAGCAGCCAACGAGACTTCGTCTCTCCCCTTCGGCGTCGTGGCTCGGTGAATTGCATCGATCGTGGCTGCAAGGTTCTCGGCGACCTGCAGTCGTCGAAAACATTGGGCCATAGCAACCGCCTAGGCCGGGGCAGCGACTATCTAGCCTGCCTGTTCCAGTTGAAGGCGTGGGCTTCGTGTCTCTTATAGTGGATAGCCGTCATGGCGCCGCTCGCCAGTCCCGCCGCGGCTGAGTATTGTGCGACTTGAGAGCCACCGGTGCCGCTGGTGCGGCTGCTCGCTGCTAATCAGGCATCGCCTCCTCCGTCTTGCCGGTGGGATCCTTTACGCGACCGAGGTGCTGCATCCCAGGCCGATGCCTGAAATTCGGCCGTGAAACAGCCACGGTGCTGGCAGCGCTGCAATTGCCGAAACCTTTTCACTGAGAATTTTAATCTCCTGGGTTTGGCGATGTCGCTGGTGCGCCAAAGACGGTGGCTAAAAGTCGGTTGTAGAGGGTCGCGCTAGCCTACACTGTCGATAGGTGGGCGTCGCACCGTCGGCTGGTGGCAGCCGGACGCAATATGTCGGTTCACGGGAATCGGCCGCTGCCACTGGCGGCGCTGAGATCGCTCCGTGCATTTTCATTCATAGCACGGACAGTGGATGTTTGGAACCACCACTATGGTCGCTGGCCGCTCTAACCGACATGACTTTGGGAATGAGAATTAGATTATCGCCCTTCTAAGAAAATACATGTTTAATTGCAATGTCAAATTCTGGAAAATTTCCTAGGCCTATTTTGGGTTAATTAAATTAATTAAACTTTATAACCACAAAGGGCTGAACTTTCCAAGGCCTGTTTGGGTTTATTAAATTAATTAAATTTTATAACCAGTAAGGATTGTTCCTTTTTTGTCGTAAATAAATGAAAAAAAAAAAAATTAAGCCCAAATCCCTTTTTAGAATTAATTTTATATTAGTTCTCAACATATTAAATAAGGCCCATATTAAATTTATGTGCTTAATAACTATATGTGCATCCTATATATGATAATTGCTCATACATGCATTATTATTCTTGCACATAGTTTTTATAGTCCGCATACATTGTCTGGGTAGGCGGCGTCCAGTACTTGTTGGACCGTAAATCATGTTTGGGTAGACAACACCCAATATTTGCTCTTTTTTTATTGAGCATGTACATTAAATCTTTTTTCTCCCTTGTTAATAAAAATTCAAATCGTATGTCTTACCATGTCCATTTAAAACGTAGTGATAATGCTTGGTATTACTAAGAGAAGATTTACTGAGCTTGCTATCGATGATAATAACTACGTGACATGGGTCATAGATGTTGAGATTCATAGCCTCATCCTAATTAAGCGGGATTATTGTCCATGGTCCAAAATCCACTGATGCCCAGAAGGCAAAAGTGTTGATTTATCTCAGGTACCACCTTAATCAGGACTTGAAATATGAGTACCTTACTGAGATAGACCCTAGCACTTTATGGACATCCCGGAAGGATTGTTCCTATCAACAAAATGATATAATCCCTCGGGCACAATACGATTGGCTGAATCTCTATTTTCATGATTTAAATCTATAAACGGAGTGCAATTCTACCTTGCATCGTATTGTATCTCAGTTAAAATTATGCCAACAACAAATTACTGAGGCCGAGTTGATACAAAAGATCTTATCAACATTCCATGCTAGTAACCTTGTACTCCAGCAGCAGTACACCTCTCACTCAGAGCTAATTTCTGCACTTTTAGTGGCAGAAAAATATAACCAACTACTAATTTCAGGATTTTCGAAGCAACTTCTCTCTTGGGAACATCTTTTTCTAGCATCACTAACTCATTCATCATCTTGATGAATCTTGACTCCATTTGATCGGTTGTTTCCTCAGGCAGCATCTCGAACGCTTCAAACTTCTGAATGGCAATATTTCTCTTGTTCTCCTTAATCTTCTCAGATCCTTCGCACATATGGTTCAGCTCATCCCATACCTCTTTTGCCGTGGTGAAGTGCACCAGTCTTGCTGACTCCTCGAAAGGCACCGTGTGAAGAATAATATTCTTGGCCACTTTGTCCAGTCCAATCATCTTGATCTCGTCATTGGTCAGCTAGCTCCTCTCCTTCGGAACCTGTGCGCCAATGGGGAGATGATCATATCCCAATCCTCTGACATTTGGGACAGTGATCTTAATGGGTCCTTCCTTGATGACACGAGGCATGCATCTGGTCATGGATGGCTTCTAGAAGTGCTTCCAATCTTAATCTCCAGTAGATAAAGTTAGAGACAGAGAATTCAGACAATGACGCTTCAAGTCTCCTTGAAGTCATGATGCAAAGTTTTCAAAGAACGCAAACAAAGATCTGTTTAGTGACCACCAATAGTTTCTCCTCTGAAACTATTAGTATGCAAAGTCAGTGGTCTTTTGACCCACTGCTCTGATACCACTTGTTGGTCCCGTTCAAATCTAAGTGATACGTGTATGGGGGGGATACACGTATGCAAATTTTTCTTTCTTTTTCAACAATGAGTCCCCTTACTCAGAGTCTTAAGTATTGAACACTGAATAGATAATAAACCTACTAACTGCACTGAGGCAAGTCAGTTGGCCAACTATCTATTTGTGTACTAGTGCGGAAATGTGTGAGCCCTGAAAGATTTTAAGACTTGTTTAATTTGCTTCCTGAAAACTGATTTTCCTTTATGAAGCCGTGATTAGAAGGGCAGTGCGCTGAGTTCAATAGTCAGACTGATTGATTCAAGCTTGACCAAATATGCAATGAATGACTTATGAGAATAATATCAAATGAGCACAATATTCAAAGCAGTAAAGAACACAACGAGATAACGTGGTTCAGAGACTCAAGCTCCTACGTCCACGGTCCTGATTCAACAGGAGAATCCACTAAGGATTGACTTGTTTTTAACATGCCAAGGTGCACCAAGATCAATCTCACTGACCTTTCTTCCTTCTAACAAACTACCTAACTTCCACCAACAGACCTAACCGAGAGAGTTTTGGTTTCAGTTTGGATTCCAACTATTTGTGATTATCCTTACAAGGCAAACCTATGTTAAGGATTGGATAATCACTCTAAGCTTAAGATATGAATGCTACGCTCAGTGGAATACAAAATAATTCTCTACTCAAGAAACACTTGGGAAATTCTAGGTTTTTCGAGTGCTTCTTTGAATGCTACGAATGCTTTGAATGCTTGAGAGTTTGAGTAATTTCTGGCTTCGAAATTTCCCGTAACCTTGTTTGGGTGCAAGGTCTTCTGTATTTATAGGCAAACTTGAAAACTATCCGTTGGAGAGATAGCCTTCTAGTCACCTTTCATGTAGGATACTTCAACAGACATATCTTCATGAAGCAGCCGTCCTTGCATGGATTTGGTAATGCATTAAATGTTCTGCCCGTTGAAAACTGCAGGGATGTCAGGTTCAAGTCAGTGTCCGTACATGACTTGTCATCTTCTCATTGGTCCACGTCAGTGGGTAGGTGAGAATGTCAGAACTCATTCTTCAGTTCAGTCTTGTCTTTTCTGAGTTTATTTTTGTTCTCATCTACGTACGTGTTCCCGTGCTGACATTTCTTTTTCTTGCTTGGATCCTACTCCAAGTCTTTTCCTAATTACTCAGTGCAGTCCTGTTCCCTTCAGGCTAAGTTAGCAATGATCTCAGGATCATGCTCTTCATCCTGACACTTATTCAGCTAGCTTAGATAGACTGTCATAAATTCAGCAATGGTGCTCTTGGTGTCTTCAGGCTTCAGTCTTGAGTGGCAACACTGAGTACTCCTCTCAGTATGTACCTGTGAATATAAAATATTCCAACCTAACAAGACTAGCCTGACTATTACAACACTTAGGAAAATTATCTTTTCAGGGTATTTGGGATCAACTCAAAACTGACATTGTCCCAACAACCCGCAATCGAGCTTTTGCAAAGCTTATTGCAAAAACTATTGAGCTTCGAGCTCAGTTCCCAGATTATCCAATAAAATCGATTTGTATGGATAATGCTGCTTAGTTTACCTCAAAAGCCTTTACTGATTATTGCATGGCTCTGGAAATTAAAGTGGAGCATTCGATCCCTTATGTCCACACCCAAAATGGTCTTGCTGAAGCGCTAATAAAACATATCAAACTTATCGCTAGACCATTACTTATGAACTCTAAATTACCCACTTCATGCTGGGGGCATGCGACTTAAACCAATCTTTACTAGCTTTTACTAGAAGTTACCCCGCAAGCGTACGAGTTCATTGTAGTATCAGCAAGTATAGGGACCAAGTATATCGTACCTCGGGATGGGTTGTATGTGAATAGAGCCCTGGGGATCTACGCGTTGTAATTAATATGAGTGGATATTTTTGGCTTTTTAAGAATTATTAAATCTAAACTATATTACTCTATGTATGCAAAATAAAGAATAAAATTAACTATCTAAAGGTTTGATTTCAAATATAAGAAGGTGATGCTCAGGATAGGAATTCCTGCGTATACTAACGGAGTTGGTACATAATCAAAATAACAGTGATGTGCAAGAAATAATCCTAAGTAAAAGATTGAAAGACTAAAAGCTCAAGAATTAAACCCTAATACTTTGTCCTATCAATCGACTTCACTAAACTAATAATCAAGTTAATGGATTGTGCTTAATTAATGAGACCCTAATTCAACTAAGGTGATGTGGTCGTCCTCCCTAGATAAACCGGTTGATGAATTAACCCCTTCTAAACCCTCTCATTAAACCTATTAGTTATTAAAGAGTGATAAGATCGTCCACTCTCTAACAATTTTCGTACTTAATTCAAAGATAATTCTAGGATTTATTTTAAGCATTCATTAATTAAGAGAATTAAAACTAAACATCACAAGTTACCCTAATTATGTACCAACGTCCTACTTCTACGAGTTCATCCTACCCCAAGCATATAAGGGTTTTAGCCTAGCATGATTTTAACGATAGCAAAAACGATTAAACAAGCAACGAACATAAACATGACAATTTGAATTAAAAGATTATAAAGCATACACTAGGGTGTTGAAGAAAGAAATTAAATCTAAGAACAAAAACCTAATTAAGAAGAAATTCAGAAATCTCAAGTGTCAAATATCGAAGAACGAACGATGAAATTAACAAAATTCAAATTTAAACTATAAATTCGTAATGTTAAAAACCTCGACCAAAAGTAAAATATGCTTGCTCGAACTCTTGGTACTTTTCTCTCTCTAAAATCTATCTCTATGTGTCAAGTGGTGTCCAAAACGTGTTCGGAATGAGTATATATAGGCAATAAGTCGATTCGGGAACTCATGGGCCGGAAAACGGGTTAAAAGACCAAAGGGCATTGGGCGCTCGAGCTGCCACTGCTCGATCGGTGGCGCTCGAGTGGCATTGCTCGAATGGTTCTGGAGGTCGAATGGTACCGCTCGAGCTCATGTGCTCGAGTGGTTCTTGTGCTCGAATGGTAGCGCTTGAGCTGGTCGAGCGCCCAAAGTTCTCTGTATGTTTTGGCGCTCAAGCAAACACCTTGCTCGAGCGGGGGCGCTCAAGCTCAACCTGCTCGAGTGGCTCTCCTCTTCAACCAAGTGGTACTTTTCTTCTCTCAAACTAATACTATTCGTATTTCTTCAATATCTTCTCATCCGGGCATCCGTTTGAGTCGATTCAAAGTCCTACGAACTCCATTTTTTGCCCTCTATCCATCTATAATCATCAAAGAGATAAATTCATCAATGTATGAAAATAATACCCAATTGATTCTAAATACTCATCATATTCACTCAAAACACGGGCACAAGGAGCTACGAATCATGACAGTTTCATGCCTAAACAGCATGCAGTCCTACATGCATCACATCTGATATAAATCCATCCAACTGTATACAATGATCATTCCCCCTACAGCTAGTGCGTGGGAAAAAACCAAACATTTCCCATCTGCGTATATTTGGATGTGCAGTGTATGTTCCAGTAATATTACTAAAGTGTACCTCTATGGGCCCACAAAGGAAGCTAGATATTTACGTTGGATTTAACTCTCCATCCATTCTAAAATATCTAGAACCTTTGTCTGGGGATCAATTAATGGCCCGGTTTACTGACTACACGTTCGATGAAGACCACTTCCCGGTATTAGGGGGAGATCTGAATTCAAAATTGAATGAATGCTGGGAACTTACGTGTAACGTAAGTGATCTTCAGTATCTAGATCCACTCACTAGTCAATATGAACTGGAAGTTCAGAAGATCATTAACCTGCAAAATTTAGCAAATAATCTGCCAGACGCGTTTACTGACCATAGAGGTGTAACTAAATCGCATATACCTACAGTAAATACACCCCAAAGGGTTGAGGTCCCAAGAAAAACTAGTATACATGCCCCATATACCAGAAGAGTAAAGGACCTATAAACGATACAAACACACCTAAAAAGTAAGCTAGCAAAACTAGTCAGTCAAACTTGAAATCTCTAGAAGAGATTCGGTTAGAAAACTTAAAGTCTCCAGAAGAGATTCACCCAGAAGACGAGTGTCCTAGTAATGAAGCACGTGCAAAAAATATTCAACGCACTAGGACTGCAGAACGACCAGACCTAGATACACTGGGAAATGAAGAAGGTCTGGTTGACATAAACGATAAAGTCTCTATGAATTTCATAGATACAGGAGAAACTTTCAATAGAAATATTACTGTCGTCGACGACACATTTACAGTGACAATTACTCTTTTTGTTATAAATAACAATCTAGATCCAGAACCCAAAATAATAGCTGAGTGCCGGAAGCGCTCCGATTATATAAATTGGAAAGAGGCAATTGAAGCAGAGCTCGCATTGCTAAATAAAAGAAAAGTATTTGGCTCTATCGTTAGTACACTTGCGCGCACTATCCCTGTAGGATATAAATGGGTTTTTGTACGAAAATAAAATGAGAACAATACTGTGGAGAGATACAAAACGAGACTAGTAGCTTAAGGGTTTCCACATAGACCCGGTATTGATTTCGATCAAACCTATTCTCCTGTAATGGACGCAATAATATTCCTCTACTTAATATCTTTGGCAGTTAAATTAGATCTCCAGATGAGATTGATGGATGTTGTAACCGCATATTTATACGTATCACTAGATGCCGACATCTATATAAAAATCCCTGATGGATTTAAGATTCCCCAGATGAGGAATGGTGAAAATCGTAGTATGTATAACATAAAACTGCAGAAGTCATTATACAACCTAAAGCAATCAGGTCTAATGTGGTACAACCGACTTAGTGAATTCCTCCAGAAGAATGGAGACACAGGTAATATAGCTTTCCCGTGCGTATTTATAAAGAAATAGCAAAGTGGTTTTTGCATCATATCCGTATATGTTGATGATCTAAACATAATCGGAACATGCAAAGAGATTGAAGAAGCCAATTTAATCTTGAAAGTTGAATTTGAAATGAAAGTCTTGGGTAAAACCAAGTATTGCCTCTGCCTGCAGATCGAGCATCTCCCAGAAGGAATCCTTATACACCAGTCAACCTACGTGAAAAAGGTATTGGAGAGATTTCACATGGATAAATCTCATCCACTCATCACACCAATGCGATCCCTCGAAGTGGATAAGGACCAAATTAGACCAAGAGAAGATATAAAAGATATTATGGGGCCAGAAGTTCCTTATCCTAGTGATGTTGGTGTATTACTCTATCTCACAAATTACACTAGACCGGACATTGCATTTGCAGTTAATTTGCTTGCGAGATATAGCGCTTATCCTACAAGGAGACATTGCAATGGTGTTAAATACGTTCTATGGTATCTCCAAGGGTCTCAAGATCTTGGAATGTTTTACCCTAGGAACCAAGATAACACCTTGGTAGGTTATGCGGATGCTGGCTATTTGTCTGATCCCCACAATGCCGTATTCCAGACTGGTTGCGTTTTTCTCTGTGGTGGTACCGAAATCTCATGGAGATTGGTTAAACAAACTATGGTTACCACATCTTCAAACCACTCAGAGATAATAGCTTTGTTTGAAGCCTCACGAAAATGTGTTTGGTTGAGATCCTTGGTAAAACACATTGGTGACTCGTGTAGTATCGCTAAGAACGATACATCCCCTAACGTTATATTTGAAGACAACGCAACTTGCATCGCACAAATGAGTAATGGATACATTAAGGGAAACCTGACAAAATATATTTCACCAAAGTTTTTCTACCCATACGAACTCCAGAAGAGTGATGTAATTACCATATAAAAGGTATGATCAAGTGACAATCTAGCAGATCTATTCACTAAGTGTCTACCTACATCTACTTTTGAGAAGTATGTTCATGGTATCGGGATGCGTAAGATCAAAGGGTTGTTGGCTTCAGGGGGAGTGGTAACCTCGAAATAATCCAGAAGATTAGTTCCGGAAGATCAATAAATTGCATTCATCCCTAGCTAAATATTTTGTTGCTACCTAGCATGTGGAGTTTTTCTGACGAGACATATATGTTATGTCGTAATGTCCAAGGGGGAGTGTTATAAATCCGGTAGATTTAATATACCAAATCTAGAAGATTTGATGTGGACATTACTAATGGGCTTCATAACCTAAACATGCTTTAGGTTTAGATTAAGGTTTCCTTATTATATATAGATCCTTATACTCAGTATTGTACATACACATAAATATTAATGAAAGCTCCTGGCTTGGTACGCCCCCAGACGTAGTCGTTATTGGCGAACTGGGTAAACAAACCATTGTCTTTATTTACGCTTACTGTAACACCCGGAATCTATTTAAGTATTAGATGATTTATGGTTTAGTTTTACTTTGGATTTAAGTTATTAAGTGAAGTGTTTTGAAATTAAATAAAGTTGTGACTTACTTTTTAGTAGCATGGACCGAAGTTATAGATGTATTTATATAGGGATTTCAGTTTTTTTTAAGAGGTGTATTTGTATTTTCGGTTTTGGTCCATTAAGTGTACGTTTTAAGGAGAAACGTTACAAACAATTAAAAAGAGCAGTTTTTCTTCCTTTTTTCCTTCCTCTTGGCCGTGTGTGTAGATGTGTAGGAGGGAGTTATATGTTTTTTAAAGGCAAGGAGTTATAAGGAGATTTATGGGCCACATAGGTTACAAATGGGTGGTTAAATTCAAGAATTAATGGCTTTATGTTACAATTTCATTAGGGGTCGGTTACTAACTTGTTTGTAGGAATAATTCAAAGGGTATTAAGAGTATTAAGAGGAATTTTGACTTAGATGAGAGGGGCTGGACGTTTTTGCTTAAAAATGGGCATAAAAGTGTAAGTTATGAAGTTATTAGGAGGTTACAAAGGTGGAATTAAAGGCTGAAATTTAAAGGCATGTAAGGGGGTTACAAGAGTGATATTTTACTTACTTTTGGCCGTCCAAAACTCAGCAAAAGAGAGGAAAAATTCATGAGTTTGAGTGTGAGGAAAAAGAGATAAGAGTGTGAAAAGTTCATCCAACAAAGAGAGAAAAATAAGAAAGTATGTTCGAATAATTCAAGTGTGGCCGTGAGATACAAGTTGGCCGTGAGTTTGAAGGAGTTAGAACGTGTATTTGCAAGTTGATTCATCCTAAGTTCGTGGTGATTCCATAGTGCTAAACGAATTGAAGGTTTGGTAAGGCTATTTAGGGTGATTTCTTATTTAATCCTTTAAGTTTGGAAGTAAGATTATCTTCTTCTTTTATAGAATTTTCTAAGTGATAATTATATTGTATGAAGGTTGTTCATGTGTCCGAAATGATGAGGAAGTATTGAGGATTAGCAAAAGAAAGGGGCTTAGTGAAAGTGTGCATATCGTATACTTTTTCATCCGTGTTCGAACATCAAATTTTGTAAGGTTTAAAAGGTGGGGAATTTTATTTACACTTTAGATATGCATGTATACTGTGTGCATGTATCATGTTTATATGAATTCCGAGCCCCGAAGTGGTTCGTGAGAGATGTGTGTACAATAGCCTTTGTGGTCATTGTATGATGAAAAGAAGATACCCGGTTACGTGTCTATTTTGAAGTTTAAATTTTATTCCCCACTGTGTACGAAATTATTTCGTACTCACCCTTTACATTTACAATTTTCAGGATGAAAAACGAAGGAGAAAGCCGAGGGGATGAGTGGTGCAGACTTGGGAAAAAAATGATGAAGAATAGAAGATTTTTTTAAAGTGGTATTTTTTTTTTTAGTCTAAAGGATGATTTTTTTGAAACGTATTAATTTATGGTTTGGTTTGGATTTTGAAACTTGTTAGACTTTGAAAGGACTTTGGATATTTTTGGGACATTTCAATGAGTATTCATGATTTTTGGATATTTCTTTAGTTTATGGTATTACTTGTGCTACATGTTGGTTTTAATTGGTTGAATTCTTTGTGTATACAAATAATATAAAGTGTATTTTTGTGTTGATAGAGGTTCATGCATGGGTATTATATTTTATGTAATTCACACTTTTAGAAGATAAATTGGTATTTTCGCATAAAAAGTAATTAGTGTGTTTTTGGGCTTTTATGAAAACTAGTGTGGATTGTGTGATTTCTAAGAAAATTCTAACTTGTGGGCAAAAATTATTGTTTATAACTTTTGTAGTATTGTTATTAATATATTGGTTAAAAGTGTATTTTGGGTATTTAGTATATTTTTTTGAGTGTTAGAGTGTGTATGCTTGTCAAGTGTATTATGTGCAAAGTTTTATTTTCTAAAATTCATTTTTTTTAAATTTTCTTGCCAAGTATTAGCTACTTTAGTAAATAGTACTAAAATGACCCTTTAAAAAGAGTGTTTTTCTGTCTGGGGTGTTTGTAAGTGTGTTTTAAGATTTCAAACTTTAATTTTTAATAAAAGGCCAAATTAATTTTTATTAGTAGTATGTGGATTTCAGTCTTATGGACGATAACTTTATATTATTGACTCTTGTTTTCAATTAATGTTTTAATGATGGTTGATAATATTTTCACAAGTAGATTATATTTTATGTTGCGTTAATTATTATTATTTTGGATTTGCGCACGTTAAAAATGTTTACGTTTCCGCTAAGAAAAGATTTAGTTTCACTTTCTCAAAAAAAAAAAAAAAGAGTTTAAGTTTTGGAAAAGTTCACACTCGAGCGAATTTTTATAAAATATGGTACTTTAACTAAAAAATAGTACTTTGAGAAGTAGGGTGTGACACTTACAATTTACAACAGATTGGAATTGAATTTGATTTCAATTAGTTTTATTTCCGCATAATTAATTTGATGTCGCACAAGTTGGATCTGAAACAAATATTTATGTGTGTTAATATTGGTTGGTTTCAAATCCCTTAATTAATATATATGATTTGCGGCTAAGTTGATTTGCCTGATTATTTTGATGACATGTGCCGCTGTATCGAAATTGTTATAAATCCAGTAGATTTATTATACCAAATCCAGAAGATTTGATGTGGACATTACTAATGGCCTTATAACTTAAATAGGCTTTAGGCTTAGATTAGGGTTTCTCTATTATAAATAGACCTATGTACTCAATATTGTATACACACGCATACACAAATATATTAGTGAAAACTCCTGGCTTGGTATGCCCCCAGACGTAGTCGTTATCGACGAACTGGGTAAACAAACCTGCATCTCTATTTTATGCTTACGATTTACAACACGTTATCAGCACGAGTCTCTGCCCGAAGTTAATCGCTACAAATCTAAATTAATTTCTCAATAGCATGATAATTTATCATCGTATCAATTCTTTTATATCTATATGTGCTATGATTTTACCGTGCACTTAATTTATTAATTGCATCTGTATTATTGCTTGCAATTATTGTTAATCGGATAAAAAAAATATATATAATAAAAAAAATTACCAACAGCCAGACGCCGCTGCTGCTGCGGCGGGCCACCAGGCCTCGCGTGCACACCGCAGCGACCCACCTGGCTGTCGCGTGCAGCACCGCCGCGAGCCACTAGGCCACCGCGTGCGACGCTGCCTCGAATCATCCATGCCGTCATGCACGAGCCGCAGGCCTCGAAGGTCACCGCGCGCAAGCCGCCGCGAGCCTCGATGGCTACCGTGCACGAGCCACCGCAGATCTCCCAAGCTCCATCGTATGCATGCCCTTTCTTTCTCCCGCTGCTCCGCTACCACGACAATGAGTGGCGCACAAGGCCGCGCACCGCCAGGCGATGGCGATCGTAGGCCAGTTGCCACACGACGGCGCAGCGCAGCCCTCAAGCCACCGCCCTTGAGCTCTGCGCAACCCTTCATCTTCCTTCCCTGATGTGCGTAGCCCTCCCCACCTTTTGGGCCAATCAGGCCCAATGCCAATTGAGCCGATCAGAAATAATTTTTTTTAATTTATTTGGGCCTGCAGCCCTCTTCATGGGCTGGAACCATATTTTTATTTTTGTGCTATTGTTTTAATTACTATTTATTTTGGGCCTCATAATATTTTTCGTAGTATTTTTTTGCCCTCAATTTAATATATCAAATTCCGAAAAATACTTGAAAAATTAAAAAAATAACAATTCTTTGCATAATAATTAAGCTCAAAATTTTTGGAATTAATTTTTAAAATTAGTTCTTAACAAATTATTATTTTATGTGCTTAATTGTTATATGCACATGATTTTATGATTAAATTATCTTGCATGTATTATTACTTTTGCACATAGTTCTCATTTTATAGTCCGCATATATTGTCTGGGTAGGCGACGCCCAGTACTTGTCGGACCGTAAATTATATTTTGGGTAGACGACACCAAATTCTTGCTTCTATGTGCTTGAATGTGATCAAATAAATCCTTATTTCTCCGTTGCCAACAAAAGGTCACAAAACTCACCATGTCACTTTAAATATTGTAGTGAGAATGTCTGATATTACCAAAAGAGAATTCGTTGAGCTTGCTCTTGATGGTAGTAATTACCTGACATGGGCTCTAGATACCGAGATCCATCTAGACTCAACTAAGTTGAGCGGAGCCATTGTCGAAGGTTCAAAATCCACTAACGCCCATAAGGCGAAAGCGTTGATTTTTCTCAGACATCACCTGAATATGGATCTGAAAAATGAATACCTGACTGAAAAGGACCCCGAAGCCTTTTAGAAGTCCCTGCAGGACCGTTTCAAACAACAAAACGATATACTCCTCCCTCAAGCACAATACGACTGGTTGAACCTCCATTTTCAAGACTTTAAGTCTATGACGGAGTACAACTCAGCCTTGCATCGTATTGTATCCCACTTAAAGCTATGTAAGCAAGCTATAATTGAGACCGAGTTGATACAGAAAACTCTGTCAACATTCCACGCTAGCAACCTTGTACTCCAGCAGCAGTATAGGGCCAAGAATTACACTGTACACTTCGAGCTAATTTCTACACTTCTAGTGGTAGAAAAGCACAACCAACTCTTTATGAAAAATCATAACTCGAGACCGATTGACTCACAAGTAAGGCCCGAAGTACATGCTATAGCTCAAGGAAGTACAAGTGGTCGCAAGCGTGGAAGGGGGAGAGGAAGTAAACGAACTCGTGGCAAAGACCGAGGTCATAGTAAATCTGGTGGTCCAGGAACCTCGAATGATAATCAAGCTCAGAATTGTGGAAAGGGTGTACCCAACACGAATTCCGCTCCACAAAAATCTGGCTCTCAAGACAAGGTTGAGCAGTCCTGCTACAGATGTGGATGTAAAGGTCATTGGTCTCGCACGTGTCGCACTCCCAAGCATTTGGTTGAGGCTTATCAAAAGCAGCAGAAGGATGACAAGGGGAAGACCCCTAAAGTTGAATCTCACCATGCAAGTCTGCCTGAAGCAGAATTTGACCATGACAACGACGATCTCTTGGGCATGGAGCTCAAAGACTACGGAGACAATGAGTGATTGGAATATCATTTTAGTACTTTATTTTTTGTTAAGACCTTTTATTTGGATCCTATCTTTTGGATATTTTATTTTCATGATTGATATGACATTAATGATTTAGTTTTGATATGTTTACCTTAATATATGTTATCCGTTAAATTTATTTGGATATTGTTATTCTTACACATGGCTTGTAAACATATCGGTTATTAGGTTTGAGCTTTTTCCTCTGGCATGATGGATTCAAATTGTGATTTATGTTTGGTAGATAGCGCCACCACACACACAATCTTAAGAGGTAGGAATTATTTTCATAACTTGGTAGAAAGAAAGGGAAGTGTAACTACGATAGCCAATGATAACATTATGATAGTGGGCTCTGGAAGAGCCTCCATCATCCTCCCTATAGGTACCGAACTCATAATTGACAATGTTTTATTATCTCCACAATCGAAGCATACCCTTCTCAGTTTTAAAGACATAAGAATTAATAACTATCACATTGAAACTGAAACTGAGAATAATAATGAATACCTTTTGATGACTATTACTCGAGGTAGCCGTAAACAAGTCATTGAAAAACTTCCCTCATTCTCTTCCGGGTTGTACTATTCCTACATCCGGCCGTCCAATCTTCATCTAGCCATGAGTATGAAATTTCACTACCCGAACTCTTTTAAATTATGGCATCAACGGTTAGGTCATCCAGGACAAACAATGATACGTAGGATTCTATCTAATTCCATTGGTCATAATAGTACAAATAATAGAATCTCTTCTGTCGATGAATTTATCTGTGATGCATGCTCTAAAGGTAAATTAATAGTGCACCCGTCAAGCACCAAGGTGGGACTTGAGTCTCCGGTTTTCCTTGAACGGATTCAGGGAGACATTTGTGGACCGATTTATTCAGCATTAGGACCATTTCGGTATTTCATGGTCCTAATTGATGCCTCCACTAGGTGGACATATGCCTATTTGCTGTCTACCTGCAATCAAGCTTTTGCGAAGCTCATTGCGAAAATTATTGAGCTTAGAGCTCAGTTCCCAGATTATCCAATAAAATCGATTCGTATGGATAATGCTGCTGAATTTACCTCAAAAGCCTTTACAGATTACTGTATGGCTCTGGGAATTAAAGTGGAGCATTCGGTCCCTTACGTCCATACCCAAAATGGTCTTGCTGAAGCACTAATAAAACTTATCAAACTTATCGCGACCATTACTTATGAACTCTATATTACCCACTTCATGCTGGGGGCATGCAGTCCTACATGCATCACATCTGATACAAATCCATCCAACTGCATATAATGATCATTCCCCCTAATGCTAGTGCGTAGGAAAGAACCAAACATTTACCGTCTGCATATATTTGGATGTGGGGTGTGTGTTCCGATAACATTACCGAAACGTACCTCTATGGGCCCACAAAGGAAGCTAGGTATTTTACGTTCGATTTGACTCTCCATCCATCTTGAAATACCTAGAACCTTTATCCAGGGATCAATTAACGGCCCGGTTCGCTGACTGCACGTTCGATGAAGATCACTTCCCGGCATTAGGGAGAGATCCGAATTCAAAATTGAATGAATGCCGGGAACTTACGTGGAACATAAGTGATCTTCAGTATCTAGATCCACACACTAGTCAATCTGAACTGGAAGTTCAGAATATCATTAACTTGCAAAATTTTGCAAACAATCTGCCAGACGTGTTCACTAACCATAGAGGTGTAACTAAATCGCATATACTTGCAGTAAATGCACCCCAAAGGATTGAGGTCCCAAGTAAATAAAGTATACATGCCCCCACACCCCAGAAGCGTAAAGGACCTATAAACGATATAAATACACCTAAAAAGAAAGCTAGTAAAACTGGTCAGTCAAACGTGAAACCTTCAGAAGAGATTCGTCTAGAAAACTTAAAGTCTCCAAAAGAGATTAATCCAGAAGACGAGCGTCCTAGTAATGAAGCACGTGCATAAAATATTCAACGCACTTGGATTGCGGAACGACCAGACCTAGATACATTGGGAAATGAAGAAGGTCTGGTTGACATAAACGTTGAAGTCTCTATGAATTTCATAGATACGAGAGAAACTTATAATAGAAATATTACTGTCGTTGACAACACATTTGCAGCGACAATTGCTCTTTCCTTTATACATAACAATCTAGATCCAGAACCCAAAATAATAGCTGAGTGCTGGAAGCGCTCCGCTTGGGTAAAATGCAAAGAGGCAATTGAAGCAGAGCTCGCATCGCTAAATAATAGATAAGTATTTGGCTCTATAGATCGTACACCAGCGCGCGCTATCCCTGTAGGATATAAATGAGTTTTTGTACGAAAACAAAATGAGAACAATACTGTAGAGAGATACAAAGTGAGACTGGTAGCTCAAGGGTTTTTGCAGAGACCCGATATTGATTTCGATCAAACCTATTCTCCCGTAATGGTCGCAATAACGTTCCGCTACTTAATATCTTTGGCAGTTAAACTAAATCTCAAGATGAGATTGATGGAAGTTGTAACCGCATATTTATGGATCACTAGAGGCAGACATCTATATGAAAATCCCGGATGGATTTAAGATTCCCCATATGAGGAATGGTGAAAATCGCAGTATGTATATCATAAAACTGCAGAAGTCGTTGTACGGCCTAGAGCAATCAGGTTTAATGTGATACAACCGACTTAGTGAATTCATCCAGAAGAAGGGATACACATGTGATATAACTTTCCCATGGGTATTCATGAAGAAATAGCAAAGTGGTTTTTGCATCATATCCTATATGTTGATGATCTAAACATAATCAGAACATGCAAGGAGATTGAAGAAGCCAGTTCAATCTTGAAAGCTGAATTTGAAATGAAAGTCTTGGGTAAAACCAAGTATTGCCTCGGCCTGCAGATCGAGCATCTCCTAGAAGGAATTCTTACACATCAGTCAACCTACGTGAAAAGGGTATTGGAGAGATTTCACATGGATAAATCTCATCCACTTAGCACACCTATGGTTGTCCGATCCCTCGAAGTGGATAATGACCCATTTAGACCAAGAGAAGATACATAAGAAATTCTGGGGCCAAAAGTTTCTTATTTTAGCGTTGTTGGTGCATTACTCTTTCTCGCAGATTGCACTAGATCGGATATTGCATTTGTAGTTAATTTGCTTGCGAGATATAGCGCTTCTCCTACAAGGAGACATTGAAATGGTGTTAAGCACGTTCTATGGTATTTCCAAGGGTCTCAAGATCTTGGATTGTTTTACCCTAGGAACCAGGATAAAACATTGGTAGGTTACGCGGATGCTGGCTACTTATCTGATCCCCACAATGTCGTGTTCCAGACTGGTTATATTTTTCTCTGTGGTGGTACTGCAATCTCATGGAGATCGGTTAAACAAACTATGGTACCACATCTTCAAATCACTCAGAGATAATAGCTTTGTTTGAAGCCTCACGAGAACGTGTTTGGTTGAGATCTTTAGTAAAACGCATTGGTGACTCGTGTAGTATCGCTAAAAATGATACGTCCCCTACCGTTATATTTGAAGACAACGCAACTTGCATCGCACAAATGAGTAATGGGTACGTCACGGAAAACCTGACGAAATATATTTCACCGAAGTTTTTCTACTCATACGAACTCCAGAAGAGTGACGTAATTACCATACAAAGGGTATAATCTAGCAGATCTGTTCACTAAGTCCATACCTACATCTACTTTTGAGAAGTATGTTCATCGTATCGGGATGCGAAAGCTCAAAGGGTTGTTGTCTTCACGGGGAGTGGTAACCTCGAAGTAAATCCAAAAGATTAGATCCGGAAGATCAATAAATTGCATTCTTCCCTAATTAAATATTTTGTTGCTACCTAGCATGTGAAGTTTTTCTGACAAGACATATACGTTATGTCGTAATGTCCAAGGGGGAGTGTTATAAATCCAATAGATTTATTATACCAAATCCAGAAGATTTGATGTGGACATTACTAATGGGCTTATAACCTAAATAGACTTTAGGCTTAGATTAGGGTTTCTCTATTATAAATAGACCTATGTACTCAGTATTGTATACACACGCATACACAGATATATTAGTGAAAACTCCTAGCTTAGTACGCCCCCAGACGTAGTCGTTATCGACAAACTTGGTAAATAAACCTGCGTCTCTATTTTACGCTTACAATTTACAACAGAAATCATGCAAAATAAAGAAATTATGTCAAGTTTATTTATTGGATTTACTATGGCATTAAGTATTTAATTAGTATTATGATATATTAGTTGAATAAAATTGTGGATTACTTAATTGGTTGTTTTTCACTGCCACCCATACTAATGAATACAGACTTGTTCAAACGTAACTGAATTATAGTGTCTATCATGTTGTTGATTACTTGTTTGCTTATGTGAAATATAGTTCTTATTTAAATAGGCGACAAGATTTATATTTTTATAATGTAATGCCTTAATTTCGCTATGATGCATCGGCTCCTTGATTCCACCTGTTCATTTTAATTGTTTCTCATAATGATAATGATGGAATCAAATTTTCTTGTTAAGCTTCATGATGAGTTTGGAAGCATTCAAGCAAATTGATGATTTAACTCAATTCATATTTTGCAATTTCATAACCATGCGTACATGATAGAATATTTATTATTAAGGATGGATTGAATATTATGAAAGTTAAAAGGTAATTGAAATTTATGTTGATGTTCAATTAATAAGTTAGATAATTCTTATGAATTTTTGTAGTGTGATTATGTTAAGCCGAATATTAAGCAGTCAAATTTTATTATTTGTTTGGACGGTTGTCCACTAGTTTTGATTAAAAATTTGGCAAATGTTTATGATGAAATTAATTTTGTAAATCCTGCTTAAACTTTACGACTATATAATAAAATTTTACATCTCATTTTATGTGTTTTATATAATGGAATATTTTATATTAATCTTATTAAATAATGATGATCATTATTATGCGATTTTAATTTATTTAATGTTGGTTTGTTAATCACCAAAGTGGTCTGATCAGAAAGCCTAATAAATTTAAAACCGTATAATTAATTTTAATTATCCATAATAAGGTGATGTTTGATTTAAATAATTTGTGGGTAATTAAATTTCATAATTATAAGGCACTAAAAATCACCCAAAGGTTATTCACTTGTCCTTATATGTTAGGATAAATGTTGTATAGTTTTGATGAGTTTAAACAAACCAGAAGATGTAATAGGACCATCTGGACCTGTTAGCCAGATGAGGAACTAGATTAGGACTTAGTCTAGGGGGAACTGCCAGACCAGAAGACTTCACCAGAAGAGTCACCAGAAGACCTTCCAGAGGACTTCACCAGAGGACTCCACCAGAAGACTTCATCAGAGGAGACTGACCAGAGGCAGAGGACCTTCCCCAGACCAGACGAGTTCGGACCAGACGAATCTGGTGAAACAAAAATGCTCAGAATCATCTCCTGATTCTCCTGAGTAATCTGTTTCTTAACCAACTCTGGACCAGAAGACATTGAGGTTGTCTGGTACCTGGTCCTGCCTTCTCTGGAGAGAATCAGAGTTAGGCATTGGAAGCATTTGACCGTTGGTGATTCAAATCAAGTCAACAAGATCGGATTGGAAAGTTTTGAAGTCAATCAATCCAAGGATCCCACCAACCCAATCAATCAATTAGGGAATTAATTGATTGGAAGCTTCCTTAAATAGAGATCTGATTAGATTAGCTCTCCAACGGCTAAACCCTAATCACCTATATAAATACAAGAGTGCAGACTCAAAGAAAGGCTCTAGAATCTTACGCGCACGAAGTCATATTCCAAGCCTTTGTCTTATTATGCACATAGCACTCTTATTGTTCATACTTTTATATTTACTCATAAAGGAGTAGTTGAATCTCAACCTGTTCATCTCTAAGAAAAGGTTGAAGGTTGTAGACTTTAGATCAACGTTAGATCTAAAGGGTTTGTAAGAAGGAACTGGTACTTCGCAATTCCAGTACGCAAGTTTGTTTCTTGGTTGGTTAGCGAGGCCCCTTTGATAAAAAGAGAGAGTGGACGTAGGATATTATAATCCGAACCACTATAAGTCTGGGCTATTTATTGTTTTCTTTATTTACTGTCTTGCTTTATTTATTGTGCTCTTATAAAGGACTTTGCTAAAGACATAACCTTTAAAGCTTCCGCAATATATCTACTTAGTGGGACCAACAAGTGGTATCAGAGCAGTGTGTCTAAGACCACTGCTTTGTAAAGCTTTTTGGTGGTCATCGGGCAGATCCATTGCTCTTTATTGTGCTTGGTAAATTTCTTGTTAAACTTTTTAAATTAGTAAAAATGTCTTCAAAATCTTCATATAAGAGCCGCAAGTTACCAGAATTCTCCTTTGAGGATTACAGCCACTGGAGCTTCATGATGAGTAATCATCTTGGAGCTATCCACCACCGCAGGTTAGATGTGGTAGAAAGTGGCATGTTAGGATAAATATTGTATAGTTTTGATGAGTTAAAACAAACCAGAAGATGTAATAGGACCATCTGGACCTGTTAGCCAGATGATGATCTAGATTAGGACTTAGTCTAGGGGGAACTGCCAGACCAGAAGACTTCACCAGAAGAGTCACCAGAAGACTTCACCAGAGGACTTCACCAGAGGACTCCACCAGAAGACTTCACCAGATGAGATCTGACCAGAGGCAGAGGACCTTCCCCAGACCAGACGAGTCCGGACCAGACGAGTCTGGTAGAACAAAAGATGCTCAGTTTAATCCCATGTTTCTACTGAGTATTCTGGTTGTTAACCAGATCTGGACCAGAAGACACCAAGGTTGCCTGGTGTCTGGTCTTGCCTTCTCTGGAGAGAATCAGAGTTTGGCAAAGGAAGCATTTGACTGTTGGTGATTCAAATCAAGTCAACAAGATCAGGATTGGAAAGTTATTGAAGTCAATCAATCCAAGGATCCCACCAACCCAATCAATTAATTAGGGAATTGATTGAAGCTTCCCTAAATAGAGGATCTGATTGGATTAGCTCTCCAACGGCTATTCCCTAATCCCCCCTATAAATACAAGAGTGCAATCACAAGAAAAAGCTCTAGAGAGACCCTACGCGCATAAGTCACAATCCAAGCCTTTGATAATCACTCTTAGCACTCTTATTGTTCATATTATATATCTACTCTTAAGGAGTTGTTGGACCTCAACCTGTTCATCTACAAGATAAGGTTGAAGGCTGTTGATCTTTAGATTGAAGTTAGATCTAAAGAGTTTGTAAGAAGGAACTGGTACTTCACAATTCCAGTAAGTAAGTTGGCTGTTGGTTGGATAGTGAGACCCCTTTGATCAAGGGAGAGTGGACGTAGGATATTCAGATCCGAACCACTATATATCCGGTCTTATTTACTATTTTCTGCATTTAAATTCCTGTTTATTATAGTCTGCTCTTGTAAAAAGAAGTTGTCTAAGACATTTAATTTAAAGTTTCCGCAATTTATCAATCTAGTGGGACCAACAAGTGGTATCAGAGCAGTGTGTCCAACGAACACTACTTTGAAAAGCTTTTGGTGGTCACCGGGCAGATCCATTGCTCTTTATTGCTTTTGTTCAAATTCTTGTTAAATCCTTATTTTTTGTCAAAATGTCTGCAAAATCTTCTTACAAGAGCCGTAAGCTTCCAGAATTCTCTTTCGAGGATTACTGCCACTGGAGTTTCATGATGAGCAATCATCTTGGAGTTATTCACCACCGCATGTTAGATGTGGTAGAAAGTGGCCCAATTAAATTTTACTGGACTCCTATTGATAGTGGCAGGTCAGAGTCCAGGGAAGAAACTAGTGAAACGGCCCAGAAAGCTGCAGAGGACAGAGTCCCCAGGCAAAGAATCCTAAAAAAGAAAGATGAGCTTGACAACGATGAAAGAAAGCTCTACAACTTGGACCAGGTGGCAAGAACTGAGATCATAAACACACTTACTAAAGAAGTGATTGAAAAGGTCAGAACGTGTGCCACTGCCAAGGAGATGTGGGACAAACTTGCACTTCTCTGTGAGGGAACAGAGAAGATTAAAGACAACAAGCTCCAAGTTGTTCAACACTCGTTTGACACTTTCAAGATGAAACCAGACGAGACCATTGACCAGCTGGATATGCGTCTCACAAACCTCCTGAACAAGGCTAGTGCCTTAGGTAAGACCTATTTTGAAAAGAAAATTAATAGTAAAATCTTGCGTTCACTAACTAGCAGGTGGAGAATTAAAGTCACTGTGATCAAGGACAACAAGGATCTCAACACTCTGGATCATCATCTTCTGTTGTCTGATCTCAAAGCTTATGAATATGATCTTCAAGAGGAGGATCAAACAGAAGAGGTTTTCTCTTCTGGTCAGAAATGAGTTGCATTCTCCTCAACTATCAAGACTGATGACAAGCCAAAGGAGTCTACTGCAGATGACTTGAGCCTCAAGGAGCAGGTAGCACTTCTAACCCGTAAATTGGATAAAATGAGTTCAAAATATAGCAGGTACAAAAGGCATTGGAAGGAGTCTACCAGAGACAGGAAGAGTTCCTTCAAGCCTGCAGAAAAGGAGAAGACATCCGGAGACTCAAGGGAGACCAGATTCAGAACTCCAGAAAGGAGGAGAGAAGACAACCCTGGCAGCTCTGGGAGATCAGATTATCAGAGGAGGGATGGTAGATCTGGCAGACATGACTACAAGAGGAGAGAGAGTAGTCCAGCCAGATCAGACTATAACCAGAGGAGGAGAGAGCCAAGTCCTAGTCCCAGAAGAGACAATGCCTGCTACACATGCAACAAGACTGGTCACTACAGTTATGATTGTCCTCAACTTACTCCTAGGGAAAGAGAAGAGAAAAGGATCAAGAGAGATAGGAGATATGCAGACAAGAGAGCATTGCTGGCAGAAGCAGAGGAGGAGGATACTAGTTCCAGTTCTTCTTCTTCTGATTTCGGGTCTGATGATGATGTATGTCTAATGGCAGACATCAATGAGGTACAAGAAACTACCTTAGTTTTATCAAATTCCAAATATACTGAATCCTCTAATTCATCTGGTAACTCCAGAGAGTCTGATATGCAGCAAATGCTATCAGATCTCCAAAATTGTGTTCAATTATGTCAAAAACTTGAGAAAGAGAATGGTAGGCTTAGAACTGAAATTCAATCCTTATCTCATGAACAAAAATCCACCAGAGAACTCATGAAAGATCATTCCAAAGAAGTCTCTGAACTTCAGGACAAGATCAAAGAAAGAGATACTCTGGTAGATCAAATCATGAAGGAACATAATTCTCAGGAGGATGAGCTCAATGAGCTTAGAGCCAAATACCAGACTCTTATCAAGGGAAAACAAGTTGAGCAAACTATTGAGTTACCTGTGCCCAGAGAAGATTCCTTGAAACCAGATGTTCTATCTATTATTTCAGGATCTTCTCAACGCATAAATGATAAGAGTGGTTTAGGATATTCTGGAATTATTAAAAGATCTCATAAATATTGCTTTACTAAAGACAAGTCTATAAGATCTGGTGAACTTGTGGAACTCCGGAATGAAGAGGATCCTTCTGATCACATGGTGGTTCACAGACCTGGTTGGAAATGGGACCCCCCTGCTGATAATTCAAAACATAATCCAGAAGAGGTGAATGTTCTGGAAGAAAAAATTCTAGAGCATACAAGTCAGAAAAGAGAACCTATGAAGATTGATGGTTCTGTTCAGATGCCTAATCTGATTAGAGAACCTCAGAGGAATCCTAAAAGAGTGGAACCTAAGCAGATTAGGGGACCTAAAAAAGGAGACTCTAAGAGGAAATCTAATCAGAATAGGAGATACCAGAGGAGGTATACTGAACCAGAGAACCTCAATCAGAATCAGGGATCTCAAAGGTGGAATGCTCCAAGAAGATTCCAGAACAGGAAACCTCAGAAGGAATCCTATCATCAGAATAGATCCAATCTTCAGAACCAGAGGAGGTCTTCCAGATCCATCTATAGAAAACTAACTGATCTGGGTAGTTATGACACCAGAGATGGTTCTTCTAGGATGTATCCTTACAACCAGACCTTTAAGACCATGTCTTTGAGGCAGGCCATTCCAAAGGCCAGATTTGAGAAAAGGTACACCAGACCTGTTTATAGGAAATGTGTCCTTATAAGACCAGTAGCTCAATATGTCATTGTAAGAGGACATGTTCTGGTAGATAGATTTGGAAGGAAGAAAAGATCTCCTCATCTAACAAGGGATGATCTTTATCTATGGATTCCTACAAAAACTGCAACTAACCAATCAGGACCCAGCACTAGCAGGGGACCTAATTGATTTCTCTGCAGGTAGATAAGAGCCCATTGGAGAAAGGATTTTCAAGCAACCATGTCTGGTACATTGATAGTGGATGTTCCAAGCACATGACCTTCTAGAAAGATAATCTCCAAGATTTCAAGCCATTGAATGGGCCAAGAGTGATGTTTGGTGACAACAACTATGGAGTCACCAGAGGAGTTGGAAAGTTGACTTTTAATGGAGTATCTGTAGATGAAGTCTACTATGTTGAAGGACTCAAGCATAATCTGCTTTCTGTATCCCAATTTTGTGACAAGGGATACTCAATGAAGTTCTCTAGTGATTCATGCACTGTCTTTTCTTCTGATTATAATGATATCTTATTAATAGGCTTGAGGAAGGGTAACATTTATCTTGCAGATTTTAGCAGTTGCCCAAGAAATGCTTGCCTGGTTGCAAAGGGATCTGCAGAGAACAACTGGATTTGGCACAAGAGATTGTGTCATCTTAACTTCAAAACACTGAACAAGATTGCCAGAAAAGGTCTTATTCGAGGTCTTCCTAATGAAGTGTTTAAGAAGGATCAGGTTTGTGGTTCATGCCAGAAGGGTAAACAACCTAAGACATCCTTTAAGGATGTCCAGAGCACAACCACAACCAGAGTACTTCAACTACTTCACATGGACCTGTTTGGACCTGTTTCTCCTCTTAGTTTCAGTGGAAGGAAGTACACCTTGGTGATAGTAGATAACTTTTCAAGATACACTTGGGTAGTGTTCTTGTTTAAGAAAAATTAAACTATCACTAAGCTGCCAGAATTCTTCAAGCAGATACAGAATGAGAAGAACCAGAGCATAGTCAGAATCAGAAGTGATAAAGGGACAGAGTTTTTGAATTCACACATTGCAGATTACTGCAAGGACCATGGGATTTTTCATGAGACATCTGCTGCCAGAACACCCCAACAAAATGGAGTAGCAGAAAGGAGGAATAGAACCCTTAAAGAGGCTGCAAGAACTCTTCTGGCAGAGTACAACACTCCACAAAGGTTTTGGGCAGAGGCCATTAATACAGCTTGCTACACTCAGAACAAATGCCTAATTGCCCAGAGACATAATAAGACTCCATATGAGGTATGAAAAGGTAAAACCCCATCTGTTTCCTACTTTCATGTATTTGGATGTAAGTGTTTCATCCATGACAATGGGAAATCTAAATTAAAAACTTTTGATGCTAAAGTGGCAGATGGAATATTCTTAGAATATTCCAGCACCAGTAAAGTTTTTAGAGTTTTTAATAAGAATTCACTTTGTGTGGAAGAAACACCTCATGTTGTTTTTGATGAATCTGTTTTTTAGTGCAAGGTGGACTCTAAGTCTTCTGAAGAGACCCAGAATCAGACTATTCCCAGAGTAATCAAAGTCAATCCACATATTCTTGATTCAGATTCAGACTCAGATTCAGATGGTGACCCATCTCCTGGTTCTCTGAAGCAGAAGTCTTCACAAGGAGCAGAACTAGAAGAGGTTGGAACTCCTGTAGGGGGAAGCTCTTCTGCAGGTGGTGATATTCACCAAGGTACTGCAGAAGATGATCAACCAGGCAAAACCACGGGAAGGAGGACCCTGGTTGATCACCCCAATGACCTGATACTTGGAGATCCAACTAAGGGTGTCCAGACTAGGAGAACTCTTACCTTAGCTGCCTTATTCAGCTGCTATGTGTCCTTGATTGAGCCCAAGAATATCAAGGAAGCACTGAAAGATTCAAATTGGATTGTTGCAATGCAAGAAGAGTTGAATCAATTCACCAGACAGGATGTTTGGGAGCTGGTAGACAGACCAAGACATCAAAAGGTAATAGGCACTAAGTGGGTTTTCAAGAATAAGAAAGATGAGAATGATGTCATTACTAGGAACAAGGCAAGGCTAGTGGCTCAGGGCTATTCTCTGTCTGAAGGAATAGACTATGATGAGACATTTGCTCCTGTTGCCAGACTAGAAGCCATCAGATTGTTCTTAGCATATGCTGCTCACATAAAGTTCAAAGTATACCAGATGGATGTGAAATCTGTCTTTCTTAATGGGATTCTCATTGAGGAAGTGTATGTGGAACAACCTCCTGGTTTTGAACAAGGTGACAAGGTGTTTAAGCTTAATAAAACTCTTTATGGGCTGAAGCAGGCACCCAGTGCATGGTATGACACTCTATCTCAATTTCTTCTGGACAATGGTTTTTCTAAGGGTAAGATTGATAGGACCTTGTTTAGGAAAGAAGAAGGAAAGGACATCCTTCTGGTCCAAATATATGTTGATGACATTATATTTGGATCCCCTAACAAGAAGTTGTGTGAGAAGTTTGGTGAACTCATGCAGAGTCAGTTTGAGATGTCTATGATGGGTGAAATGAATTACTTTTTAGGTTTGCAGGTAAAGCAATCAGAGAAGGGAATTTTTATAAATCAGGCAAAGTACATCAGAAACATGTTAGAGAAATTTGGAGTAGGATCTAGCAAAGCAGCCAAGATTCCTATGATGACAAATTTCAACATGGATCCAGATGAGTCTGGAGAGAGTGTGGACCAGACTCAGTACAGAGCACTTATTGGGTCTCTTCTGTACCTGACTGCAAGCAGACCAGATATTACTTTTGATGTAGGAGTGTGTGCTAGATTTCAAGCAAATCCTAAGAAAAGTCATTTGGAAGCAGCTAGAAAGATATTGAAATATCTTAAGGGAACAGTGAACTTAGGATTATGGTATCCTGCAGATGACAACTTAGAATTGAGTGGTTATTCAGATTCAGACTATGGTGGATGCAGAATAGATAGAAAGTCTACAAGTGGAACATGCCAATTTTTTGGGAATAAATTGGTATCCTGGTTTTCTAAGAAGCAGACTTCAGTTGCTACATCAACAACAGAAGCAGAGTATATGGCTGCAGGTAGCTGTTGCTCACAACTACTCTGGATTAGTCAACAGCTTAGGGACTACCAGATTAGAGCCAAGGATATTCCTATATTCTGTGATAGTAATAGTGCAATTGCCATCACCCAAAATCCAGTTCTTCATACCAGGTGTAAACATGTTGATATAAGGCATCATTTTATCAGAGATCATGTTGAGAAGGGAGATATAAGGATGGAAAAGATTGCAACAGAGAAGCAGAGAGCAGATATTCTGACTAAGCCTTTGGCTGAGACCAGATTCAGAGAGTTAGCCTTTGAGTTAGGATTGTTGGATCCAGAGACAAATTTGTTTTAGGGGGAACATCAGAGAAGTATCCTTTATTTATACCTTATTTCATAATCCTTGTTCTTTAAAACTAACATGCCTGCAGATTAGAAAAATCAGAGAAGTTACATCTCCAGATGAGGTATGCACCAGGTGACCCTTGTCCCAGATGAGGTGCTGAGTCAGATTCCAGAAAAGGCCAAAGTCTTCTCTGACCAGAACCAGATGGGTTCCATCAGAGGAGATGTAACACCAGACTAGCTGTGGTATCATCTGGTTACAATATCAGGTGACAGGTATGCTTTTACTTCTCTGGCCTCTGATCATTGGGATACACTTTTCAAATACGAAGTACACTCAAAATGTTTCAACTTCGGAGTGTATTTAAGACTAGGGTATAGGGCCTAGGCAATCATTTCGCTTTTTCTCTTGACTGCCACAAAAACCCCTTTATGCCCAGTCCCAATGACCACGCCTACGCACCAGATTAAATCTGTATCTCGCCTTTCATCGTGGCCATCAGATTTAATCGATGTGCAATATGTCAATCAATTCAAAAATTGATTTTGTTCCCTAAAATAAATTTTGAAATTACACGCGTTCAAACTGTAATTATTAATCAAGCCACGCGTCTTGTCCTATTTAAATTAAAATTCTATTCAATCTGTCCTTTCACGTTTCATATCTTTTCGAGCCCTAACTTTCTCTCTGCAAGTCTTTCGTTCTCTCTCTCCCTCTCTCTCTCTTTCTCTCTCTCTCTCTCTCACAGCAATGGCGCCCAAGTGCAATTTCGATCCAGACCATGTTTGCAAGAAGCTCAAAACTGAAATGGTGGTGGACTTCTATTCCACCAAGAATCCAGCCGCACTGGAGATTTTGGAGCTACTCCGACGTTCTGGGCTGGAGGAGTTGATTTCAAAGGTTCCCAAGGATCTGCGCACCTTGGATGGATATGCTGCTCAGTTCCTTATCCGGATGAAGATCCATGAAGACCATATCTCTTCCAAGATTGATTAGGAGGATGTCGTTTTCTCGAAGGTAGATTTCTGTAGCCTTTTTGGTAACCTTTCTGCGGAAGGTGTGGATCCATTGAAATACAAAGAAGGAGAGGCGTTGGATTCCTTCAAGATGTTTTCCAGAAATTCATGCCAGAATATTACTAAGGGCTTCTTGGACAAGCATCATAGGCAGAAGTATAAGGTTTTATTTGACATTGTGGTGAAGATTCTCATGTGCGAGAGCCATAGCACAGATGCCATCTTCACTGGCAGGCTCTGTGTTATGAGGGCCATTCTGGATGGTGCCCAATGTAACTAGGCTGAGTTTTTCTGGGGAGTGCTGAGAAAGAACAAGGTGAAGGTCCAGAAGGAAGAATGCCCCCAGTTGCCAGGAGAGCAACAGTTTGTGTTCAATGCTAATGTATCATTGGGTACAAAGCTTACCTTAATTTTGGACTCAATCCTTCCAGAGAAGAAGTGGAGACATTCCTGGTGTAAGGGCTTCCATAAGTCCAAAATTATGTTCTCTAAGGATGGTCCCCTTCATGGTCATCCTGATTCTGATGGTGAGCAAGCCATCCCTGCCCCTCCTATTCAAGCCATTCCCTCACCTGCTAAGGGGCAGAAGCAGCAGAAGAAGCAGCAGAGTACGAAGCAAGCTGCTGGAGCAACTGGTTCCTCAACAGTTGTCTTCTCTGGTTCCTCGGAGGAGGACCAGATTCCCCTTCTAAATATCTTGAAGAAGAAGGGTGAAGTTGCTGAGGCTACTAAGAAGGCTGGAGCAGCCAAGAGGAAGAGGCCAGAGGAGGCCAAGAGAGGCTCTACTAATAAGCACAGAACTAGCAGAAAGGCCAAGAAAACTCTTCTGGTGGATGAGCCATCAGAGGAAGAAGAGGAAGAAGAGGTTGAGCCTCTTAAGAAGAAATCCAAGGCCAAGAGAGTCATTCTTCAAGAGTCAGACTCTGGCTCTGATCTTGGAGAGGCCTTGGAGAAGGCAATTGATGAGGCTTCTCAAATGATGGAGGATGCTTCTGCTCCAGAGCCTGTTGTGCCTGCTGATGTTGACTCAGCAGAGGTAAACCCTTCCAACCCATCCTCTATTCCCCCCTCTGCTCATGTTAACCTAGTTACCCCCACTACTTCCCCACCAGACACCCAAACACAACCCATATCTTCTGCTCCTAGTGCCCCTATATCATCACCAGAGCAGACCTTACCAGACACATCAATATACACTACTTCAGCCATCCCTCAAACACCTTCTTCCCCACCTTCCCAAATACCTCTAAATACAAATCTCTCTCCCCCAGCTTCTGTACCAGAGGTGCCATCAACCTCTTCTGGTGCAGATATTCCCCTTCCAAACACCTCCACTTCACAAATTCCAATCCCACCCTCTGTACCAGAGATCCCAACTTCTTCTGGTGCAGAGCAACCCATTCCTTCCACCTCCACCTCTCAAAATCCTACCCCTCCCCAATCCCATACAGACCAGGACCCAACCATTTCTATGGCTCTGGGATTCCCTGCCCCTCCCCCTTCTCCCACCTGTTTAACAAGCGATGATAGTGAAGATGAGGAAGCTTCACTTGAGCCTGCTAACTTAGCACCTTCCTCCTCTGCCTCTGGGCCCAAACCCTTCACTTTCTCATCTGCAGAAATGGGTCCCATTAGGCAGAGTATGAGTGTGAGTGCTCAGCTCTGGCTAAGAGAGCATTTCCCAGTTCTTTTGGAGCACTTACCACTTCTGCAAAGTTGACTGATGCCAAGGTCTGGAGCAAGGCCAGACTTGAAGATGTGGAGGACCTTATGATATTGCTTGAGGAAATGAGTCCCTCCAACTTCACTGCTTGGGAGATTGAGCTGAAGCAGAAGATGAATATTCAGAACCCAGCTGAGCTGGAGACCCCTGGTGCAGCCAAAATCTTGATTCACACCCTGCTCATCCAGAGAGGGGTAATGCTCACTCCTGAGGGTCCCTCTTACAACTTTGGGCCACATTTTATCTTTCCTCCAGAGCTCTACTCTGACGAGGAAGACTTTGATATGTCTCATGCCGTGCTCCAGAAGATGAAAACTTTCTTCAACGAGCAGATTATGCAGATTGGGCGGTTCTCTAAAGAAATTCAACACATGGCCCCTGCTATGATAGAGCATCAGATCCGGCAGGAGAGGAGGATTTTCCTTAAGCAGATCAAGTCTACTCTGGCTGAAGTCAAGGCCTCTTTTAAGGCAAATGGCCTCTTTGTCAAGCTGGATGTTATGCACAGCCAGAAGCAGCTCCAGGAGCACGTGCTGGAGCAGATGAGGCCAGTCTCTGTGCTAAAGGTTGAGATGGCCAGCCAGATGATC
Source organism: Ballota nigra (assembly GCA_947034835.1). Lineage (NCBI taxonomy): Eukaryota > Viridiplantae > Streptophyta > Magnoliopsida > Lamiales > Lamiaceae > Ballota > Ballota nigra. The sequence goes on along the minus strand of OX344727.1, from coordinate 39,110,850 downwards.
CAGACTGCTAAGATGAAGGACTCCCTCCAGGAGATGTTAGAGAAGCAGGAAAGGCTTGTTGCTGAATCAAAGGCTTACCTGGAGGAGGCTAAGCAGCTCCGTGATCTTCACTCTTCCTCCAACACTGCCTTGCCTGATCTCATAAGGCAAGTAGTGGAGCCCCTCCTTGATGAAGTTAAAAAGGGGGAAGAGAAGGCCAGAACTGATCTGGCGAAGACCACCAATGAAACTCTTTTTAGCCATGGAGCTCGTCTGGACCTGCTAGAGAACACCTTGGCCCAGGCAGAGCTGCAGAAGAAGAAGAAGAAGGAAGAGCTTAAATCTCTTACCATGGCTAAGCATCTTGCTGCAGAAGAGGACTCCTCAGAAGCAAAGCAGGATCCCATCTCAATCTCTGGACCTGCAAAGAGGAAGATCAGGAAAGTCAAGAAGAGCTTCCTTGAGACTGTTGTTGAAGAAGCACAGAAGAGATATAAGGAAGAGACTCTAGAGGAGAAGCAGGCAAGGATCAGAAAGAACATAGATGAAGAGCAGAGGCTCAGATATGCCAGGAGGCAAAATAAGAAGTCCAGAGAAGCTGGTGTTCCTTCTGGTGCAGGTGGATCTAGTCAGAGGAGGAAAGCTCCTATTGAGGTGATGAACATTTTGCCTCTCAGGACAGAAGGGTCTTTTGACTCTACTGTGCCTGTGCCCTTGATTGAGAAATGGAAGGAGGCAAAGACTCTCTGGTTCATTCAACATTATATCCAGAGGCCAGCACCAGAGGATGATGAGCTGATCAACAGAACCTTTCACTCCTGGATGCAAGCTTATGATGCAGATTTGTACAAGCAATTGATGGACTCTACCATTGAGTTCAACCTGGAGGTGACTGCTCCTGAGTTCACTTATCTCAACACACCCATGGTAGGAGACCAGGTTGATTGGGCTGAGCTGAAGAGATTGTACAAGACCAAGGTGTTGGTGAACTTCACTCCAACATCTTCTGCAGAGTTGAAGGCCGTCCAGGATAGGTTCCTTGACTGGTTTCTTGTGCCCAAGGAAAACAGGAGATATGCATAGAATAGGACTCTGAACTTCAATGTAACTTGTAATCATCTTGTCCTTATGATTAATGAAAATATCATATCTTCTCTGTTCAAAAGACAACCTCTTGTTGTCTTAATTGTTTGCCTGATAAGATCTATTCTAAGGTCTTATCCTTTATTGTTTTCTTGCTTAAGTCTTATGTTTTGATCAGTTCTGGTAGTGTTTTAACTTCATCAAAAAGGGGGAAATTGTTAGGATAAATATTGTATAGTTTTGATGAGTTAAAACAAACCAGAAGATGTAATAGGACCATCTGGACCTGTTAGCCAGATGATGATCTAGATTAGGACTTAGTCTAGGGGGAACTGCCAGACCAGAAGACTTCACCAGAAGAGTCACCAGAAGACTTCACCAGAGGACTTCACCAGAGGACTCCACCAGAAGACTTCACCAGATGAGATCTGACCAGAGGCAGAGGACCTTCCCCAGACCAGACGAGTCCGGACCAGACGAGTCTGGTAGAACAAAGGATGCTCAGTTTGATCCCATGTTTCTACTGAGTATTCTGGTTGTTAACCAGATCTGGACCAGAAGACACCAAGGTTACCTGGTGTCTGGTCTTGCCTTCTCTGGAGAGAATCAGAGTTTGGCAAAGGAAGCATTTGACCGTTGGTGATTCAAATCAAGTCAACAAGATCAGGATTGGAAAGTTATTGAAGTCAATCAATCCAAGGATCCCACCAACCCAATCAATCAATTAGGGAATTGATTGATTGAAGCTTCCCTAAATAGAGGATCTGATTGGATTAGCTCTCCAACGGCTATTCCCTAATCCCCTCTATAAATACAAGAGTGCAATCATAAGAAAAAGCTCTAGAGAGACCCTACGCGCATAAGTCACAATCCAAGCCTTTGATAATCACTCTTAGCACTCTTATTGTTCATATTATATATCTACTCTTAAGGAGTTGTTGGACCTCAACCTATTCATCTACAAGATAAGGTTGAAGGCTGTTGATCTTTAGATTGAAGTTAGATCTAAAGAGTTTGTAAGAAGGAACTGGTACTTCACAATTCCAGTAAGTAAGTTGGTTGTTGGTTGGATAGTGAGACCCCTTTGATCAAGGTAGAGTGGACGTAGGATATTCAGATCCGAACCACTATATATCCGGTCTTATTTACTATTTTCTGCATTTAAATTCCTGTTTATTATAGTCTGCTCTTGTAAAAAGAAGTTGTCTAAGACATTTAATTTAAAGCTTCCGCAATTTATCAATCTAGTGGGACCAACATGGCCCAATCAAATTTTACTGGACTCCTATTGATGATGGCAGGTCTGAGTCCAGGGCAGAAACAAGTGAATCTGCAGAGGAGAGAACTGGTGACCGAGTCGCTAGACAGAGGATACTAAAGAAGCGAGAAGAGCTTGACAACGATGAGAGGAAACTCTACAACTTGGACCAGGTGGCAAGGACTGAAATCATCAACACACTCACAAAGGAGGTGATTGAAAAGGTCAGAACATGTGCCACTGCCAAGGAGATGTGGGACAAACTTGCATTGCTCTGTGAGGGAACAGAGAAGATCAAGGATAACAAACTCCAATTTGTTCAACACTCGTTTGACACCTTCAAGATGAAACCAGTCGAGACCATTGACCAGCTAGATATGCGCCTCACAAATCTCCTTAACAAGGCTAGTGTCTTAGGTAAGACCTATCCAGAGAAAGAAATCAATAGTAAAATTTTGCGTTCACTAACCAGCAGGTGGAGAATCAAAGTGACTGTGATTAAAGAAAACAAAGATCTCAACACTCTGGATCATCATCTTCTGTTATCTGATCTCAAAGCTTACAAGTATGATCTTCAAGAGGAGGATCACACAGAAGAGGTTTCCTCTTCTGGCCAGAAAGGAGTTGCCTTTTCCTCAACTATAAAGACTGATAATAAGCCAAATGAGTCTACTGCAGATGACTTGAGTCTCAAGGAGCAGGTAGCACTTCTAACCCGTAAACTTGATAAGATGAGTTCTAAATATGGCAGGTATAAAAAGCATTGGAAGGAATATACTAGAGATAGGAAGACTTCTTTCAAAGCTGCAGATAAAGAGAAGACATCTGGAGACTCAAGGGAGACCAGATTCAGAACTCCAGAGAGGAGAAGAGATGACAGCTCTGGGAGATCAGATTACCAGAGGAGGGATGGCAGTTCTAGCAGACCTGACTACCAGAGGAGAGAAAGTAGTCCAGCCAGAATAGAGTACAACCAGAGGAGGAGAGATCCAAGTCCCAGTCCCAGAGGAGACAACACCTGTTATACCTGCAACAAGCCTGGTCACTAAAGCTATGATTATCTTCAATTGACTCCTAGAGAAAGAGAAGAGAAAAAACTCAAGAGAGATAGGAGATATGCAGACAAGATAGCACTACTGGCAGAAGAAGAAGAGGAGGTTACTAGTTCCAGTTCTTCTTCTTCTGATTTTGGACCTGATGATGATGTATGCCTTATGGCAGACATCACTGAGGTAAATGAACCTACCTTATGCTTATCTAATTCTAAATATACTGAATCCTCTCATTCATCTGATTCTTTCAGAGAGTCTGATATGCAGCAGATGCTATCAGATCTCCAAAATTGTGTTCAACTTTGCCAAAAGCTTGAAAAAGAAAATGGTAGGCTAAGAGCTGAAGTTCAGTCTCTATCTAATGAGCAAAAATCTGCCAAAGAACTCATGAAAGATCATTCTAAAGAAGTCTCTGAACTTCAAGAAAAGGTCACAGAAAGAGATACTCTGGTAGACCAGCTCATGAAAGAGAAGAACTCTCAGGCAGAAGAGTTCAATGATCTCAAGGCCAAATACCAATATCTTATCAAGGGTAAGCACGTTGAACAACCTATCATGGAAGTACCTAAGACCAGATAAGCTCCAACTATTATATCCATGATACAAGGATCTTCTCAAAGAGTACATGATAAGAGTGGTTTAGGATATTCTGGAATTACAACCAGATCTACTAAATTTTTATGCAATAAAGGCAAGTTGTCTGAAAGATCTGGTGAAGTGGTAGAAATCTGGGATGAAAAGGATCCTAATGGAAAAGGTTACAGAGTAGTTAAAAACCATAATTGGAACAAAGACTGCTCTGTTGACCATATAGATGATGTTCCCAATGAGTTCACTGAACTAGAAGAGGAAATCCTAGAGCATAAACGTCAGCTGATAGGAGAACCTATGAAGATTGATGGTTCTGTTCAGATGCCTAACCAGATTAGGAGACCTAAGAGGAAACCTAAAAGAGTGGAACCTAAGCAAATTAGGGGACCTCAGAAAGGAAACTCTAAAAGAAAACCTTATCAGACTATGAGATATCAGAGGAGATATACTGAACCAGAGAATCTCAATCAGAATTAGAGATCTCAAAGGAGGCATGCTCAAAAAGGATTTCAGAACATGAATACTCAGAAGGAATTTCATCAGAATAGATCCAATTTTCAGAACCAGAGGAGGTCTTCCAGACCCATCTATAGAAAACCAACTGATCTGGGTAGTTATGACACCAGAGATGGTTCTTCTAGGATGTACCCTTACAACCAGCCCTTTAAGACTATGTCTTTAAGGCAGGCCATTCCAAAGGCCAGATTTGAGATAAGGTACACCAGACCTGTTTATAGGAAAGGTGTCCTTATCAGACCAGTAGCTCAGTATGTCATTGTCAGAGGACATGTGCTGGTAGCTAGATTTGGAAGAAAGATAATATCTCATCATCCAGCAACGGATGATCTTTATCTTTGGATTCCTACAAAACCTGCAACTAACCAATCAGGACCCAGCTCTAGTAGGGGACCTAATTGATCTCTCTGCAGGAGGATAAGAGCCCATTGGAGAAAGGACTTTCAAGCAAACATGTGTGGTACATTGATAGTGGATGTTCCAAGCACATGACATTCCAGAAAGATCATCTCCAGGATTTCAAGCCATTGAATGGGCCAAGAGTGTTGTTTGGTGACAACAACTATGGAGTCACCAGAGGTGTTGGAAAGTTGACCTTTAATGGCGTATCTGTAGATGAAGTCTACTATGTTGAAGGACTCAAGCATAATCTACTTTCAGTATCCCAATTTTGTGACAAGGAATACTCAGTGAAGTTTTCTAGTGATTCATGCACTGTCTTTTCTTCTGATTATAATGATATCTTGCTTATAGGCTTGAGAAAGGGTAACATTTATCTTGCAGATTTTAGCAGTTGCCCAAGAAATGCTTGCCTGGTTGCAAAGGGATCTGCAGAAGAAAGTTGGTTATGGCACAAAAGATTGAGCCATCTTAACTTCAAAACACTGAACAAGATTTCCAGAAAAGGTCTAATTCGAGGTCTTCCAAATGAGGTGTTTAAGAAGGATCAAGTTTGTGGTTCATGCTAGAAGGGTAAACAACCCAAGACTTCCTTTAAGGATGTCTAGAGCACAACCACAACCAGAGTACTTCAACTACTTCACATGGACCTGTTTGGACCTGTTTCTCCTCTTAGTTTCAGTGGAAGGAAGTACACCTTGGTTATAGTAGATGACTTTTCAATATACACTTGGGTAGTGTTCTTGTTTAAGAAAAATTAGACTATCACTAAGCTACCAGAGTTCTTCAAACAGATTCAGAATGAGCAGAACCACAGCATAGTCAGGATCAGAAGTGACAAAGGGATAATGTTTTTGAATTCACACATTGCAGAGTATTGCAAGGAACATGAAATTTTTCATGAGACATCTGCTGCCAGAACACCCCAACAAAATGGAGTAGCAGAAAGGAGGAATATAACCCTTAAGGAAACTGCAAGGACTCTTCTAGCAGAGTACAACATACCACAGAGGTTTTGGGCAGAAGCTATCAACACAGCCTGTTACACTCAGAACAGATGCCTTATTGCCCAGAGACATAGTAAGACTCCATATGAGGTATGGAAAGGTAAACCCCATCTGTTTCATATTTTCATATTTTTGGATGTAAGTGTTTCATCCATGACAATGGGAAATCCAAATTAAAAACTTTTGATGCTAAAGTGGCAGATGAAATATTTTTAGGATATTCCAACACTAGTAAAGCTTTTAGAGTTTTTTGTAAGAATTCACTCTGTGTGGAGGAAACACCTCATGTTGTTTTTTATGAATCTACTTTTGAGTGCAAGGTGGACTTAAAGTCTTCAGATGAGACACAAAATCAGACTACTCCCAGAGTAATCAAAGTTAATCCACATGTTCTTGACTCAGATTTAGATGATGGCCCATCTTCTGGTTCTCTGAAGCAGAAGCCTTCACAAGGAGCAGAACCAGAAGAGGTTGGAACTTCTGTAGGGGGAAACTCTCCTGCAGTTGGTGATAATCACCAAGGTACTGCAGCATATGGTCAACCAGGCAAGGCCACGGGTAGGAGGACCTTGGTTGATCACCCAAATGACCTAATAATTGGAGATCCAGCTAAGGGTGTCCAGACTAGTAGAACTCTTAACTTAGCTGTCTTATTCAGTTGCTATGTGTCCTTGATTGAGCCCAAGAACATCAAGGAGCCACTGAAAGATTCAAATTGGATTGTTGTTATGCAGGAGGAGTTGAATCAATTCACCAGGCAGGATGTTTGGGAGTTGGTAGACAAACCAAGATATCAAAAGGTGATAGGCACTAAGTGGGTTTTCAAGAATAAGAAAGATGAGAATGATGTCATTACTAGGAACAAGGCTAGTGGCTCAGGGCTATTCTCAATCTGAAGGAATAGACTATGATGAGACTTTTGCTCCTGTTGCCAGACTAGAAGCCATCAGATTGTTTCTAGCATATGTTGCTCACATGAAGTTCAAAGTATACCAGATGGATATGAAATCTGCCTTTCTTAATGGGATTCTCATTGAGGAAGTGTATGTGGAACAACCCCCTGGTTTTGAACAAGGTGACAAGGTGTTTAAGCTTAAGAAATCTCTTTATGGGCTAAAGCAGGCACCCAGAGCATGGTATGACACTCTATCTTAGTTTCTTCTGGACAATGGTTTTACTAAAGGTAAGATTGATAGGACCTTGTTTAGGAAAGAAGAAGGAAATGACATCCTTCTGGTCCAAATATATGTTGATGACATTATATTTGGATCACCTAACAAGAAGCTATGTGAGAAGTTTGGTGAACTCATGCAGAGCCAGTTTGAAATGTTTATGATGGGTGAGATGAATTATTTCTTAGGTTTGCAGGTTAGGCAATCAGAGAAGGGAATCTTCATAAATCAGGCAAAGTACATCAGAAACATGTTAGAGAAATTTGGAGTAGGATCTAGCAAAGCAGTCAAGATTCCTATGATGACAAATTTCAACATGGATCCAGATGAGTCTGGAGAGAGTGTGGACCAGACTCAGTATAGGGCACTTATTGGTTCTCTTCTGTACTTGACTGCAAGCAGACTAGATATAACCTTTGCTGATGGTGTGTGCGCCAGATTTCAAGCTAATCCGAAGAAAAGTCATTTGGAAGCAGCTAGGAAAATATTGAAGTATCTTAAAGGAACAGTGAACTTGGGGTTATGGTATCTTGCAGATGACAATTTAGAGTTAAGTGGTTATTCGGATTCAGATTATGGTGGGTGCAGAATAGATAGGAAGTCTACAAGTGGAACATGCCAATTTTTAGGGAATAAATTGGTATCTTGGTTTTCTAAGAAGCAGACTTCAGTTGCTACATCAACAACAGAAGCAGAGTATATGGCCGCAGGAAGCTGTTGTTCACAACTACTCTAGATTAGTCAACAGCTTAGGGACTACCAGATTAGAGCTAAGGATATTCCAATCTTTTGTGATAGCAATAGTGCAATAGCAATCACCTAGAATCCAGTTCTTCATACCAGATGCAAACATGTTGATATAAGGCATCACTTCATAAGAGACCATGTTGAGAAGGGAGATATAAGGATGGAAAAGATTGCAACAGAGAAGCATAGAGCAAATATTCTGACTAAGCCTTTGGCTGAAACCAGATTCAGAGAGCTAGCTTTTGAGTTAGGATTATTAGATCCAGAGACAGATTTGGTTTAGGGGGAACATCAGAGAAGTATCCTTTGTTTCATTTTACTACATACTTTATTTATTTTCAAACTAACATGCCTACAGGTTAGATATACCAGGGAAGTTACATCTCCAGATGAGGTACATATCAGGTGAGGTATGTACCAGGTGATATGTGTACCAGGTGAGGTAGATTCCAGATGAGGTGCAGAAACAGATTCCTGAGAAATCCGGGGTCTAATCTGACCAGAACCAGATGGGTTTTTCATCAGATGAGATGTAACACCAGACTAACCATGGTATCATCTGGTTACAATACCAGGTGACAGGTATGTATTTACTTCTCTGGCCTCTGATCATTAGGATACACTTTTCAAATTAGTAAATACACTCAAAACGTTTCATCTTCAGAGTGTATTTAAGACTAGGGTAGAGGGCCTAGGCAATCATTTCACTTTTTCTCTTGACTACCACAAAACCCCCTCGATCCCAGTCCCAATGACCATGCCCACGCACCATATTAAATCTGTACCTTACCTTTTAATCATGGCCGTCAGATTTAACAACAGTGCAAGATGTCAATCAATTTAAAAATTGATTTTGTTCCCTAATTTAAATTTGGGTTTTACACGCATTCACACTTCATTAATTGTCCAAGCCACGCGTCTTGTCCTATTTAAACCATAACTTTTTCAATCTGTCCTTTCACATTTTCTTACTCTCAAACCCTAATATTTATCTGCAAGTTTCTCTCTCTCTCAAATTTCTCTTACAGACATGGCTCCCTTGTGCAACTTTGATCACGAATATGTGATGAAAAAGATGAAGTTTGAGATGGTGGTTGACTTCTACACCACCAAGAACCCGGCGGCGTTGGCCATTCTGGAATTACTTCAGAAAGCAGTGGTGGAGAAGCTTATCTCAACGGTTCCAAAGAATTTCAGGACTTTGGATGGATATGCGGCCCAGTTCCTGGTTCGCATGAAGATCCACGATGATCATATCTCCTCCAAGATCGACAAGGAAGATGTGGTATTTTCGAAGCATGATTTTTGCCGATTGTTCGAGAATATCTCTACTGAAGGGGTAGATCTGTTGACTTACAAGGAAGACGAGGCGTTGGAGTCTTTCAAGCTTTTTGCCAGAAATTCATACCAGAATTTGACCAAGGGGTTTTTGGATAAGCACTGGAGACAGAAGTATAAGATCCTATTTGATATTGTGGTCAAAATCTTGATGTGTGAAAGCCATAGCACATATGCCATTTTCACTGGCAGGCTCTGTGTTATGAGGGCCTTGTTTGATGGAGTGAAGTGTAATTGGGCGGAGTTTTTCTGGGGAGTGTTGAGGAAGAATAGAGCGAAGGTGAAGAAGGAGGAGTGCCCTTCAAAGCCTGGGGAGTTGCAGTTTTGCTTGACTGCAAATGTGTCTTTTGGGACAAAGCTGTCCCTGATCTTGGACTCTCTGTTTCCAGAGAAGAAATGGAAGGAGTCTTGGTGCAAAGCTTATCACAAGTCCAAGATCTTGTTCTCCAAGGATGGCCCTCTCCATGGCCATGCCGATTCTGATGGAGAACAAGACATCCCTGCCCCTCCTCTCCAAGCAGTGCCTTCGCCTGCTAAGGGGCAGAAGATAAAGAAGAGCCAGAAGAAGAAGGCTGAGGCTACTGGTTCTTCAACCGTGGCGTTCTCTGGTTCATCAGATGATGACCAGATCCCTCTTCAAGCTGCATTGAAGAAGAGGGGTGATAGTGAAGAAGCTGCCAAGAAGGCAGGAGCAGCTAAGAGGAAGCAGAGGTCAGATGATGCCAGGAAAGCCTCTGCCAAGAAGCCCAGAACTTCAAGAAGGGCTAAGAAGACTCTTCTGGTGGATGAGCCATCAGAAGAAGAGGGGGAAGAAATTGAAGAGGTTGAACCTCTTAAGAGGAAGCCAAGGGCCAAGAGGGCCATTCTGCAGGACCCTGATTCTGGCTCTGACTTGGGAGATGCCTTGGAGCAGGCCATAGAGGAGGCTTCTCACGTGATGGAGGAAGCCACAGCTTCAGATCAGGTAAGTCCTTCTGATCCCCCCTCTATCCCCATTAACCTTGTAACCCCCACTACATCTCCCCCAGAAACACTTACTCAAAACCCCTCCCCTACTCCTGGTGCCCCCATTCCTTCACCAGAGCAGCCCCTACCTGATACACCCCTATACACACCCTCCACCATCCCTACTCAAACACCCTCTCCCCCCACTTCACATAACCCTCTCCCCACAAATCCTTCTCCCACAGCCCCTGTACCAGAGGTGCCATCAACTTCTGGTGCAGAACAACCTCTTCCATCCCCATCCACCTCACAAACTCCCATCCCAGCCTCTGTACCAGAAGTTCCATCTACTTCTTCTGGTGCAAAACAACCTATTCCCTCAATCTCTACCTCTCAAATCCCTACCCCTCCCCAATCTCACACTGAACAGAACCCCTCTGTTTCCATGGAAATGAGATTCCATGCCCCTCCCTCTTCTCCCACATGCCTATCTAGCGATGATAGTGAAGATGAGGATGCTTCACTTGGTTTCTCATCTGCCTCTGGGCCCAAACCCTTTAGTTTCTCATCTGCAGAAATGAGTCCCATTAGGCAGAGTATGAGTGTAAGTGCTTAACTCTGGCTAAGAGAGCATTTCCCTATCCTTCTGGAGCACTTACCACTTTTGGCAGATTTGACTGACGCCAAAGTCTGGAGCAAGGCCAGACTTGAGGATGTGAAGGGCCTGATGTTATTGCTTGAAGAAATGAGTCCATCCACATTCACTGCCTGGGAGATTGATCTCAAGAGGAAGCTTAACATTCAGAATCCTGCTGAACTTGAGACCCCAGATGCAGCCAAGGTGTTGATCCGCACCTTGCTGATCCAGCAGGGAGTGATGATCTCCCCAGAGGGCCCCTCGTACAAATTTGGCCCTCACTTCACATTTCCTCCAGAGCTCTACTCTGATGAAAAGGACTTTGATGTCACTCCTGCTGTCCTCCAGAAGATGAAGCTGTTCTTCAATGAGCAAATCCAGCAGATCGGCAGATTCTCCAAGGCAATGCAGCACCTGGCGCCTGCTCTGGTTGAGCACCAGATCAAGGATGAGAGACAGAAATTCCTGAAGCAGATCAAAGCTGTGTTTGCCTCTGCTAAGGCTGCTTTCAAATCTGACTGCCTTTATTTAAAGATGGATGTGCATGAGAGCCGGAAGCAGATCTAGCAGTATGTTCTGGACCAGGCGACTAGTTTCGGTGCTAAAAGTTGAAATGGCTTCTCAGATGTTGGCAACAGCAAAGCTCAAGGACTCCCTCCAGGAGATGCTCGCTAAGCAGGAGAGTCTGGGGTCTGAATCTAAAGCCTACCTGGAGGAGGCCAGGCAGCTGCGTGATCTTCACTCTTCCTCCTCCACTTCCTTGCCTGATCTCATAAGGCAGGTGGTGCAGCCCCTATTTGATGAAGTTAAAAAGGGGGGAGAGCAGACCAGAACTGGTCTGGCGAAGACCACTCTTGAGACCCTTTTCAGCCATGGGGCTCGTCTGGATCTGCTGGAGAATACTTTAGCTCAAGCTAAGTTGCAGAAGAAGAAGAAAGAGGAGCTAAAGTCTCTAACAATGGCCAAGCAGCTAGCAGCAGAAGAAGAATCTTTTGACTCTGAGCAAGATCATGTCTCCATTCCTAGCCCAGCTAAAAGAAAAATCAGAAGGGTCAAGAAGAGCTTCCTGGAGCAAGTAGTTGAAGAGGCAGAGAAAAGATTTAAGGAAGAATCTGAAGAAGAAAAGCTTGCCAGGATCAGGAAGAAAATAGATGAAGAGCAGAGGCTCAGATATGTTAGAAGGCAAAACAAGAAGGCCAGAGAAGTTGGAATATCTTCTGGTGCCAGTGGATCAATCCAGAGGAAGAAAAGACCTGTTGAAGTGATGGAAATTCTACCACTCAGGACAGAAGGGTCTTTTGACTCTGCTGTGCCTGTTTCTCTCATTGAGAAGTGGAGAGAAGCCAAAACCTTGTGGTTTATCCAGCATTACATTCAAAGGCCTCCACCAGAGGATGATGCGCTCATCAACAGGACCTTCCACTCTTAGATGAAGGCGTATGATGCAGAGCTCTACAAGCAGTTGATGGACTCTACCATTCAGTTCAACCTGGAAGTCACTGCCCCTGAATTTCATTATATTAACACTCCTATGATCGGGGACCAGGTGGATTGGGCAGCACTGAAGAAGTTGTACAAGACCAAGTTGTTGGCAAATTTCACTCCAACATCTTCTGCTGAGTTGAAGACCATCCAAGACAGATTCTTCGACTGGTTTCTGGTGCCTAAGGAAAATAGAAGATATGCCTAGAATAGGACCTGATATGAATTGTAATCTGTAATTCTTTTTGTCCTTATTATTAATGGAACATCATATCTTCTCTGTCTAAAAGACAACTCCTTGTTGTTTTCTTGTTTTCCTGATAAGATCTATTCTAAGATCTTGTCCTTTTATTGTTTTTATGCTTAATTATTTTTATTTTTGATCAGTTCTGGTTGTGTTTTAACTCCATCAAAAAGGGGGAAATTGTTAGGATAAATGTTGTATAGTTTTGATGAGTTTAAACAAACCAGAAGATGTAATATGACCATCTGGACTTGTTAGCCAGATGAGGAACTAGATTAGGACTTAGTCTAGGGGGAACTGCCAGACCAGAAGACTTCACCAGAAGAGTCACCAAAAGACCTTCCAGAGGACTTCACCAGAGGACTTCACCAGAGGACTTCACCAGAGGACTCCAACAGAAGACTTCATCAGAGGAGACTTACCAGAGGCAGAGGACCTTTCCCAGACCAGACGAGTCCGAACCAGACGAATGTGGTGAAACAAAAGATGCTCAGAATCATCTCCTGATTCTCCTGAGTAATTTGTTTCTTAACCAACTCTGGACCAGAAGACAATGAGGTTGTCTGGTACTTGATCCTGCCTTCACTGGAGAGAATCAGAGTTAGGCATTGGAAGCATTTGACCGTTGGTGATTCAAATCAAGTCAACAAGATTGGATTGGAAAGTTTTGAAGTCAATCAATCCAAGGATCCCACCAACCCAATCAATCAATTAGGGAATTGATTGATTGGAAGCTTCCTTAAATAGAGATCTGATTAGATTTGATCTCCAACGGCTAAACCCTAATCACCTTTATAAATACAAGAGTGCAGACTCAAAGAAAGGCTCTAGAATCTTACGCGCACGAAGTCATATTCCAAGCCTTTGTCTTATTATGCACATAGCACTCTTATTGTTCATACTTTTATATTTACTCATAAAGGAGTAGTTGGATCTCAACCTGTTCATCTCTAAGAAAAGGTTGAAGGCTGTAGACTTTAGATCAAAGTTAGATCTAAAGGGTTTGTAAGAAGGAACTGGTACTTCACAATTCCAGTACGCAAGTTTATTTGTTGGTTGGTTAGTGAGGCCCCTTTGATAAAAAGAGAGAGTGGACGTAGGATATTATAATCCGAACCACTATAAATCTGGCCCATTTACTGTTTTCTTTAATTACTGTCTTGCTTTATTTATTGTGCTCTTATAAAGGACTTTGCTAAAGGTATAACCTTTAAAGCTTCCGCAATATATCTACTTAGTGGGACCAACATTATAAATTATGAAAATAAATGTGATAATTGGTATATTATGTGAGATCTTTTGTATATTCAAAGATAGCAAAAGAATTTAAGATGACCATATACAATTATCAAATTATGAAATATTTTCAGCATCATTATATTTATGATTGTATATTGATGTATCGCCCAAAGAAGAACATCGTTGTACATTTATTGTTATGCGATCCTGAATCTGTTTTAAGTGTTTTAAAGCATTACTGTGAATTAATTAAATTATTTTGGTATTGCTCTTCGTTCGCTCACTCCGTTTGTTGAATGGACTACACTTATTTCACCTTGTTATTTTGGATTATGATCCAAAAGCTTGTTATTAGTGGTATTAGCAGTGCTGATGAAATGTTTGCCTATGGTGCTTGGGTAAAACCAAACAAATTGAGTCTTATGTTTATGCGAATGAGTGTACTTGACAATATTAAGTCTATCATTCCTCACATTGAAAGTGCTAAATAATTATTTTTGGGCACTTGTAAAGGGACATTTTTGAATTGTTGATAACTCCCCCAATGTGACATTAACATAAGCACAATAAATTTTGATGATTCTCGTAGCATTTATGAACATGTCAATGAATTAATCAAGAAGTTTGTAAGAAAGCCATAAGAAAGGGGCAAGGAGCCGCTTAAGATAAATGAGCCCTATGTCCAAAGGAACATGACAATTTCTAGTGTCGGTTTTGTAAGGAGCCTGAACACTTTAAGAAAAATTGTCAGAAATGTAAGGCCTCATTCGAAAATAAATATATACTTAATGTTTTAGTATCTTTCGAATCTAATTTGGCTGGAGTTCCTAGTAAATGTGGTTGCTTGATTTTGACTATATCAATCATGTTTCAGAAAACGATGTATGGATTCATTACGACCGGAATAATAAATCCTATATGGGTAATCAAGTCTTAGCTTTAACTGAAGTCATTGTAATTTATGGTTTGATTTTGGATACCAGGCATCACTTAGATTTGTTTGAAACTTTTATGCTCCTTCTATTTCCCTTAATTTTTTTTTTTCAAACTTGATTATTTTGGATATCGTCTGGAATTTAGAAATAGAAATTTAAGTTTGTTTAAACAAAATACGCTTATCGACTCCGATATCCTTAATGATGGCTTTTAAAGTGCTAAGCATAATTATCTTTGCTGAGACCTTTTTGATCCTGCATCATAATGTTGGAACTTTGTGGGTTTGTCAATGTAAGTTCTTCTTACTTGTGGCATAAAAGTTTGGGGGCAAATCTCCAAAGAACGATTACAAAGATTAGTAAAGAATGAAATCCTTCATGATTTAGATTTATTGATCTTGGAATTTGTGTGGGTTGTATTGTATTAAAGGAAAGCAAACAACACACACAAAGAAAGAAGCCACAAGAAGCACACCACTTCTTGAAATGATACACACCTATATGCGTAGGTTCTTTATGTGCCTTTGAGAATACAAGATATTTTATCACTTTATCAATGACTTTTCACATTATGATTATCTCTATTTATTACAAGAAAATTTTCAATCTGCAAGATATTTTATCACTTTATCAATGAATTTGAATTTCTGTGAATTCGATTTAGGAATTTTGCGGGTTTGAACAACTCTGAACTTGATCCTCTGATTCTTCTCTTCTGTTGACTTTGACTTTGACTTGGACGACCCTTGTAACGGTCCTTATCTTAATCTTGTCTAGAGTTGAGTTGGAGATTTGAAAACGTTGACTCAAGGACTTGACGTCTTGTGTTGAACCAAACGTGGCTTTTGGACGAACTTCTTCGACAGGAATGAAGAACGCCTTGAATATTTGATGAAGATCTTTGAATCTTCAACGGTTGAACGAGGAAGGCCTCGGGAGAGAAATGTCGAATTGGAGGGGCTTCGAGCCTTGATTTTTGATCAGAAGCTATTTCCGGGTGTGTTCTTTGAAGAACGACTTGAATCTTCAAATGTCTTCAAGTACCAACGCCGAATCAGAGGGTTTTAGGACCTTGATTCTGGATCGAATGCTGTTTCTGATGGATTTGCACGAAGAACGATGAAGAACACCTTTGAATCTTCAAAGGCCTTGAAGAATGTTCTTGGAGTTTCATTGAATCTTCGAAGAGAAACGCCAGATCGGAGGGATTTTGAGCCTTAATCTCAGACCAGGAGCTATTTCTGACGGGTTTGCACAAAGAACGGTGAAGAACACTTTGAGTCTTCAAGAACGGTTGTAGAGGATGTACTCGTCGATCGTCTGAATACTTGTTCGCTTCAGTTGTGTATGGAAATGAACAAAGTGAGGTCTCATATTTATAGGGTGGAGGGTGAAGAATCTTTCTTTCCGATCATGCCACGTGGCGCTGTCTGATTGGCCGATGCCATTTGATTGGCTTGATTTGCGAATTAATCAGATTTGATTTGATTAATTTAGTTCGCTTCCCTTTTTGACGAGATATCATATAATTTTTTTATCTTATGGCAAATAAATTGTATTTATTACCCAATATAAGTATCGAAAACTCATTTAATTTGACTGACTTGTACCGTGTACATTTAATATCAATTTTAACTATTTAATTCAATTAATTTAATTAAATTCTCAAAATAAAATTATAAATTTAATTTGATATTAATTTTTTATTTGTACATGCGTCACCATTTAATTGGGTGCAAAATTAATTTGCTTACAAATGTCCCCTCGTGCTTTATTCACGGTCATTTTGACTTGGAATGAATGAAGCACAGAAGTATTTTGCACCCTCATATGCGTTTGAAGTTTTGAATCATGACTGAACTTAGAGGATGTCTAAGCTGCCTATGTACCTCTTTAGAGAGGATCAAGTCATAACGTAGTTCGAGAACAAAACTTGATCTGATTTGGGTGCCATATAGTTTATACTCATGTGGCTAGGAGTGACATACAGTTTAAACTCGTGCGTCAAGGAGATTTGATTTGGATTTGTTAGATAGTTTATACTCGTATCAAGGAGTATATTTTGAATTTGTTTGAGAGATTATACTCGTATCAAGGAGTATCAATTGATTCGGGGAGGCTTTAATTTGATCTACAGCTTGAAAACTTTAGACAATTTATTCTCTCGTCAAGGAGAATGGATTTGATGGTGACTTCAATTTGATCTCCGACTTGAGAGCTTCAGACAATTTATTCTCTCGTCAAGGAGAAAAGATTTGATGGGGACTTTAATTTGATCTCCGGCTTGAAAACTTCAGACAATTTATTCTCTCATCAAGGAGAATGAATTTGATGGTGAATTCAATTTGATCTCTAGCTTGAGTGCTCCAAACAATTTATTCTCTTGTCAAGAAGAACGGATTTGATGGAGACTTCAATTTGATCTCCGATTTGAGAGCTTTAAGCAGTTTATTCTCTTGTCAATGAGAATGGATTTGATGGAGACTTCAATTTGATCTCCGACTTGAAAGCTTAAGACAGTTTTATCTCTTATCAAGGAGAATTTCAGATAATTTATGCTCATGTCAGAGGAGCTTCACAGACAGTTTATGCTCGTATCAAGGAGTATTTGATTTGAGGGACTTTGAGATAGTTTTCACTCATATCAAGGAGCTTCACAGACAGTTTACGCTCTTGTCAAGGCGCTTTTGATTTGACTTTGGGGAACTTCAGAAAGTCTCTTCGAGCACTATATCTCAATGCTCGACCAATTGCATAACTTTTTCTTTGAAGATAAAACAATCTTCAATTGAGTGGCCCACTAAGCGGTGGTACTTGCAGTATTTTGGATCGTCGGTATGTCCAGCTTCTTCTGGCCGTTTCATCTTAGGCAACTCAATGAGCTTTGCATCCATCAAGTCATCGAATATCCACGAGACGTCAGAGTCTAAAAAACAATATTGTTTTTGTTGTAGCTCTTTCAGAGTGAACCCGCTTTGCCCCCTATCGCAAGGAAGGTCTATTGTTGGGACAATGTGAGTTTTGATTAGATCCCAAAACCCTTGAAAAGATAATTTGCCTAAGTGTTTGTAATAGTCAGGCTAGTCTTGGTTAGGCTTATAAGTTAGTTTATTTTACAATTTACAGGTACTCAATGAGAGGAGTACTCATTGATGATAATCAAGACTGGAGCCTGAAGAACTCAAGAGCACCATCATGTCCTTCTAAGCTGGCTGAGTAAGTGTCAGGATGAAGAGCAAGATCTTGAGATTTTTGCTAAACTCAGTCCTGTAGGGAACAGGATCTCACTGAGTATTGGGAAAAGACTTGGAGTAGGATCCAAGCAAGTCAAAAGGAATGTCAGCGCTGGGAAACGTACGTAGATGAGGACAATCCTGAACTCAGTAAAGAAAAGACTGAACTGAAGAATGAGTTCTGACATTCTCACCTATCTGATGATGTGGACCAATCAGAAAGCGCCAAGTCATGTACGGACACTGACTTGAACCTGACATCCTTGCACAATTCAACGGGCAAGCATTAAATGCATCTTACCAAATACATGCAAGGATGGCTGCTGCATGGAGATAATATTCGTTGAACAATCCTACGAGAAGAGAACCTAGAAGGCTATCTCTTCCAACATATAGTTTTCAAAGTTGCCTATAAATACAGAAGACCTTGGACCCAAGCAAGGTTACGGGAAATTTCGAAGCCAAGAAATTACTCAAACTCTCAGCACACAAAGCATTCAGCATTCAAAGAAGCACTCAAAACATCTTAAATTTCCCAAGTGTTTCTTAGTTAGAGAGTTATTCTGTATTCCACTGAGCGTATTAGAATTATCTTAAGCTTAGAAGTGATTATCCAATCCTTAGCATAAGTTTTCCTTGTAAGGATAATCACAATCTAGTTGGAACCCAAACTGAAACCAAAACCCTCTAGTCAGGTTTGTTGGTGGAAGTTAGTTAGTGTGTTAGAAGGAGGAAGTAAGGGTCAATAAGAGAAGCTGATCTTGGTGCACCTTGGCACGTTAAAAACAAGACAATCCTTAGTGGATTCTCTTGTTAAATCAGGACCGTGGACGTAGGAGCTTGAGTCTCTGAACCACGTTACTTCCCTGTGTTCTTACTGCTTTGATATTTGTTCTTATTTGTTCATTTGATTAAGTCATTTTTCATTGCATATTTAATCAGGTTTGAATCAATCAGCCTGATCATTAAATTGAGCACTGCCCTTCTAACCACGACTTCATAAAAAGGAAAATAAGTTTTCAGAAAGCAAACTAAACAAGACTATAAACTTTTAGGGCTCACACATTCCGCACTGAACATAAGTAGATAGTTATCCAACAGACTTGCATTCAGTGCTGTTAGTAGGTGGATTATCTACTCAGTATTCATACACCACAGTCAGTTTGAAAGTGAATTTTTTTTGTATACGTGTATTCCCCCCCCCCCCATACGCGTATCACTCAGTCTTGTATCGGGACCAATAGTTATGTATTCTTTACTTGAATACTTGACAAAAGTCTTGTCACGATGCTTTTGAAGTGGTGGTCCATCGACTCCTCTTGCATTTATGCTTAGCTCCATGTCATGTGCTCTTGTAGCAAGTTCTTCAAAGCTTTTTGGTTGGATTCCTTGGAGAATATAGTGGAGACCCCACTGCATGCCTTGGATGCACATCTCAATTGTGGAAGTCTCAGACAGTCGATCCTTGTAATTCATACTCAATTTCCTCTACTGGTTGATATAATCAATCACGAGCTCATCTTTCATATGGCGAGTATTTATCAGTTCGATCATGCTAACTGTTCTTCGTGTGCTGTTGAATCGGTTCAAAAACCCCTGCCCCATCTGATCCCAGTTGTTGATGGAGTTAACCTCTAGGTTGATGTACCAGTCGAAGGCGTTCCCTTTCAAGGAGCGGACGAACTGCTTGACTATGTGGTCTTCATATGTCCCGGTGTTATTGCAAGTTTCCACGAAGTGAGCAACATGTTGCTTTGGATTCCCTTCGCCATCGAACTGCTGGAATTTTGGAGGTTGATAGCCTACTGGCATCCTCAAGCTGTCAATCCTCTTCATGTAGGGTTTGGTGTATGTGAGGGTTGACTTGGGTCCATCCTTAATCCTGCCCTTCACAGTCTCCAGTATGAGCTCCTTGAATCAATCTGGATCGCTCCATCAGATGAGACTTGCAGTTCTTTAGCAGTCTCCTCAGTTTCGGTTGCTTGCCGTCTGGCTGAGGTCTCCTCCATTCCTTGGTCCTCAACTTGCTTCCCGTGGGCGTGAATTGCATCACTATTCTCCACCTTGTTCATCATATTAGCAATCTGAATGTCTTGCCTTTTGACATGCTCTGCGAGCCCTTTGATAGCTTTGAGAATGCTGGTAAATCGTTCCTCAATAGTTGGGGAGTTTGTCATCATAACTGGAGCAACGCTTGAGTTTGACAATGAGTTTGAGGATGAATGTGGAGTGGAGCTTGGAGAGTTGACCTCTTCATCTTCAGCAGTGTAGACTGGCTTCTTAGTGGTTGCCTCCACTGATGGATCAGGTTTTGCAAAGGTCTCAGTCAATCACCGCTTCGACATACTTCTTGTCATGACATGGCCATCAGAGGTTTTCGAGGAGTTGGCTTTTGGTACAACAACTTTGCGAGGAGCCATCCTAGTGATCTTGAGCTTATTTGAGGAGAGAAGATATGAGAGGTAGTGTTGGTCCCACTGGGCGTGCCAAATTTGTAACTGCAAATTTCGTAAAAACACGAAATAAAAATTACAACTTGAATTTCTTTAAATTCGATTTAGAAATTGTGTGGGTTTGACCAACTCTAGACTTGATCCTCTGATTCTTCTCTTTCGTTGACTTTGACTTTAACTTGGACGACCCTTGTAACGGTCCTTGTCTTAATCTTGTCTAGAGTTGAGTTGGAGATTTGAAAATGTTGACTCAAGGACTTGACGTCTTGTGTTGAATCAAACATGACTTTTGGATGAACTTCTTCGACAGGAATGAAGAACGCCTTGAATATTTGATGAAGATCTTTGAATCTTCAACGGTTGAACGAGGAAGGCCTCGGGAGAGAAACGCCGAATCGGAGGGGCTTCGAGCCTTGATCTCTGATCAGGAGCTGTTTCTGGGTATGTTCTTCTAAGAACGACTTGAATCTTCGAATGTCTTCAAGTACAAATGCCGAATCGAAGGTTTATAGGACCTTAATTCTGGATCGAATGCTGTTTCTGATGGATTTGCATGAAGAACGGTGAAGAACACCTTTGAATCTTCAAAGGCCTTGAAGAACGTTCTTGGAGTTTCTTTGAATCTTCGAAGAAAAATGACAGATCGGAGGGGTTTTGAGCCTTAATCTCAGATCAGGAGCTGTTTCTAACGGGTTTGCACGAAGAACGACGAAGAACGCTTTGAGTCTTCAAGAACGGTTGTAGACGATGTGCTCATCGATTGTCTGAATGCTTGTTCACTTCGGTTGTGTGTGGAAATGAACAAAGTGAGGGCACCTATTTATAGGGTGGAGGGTGAAGAACCTTCCTTTCCGGTCATGCCACGTGACGCCGTCTGATTGGCCGATGCCATTTGACTGGTTTGATTTGCGAATTAATCAGATTTGATTTGATTAATTTAGTTCGCTTCCCTTTTTGATGAGATATCATTTAATTTTTTATCTTATGGCAAATAAATTGTATTTATTACCCAATATGAGTATCGAAAACTCATTTAATTTGACCGACTTGTACCGTGTACATTTAATATAAATTTTAACCATTTATGATAGAACTAGGACGAAGGGAAACTCAAACACGTAATATTATTGATAAAACGTGACTTCTTAAACGAGACCACAGAGTGTTATACCCTGCCACAGAGATAAATCTCTGCCCACAACTTAACATTGCCCAATATTCTAGATTAAAAGATGCTTCTGAACTTTAGAAAACTAACTTAAATAGACTAAAAACCCTAACCCTAGCTTAGGCCCAAGAAAGATAAGCCCATGGGCTTTTATTTTAATTAACAATATAAAAGACTTAAACCTAATTTAAAGACTGATATTAATAATAAATATAATAAAACTTAATTAATTAGACACCACGTATCAATACTCCCGCCGATCAAACAACCTTGTCCTCAAGGTTGGAGCAATGGGTTGAATATATTCTCCTGTCCGCTCGGGTCCTCAGGTTCTCCCTCATCGCACTCCAACATTATAGCCAATGATTTGAAAGGACATTTGTGTTAGGGTCCAAAGGGTTGACTGCACCTAAAGCAATTCCCCTTTGCTCTATACTCTCGAGCCTCCTCCGCTGTGAGGTGACGGATGTTACGATTAGCCCAAGGGCCCGACGATCCTGCCGAGGAATTCGTAGAGAGTCCAGGGCCTGAATTGTTTGGTTTCTGGCTCAACTCTTGAGATGAACCACCTCCAAACTGAGATGTCGGGAAACGGGAATAAGATCCCTGGTTGGTTGTGGAGCGGGGCGCTGTGGCCCGTGGACTGTTGGATGAGAAAGAGGCACCTGATGAGCAGTTAAGGCTTCTTGCTGCCCTGATGGCCGAGTGCACATCGATGGATTCAGATTCAGAGATTTGCTCACGAATTGAGGGTTTCAAACCCCCAAGAAACATTCCCAAATACTGATCAGGGGGTAAGTTTGGGAGTTGAGCAACTCGTTCTTCGAACAGAGCTAAATAATCCTCCAAAGAACTGGTTTGGCAAGTCATATCCATTGCCTTGTATGCATTTCTGGCCGAAGTATCACCAAAACGTTCAATTAATTCCCTCGAATAACGCTCCCACTGAATATTGGGAATATTGGGATCTCTGTGGAGAACCCATTGGGCCCAGAACATGGCCCTTCCAGACATACCAATAAGGGCAAGTTGAACCCGGTCCTGGGGAGGTATTTTATGCACCAAGAAAAATTGTTCGGCATGCGCGATTCATGCCATGGGGTCGGAACCATCAAAGAAAGGCAGATCATGTTTAGGCCCGTGTGTGACTTCCACAAACCCCGGTGGCAGCGGAAGTCGGCCGGAGATTGGGCGAGGGATCTGCAAACCACCGGAAGAGGATTAAAAAATGGAGGAAGAATGGAAAACCGCTGGCGGCGGGGCCACAGGAACAACCACCTGCCCGTTTGGCCCCAGCGAATCAACTTTCGCAATGACAGTGTTCAACAATGATTCAAAACTGGCGAATTTCTTCTCCGTCACAGCCATATTGGCGGTGAGGGCCTCTTGAATTTCCCCAATTGATTTCTCCACTGATTCTAGACACTCCTTCTCAGACATGGCACGAGTAGTTATCATAGAGAAAGAATCCGGCAGGTCGGACCAATTGATAGAACGAGGACGAAGGGAAACTCAAACACGTAATATTATTGATAAAACAGGACTCCTTAAATGAGGCCACATAGTGCTACACCCTGCCACAGAGATAAATCTGTGACGTCCCCACTTAATATAGTACAAAAAATATGATGTGGCACAAGTAGGAACGACACTAAAATAGTACTTTGTATTAAAATATACACACGCCACACATTTACACAGCGGAAGTAGTAAATAAGTGTGCTCGTAGCTTAGTTTACAATAAAAAATTTAAAATATTATTCTTGAAAATATAAAGTCTTTAAGAAAACTTCACAGCCTGCCGAATTCATTCACCCACGTCCGGATCCACAGCATCTGTAAAAATTTAAAAGTGGAAGGGATAAGTGTTTGAAAACACTTAGTGGGAAACCTCTTGTTAATTGCACAAACTAAACATCAATTGTTTATAATATGTGAGCCCCCGTAATTTCACCGGGTATCTCCTTGGGTGGCGCGACCAACCCGTGGTGCCGGAGCGACCGGACTATCTCATTTGCCAACATATAGTTGGACTATCTCAGGGGCCAGTCGATAGCGGGCCAGACTCAAAATATTTAACATTCAACATTTAATAAGTGCAATTAAATAATAATAGAACACTCGGTGAAGAGCGAAGTGATTCCCCACCTTGCAGGTTTGTACCTACAAGTAAAATTTTTAAATAAAAATATTGTTACTTATCCCTTCACTTTTGTAAATTGTAAGACATGAATTCAAATCTCCATACATATTCAAATATTGTATACTAACACCCAAATATCAATTAAGTGTACAAAATCATCAAATAACAAGTTATAAATAAATATCGACTGTAAAAATGTAACCGGACCATTTCGAACCTTTCATACAAAATTTCGATTTTGGCAGGTTACACGCCTAAATTTGAAAATTCATATTAAATTATCCATATCTCCAAAAATTATGAAATTTTAAGAGTAGATTTCCAACTCAATAAAGTTTATCACAATATTTTCAGATTTCTCAAAATCTTTTGTCAAACATCAAATATTTCATGATGAACACACTGTTACAGATTCTGATCACTAAAATTTAAAAATTCACCATAAATCAACCATATGTCCAATACTCTTGAAATTTTAACCATGAACTTCCAACTTCATTTAATTTATCAAAATACTTTGTTTTTCTATAAAAACCTAACCGATTATTCTTAGATCATAGCAAACTTCTACTATTTCTGCTATAACGTCCAAAACCCTAGTTCAACATTGAAAAATCACCATGCATCTAATACTACTCCAAAAGCTATGAAATTTGAAACCCAAGTTACTTCACAAGTCTATTTTCACATATAAAATTTTCAGAATTTTACACTGAATGAATTGGTCAAAACGAAATTTACCCCAAAGTTGGTCCAGAAATTCAGTTTTATGCATACATGAAGAACATATCATCTTAAACTCACTTTAAACCATATAATTTCATGATTTCTACTTCTAAAGAATATATATTCAAGTAATAAACATGATTATAGTCATAACTCATGAATAAATTGAATTAAACATTCAAACATGAAGTAAAACATGTATAACATGCAAATTACTCATCAAAACTCATTTTCCTATCATTTAATTCACAACTCATGCATAAACTTCATACTACCACTTAAATAATTACTCAATCAAGAAGAGAAACTTACTTAGAGATAGGTAGCTACAAGAAATTCCTTCTCCTTTCTTTGCAAAATCTAAGTGTAAGAGTAGTATTATTTGTGAAATATTCTTTAAACTTTTTCTTATGTTTATTTTTGCATGCAAGGTTACCTATTTATAGAAGAAGATGTGCTTGGAGGCTACTAAAATTCCCTCTTGACCACCACTTTTAGGAAGAGTGTGGAAGATTTTGGATAATCTTGGAGGTTAAGCAAAGTTACACTTGTTATCTTAAGATTAGAAGTAAATTTTGACTTTTCTTTTACTAACCTTATCTTATCTTAATCTTAGTCTTGAAGCTTCTCTAATTCTCCTAATTTATCCTAATTTTCAAAAATTAAGAGGAGTACAAGAGTAGTCTTGTATTTTGTAGAAATAACACATATATACTATGAATTTAATAAGTAGAAATTGTTATTATAGGATAATTCTAATAAAATTTACTTATACTATCTTATGAAATAAAATTAAAACCCTTCTAAGACTCTAAATAAATTACAAAGTCTATATACTAATCATAAAAATATATCGAGTAATCGATACGCAACTCGTTTCTTGAAGAAACATTCATTTTTCAACTTATAACTTATGAAATAAACTACTATACTTAAGGACTTTATTAATTTCTATATTAAACACTTAATGACATAAGAACATATAAAAATTATAAAGTCTCAAGAATAAGCATGTATTGAGCAAATAATACGTTAATTGTAAGTATCGAGTAAATAAAACACATAAACGTGCCTTTGCATAAATTTGGATGTAAATGCGTCACATAGATTCATGAAGAAATATAAAGTATTTAGTAAAGCTGATAAGGTCATGAAAGTCTAGGGTATTACACAGTCTAACCCCCTTAAATAAATTTCGTCCTCGAAATTTCAAGTGTTACCGTGGATATTGAGGTAAGGGTACTTTGCTAAGATTTCATCCTCTCGTTCCCATGTAGCTTCTTCTATTCCATGTCTATTCCACCGGATCTTAACCATAGGAATATCTTTATTTCTTAACCTATGAAGCTTTCTATCAAGTATGGCTATAGGGACTTTCTCATAGGTTAAGTTGGCATCAATTTTTAATTCAGGTTGGTTTACTATGTGGGTAGGGTCAGGTACATACTTTCGGAGCATCGAGATATGGAATACATTGTGTACTTCTATCAAGGATGGTGGTAACGCCAATCTATAAGCTAATTCTCCAACTTTTTTCAATATCTCATAAGGTCCAATATATCTAGGCTTCAACTTTCCTCTTTTCACGAAGCGGGAAATTCCTTTCATTGGAGATACCTTAAAAAATACCTTGTCTCCAATCTCAAAACTTAATTCTTTCCTTCGCTTATCCGCATACGCTTTCTGTCGATCTTAAGCTGCTTGCATATTTTCTTTAATTTTCTTTACTACCTTATTAGTCTCTTCCACCAATTCCAGTCCTAACAATTTCCTTTCTCTAATTTCATCCCAACATAGTGGAGATCTACACTTCCTTCCGTACAATGCTTCGTACAGTGCCATTTCAATTGTAGCTTGATAACTATTGTTATAGACAAATTCTACTAAAGGTAAGTATCTTTCCCAACTTCCTCCGAAATCGATGATACAAGCTCTCAACATATCTTCCAAAGTTTGAATTGTTCTTTCCGATTGACCATCTGCTTGAGGATGAAAAGCAGTACTGAATTCCAACTTGGTGCCCATAGCTTCTTGAAGACTGTACCAGAATCTTGATGTGAATCGCGGATCTCTATCTGACACAATAGAAATTGGAACTCCATGTAATCGGACAATTTCCTTAATATAAATCTGAGTCAATTTATCCAATGTGAACGTCATCTTTATTGGTAAGAAATGTGCCGTCTTGGTCAATCTGTCGACAATTACCCAAATAGCTTCATTTCCTTGTATTGACTTGGGCAATCCTACCACAAAATCCATTGTAATATGTTCCCATTTCCATTCAGGAATCTCAAGTGGCTTTAATAATCCTGATGGTCTTTGATGCTCAGCTTTCACCTACTGACATGTCAAACATTTCTGTACAAAATTTCCAATATCCCTCTTCATATTTTTCCACCAGAACAACTTCTTTAATTCTTGATACATCTTTGTTCCTCCAGGATGAACTGTATATGGTGTAGAATGTGCTTCTTTCAATATATCCTTCTTGAGTTCTTCTTTTTTTGGGACACATATTCTTCCTTGACATACCAATGTGCCATCCTCACATACTGAAAACTCCTTTGATTTTCCTTCCTTGATCTTTCGTTTTATTTTCTCTAAAAATGCATCGTCATATTGATCTTTTGCTATTCTTTCCTTCAAGGTTGGGTTCACAATCAAAACATTGATCTTTCCCTTGCGACTTAAAGCATCAGCCACTACATTTGCCTTTCCCGGATGGTATAATATTTCACAATCATAATCCTTTACCAATTCTAACCATCTTCTTTGCCTCATGTTCAATTCCTTCTATTCGAAGATATACTTCAAACTCTTATGATCTGTGTAGATCTGACATTTACTTCCATACAAGTAATGCCTCCAAATCTTGAGTGCATGCACAACTGCTGCTAGCTCTAAATCATGCGTAGGATAGTTCTGTTCATGTGGTTTTAATTGTCTTGATGCGTACGCTACTACTTTCCCATTCTGCATAAGTACACATCCCAAGCCTTGTTTAGAAGCATCACTGTACACAATAAATCCTTCTGTATCTTCAGGAATTGTAAGAACTGGGGCCATTGTTAATCTTTGCTTTAGTTCTTGAAAACTCCTTTCACACTCTTCTGTCCATTCAAACTTTGTTTCTTTCCGAGTCAACTGAGTCAAAGGTTTTGCAATCCGAGCAAACCCTTCAATGAATCTTCGATAATACCCGGCTAAACCAAGAAAACTCCTAACTTCGTTTACATTAGTTGGTGTCTCCCATTGGTTTACAGGTTCTACCTTTGTTGGGTCAACTTCTATTCCCAAAGCTGAAACCGTATGTCCAAGAAATACAACTTTATCCTACCAGAATTCGCATTTCTTGAATTTAGCATACAATTTCTCTTTTCTCAGAGTTTCCAATGTAATTCGAAGATGTTCTGCATGCTGTTTCTGATTTCTTGAATATACTAGAATATCATCAATAAAGACGATCACAAATTGATCTAAATATTGATGAAATACCCGATTCATCAAATTCATGAATATAGATGGCGCGTTACTGAGTCCAAAAGGTAACACTACGAACTCATAATGACCATATCGGGTTCTGAATGTTGTCTTCGGAATATCACTTTCTTTAATCTTTATCTGATGATATCCCGATCTCAAATCAATTTTTGAAAATACACAAGCTCCTCTTAACTAATCAAATAGATCTTCGATTTTGGGAAGTGGATATTTATTCTTGATAGTGAGCTTATTCAGTTCTCGATAATCGATGCACATCCTCAACGATCCATCTTTCTTTTTCACAAATAATACTGGTGCACCCCATGGTGACACACTTGGTCGAATAAAGCCTTTGTCCAATAATTCTTGCAATTGCACCTTCAACTCCTGTAACTTGTTTGGTGTCATTCTATAAGGTGCTTTAGAAACAGGCGCGGCTCCAGGTATCAAATCAATAGTGAACTCCAATTGACGATCTGGGGGTAATCCAGGCAAATCGTCTGGAAATACATCCTTGTATTCACATACTATCAGCACATCATCCAGTGTTGGATCATTGGATTCCGTTGCTACAATATTTACTAGAAATACCGTATTCTTTCCTTTCCTCAATAATTTTCGGGCTTTCATTGCTGAAATTACTTGAGGTATAGTTCCAATTCTAGCACCATATAGTGTAAAGTTCACATCCTCTGATCTCCGTATTGATATTTCTCTTTCTTGACACTTGATGAGAGCATTATTAGTTATAAGCCAGTCCAATCCCAAGATAATATCAAAGTCCTTCATTTCTATTATATGTAGATTTGCCGGGAGTATTGCATGCTCAAAATCAATCTTCACATTCCTACACAGTCCTAAGGATTGTGTCGTACTACCAGAGGGAATATTTACTTCTAGGAAATTTTCTTCTACCATAATATGGGCAGTCTTAATTTGTTCAAACATCTTTGTAGAGATGAATGAATGTGTAGCACCAGTATCGAATAATGTGAAAACAGGTATTTGGAATATTTTGAACATACCTGCCATTACTTCCGGATTTGCTGTCGCCTCCTGCTGACTCATGGCAAACACTCGAGCAGGTGCCATCTTCTGTTGTCCCCTCAGCTTTGGACAGTCAGTTATAAGATGTCCAGGTTTTTTACACTTATAACATACCCCTGTTCCTTTCAGGCATTGTCCAGAATATTCTTTTCCACAATTTCTGCATATAGATGGCCTCTGTTGCTGTTGTGGTATCATTCCAGTCCTTTTGACTTGCTTAAAATTTCCTCCTTGTTTCGTACCAACCCACTTTCTTTTATTTGGCTGTGATTCTGAAATTCTTACTTCTTCTGGTTTCATATATGCTGCTATCGTTTGAGCTTTCTCGAACATCTGGGCATAGGAATTAATATCTTGTGCTGCTAAGATGGTACTAATCTCTGGACGTAGGTTTTGAACAAATCTCTTTGTCTTCCTGTCATCAGTATTAATCAAATGAGAAGCATACCTTCCCAATTGATTAAACTTCCTTTCATATTCTTGCACTGTCAGATTTCCCTGCTTCAACTGTAGAAATTCGGTCTCCTTCTGATATAAGAATGACCGTGGTATGTAATTCTTAACCACCTTCTACGAATTTCTCCCAAGTAACTGACATTCGTTCTTCTTCAGTCATTGTCCTACAGTGAGCTTCCCACCAATAACCTGCATCTTCAGTCAGCTGAAATATAGCGCAAGAAACTTTCTGCTCATCGGTGCAGTTAAGATAAGCGAATATCTTCTCCAAGCTCTGAATCCAATTTTCTACTTCCATAGGGTTTTCTTTTCCGGTCAGGGTTGAGGGTCTAAATTTCTTAAACTGACTAAAAATATCATGGTTTTGGGCTTAAGATACAGGTGTTTGGGATGATTGGCTTTGCTGACCTAGTTGCTGAGCTAACCCCCTTAAAATGGAAGCTAGATCCTCGCTCATGTCTGAGTTGTTTTGGTTTCCTCTACGACTCATAATTCTATTCAAGAATATAATACAATTTAAATAACTACACAAACTTTCAAATAATCAATCACACTTTTCAAATAAATAACATAATTTAAGCACATATAAAACATTTTCCTGATCCCGTCATGGAGAATGATCTCGGTGCGGCTGTTTCCTTTTAAAATTTTAAAACACACTCTTTTTTAAAATACTTTAGCAGGCGAACCTGCTCTGATACCATCTGTGACGTCCCCACTTAATATAGTACGGAAAATATGATGTGGCACAAGTAGGAACGATACTAAAATAGTACTTTGTATTAAAATATACACACGCCACACATTTACACAGCGGAAGTAGTAAATAAGTGTGCTCGTAGCTTAGTTTACAATCCAAAATTTAAAATATTATTCTTGAAAATATAAAGTTTTTAAGGAAACTTCACAGCCTGCCGAATTCATTCACCCACGTCCGGATCCACATCATCTGTAAAAATTTAAAAGTGGAAGGGATAAGTGCTTGAAAACACTTAGTGGAAAACCTCTTGTTAATTGCACAAACTAAACATCAATTGTTTATAATATGTGAGCCCCCGGAATTTCACCGGGTATCTCCTTGGGTGGCGCGACCAACCCGTGGTGCCGGAGCGACCGGACTATCTTATTTGCCAACATATAGTTGGACTATCTCAGGGGCCAGTCGATAGCGGGCCAGACTCAAAATATTTAACATTCAACATTTAATAAGTGCAATTAAATAATAATAGAACACTCGGTGAAGAGCGAAGTGATTCCCCACCTTGCAGGTTTGTACCTACAAGTAAAATTTTTAAAATAAAAACATTGTTACTTATCCCTTCACTTTTGTAAATTGTAAGACTTAAATTCAAATCTCCATACATATTCAAATATTGTATACTAACACCCAAATATCAATTAAGTGTATAAAATCATCAAATAACAAGTTATAAATAAATATCGACTGTAAAAATGTAACCAGACCATTTCGAACCTTTCATACAAAATTTTGATTTTGGCAGGTTACACGTCTAACTTTGAAAATTCATATTAAATTATCCATACGTCCAAAAATTATGAAATTTTAACAGTAGATTTCCAACTCAATAAAGTTTATCAAAATATTTTAATATTTCTCAAACTCTTTGCCAAACATCAAATATTTAGTAATGAACACAATGTTACAGATTCTGGTCACTTAACTTTAAAAATTCACCATAAATCAACCATACGTCCAATACTCTTAAAATTTTAACCATGAACTTCAAACTTCATGTAATTTATCAACATACTTTGTTTTTCTGTAAAAACCTAACCAATTATTCTCAGATCATAGCAAACTTCTACTATTCCTGCTATAGCGTCCAAAACCCTAGTTCAATTTTGAAAAATCACCATGCATCTAATACTACTCCAAAAGCTATGAAATTTGAAACCTAAGTTACTTCACAAGTCTATTTTCACATATAAAATTTTTAGAATTTTTCACTGAATGAATTGGTCCAAACGAAATTTACCCCAAAGTTGGTCCAGAAATTCGGTTTTATGCATACATGAAGAACATATCATTTTAAAACTTTAAACCATATAATTTCATGATTTAATTCTACTTCTAAAGCATATATATTCAAGTAATAAACATGATTTTGGTCATAACTCATGAAGAAATTGAATTAAACATTCAAACATGAAGTAAAACATGTATAACATGCAAATCACTCATCAAAACTAATTTTCCTATCATTTAATTCACAACTCATGCATAAACTTCATACTACCACTTAAATAATTACTCAATCAAGAAGAGAAACTTACTTAGAGATAGGTAGCTACAAGAAATTCCTTCTCCTTTCTTTGCAAAATCTAAGTGTAAGAGGAGTAGTATTTGTGAAATTTTCTTTAAACTTTTTCTTATGTTTATTTTTGCATGCAAGGTTACCTATTTATAGAAGAAGATGTGCTTGGAGGCTACTCAAACTCCCTCTTGACCACCACTTTTAGGAAGAGTGTGGAAGATTTTGGATAATCTTGGAGGTTAAGCAAAGTTACACTTGTTATCTTAAGGTTAGAAGTAAATTTTGACTTTTTTTTTACTAATCTTATCTTATCTTAATCTTAGTCTTGAAGCTTCTCTAATTCTCCTAATTTATCCTAATTTTCGAAAATTAAGAGGAGTACAAGAGTAGTCTTGTATTTTGTAGAAATAACACATATATACTATGAATTTAATATGTAGAAATTGTGATTATAGGATAATTCTAATAAAATTTACTTATACTATCTTATGAAATAAAATCAAAACCCTTCTAAGACTCTAAATAAATTACAAAGTCTATATATTAATCATAAAAATATATCGAGTAATCGATACGCAACTCGTTTCTTGAAGAAACATTCATTTTTTAACTTATAACTTATGAAATAAACTACTATACTTAAGGACTTTATTAATTTCTATATTAAACACTTAATGACATAAGAACATATAAAAATTATAAAGTCTCAAGAATAAGCATGTATTGAGCAAATAATACGTTAATTGTAAGTATCGAGTAAATAAAACACATAAACGTGCCTTTGCATAAATTTGAATATAAATGCGTCACATAGATTCATGAAGAATTATAAAGTATTTAGTAAAGCAGATAAGGTCATGAAAGTCTAGGGTATTACAAAATCTCTGCCCACAACTTAACGTTGCCCAATATTCTAGATCAAAAGATGCTTCTGAACTTTAGAAAATTAACTTAAATAGACTAAAAATTCTAACCCTAGCTTAGGCCCAAGAAAGATAAGCCCATGGGCTTTTATTTTAATTGACAATATAAAAGACTTAAACCTAATTTAAAGACTGATATTAATAATAATTATAATAAAACTTAATTAATTAGACACCATGTATCAATTTAATTCAAGAATTAATTTAATTAAATTCTCAAAATAAAATAGTAAATTTAATTTGATATTAATATTTGATTTGTACACACATCACCATTTAATTGGGTGCAAAATTAATTTGCTTATAATAATAATCCATTTTCATTTTCAAAAGCCATGGAAAATAATATTTCTATTAAGTGGTTAGATGCTATGAAAGAAGATTTGAAATCAAAGGATCATAATAAAGTCTGGGATCTTGTCGAATTGTCAGAAGGTTGCAAAAGAGTCTGATGTAAATGGGTCTTTAACACCAAACGAGACTCAAATGACAATATCGAAAGATATAAAGTTAGACTTATTGCCAAAGATTTTACTTAGAAAAGTGGCATCAATTATAAAGAGACATTTTCAACGTTGTCTCGGAAGGAACCCTTATAATTTTTATGGCTTTGGTGGCTCATTATGATTTTGAGTTACATCAAATGAATGTTATAATGACTTTTCTGAATGAGAATTTAGTGAACGAAATGTATGGATCAGTTTGATGGTTTTTCCATTGAAATAAATGAACATATGGTGTGTAAATTACAGAAATCAATATACGGACTTAAGCAAGTTTCCCATCAATGGTACCTCAAGTACAATGATATCATTACTTCCTTTAGATTTAAGAAAATCACTGTTCACCGGTGTATATATCTTAAGGTCAGTGGGAGCAAGATAATTTTTATTTTGTATATTGATTTAACGAATGATCTTGGTATGATGTATGAAACCATGATATATCTCTATAAGAACTTTGAAATGAAAAATATGAGAGAGATAACCTATATGATCGGAATGAAAATACTTCAGGATAGATCACAATGAATGTTAGAGTTATCTCAAAAGACACTCATAAATAAAGTTCTCTGGAGAGGTTTAGGATGGAAAAGTGTTCATCAAGCATCGTTCCAATCCAGAAGGAAGACAATTTCAACCTTAAGTAATGTCCAAATAATGAATTGGAACGTGAACAAATGAAAGATATTCATTATGTTGATTTATTGGAGACCTGATCATCTAGAGGTTATTAGATATTCAGATTCAGATTATGATGGATGTGTTGACATCCGAAAGTCCATGTTTAGTTGTTTACTCCTATTAGGCGGAGGAGTAATCGCAATAAAGAATGTGAAGCAGTCTGTAATTGCTGCATTAAAGTTGAAATTGTGGCATGCTTTTTAGTCACAATTCAAGAAATTGACTCATAATCTTATTTCAGGACTTGGAATAGTTGACAGTATTGCCAAACCGCTGAAAACTTATTGTAATAATTATGTAGCAGTATTCTTCTCTAAGAATGACAAGTATTCCATATATGTTAAACATATGGAATTGAAGTATGTCGTCAGAGACGAAGTTAAAAAAAAGGTGTTGATTGATGATTCATTAACAAAATAACTGTCTTCAAAGACATTTATTGGACATGTCGAAAGAAAGTGCATTTTTGAAACTTTAATGAATCTATGATATGTATTTGACACTTTGAACTCTTTTATGTTTTGTTTATGATATTGAATAATATCCTATTTTGTTATTAATGTATACATGAATAATTGACATAAAGTTTAATTAATAGAATTTGGTCTCTAATCGAGAAGCTTAAATGATCTGCTATTTTCTATTTATGAGTCATATTAAGTAGAAAAACTAACATTGTAATACATGGAAGGGAATTTGTCGAGTAAATGGTGTAGAATCGTCATGACTCGTGTTAGTATATATTTAATATTGACATTATGATTTGACCAATAAAGATATCATATGATGTGCACATTATGCTATTATTTAAACCATGAAGATATATCTGTCACATGGGCCAAGTGAGATAATGTAAGATTTTGTGGCCCACGTGCCACATAATGAATTAATTAGATATCTAATTATTAACTTAAATATCTAATATTGATGTTTAAATAATATTTGATTTGGTCAATTAGGAAAAGATCAGAACGAATCTCTCACGTTGATAGACCGTGTGATTAAGTTACCTTATGAGCAGTTTCTTGGAGAATGAGAATAAGAAACTACTCCTCTCTCTGCCTATAAAAAACACAGAGTATTCCTACAATTAATGAATTAATTCTATCACTTAAGTTTTATGTCTTGTGATTAATGGAGGTCAAGAGAGAAAAATATAATTTCATTAGAAGAACTATTATTGTTGTTCAAGGTTAGTACTCTAATTATTTAATTCATAATTTATAGATTTATGAATGTGAAAATCATGAAATTTCAAGATGCATGCATAAATTAAATTTATACTTACATTTAACGTCAAATCAAACTATTTCTGGCCAAAAATTTGAGGACATTTCTTGCCAAACCATTTGATAAGGTTGTTTTAAAATTTATAAAATAATTTATCTTATTTGAAGAATAGGTTGAAGTGCATGTTTTGTTTCCTCACACGCATATGAGGTTGGTGAATGGCAGAGCAGCAGAGGGATTTGGAGGAATGTAAAAACAACAAACCAACGTAATGTTTTTTTTTAAGGCAATAGTTTGTTGAGACGTAGTACTCCTCCGTCCCAATTTTATTTTCGTGTTTGACTATACACGGAGTTTAATGCGAAAATTTAATCGTCGTATTTAAATGAATAAAATAATCTTTGGAAATAGTGAATAAAATATTATTTAAATGAATAAAGTGGTTGAATTATAGGGATAAATTTTAAAAAATGATGCACTTTATTTCTATTTTGAAAATGAGAAAATAAAATTGAGACGAACATTTTTAACAAATTGTAAAATAAATGTGAGACAGAGGGAGTTATATTTTATTAACAAACATACTTAATAATTAAATGTAATTGAATAAATTGAACAAGAGATATAACTATAAGTGAGACAATGACTAAAAAATAAGAGGGTGTATTCGGTGGTAGTCCACACTGAAATCAACCAAGTAGGAATCCAATTCATGTTTGATTTTTCAGGGCGCCTGGTGAGTAATTCTCCATGATAATAAGAATGGGATAAAAACGTACTCCATATCATTTAAAGATAAAACTTTGAAAAGCGATATAGTTTACGTTAAAAAGCAAAAACATTTATATTGAAAAGTCATAATGGTCACAAAGTGGTCTCCCTCGCATAAATTTTTGAAATATGATTTTGGTTACGATTTCTAACCTATTTTTTTTTCTTCAAACACAAAGGACAGGGAATAGGTTATAAGGAAAACAGACTTGTTTTCTGCAGGAAAAACACAAAAATGTGGCTTAATTCCAGATTAAGTCTAACCTAGTTTCAACCACTGATCATGAACAAAACTACAAAGGGAACTTGCCTATTAATCCTCCGCATAGTTAGAAGTTAAAACAACTTGGGAAATTGCAAGTTCGAAATACAGAAAAGAAAGCTCTGATAGCAGCCTCTTATATAGGTAGACCTTTGGGGACAATTAGATTTTTGAGCCACATGTAAATAGGGACTAACACGTAGTAGGCTCCCGCCAAGGCACCCAGAAGTAATCGGTAAAGGAATACAAACCGATTTACAGGTTCTGATACATCCTCTGCTTTAGGACCAAGCTGGAAAGGAAAAAAACAAAGTCGTAAATCAAACTTTTGCATCAGAGATGTGCATGTAGTTATAATAAAACAGAATTGCAAGTACCATATGATCATCAATTTAATCATAAATACTCACTCCGTCCACGGATAAGTTTAAATTGAGCGTCCATTGTTAAGTTTAACATTTCTTTTTTTGGAATGTTTTTCCAATAGTATACTATATTCATTACACATCCTCTCTACCTTTTTACTTTTCTTACACATTCCATCAACAACTTTACAATAAAATACTATATTCCTTAAAACTTGAATGTTAAATTTAAAGGGGGGCGGAGGGAGTACAGACACATTTAAAACTACTAGTTTGAATAAGCAGCAAATAATAGTAGTTGAGTAGAATAAGCAGTAGAACGACGATTACATTGAACAATCTTGGTATAAAATTAGTTAACAATGAAAACAGAGGATTCTTATTTATTTTTACTCCCAAGAATGATTTAATTACAGATTTTTGAGACTTCTAAAGGATACAAGATTTGTTCCTATAGTTGTCATGCGCACGTGGGCAAGCAGTGAGCAATATGATTTAAAACGAGCAAAAGTTATAGTTGTGTGGTGATGTAAGGTAAGAAATGCTTTCAATTAATACCTAAAACGAGTTTGGTTTTATGTAAAACAGTTCTACCGCACAACTATTGCTTTATAGTATAACTAATACTTTTGCATGAGTGAAACAACTAATACGTTTTAATGAAACAACTAATACAGTTTAAAAAGACACAAAATACAATGAAAATACCTGCAGCGGGGAGTCCCCAGATGCGGGTTTTACACCCGTAACGGAACATCCCATGATGAGTCCATGTCTTCGAACACCACGGTACCATTTTGGACCAATCCTTTTAAGTTGGACATCTTTAAATCCTGCCTTTTCAAACCACTCAATGTACTCTTCCTCCTTTGGGAAGAGCATCCACACATCTGCAAAGAAACGAGACAGCCAAAACGTTGGGTACACTGGGCCAATTAAGCATGCTTTCCCCCCGAGTCTCAGAACCCTGTAAGCTTCCCTGATTCCACGTTGTGGGTCTGGCCAGTACTCAATACTGAGAAGATGCACAAAATCATGATTTACCAAAAATAACCTCTCCACAAAATCAATTAACAGCTAAACCAAAACAAGCTTTAAACAAAATTTCCACTAAATCATACTTTCTTAGATATAATTAAAAAGATGACTAATGGTATATTCTTCAGGTGATTCACAGTGTTGACTTTAAGTCTTCAACTCCGAGCTTTTTAACACCACAGCGCAGATATACCTCTATATTACAAACAGAAGGATCAATGCTGGATAGATTAACCATTCCAAAATTAGAGAGATAGTTAAATCCTCAGAAACAATAATAGGCCAATTAGAGTGCAAAATTCATTGAAGTTCCAAATAAACAAATACTCATATAATCCAACAAAACCATGCTTCAATATGAAAGAAACTAAAAGCAGGGATTAATCCGAAGAATATACCTCCCAGCTGAGACATATCTATCAAAAGTATCAGTAGGAAAAGGGAGGTCCTCAGCATCCCCTTCAATTATGGTGCATTCCTTCAAAGGCTCCTTCTGCTTAGCCCTGGCAAGCTGATGAGGAGATTGATCAAGAATCGTCACATTCTTGGCATCCACATGCTTCACTATCCCCAAAGTAGTGAACCCTGTTCCCCCGCCAACATCCACCACTTTCATATTTGGATTACACAAATCTGCCGGCTCCAATGCATCATCCCTCATATCCTCAGTCCAATGCCCTGGGTTTATCACATGATCGTACACAATCGACAGAAACCTGTAGAACCAAAACGCCTCTTTCTTGTGCTGAATGAATCTGGGCTGGGATGCTGGCCTCGAGGCTGAAACGCTGCATTTGGGGATGAGGAGGGTTTTGTTCCTTGTGGACCTAATTGAAATCGAGCTTAATTTGGGGAAACTCTTGCCGCCGACAAAACCTAACCCTTTTGGATTTGGGGTTTTTGGGTTCGGGGAAAAGGCTCTGATGAGAGTGAGGTTTTCAGCTCCGTTGAGCAGTGCAGAAGCCATTGAAAAACCAAATCGGTGCAAATGCAATCCTAGGCAAAAAAACACTCGAGTATTACTCTAATTTGCAGTTATGTGTGAAGTAGAGTGGAGCTTTGTAGAGGCAGAGACGCGTCCAAGAACCACAGATTATGACTGCTGGAAGAGATTTAGCCACACCAAAATAGCCACAATATGACTATATATTAATATAAATATAAATATAAATATAAAATACGTATGGAGAACAAAGAATAAAATGAGAGAGCGTTATTTTTATACGTAACCCAAAAATATGTTTAATAACCAATTTGTAATACATAAATACTTGTGTCGACTGCTCTAATGAGGTCGTTGGATTCCCCTAATCCACTTTTTTTATATTTCACTGATACAAAGTCTTATATGCAATATTGCACCAAGTCTGGCCCGTGCAATTTGCTTAAACTCTATCCCAGTTGTTTTCAATATAAATTAAATCAAAATTTGCGGGTTAAACGGGTCACCCATTTTTTATACTGTTGAAAAGTTTGTTACTACATGAACAAACGATTATTACTGCATAAGAAAAATTGTGTTACTAGCTCATATTGTAACACTGATTAGTTCTTGCAGTAACACTCATTTGTTCATGTAGTAACACATGAACAAATGTGTGACATGAACAAATGTGTGTTACTGCT
The DNA here is from genome assembly GCA_947034835.1 of Ballota nigra. Taxonomy (NCBI): domain Eukaryota; kingdom Viridiplantae; phylum Streptophyta; class Magnoliopsida; order Lamiales; family Lamiaceae; genus Ballota; species Ballota nigra. Next base: position 39,071,839 of record OX344727.1, on the reverse strand, counting down.
TTAAATAGAAAATCCCAAAATTCGCGGGTCAAACGATCGCCCATTTTTCATACTGCTGAAAATTGTGTTACTGTATGAACAAACGAGTGTTACTGCATAAGTAAAAGTGTGTTACTAGCTCAAATTGTAGCATTGATTAGTTCTTGTAGTAACATTTATTTGATCTGAATTACTTAATCATATAGTCCTTTTATCGTTCAGATTCTTCCAATTTCATATGGTAACACATGAATAAGAATTACTATCTCCGTCCCGGAGGAACTTGCCCAGTTAATGTTTTCACGTGTTTTAGCAAGCGAGTTTTTTATTAATATTTAAAATGATAAAGTAATTTTAAAGTTACTTTACAATAGATGAGATATAGATCTATCATACCCTACCTTAGAAATCACTTTATCATTTCAAATATTAATAACCAACTCGCTCGCTGAAACACGAAAATAAAGGTAGTGTGCAAGTTCCTCCGGGACGGAGGGAGTATAATGTTATGAGTATCTAATAATTTTAAGATTTTTTTGGTGTTTATCAACTTTTTCTTTTTCATGATTTAAACCTCTGTTTTTTCGCAATTCCACACTGTTTCTAATATAGTAACACATACGTACTCTTACAGTAACACTCACTTGCCCTAAAGTAACACAGACCTGAGAGCGAATTTTTCTATTTGCTTTTGCGCGATTTTTTTGGAAAAATCCGTTTGACCCGCGAATTTTATTATGCTGACTCGAATCTCAATGTTGACCCGCGAACTTAATGTTTTTACCGCTGAACTTTTAACAAATGAATTTAGTAATATTGTTGTTTGTTGGAACGTTATTTAAAATTTTACGTATCAACCATCCAAGTTATGGATAGATCATTAAAAAATGAAATATATGATTTCATTTAGAGCCCATAATGAACATCGGTAATTTGACATTATGCAATTATCATATTTAATTTAATTTAACTAGTATTATAGATATTGTGATTCGTATGTGCACTAAAGTGCACTTGGATTTTGAGTCCAATTTTAAATTAATTTTTTATTTTTCAAAGTCCAATTTACTTAGGTTACATTTGGATAAAGTCTTTTGAAATGCAAGCAATTTGAAAATGAATGAATTTGAGAATCAATGAATTTCAAATGATATGATTTTGCTAGGTATTTCAAATTTCTCCAATTTGAACTAGGATTAAAACCAAGGGTGCTGAAGTCGGAAAACGCTAGGCTGGCGTTTCTTGGCCGTCTAGCACCACCTAGAAATCCGCTTAGGTTTGTTTTTTTTTCTTATTGAAACCGCCTAGAGATCTGCACTTTTTTCTTTTTTTCATTCTTTAATAGTTAATACCCACATATAGTCACATATACATACACCAAATATATATACATAGTACATACACGCATCAGATACATTAAACGTCTCTCTCTTCCCTCTTCTCTCCTCGGCACCATCGTGCGCCGCTCTCCTCTCCCTCCACCGCAGGTCCGTCCATCACCGATGATGTTGGAAACAACCGCCGCTGAAAATCCAGATTGATTCCATCCAGAAAATCCAGATCGAGAAACTCCGCCGCTGCAAGCAACCGCAAATTCAGCCGATTTGAGGCCAACGTCGCCGCTCTCCTCTCCCTCCACCGCCAGCCCTCTCCCCCTTCGACACCAACCCTTTCTCCCATTCGTTTCTCTATCCCGACTTGGCCACCTAGGCGGCGCCTGGAACCTTAGATATTTTTTTAACGATTTACCCTAAATTGGGATGGCCGGCGGCCGCCTAGTGCCTAGGCAGACTTTTTGCATCCATGATTAAAACTAAGAATTTGAAATCCATGGACCACTTAAATATTTTAGCCAAACAAATGGAGTGGATTTAGATTGTGGATTTAAAATTCATAGTCCAAATCCCTCCATCCAAACACAAACTTAATGAATTTTGAAAAGTTAAAATTGATTTGAAATTAGGTTTAAAATCCAAGTACATAACATACACTTGAGTGTATACAAGAATTTGTGTTATATATAAAAAAAAGGTAATATCTCATTCTAGTACCCATATAAATATGACTTTCTCACCACAACTCGCTAAATAAAATACAATCATGAAGTCAAATAAATAATTTTTATTTTTATTTTTCAATTAATTAATTACCCGAATTTGAGGCAACAAATGAAAATGAAAGAACCATGTCATTAGTAGGTGAATTACAATGATTAAGCAAAATATATCTAATTTATTTATTTACTTATTGTATTTAACCACAACAAGCAGTATATATTTTAATCACAACAAGGATTAGGTATACTCACAGTAGCTTGTGCATTCAGTCAAAACAACTGATAACTTACTTTGATAAGTAAGACCGACTATTACTACCTATAAAACAAGCTAAAATGCACATTCCCACAAGTTGGCGTGTACTTGTCCACTCATATTTTGACAAGTGACACTTTTGGACACCAGCTCCTTAAAAAGAAGACTTTAAGAAGCGGCTAGGGTACCATGCATTATATGAATATACTATTTACCATATGCAAGTTGGTTGTACATGAGGAAAGAGAAGAAAAAGAAAGAAAGCAATACCTACAAAAGTAAAACATACAAAATACTTTCAGACCAATAATTTTTTCTCTTTATATCGAAGCATCCTGTAAACACAAGAATATTCTTAGTGTTGTTTCGATTTTAGTTGGAGATAGTCTTTATTTGTGTGTTAGTTAAAATTCCCAGTGAGGAAAAAAATCATGGTGATTATCCTAAGTATTGTGAGCCCTAACACTTTGAAGGTTTACTTCTTGAGTGATTAGTCTGAGTGAGGACATCAAGATATGAGGAATGATTTGTCCAGTTAGGAGTTAGATTTTGGTGAAATTGGTTGAAATTGAGTGATTATCTTGGGTATTTTGAGATTAAATTAAGTGTGAACCCTAACACTCTAGTATATTTGACACCTTTTGGTGTAGCAGTATATGTAAGAGGATTAAATCTCTGAAGCACTATATATCTTGTTTCATTCTTGTCTTTATCATTATTGTGATTGTTTTAATGTGCTCATTGCAACAATTTGCTTTTATCAACTACAAGTCACAACTGTCGACTCCTTTATGCAACTGTTGAACTTTGTTTATCATACCTTTTCAATCTATTCCACTGCACTTAAACTCTTGAGAAGAAAGTTTTAAAATTGGAAGAAGGTTTATTTAACCCCTCCCCCCTCCCCTCTAGACCTTCCATCTGGGACTGGGACAAACAAGTGATATTAGAGCAGTTCGTTTTACCGCTGCTTTGCTCGGTATCTAAAACAGATCCAATTTTTTTTTAAAGCTTTATTATTTTTTTTAGTTTGATGAACTCACATAAGTCACCAGATGTGGTTGACTCAAAGGTCCCCAAGTTTACCTTTGAAGACAATGGTGATTGGAAAATCAAATGCAAGCTCATCTCGTTGCTATTCATGATGAGATGTGGATTGTAATCATGGAGGGGCCCTTGACAATCACGAAGACATACACAACTGCTGACAAGACTAGAGAGACAACTCAGTTGGTGGAGAAACAAAAAAATAGAGTGGACATAGGCTGATAGAAGGAAGAATAATCGGAATGATTCAAAGATGACCATATACTGATCTTTTTAGCCAAATGAAAAATTCTAAAGTGGCAACGACCCTTTAGGTGGACATCATTTGGTCAATATTTGGGAGAGTAGAAATGAGTTTGTGTTTAAACGTGATAAACCTAATGTAGAGAAAAAGGTGTAGGAAATCAAAGAGAAAGTTTGGTCTTGGTTGGACGCTACGAAGTCGGTCGGTTCAATATTTTCATTTGGGGAACGATTATCAAATCTTTCTAGTTGTGTTGAGTATAGATATGATGTATACACATGTGGTGTAAAGTCTATTGTTGAGGGGACATTGTTGTAAGGGGTGAGATACTCGTTGTACTCTAAATTAATGAATTTTCTTTTCCTGATAAAAAAAACCTTTTGAATTGATTAATGTTTTCCCGAAGAGATTTATGCAAATAATAAGCACTAAGTCGTATAAATTACTTTTAACTAACTATTTATTTGTTAATAGATAAATAATTTATTTTACTATCATGTACATTCTTTCATAATTAGATATAGATATAGACTCAATTATTGTTGCATTCTATATTTTGATGACTATCAACTTCGTTTTGTTATGTATAAATTTTATAAAATTTAATGTGCCAACCTTTACTTTTCAACCATAACACTAGTAAGTTCTGCATCGGCCCCTGTTTACTCATCAGGATCAAATAGATAACATCATAAATCATTTTCAATTACTAGTGAATAATATTAATTAACTGTATTGTACTCATTCTTGAGAATATGTCTGTCAAACTTCTAATATGTTATCCACTTAATTATACTTTGAGAAACTAAACTTTCGACTATTAAAGAAAAAAAAATTGAGGTCTCATGTCATTCTTTAACAAATATATTTCTGAACATCTTTCTTCTTCTGTCCACCTTTCGTTGTTAGAAGTTTTTTTAGTAAGAGAAAGTCATAGCAACTTGTGTAGCTGCACAACTATTGTATCTGAACAGTTTCTTGAGATCATACACCACATCATAAGCATTAATGAAAGCTTGATGTTGATGTTGCAACACATCTGAGCAAAAAAAAAATTGATTGTAATATAGCACCCTTTTGTAAACCTTATGAAGTTCTTCCCCCTCTTTACTAGAGTTAACATTATGTTTGTGGATACAAATTTTTCTTTCTTGTGCAAAAGAGTAATGATTTTCACTGAGCATATATTTGCACTCCTTAGTAGTGGACAACATCCAAATTGTGTTTGCAACTATGTTTTAAAAAGCGGATCGGACCGGTCGGTCCGACCGCTACTCGGATGCCTCTCCGGGCCGGTTCTATACGTTGGACCGGTTGTATTTCAAACCGCCTGGAAAGCGGTCAAAACCGCTGAAGCCGGGTCGAACCGGTCTCTAATCGGACCGGCCGAAACGGCGAGTTGCCCAAAAAAAAAAATTTAAGGACTATTCTATAAATAATTTCAATTAATGAAGCCCTAGATCAATTAATTCCAAAATTTCTCTTTCCTTACGGGTCAAAAGCAGCGGCGGGTATTCTTTCTCCCATCTCCTCCTCCCGACATAATTTCGGCGAAGGTGCGAACAAAGACGGCGCTCACTCGGTCGGGCCTCTTCATCGGCGCCGGCGCGCCACCAGTTTCTCGATCGGCCAACCCTCTGCTACTGCACAAAGGTAATTTCTTTTTTTCTCTCCATTAATTCCGCGAAGAGGCGAAGAGGCATATCATGTATTTATTTTTACTCAGCTTTTATGGGTGTATGAGTGTATCAATAATGGACTAACTTTACTACAATAGTACAATGGGTTACAAATGTTAGAGTGAAATTAATGATTTTAAGTACCTATGGGCTACGGCCACTCGTTTACAAATAGAGTAAAAAACTAGTTTACATGAATAGAGAAATTAATAAAATATTAACAGCTTGTGTGAAATTCATTCTTAGGTTTTATACTAGTGTTGTGATGTGTGTATGTATATATATATATATATAATATAATAAATGCATAATTATTATTCAAATTAATTAATTATACTATGTTTTGTTATATTTCAAAGCATGGCAAACACTGAATCTACACAACCACAAGGACAAGAATCAAGGACTAAGAGTGCTCAAAATGTTCGTCAAAAAGTTGATCCAACATGGAAGCATTGCGAGGTAATTGGTTCAGAGGGTACCAATAAAATTATTAAATGTAATTATTGTGATAAAACATATAGAGGGGGAGGAATTCATCGCATGAAAGAACACTTAGCACACAAAGTTGGTAACATTACTGGTTGTCCTAGTGTTCCCAATGAAGTTCATATCCAAATGAAAGTGGTTTTAACTGATATTGGGAATGCTAAAAAGGAAAAAGCAAATACACCAATTGTTCATGAATTTCAAGATGAAGAAGAGAGTCAAAATTTGCATGTTAGTGGTAAAGGAAAAAAGAGGAAAAATACCATAGGGAGTTATATGAAAGAGGGTTCGGGTTCGGGAGTAGACTTGTCTCAACCTAGCATACAAGCATCATGGAGCAATAAAGAAAAAAAATACGAAACTGATATGGCTGTAGCTTTATGGTTTTATGATGCTTGTATACCCATGAATGCAGTTAACTCACGATTCTTTAAACCGATGATGAGTAGGGTAGCATCCATGGGTCATGGGTACACTGGTCCCAATTACCATGCTTTGAGAGTTCCATTGCTTAAAGAAGCGAAAACTCAGGTACATTTGACAATTGAATCTCTTCGATCTAAGTGGTCTGAAACAGGGTGTACTATAATGGGTGATGGTTGGACTGATAGGAGTCATAGGTCATTGATTAATTTTTTGGTGTATTGTCCCTATGGTATATCTTTTATCAAATCTTGTGATGTGTCTGATATTGTTTCGAGTGCTGAAAATTTGTGCAATCTCTTTACAAGTATTGTTGAGATGGTGGGTGAAAAGAATGTGGTTCACATGGTTACTGACAATGCTAGTAACTATAAAGCAGCTGGAAAATTGCTTCATGCTAAATATCCTAGTATATATTGGTCTCCATGTTCGGCTCACTGTATTAACTTGACTTTGGAAGATGTTGGCAAAATGGATTTAGTCCAAGAGTGTGTTGTTTTGGGTTCTAGGATTACCACTTTCGTTTATAACCATAAGTGGCCCCTTGCTTGGTTAAGACAAAGAAGTGGTTGGACTTAAATAATCACTCCAGGAGCAACGCGATTTGGCACAAATTTTATTGCCTTGAAGAGTTTGTATGATCATAAAGAGCATTTGGAAGCTATGATCATAAAGATACTGTGTTAAACCAAAGGTTGTTGAATAATTGTCTTATCATTGTCAAGATCATGGAGCCATTGATGAGGTTGTTACGTATTTGTGACACTGACGAGAAGCCTTCAATGGACTATGTGTATGAAGGGTTGTCTAGAGCAATTAAGGGGACAAAAGAGATATTCAAGAATCAAGAGTCAAAGTACAAGTCATTTGTTGATATCATCAACAAAAGATGGGATAAAATATTGAGGAAACGTCTCCATGCAGCTGCATATTGGTTAAATCCCGCATTCCAATATGATCCAAATTGTTCTCTGCATAAAGAGACCGAAGCTTACAAAGGTCTACTTGGAATCATTCAAGACCTTCATGCGGAGACACCTGGTATAATGAATGAGGTTACCATGTTTCGTGATGGTAAAAAAAGTTTTGGAATTGCATTGGTTAAGAAAGAAGCAAAAACAACTGCTCCGGGTATGTTTCACTATATTTTATATTATTCTTACAATTTTATTGTTGATAATTCTTATATTAAATTTATTTTTGTTATGTTAGATGAATGGTGGAGGCTATTTGGAATTGATGCACCAAACTTGCAAAATCTTGCCATTAGGATTTTAAGTCAAACATCATATTCTTCCGGTTGTGAGCGTAATTGGAGTGTGTTTGAGCGGATTCATACCAAGAAGAGAAACCGGTTGGAGCATAAAAGACTAAATGACCTTGTGTTTGTTCATTATAATTTGCGCGTGAAAAATCGGTATATTCATCTTTTTTTCTTATTAACATTTTATTATTATATTAGTTATTGAAAATTGAACATCTTTTTTTGTTTGTAGTGGTAAAGAATCATACAAGTCATATGATCCAATTGATTACGAGTGCATTGATAAGGTGGATGCTTGGATTATTGATGAGGAGCCAAATGGGGAGCTTGATTATGACGAAATACTGGAAGAACTTGATAATGATCTTGCTAACAATGAAATACCTGAATCACAAAGAGGTTGGAATATATATATTATTCGTATCATTTTCATATTAGTATTGCATCATTTGGTTTACATATTATGCAATTATGTTTTTTTTAGGTGATGAAAATGTTGACAAAGATGTACTCAACGACCATATTGATTTGACAAAGTTCGGACTTGGAAGCATGGGATCAAGCTCTAGTGGTGTTAATTAGGATCTCATATCAGATTAGACATTTTTATGTTGTTATTTATGAGTAATAGTATTTAGTGAACTTGATTTACATTTGATGTTTTTGTATGACAATTGGTGAACTTGATTTGCATTTGATATTTTTGTTTGACATGTGGTGAACTTATTTTACTATTGTTTGTCATTTGATTAGATTATTAAATTGAACTTTCATTGGTAGTACAAGACGTGTTTTTATTTTTAAGTGCAATTTTTCATATGATATGTAATTTTATAAGGGAAAAATATGTATGATGATATGTAATTATATATTTAATTATATATTAATATATTTATGACATCATACCGGCTCAACCGCTTTAAAAAAGGTTAGACCCGATTGAACCCGGTCCGACCGAAAATGCTAGGCAGACCGGGTCAATGTCCGCTTTCGATTTTAAAACACAGGTTTGCAATAAATATAAAAAAGGGCAGTAAATTTGCTATCTCTATAGAATAATGACACGTGGATTGAACATACACATTATGAAAACTAGTGAATCATAATAAAAAGGTCAAACATGTTATGCTCTTATAAGTTGATTCCCTCTATCAATATAAAAGATATAATGAAAGCAATTCAAATACCATAAGTCTCTATAATACTTTTATTCCGTGTGCTCACCATATTATCTGCAATGTGAAGTATTAGACATTTGCATTCACATATGACAAACATAAATAAGTAATTTAATAGAAATAAAATATTATTTTGAAAAAACTTATATACGAAGGACATTCTCGATTGTTTTGAATAAGTAAAATCATTTTTTATAAGTAAAAGTTTTTCTAGACCACTTTTATAATACCCACTATATTATCAGGACATTAATGTGATGCGGGTAATAGACATTTATTTTCTCCTGAAATTACTTTATACCTAATTAACATAAAATTCACCTCACTAAAATTTATTTAGAATTAATCTCACACAAAAATCTATTACAAGTGCAGTAACGTGCACTAAAGTGTTTTCAATTTTACGATGAAAAAAGTTCCGACGGTGTATTTATGACTACATTCCATGTATATTAAAATTACTGTTGATTAATTATATGAAATAATAAATGATTATAATATTTCACTCAAGGTTTAGTAACAATAATTATATGTCGAATCCAATAAATAGTATGCATTCAATTTTGGTATAAAAATCTACCTTTTTAATAATTGGGAACTACAAAGTACGTTATCATATCTTGATTATGTATACTTATTTAAATCTTTGGCAAATTATTTTTAATACAAGGTGTGAATTTTTTTTATTTACACATGCATTATCTCCTATAAATGGTGTTCTTCTCATTTTTTTTCCACTCAACTCAAATTCTCCCTTATTCTAATTCAATTTGCTTTCTCATTTATAAATATATTTCACATAGATACTTACATTTTTTTATTTTTCACTATGAATGTTATAGATGTAGTTAATCCAAATGAAAATAACCCATACCCTTTTTTATCAAATGACTACTGAAAGGGAAAGGGTCATCAAAAGGTGAGAACGTATCTTAAAGTTTTGTCTCGTTCTTTATCTTCTCTATGCTCAACCTTTCCCTTTCACTGGTTGATTGATCCAAAAGCGTTAGAATTGTTCTCATTTGGATTAGTTTCATCTGAAACATTCATGGTGAAAAATAAAAGTTTGTAAACATTTTTGTGAAATATATAAAAAATGAGAAAATAAATTAAAATCAGAATGAGAGAACAAAGTTGATTTCAATGAAAAAACCATGAGAAGAACATATGGGTTTTGGTTGGGTGACCATCTGGAGTTTATTACTCCACAATTTTATTTAGATTTTTATCTAAGGTTTTTTTAGAGTTGTTCGGTAGTTGTTGCATTTCTTATTTTTTTCTCTTTAGAAGAGTTTCCTTTTCCTTGAAAGGGGGTTTTTTTCCCTAAGGAGAAATTTTCCTAAACAAGGATTTTAATAGGGCTCCGACCTCTGGATCGATTTATGATCTTGTGGTTTTAGATTTTATTTTTATAAATAATAACCTTATTAATATGAGAAAATGATCATGGGAGAAAATGGATGTACAAATAATTTCTTTCACAACCTTGTATTAACAAAAATTGTTGATGATTTAAATGAGTATACAATATCACGTTAGGATAATGTATTTCTTATTTCATAACTATTATAAAGGCAAATTTTCATTCCAAAAATTCGCTTACGTGCTATTTATTGGATTGTACATATGATTATTGTTACTAAACCTAGATAAACTGTTATAACCATGTGTTGTTTTATTAAATGTATACTCATTCAATATTTCTTCTACATATACATATAATGCAACCATTAATACACAATCAAGACTATTTTCATCATACAATAGAAAATAATTTTTTTAGGTGTAACAACAATTATAATAGATGTTATTGGTTTAAAAGATGTTTTTTGTTGTCTCATCTTTATTTCAATTTGTTTTCCCATTTTAATATATTTCACTTAAATACTTAATGTTTTTTTTCACTATGAATGCTTTAGAAGGTAACAACGCAAATTAGAACAACCCTAACTCTTTTTTATCAAACAACTAGCGAAATGAGTAGGGTTGTCCAAAGTTGTGCATGGAGAAGATAGAGAATGAGTAAAGCATTCTCTATGAAGAACAATACCTTATATTGTGTTACTGTAAGAGCAAAATGTGTGCACTATAAGAACAAATTAATATTGGTTTTGCACAGATAGTTTTTATTTTTACAGAAATAAATATTTTTCCGTACAGTAACAAATGTAAGGTATTAAAAACTTGTTACTATAAGAACATAAGTGTGTTACCATGCGGAAAAAGATGTGTTCGCACAAAAATATAAAAATACTCTCCTTGGTTGTATTACTATAAGACCAAATATGTGTTACTTTAACAACAAACATGTGTAAATGTACATAAAAATATTTATGTGTCCTTACAAAAATGATCTTTTGTCCTTATAGTAACACATGTAAGACATTGAGAAATGTGTTACTATAGAAAACACACATGTGTTAATATATGAAAAAAGATGTGTCATGAACGAAAATAGTATTAACTGTTAGTGTTAGTGTCCCAGAGACAATCCTTTGTGAAGACATAATTCAAAAATGATATTCAGTTTTGGTTTAATATTATTATTGATTTTATATTAAAATGTATGACATTACACTTATCTGAATATTATGTTTGATTATTTGTATTTATTCTTATCTGTGTTCCCATGAATCAATACTGTCATTGAGTGAGTGAGAACTCATATGACTTAAGTATGATTCTCAAATGGCCCCAATCAAGGATCATAAAAAATAGGATATTGATTATGCAATTGAGATTAGTGGGCGATCTACATTATACTCTATGTGAGAGTGTAGTAAGATCTCACTTACTACGAGATACTAGGTATCTCATAATGGATGCACAAACACCTTAGAGGGTATCAACATACCCATACGAGAAACCGTTTGATGTAATTCTACATAATGTGGCTACGAATGTCTCAGTTAGTGGGAGCGATGTGATACTCCTCAGACTTGAGGTCAATACTCACGACATGTGCAGAGTGATGAACTTTGACCATGACCGAAGCTTGCACCCTCCAAGGGTAGATATGACATGGATTCATCATGAAATTCTTGTGCGTGGTAGTTGAGCCAATAATAGGATTCATTCCTTGAATGTGGATTTAGAGAGAATACTCGTTTTCTCATCATAATTGGGTAAATTGCAAGGATGGTCTCATGAGAATTCGTACTTGACAGATTTGGTCCCATGTTCTTTTTTGGTCCCATTTTTAAATATAAAGGTCCCATCCGTTAAATATTTTACAGTTTTCTATGGAAAACTGGTGTGAAAAACCTTTTTAAATTTATTTTTGGAGGGAAATGGGCCAGCTTTTGCTATTAACAATCATTTCAATGTAAAATACAAGATGGAGACGATTCTACAACTTTAGTTCGTAGATTTTTAAGAAGTTGGGAATTGATTATTTTTAAGTTGGGAATTATGCGCGCGAGTTTTTGGCAGAAAACTAACGGGTGTGTGGGCCTCAAGCTCGTTAATCCGTTACTTTTTTGACGAAAAAATCGTATGGGACTATTTGCGCTAAAAAAAAGGACCAAATTCACGAGGACCAATTTTTATGGGACCATTTCTACAATTTTCCCCATCATAATTGGATCTAAGTCGTCGGCCGTCGCTAAGTGTGATATACTTTATCAATTAGTGGTTTGAGATAATATGATTAGTTATATGAATAGACACTTCATCATGTTCAAGACTTAATCGGGTATTCATGAATGAAAGGAAGATATCACAATAGCCTACAATATTACAAGTAGTTGCATATTTCCTCGCAACGTACCTCATATATTGAGAATGTCTGATTTATTGTCTAGGGTTCAATTAAGACCATTAGTTTGACTAATCGCTCGATATACGAAGGCCTATGTGTCACACAACAAGTAATGATAATTTAACAATTATAGTTGGTTGATTAAATATTGTATTGGATATAATATTTAATTTATGGAGAATATAGTAACAATTATATTTGAAATTAATTATTATTATTATTAATATTTAATTAAATTAGATTTAATTAAATATGAATTTTCATTAATAATATTTGGAATATTATTATATAAGAATATTATATTTTCAAGATAATAATTCGTAGAAAAATATCTATAAGGAAATAAAATCCGTAGAGATTTTATTTGACGGGCTAGGCCTATTATCTTGCTTAAGAATTTACCCAAGATTATCCTTATAAATATGAGTCCTTTCTAGAAGAAATATAATTTCTCCATAAAATCTCTTGCTCGAATTTTCCTAGCAAGTTCGTCTCGAGATTCAACGCTGGCTAATCGGTGCGGGTTGGTAGAAAGCTGTTACGTAGATACCATAGTGGAGGATTCCGCGTACGAATTGCTGTAAGAATTATTTTTTAAGTTTTCTCGTAATTAATTATGCAATTAATGTTTGTTGTTGGTGAACTATCTATTTTGTTGCGCATGTATTACGTGTTTACGTGCTTACAAATCCCAACATTAACGTGAAACAAAGAACCTAGATCTTAAGACATGAAGAATGGATTAAAAAATACATGTTTGTCCTTATAATATAAAAACAAATATATCTTGTTGTAAGGACTAGTAACATATAATTGTGCATACGGTAACACATACTTATCCTTTATAATAACAAATCTGGGAGCGATTTCTGTCTAGGCATGATTTTTTTTAATTTTTTTTTTGGCAAAATCCAGTTGACTTGGTGCTCGAGTTTTTAGTTGAATCAATCCATGGCCCGCAAAATTATTATTACTGTCTATTTTACATATATTATACAGTAGAATATATTAAATGAGTGGTTCTCGGCATATAAATATATAAAATAAATATCAAGGAGAGTTCATCCGAGCCTGGTTTATAAGGTTGGAGATAACACATTGATAATCACTATAAGAAAGAAATATTAAACCGTAGCTAAGAAACCAATATCTCGCAAGATGACGATATTTTTACAAAACACTTGTTTGTAAATTGTAATTAGTTACTAAATTGAAGATTATTTTTTATACATAAATAAATGGTTAATTGCAAAATAAAACACCAACTTTTTACATTTTATCAATTACATCATGAACTTTTTATTTTTTTGATTTGAGCCACCAACTTTTTAAGTTTGACAATTTGAATCATTTGACCATTTTTCGATGATAATTAAGTGAAGGGGCCGCTGTAGATACCATGCATACAACAACATGGACGGGCATGTAGATGCCAATTTTATTGTAATTAAAGCTATAATTTTTTTCCACATAATCTTAAAATATATTCTCACCCCTAATAGTTTAGTTCCTGCACAAAAAAGAGACAACCATTGTTATTTTCACCCCTAATATATTCTCACCTAACATTGTCAAGAACAAAACCTAATACTGCCCTAATATTCATATTATTCATACAGAGCAAAGCTAGCATGACATTGTCAAGAGAAGGGGAAGATCCTTAATTATTGAATATCATTTCAGTATTGTTATTTTCCAATTGTCACATTGTTCTAAAATGTAGTTTATACCATTCAATCACTCATCCTCTGTAACGCCCCGAACCCGATATATATTAATTATATCGAATTCGAAGTGTTATTGTGATCAAAAGTCCGAACTATAAAATTTTTGAAGGAAATATAACGGAAATGAGAGATGATGAGTTTTTATGCAGCGGAAGAAATGAATAGAATAATTTTAGTAAGTATCTTACACACATTTATGTGTACATAAAACATAGTATCAACAGTAATGTTTTATTTAAGTGGGGAACTCCGTGTCGTCTCTATTACTGTCCTTGCTCCACGAAATCATAATCTGCAAGGGGTTTAGGGAAATGGGGCGTGAGAATTGAATTCTCACATATGGGTGATTTGCAACATCATGGGATTGGTAAATCCGAAATATATTAAGTTATACTCATTAATAAAGTGTTTATTTTATTTAGTCAATTTACATAATAATAAGATTACAATATTTCATAGAAGGAAACAGTTCATATAATGATTCATCGGCATTTAAGCATATTTCACATGGTATAATTGAAATAACACAAGTTGGTTCACATTAAGGCAAAGCCCAAAGTCATATCACATATTATCACAACTATCAAACCATAAACGTACAACCATTCCACTTCCATCATAGTTACTCTTTTCAACTCCAACCATCAACAGCCTTGATTCCGAGGGCGTCCAACGACAGTTGTCCCCGGAGACCGGAAAAATAATCAACGACCTTGATTCCGAGGGCGTCCAACGACAGCTGTCCCCGGAGGCCGGAAAAACAATCAACGACCTTGATTCCGAGGGCGTCAAACGACAGCTGTCCCCGGAGGCCGGAAAACAATACCCAAATCACAACTCCGTACTTACTGACTTTCCATAAAACTGATACAACAACCTCATCGAGAAAATATTTGACTGATAATTGAACTGATTCATGCTCACGTAAGGTGTTTACTCATGCAGTGGTGATCGATTCACAAAACAACAGACTAAATATATAACATATATAGTTATATCACATAATCCAAACAGTTATATAGATAGGTGTTACAGATATGTTGGATTAGATACTTTTGATTTGATTTAGTCGAGTTCAGAAAATACCGGCACGACGTTATTAATAGCAGATCAATCAACGGATCATCACCCACCTGTTAACTCCAGGTCCCGTGAATAATGTACAAACAGATGGTCGGAAACCTCGTGCGCGTTCCAACTAGTACCGAATCCTAGTAGGAAGATATTTACTTAAAAGTTGACCTTTTGAAAACGTTTAGGAAAACTTGAGAGTTTGTGTTACGAGAATCGAGAGAGTTGTGGTCTTAT
This sequence comes from Ballota nigra, assembly GCA_947034835.1. Taxonomy (NCBI): domain Eukaryota; kingdom Viridiplantae; phylum Streptophyta; class Magnoliopsida; order Lamiales; family Lamiaceae; genus Ballota; species Ballota nigra. The sequence continues at coordinate 39,056,429 of OX344727.1, read as the reverse complement.
AAACTCAAAAAGGACTTGCTTAAGGGTCACACCTTATTTTGGTAAATACACTACTTCTAAAAAGGTGAGTGTATTTACTAGTATATTTGTGGTATGACTATCTCGATTACTACAAAAACAATCTTTTGATAAGTACACCCCTTTTTAAGAGGAGGTGTATTAGGGGGGTGTATTTACTAAAAGCAGTAGTGTAACAGGGGGGTGTATTTACTGAAAGCAGTGGTGTAACAGGGGGTGTATTTACTGAAAGCAGTGGTGTAACAGGGGGGTGTATTTACTGAATTTAGGGGTGTCCTTAATAAAGGCCCTTTAAGGAAGAAAATATAAGAATTCATCTTGGAATTACTTAGAAAAATAAGAAATTACTTAGAAAAATATTAATAAAATTAAAGAAAAGATTTTTCTTTCTTGAGAATTCTATTTCTAATTTTAAAAGAAAACTTGAATATAATTAATCATATTTTATAAATAAAACTCCTCTTATTAAACTTATTAATAAACTTAGACTTTCTAAGAAGTTTATAAAAAGTACTTTTCTTTCTAATATTAATAACACTTCTAAAATTGAGGAATTATATTAATTTTTCCCAAAAATACTCCTTTTTCATTTGTTATTAATTTTGAATATTAAACGACTTATCTTTTCGTTTCTAATTTTCTAACAGTCGCACAAGGGGAAGACGAGTTTCCATTTGTCTCCAAAAACTCAACTAATCCAAAAACACCAAACAACTATTTCAACGATACTAAACAACTTAATTCAATAATACTAAAGTAATCCATTCAATAATACTAACCAACTAATCCAATATTACTCTTCAGTTATTCTAATAACACTAATAAGAAAATCATCAATAATACAATTCCATCTACACTAATATGAATCAAAATAACCAGTACTCTAAATCACTACAATACATAGCTAATTCAATACTCACCAAAACAACAAAATCAAAGTCCATCTACAAGTCTCAAATCCAAAATAATTCTTAAAAACTTACGACGACTCAACGGGGATTCAACTAAATTCCTAATCCAACTATTACGAGAAAATAGAAAAGGTAGCAATTCTTACGAGTCCCAAAACGGGCAGCCTAACGGCGTCGATCGGTGTTTCGATAATTCGTCGGATAATTTCGGCAGCATAACGACGTGATTCTGGATTTCCCGAAAACAAAATAAGCAGCTAATCGTTATGACGACATCTCAATTATCACGAAAGAACGAAATTGGAACCGAAACGAATTAAACCGAAGCAAAAATATGAAATCGAAAGAATCGAACTGAAAAAGGAACGAGACTCACTGCAAGAGGAGAGAAGAGGAGGCGGCGCGACGGTGAGGGGGATGACGGCGGTCGCGATTCCGGTCTGGAAGCGGGACGGTCGCGGCGCTGGAAAAGAGGTGCGGCGGCATCCGTCGGGCTCGTCGGCGTTGCGAAGCTAGGACCCAGAGGCGACGGCACGGCGTGGGCTGGTGGTCGAAGAGGCGTGGAGGCGACGGCGTCGCGGCTAGCTGAGGCGCGACGGCGTTGTGCGACGGAAGGAAGAGGGAGAAGGGGACGCGTCTGCGTGCTGGAGCACGGCGGCGCTCCGCGACGGCCCTGGAGGCGGGGCTGGGCGGTCGCTCGGAGGCGGTCGCGCCGGAGACAGAGACGGTGGCGCTTCGGCCTGGGTACGACGGCGTTTGGGCGGCAGTTCCGCGGAGGAGGAGGAGAGAGGCGACTCGCGTCTGGGTACGGCGGTGCTTGGCAGCGTCAATCGGCGTGAAGCACGGCGGCGACTGTTTGTCGGAAGACGGAGAGAGGACGGCGGAGGGTGGTGGCGCCGTGAAGAAGAGGCAGATGGCTTCCGTGTCGAAGAGAGAGAAGGGAGAGGAAAAGGAAGAGGAGCGTGAGGCGTTTGGCTAAGAGAGAGAGGAGGAATTTGGGGAAAGAAAAATGAAGAGAAAGATAAGAGTATGCGTATGTTAATTTGGAGAGAGAGACAGAAAGATATTTTAATTTTCAATTTCTAAATTAATTATTTTAAAAGGAAGGAATTAATATGTGGGTGTGATTAATCTTTCAATTTAATTTAATTCAAAAACCTAATTAATTCAAGTGGCTAGAAATTAAACCTCCTTAATTCGGATATTTTCGTTCCCACTTGATACGGTTAGGGATCGTTTGGTTCACGAGATTAATCCCGAATTGAGAATTTATACAGTTTTAAAATTCGAATAATATTTTATTGTATTTTAATTATTCTCAGTAAATTAAACGGATCGAAATCCTAATTTTTAATCTTTGAATATTTAATTTCTCGTAGTCCTTTATTCGCTTTGAAAGATTCGATTCTTTCGACGAATTTAGGAATTTGTAAAAGGGTATATATTTAAATTACACAAAAGCACACAAAATAATAAAATAAAAGAAACAAAGATAAGAAAATAAAATAAGGGTTCTAGGAATATTAAAAGGTATAAAACGGGACGGAGTATTACATCCTCTGTGCCATGTGCAGAGCGTGGAAGTGCATAATGCCTTAAGTAAGAGTAATTATGTTTGGTTGTGCTCATTACGTTCCTTTCTCCCCCGAATTGCATCCCTTCCCATCAAAGCCACATTTATAGCGTAATTTAGAAATTTAGGGTTTTTTCTTCCTCAAGCCATTTAAAAAAAAAACGTGTCTTGGGGTTGTCTTATTTTTGTACAGGAATTAATATATTAGGGATGAGAAATATAGTTTAAGATTATGTGAAAAACTTTTTTTTAAATGGCTTTAATAAAAAGGAAAGATAATCATCTATATAGCCATCTACATGGAATCCTGGTGGTCACGTCACTTAATTATCGTTGGAAAGTGGTCAGATGATTAAAATTGTCAAACTTAAAAAGTTGGTGTGTTAAATTGCCAAAAAAAAAAAAAGGTTCATGTTGTAATTGAAAAACATGTAAAAAGTAGGTGTTTTATTTTGTAATTAACCCAAGATAAAAAGTTTCAGAAAAAACTAAAAAAATAATTAACAGTGTGTTGACTATAACCTTTTATATGTATATGTGTGTGTATATATAGGGTATCATATTACACACATCATCACATGTGAATTCATTTTCCATTGTTTACTTAGTCGAGTCACTATTTACATTATTCTATTATTTACTCTAAATTTCAAATATTGATCTAATGGCCGAGGATGTTGGATCTAACATGACAAACCTTCAAATTGGTGTTGGATATGTAATTTAAATTTGAGATACATTAATATTCGCATACTGAAAAAATATAATATCTCATTATTATATTTTTCTAAAAAGGAAATTTAAATTTATACACTATTTTTAATTTTAATTATAATTTTTTTTAAATATTATGTATATATCACATTGGTTTGTATGTTTTTAACACTTTTTTTTTATGTCTGTCATATCTAAATTATTTTTTTTGGATCCATCATACTTTCTATCACGATTAAATAAATAGTTAATATAAAAATATTAAATCCATACAATCTAAGGTGAATAAATAATTTTTATTAATTAAATAAGAAAATAAAAAAATAAAAGAAAAGTAAGAGTTACAAAAATTTAGGAACGACCTCCACGTCCATTATTGCGTCTTGATCCCCCAATTTGGGACATGTTTAATATATAAGCTTGAGTTTCATCCAGCGGCTGTGTATTCGAGGTTGTTGCAGTCGTATCCCCAAATGGAGCCTCACCACCATGATTGTCAAAGTTATATGGGATCAAGTTATTGAGACCACCAACACCACATGAACTAACTGCACCATAAGGATATTGCATTGTATATCCCATGTTTGGATCTGAGGGCGCAGGATATGAGGAGGACGAGCTGCCGACCCATTGTGTTGTTTCACCAACATTTGGGTAACCCGCCATGTTGATTCCACCGGTGTTAGTGAAACCCACATTTGGGCCAGGGCCACCTTGTTCAAGGTTTGCCCTTTGAATGTTTGTCATACTCCCTGAGCTAGTAGTTTCCTTAAGTTGGGTCTCAAAGTCAGATTTTAACCTCAACAAAGAATCCTGTAGCCAGCTGAGCTCCTCGTAGCTCTTGTCATTGATGCAGGGTTGGAACTGACGGTCGAGTTCTCTCTTTCGTTGTCTCTCGTGCTCCAGGAGCTTTTCTAATTGGACAAGCTCCTGGTTGAGTTGGCGGTTTTTTGCTTCATGATGAGTGGCAAGAAACGGGTTAGCTGGTGGTATGGGCCCAATGTTGGTATTTAGAAACCTATTTGCAATGGTTTCTACACTAGGGTGACCGTATGAATGTGTCTTGTCACCTGGAGAGAAGATGACTACGGCGCTCTCAGCACCACAGAGGGTGTTGAGTTCGCTGGCTTTTTTTAAAATGCCAGCACGTCGCTTAGAAAATGTCACCTGAAGATTTTTCTCATTTTCTATCTTCTCCATTTTCAGTTTTTGACGACCTTTCCCCTTTCGTCGATCATTTGACCTAGAAGGGTTAGGGTTGTTCTCATTTGGATTGTTTCCACCTGTAGCATTCATGGTGAAAATAAAAATATGTATGTATTCTGTGAAATATTTGAAAACGAGGATGCAAATTGAAATAAAAATGAGAGAGCTAATTGAGTTAAGTGAACAAGCCAGGAAAAAATGGCTATTTATAGGAGACAATGCATGCACTCATAGTTTTTTTTCATACCATTATATTAAAAAAAATTGGCCAAAGATTTAAATGAGTATGCATAATCACAAATGATAATTTATTTTTTGTAGATTCTCTTTTTACGAAATTGGTTTATGATATGAACCACTATTCAATTTCATAAACCACTATCTAATTTTTGATAATTTGGTCAAATATTTGATACTCTTTGTCAAATAATTGATACTTTAAATGTTTTGTTTGAAACCTTGATATTTTAAATTTAAATATTACAATACTGTATTTTTTTATACTTAATATGAATTATTTAAATAGTGTTTTTTTTTTAAATTATTGTTGATATTCTTGAACAATAATATGATATCACTGAATTCGGTTCTTGATACTCCTGATGAAATTACTAATATTTATGATCAAATATTTGATACTTTAAAACATTCAAAATAGTTTCATGATAGACAGATAATCCTGAACCATTTTCATTCAAAACTTTGCTTTTATTTTTTATTTCCCAATTATTATAAGGACAAATTTGCATACCGAAAAGTCAATTACTTACTATTTATTGGATTCAAACACATGATTACTGTTACTAAACCTTGAGTGAAATATTATAACCATGTGTTAATTCATTAAATGTATAATCATTCAACAAACATGGAATGCCTCCATAAATACTTTTTTCAACATAAAATGTATAAAATCTTTTGCGAATGTTCATGCAATTATAATATACTTTTGTATGAGATTAGTTCTAAATAAATTTTAGGGCCTTGAATTTTATATTGACTAGGTATAGAGTAATATCAGGGGAAAGTAAAATAAATTTATTAGAGAAAATATATGTACAAAAAAAAAACTTTTCATTCTAATGCATTAAATGCAATTTGCGAATGATTGTAATAAGCATACATTATGTTTTTATGGTTATTATATTTCTTATTTCCTAATTATTGTAAATAAAATTTTGCTTACCATAAAATCGACTACATACTAATATTAAATTTACTAAAATTGAAAGAAATATTATAACAATGAGTCGTTTCATTGAATATATCATCATTCAACATTCCATTTTTTTTTTTTTAGAAAATCATGTGTTTGAAATATTATAATCCTAAATGGATCATGTCACCATAAATACACGATCATGACATCTTTAATCATAAAATAGAAAACACTTTAAGGATATTCCTGCAATTATAATAGATTAGGGAAATTATATATGTTGTACAAGGTAGCACAGAGATTCGAGACATATATTGTGTCTTATATGAATTTACTGGAAAAAAGAATGGTCATTGGATCTCGAAGAGATATTTCTAAATTGAACATCTAAACTGAGAATTAATTTAAAAAATGGACATTGTTTTATGATATAGGTAAATTTGATTTTTATTTTCCCCCCAAATACCTTTATATCATGTTAAAATATAATCCAGTACCGCCCTAAAATTTATTGAGAACTAATCGCACACAAAATTTATTATAATAATGGTATCCAATATGTATTGTTAGGTCCGACTGCGAATTTATAGTGAAATTTCACTTATGATTAGAAGATTTCTAAACATGATCTTCTGCAGATAAAAGAAATATTGAATCAGGATATATTTAATGAAACAATTTTAGTTATAATATTTCGTTCAAGGTTTATTTAGTAATAATAATTGTATGTTGAATCCAATACGTAGTGTGTAAGAAAATTTGCCTTTATAATAATTGAGAAATAAAAATAGATCATCATTATGGATTATGCATACTCATTTCTATCATTAGCAAATTTAATCTAATACAATAGCATGAAAATATGTATTTTTACATGCATTTTCAACCCAAATTGCATTTTTATGATAACGTATAAATTTAAGTGTTCAAATGGTGAATATCTCAATTCAGATTTGATATTATTTTTTAAATTCAACATCTAGTGATTTTTTTTCTCTTCCAATTCTTCAATCATGTAAAACGACAATAGAAAGCCATGCAAATCCCTAATTACTTATTCATATTGTATGATTTTAGTTGGACAGATAACTTTTTTCGTCGAAGCTTGTTTGTAGAATATTAATTAAACAAGACTTTGAACTGAGAAAACAAATAATTAAATAAGATTTTAAAATAAAATTAAATTTGAATTGAAACATTTTAAAAATGAAAACATAAGTTGATAAATTTGGGCTTTATTATGAATTTATCCTAATTAAGCCTTCTGAAATAAAAGAAAAACATTTGTTGAGCCAAACCCATGTTAGACTAATAAAAAAGTTTAGATTGTTGATTTTGAAAACTAGATTTGTCAGATGAAAAATGAAGAAATCCTATTTATTATTTCAAATAATTAAAGAACAACGTTTTGTTTTAAAATTAAAGAAATCTTTTAAATTTTAAAGGAGAATACCTCATGTAGTTTGCGAGTTACAGTACGATAGACAAAATTTTCAGTACGCATCTTTGGATTGTGACAGTAAATTTCCTATTATAAAAATTTAATATAATTCAAACATAAACTCCTACAATCCATAAAATTATTCTTAGGACACCAACTTTACATTGAAATGATAAATTAATTGAAACAAATAAGTTGTATTTCTTATCTCCATCACTTTTAATTTTCCAAAATATTTTACATAAAATTGAAAGAAAATAAACGTAATCAAACTGAAAACCATCAATATTATATGTACAACCCCTATATATAATTTAAAAGCATCAAACAAATAGGTGTAGGGATAATACCACACAACAATATCAAATGATTCAAATCAAAACTGATAATTTGTAAAAGTAAAAATAAAATAAAAGTCGGTAATTCATTTAAAAAATCAAAGTCAATGATTCATTAATCATTATACTTTGTCTAAACATTTTTGACTCAAAGTGTTAAGATCCGCAATCTCAATTGCAGTATATATAAGGGAATAACTAATAATCTGCATATTAATATCAAATTTTATCAAAGATATACAAATCGATCAATAAAACCTAGACAAAATTTTGAAAAAGTATCACTGCCCGACTTTATAACAAATCTATGATCTAGTAAGTCACCAAAGAATTCAGGAATATATATCTACCGAAGTACCTGCGGTTCAACGATGGCAAAGACATTTGAAGCATTTATCAGGAGGTGAGGAATTGGCGGCGCACATAACATTAGAAACATATAAGAAAATATTTTAGCACATTAGGACTAAATTTTATAAACCGATTGCCGACTCAACCTACCAATTATCGTTGAACACGCTTACTTTGCCATACAACATTCTCCATGTGGCATTATTACACAAGCTCATATACTGTCCATACACACTTAAAAATAATTCATCCGTCCATCAAAAGTATGCTCATCTCCTTTTTGGAAACAATCACTTTATTATCACACTTCCAAATAATTTTTTTCTTAAATATAGACCCACCATTCCTAAGCTTTATCTACTTTATTCATTTAAAATAATACCGTATCCAATCTTATGAGCATTCTTTTAATGGATAGAGAGAGAACTATATAACAATATCCATATAACACTTAATTTAACGCGTGCTCCAATATTGTCCACACACGCCTACAATCTCATACAATAATAATCTCTATGCGGCCCTTTGACACGTACTCGTATACTGTCATTGTGATGAGTCATATGTGAAGTATCTAGTCTGCTGTGCTTGAGTCAATAGAAAGCTGTGTTGTTAATGTGTTAGCCGTGGAAGTTAGTCAATGTGGGGTACCAGAGGAGTTGGACCAGATGAGGCTGATCAGAGGAGTCTGGCAGGTGAGGCTGACCAGAGGAGTCTGGTGGAAGTGACCAGAGCCAGAGGAGGTCAAGTCATCTGATCCAAAGTTCGTTACTTGCAAATTACACCAAATTGAAGCTAACGCGATGTCGGTTCTAACTGAATCAACTGAAGCGGTTATTAAAGTTGTTAGCCAGCTGGATAACTACCTAACGTATGAGAATTCGTTACAAATCGAATCTAGGGTTCAATTTAATCTCTGTAACTATATAAATGGTACTTCTCAACTGAGAGAAGGGGGTTCATCAATAATGAGAGTGAGAAACAGTGAATTGAGTGCAAAACACACACAGAGAGAGAGAGAGTGCGAGCTAGAGTGAATTGTAAATTCTCTAATCTTAGTGAAAGATCAATCTTCTCCGATCCCGTGGATGTAGGAGTATTTTTCTCCGAACCACGTAAATCTAGTGTTCTTTATTTTTCAGTTGATTTTAATTTTGTTCTTAAGCAATAGTCATTTTTTGATTCTCGATTACAAGTTTTCTTGTGAATCAAAATCGATTAACAAGTGGCGCCGTCTGTGGGAAGCAATCATGGCTACAACTAAGTTCGACATTGAGAAGTTCACAGGGAAGAACGATTTCAGTGTATGGAAGATTAAGATGAAGGCTCTCCCGATACACAATGGTTTGTACGAAGCCTTGTTGCCACCCGATCAGGTGGCTTCTGGAACTAATCCGGCGAAGGTGGAGGACAACAAGAGGAAAGCGCACAATGCGCTTATCTTATGTCTTGGGGATAAACCGTTGAGGGAGGTATCGAAGGAGAAAACCGCTCTTGAAGTCTGGAATAAACTGGAACAGTTATACCCAGACCAAGTCTGTTACGAACAAGTTATACATGAAACAGAAGCTTCAAGTCTTCAAGATGAGTGAAGATAAGAATCTTGGTGATCAGTTGGACGAGTTCAACAAATTGGTGGATGATCTGGAGAGTTTGAATGTTACTATTGATGATGAGGACAAGTCATTAATGCTGTTAAATTCTTTACCTAAGTCTCTGGAGAATTTCAAAGATGCCTTGCTATTTGGAAGACAAGATCAGGTGATGTTTGATGATATTCAAACTGCCCATAAAACCAAGTTTCTACAGATCCAGACTGAAGGAAAGAAGCCTGCTGAAGGATTGAATGTTCAATCCAAGAAGAAGAAGGGGTTTCAGTCCAAGAAGAAGAATGGTGGAAAAGGGAATAGGGGTGGGAATAAATCTGATTTTATTGAGAAGAGAAAGTGTTTCACTTGCCACAAGGAAGGACATCTGAGAAAGAACTGCCCTGAAAGAAGGAAGAAAGACAACCAGAATGATCAAGATGGAAATGCAGCTGTGGTGGAGGTTGAAGGGTATGATAGTGCAGAAGTCTTGATAGTTAGTCATGAGAGACTAAGTCAAGAGTGGGTCCTAGACTCTGGCTGTACTTTTCATATGTGTCCACATGATGACTGGTTCCTGAATCTTGAGAAGCTTGATGGAGGTCTTGTTCTTCTGGTTAATGATGAGAGTTGTAGAGTGCAAGGATCTGGTTCTATCAAGATCAAGATGTTTGATGGAGTTGATAAGATTTTATCTGAGGTAAGATTTGTACCTAACTTGAAGAGAAATCTTGTTTCTCTTGGTACTTTGAATTCCAAAGGTTTTGAATTCAAGACAGACAAGGGAGTTTTATCTATAACCAAGTCTGGAAGGATTGTTATGAAGGGTATGATCAAGAATGGTTTGTATACTTTGATAGGCAGAACAGTAACATGATCAGCTGATGTTGCTATGGAGTCTTCTGATGTCAACTTGTGGCATAAGATATTGGCACATATTGGTGAGAAGGGTCTGGTGGAGTTATCCAAGAAGGGGGCAATCCCTGGGAAGAGGATATGTAAGCTGGAATTCTGTGAGAGGTGTGTTCTGGGGAAATCAAAGAAGCAAGCATACCAGAAGAGGAAGCATACCACCAAGGAGGTTATGGATTACATACATTCTGATGTATGGGGACCAGCAAGGGTATCCACTCATGGTGAAGGCAGGTATTTCCTTACCTTTATTGATGATTATTCCAGAAAGGTTTGGGTTTATATTCTCAAACAGAAGATTGATGCCTTCTCTAAGTTCAAAGAACTGAACTTGAGAATAAGAGGGGCAGAACTATTAAAACTTAAGGACTGATAATGGGCTTGAATTTCTATCAAAAGAGTTTCAACAATTTTGTAGTAAGAAGGGTATTACTAGACATAAAACTATTCCTTCAAACCCCCAACAGAATGGTCTAGCTGAGAGAATGAACATAACTATTCTGGAAAGGGTTAGGTGTATGTTATCTGATGCTTATTTACCTAAGAGTTTTTGGGGTGAAGCTGTTAACACAGCTGTTGACTTGAAGCGACTACACTAGCGTCTACTAGTAGCTACCCCGCAAGAGAACGGGTTCACTGTAGTATGGGCAAGTATAGGGACCAAGTATTATCGAACCCAAGGGATGGTATATATGCGAATAGATCCCTGAAGATCTACGCGTCGTAGTTAATATGAGTGAAATGTTTTTTTGGTTTTTTGAAAAGAGAAAATTAAACTAAACTAAATTATCCTATGAATGCAAAAGGAAAATTAAACTAAGTATCTAAGGTGTATATGCAAGTATGAGATGGTGATGCTTAGGATAGGAATCCCTACGTATACTAACGGAGCAGGTACATAATCAAAGTAATCGTGACAAACAAGAATTAACCTAAGTAAAAGATCGTAGAATGAAAGCTCAAGATTTCTCACCCTAATACTTTATCCTAGCAATCGACTTCACTAATCCACTAACAAGTTAATAGATAGCGCTTAATTAATGAGACCCTAATTTAACTAAGGTGATGCGGTCGTCCTCCTTCGCTAAACCGGTAGATGAATTAACCTTTCCTAAACCCTCTCGTTAAGACTACTAATTGTTATTGAGTGATGCGGTCGTCCTCTCTCTAACACTTTCGTACGAAATTCAAAGGTAGAGTTGAGATTAATTATATGAATTCATTAATTAAGAGAATTAAAACTAACGTCACCAATTACCTTAATTACGTACCCACATCCTACTTCTACGAGTTCATCCTAACCTAAGCATGCAAGGGTTTTAGCCGGACATGGTTTTAACAAAACTAAAAGCAATTAAAGAAACAACGAACATAAACATATTGAATTGAACGAAGAAAATAAGAAACATGAACTAGGGTTTTAAAAGAAAATAAATACGAAGAACTGAAATTGAATTGATAAAAACGAAATTTAAACGTGTTCAAAGTAACGAACTAATGAAAAGAAACTAAGAATTGAAAAGAAACTAGAATTCGTATGAAAAACCTCGACAAAACGTAAAATAAAGCTTGCTCGTTCTTCTCCTCTTCAAAAACTAAGTCTAAAGTATTTCTAAAAGTTGGGGATCCTTCAAAACGTGTTTGGACGAGATATATATAGGCACGGGTCGAAACGGGAGTTAATGGGCCGAAAATACGAATCCGGAGGCAAAAGTATATGGGCGCTCGAGCAAAACGCTCGAGCGGTCCCGCTCGAGCAGTGTAGCTCGAATGATGCATTCGCTCGAGCGGTCGCGCTCGAGCTGCTCGAGCGCTGAAATGACTCTGTATGTTTTGGGCGCTCGAGCTGCTCGAGCGCAAGAATTGTTCTGTACGTTTGCGCGCTCGAGTAAGGCGCTCGAGCGGTGGCGCTCGAGTAAGGCGCTCGAGTGATCTCTAATCCTTCCAAATGATACTTTTCCTCGTCCGCACTAATACCAATCGTATTTCTTCAATATCTTCTCATCCGGGCATCCGTTTGAGTCGATTCAAAGTCCTACGAACTCCGTTTTTCGTCCTCTATTCACCTATGAGCATCAAAGAGACAAATTTATCAATGTATAGAAATAACGCTCAATTGACTCTAAATATTCTATAAACTCGACCAAAACTAGGGCGTTTCTAGCTACGAATCATGACAATTTCACGCCTAATCAACCCCCCCAAACTTACCATATTGCTTGTCCCCAAGCAATGAAATAATAAGTCAAGTGAAATTGTTAGGAATGAGTAGGAAAAATCAATCATGCAAGCTAATGAATTCAAGCTTCAAAAGTCAATCACCCGTATACTCACTCAATTCCTTTTATCGTATTCATGCAACAATAATGAGAAACACCAAGATCAAGCATGGATGTGCACTCAACGATGTGTTTAACTCCCTCACAAGTGTATAACAATGATAAAGGGACTCACTCAATCAATCAATCACACAAATTGGCAGCCATAGGCTTGTAAATGCTCTCAACTTCGACCATACTCTAGAAATCAATGCCGAATCAAAAAGGACTTTCAAAAGGTTGTAATGTAGGCTCTTTGGACAGGTGGGATAACAATATGGTAAAGTGACTCAAGTGAATGGAGAATAGAAATTCAAAACTTCGGTACTTCGAGATTAAGAACGAACTACTTCAAACGTATTCACTCACTACACTTTCGCTTTCAATTCTCTCAACACTTCAATTTTTTTATCTTTCTCACTCCTTCACTTTTTCAATCACTTCATCATTTTTTCTTTTTCGCACAAACACATGAGCTCATTTTTTCCTTTGCTCATTCTCAATTTTTTTTTTCCCACAACTCAAATCTCATCACTCCTTCTTCTCATATTCACTCAACAAACAACCTTCTCCTTTTTTCAACTCAATTCACTCCCTTCATATTCACACTTTCCTATTCTCCACTCAAATTGGGACAAAAAGGCTTAGGAATTGGAATAGTGTTCATATGTGCTAGCAAATAAAATAGGCTTTAGGCTCAACGGGGCTAACAAGGGATCAATGTCATTGGTAAGGAAAATTTTGGCTATGTGACTTATTCAAATCAAAAATGGCCTAAGATCCTATTCGGCATATCAAACTAGACACAATCTAGAAGCAAGAGCACATGCAAGTTCTAGCATCCCCTCCCTTACTCTCATAAGAGTGGTGTTTGAACTTCTTTCCTTGATGCCCCACCATCATGAGTTCCTTTGCTCTCTTCTCATCCCCAAGTGTTATGGGTCTCAACTCCCTCTTGCCTCTATCTGGAGGAGTCTTACTAAACAATTTCTTGAATTTTGACTTCTTCTTCTTAACTCCTCCTTTCCCTTCTAACTGGACCACGTCCACTTTCTTCACCTCTTCATCCTTCAACTTCTTCACTTCATCCCTATCAAAATAATCAAGATCATAACGCTCATGGGTTAAGTAATTGAGTGAAGGATTATAAAATTCATGAATATCAGAAGGATTAGGGATAGAAGGCGTGTCTTCAACACGAGGATCAATTGCATCCATGCAGTACAAGCTCTCATCCTCCTTCGGGTGCTTCATGGCTTCATATAGGGAGATCTTCACTTCTTGATCGTCAACCTTCAATGTAATCTTCCCATTTGCCACGTCTAGCACCATCCCCGCCGTAGCTAAGAACGGTCTTCCCAAGATCAGGGGCACGTGCTCATCTTCCTCCATCTCTAGCACTACAAAGTCGGCTGGAAAGATGTGATCTCCAACTCTCACTAGAACGTCTTCAACAACACCTTGAGGTCGAGTAATAGACCGATCGGCAAGTTGAAGCGTCATCATTGTGGGTTGAAGTTCACCACCTTCCAACTTCTTGAAAAGCGACAAGGGCATGAGATTGATGCTTGCTCCAAGGTCGCACAACGCTCCCTTCTTGATCCCGTTCCCAATATCACATAGGATCGTGAAGCTCCCGGGATCCTTCAGCTTTGGTGGAAGCGCCTTGTGCACTAATGCACTCACCTCGTGGTTCAGCTGCACCAACTTCGGCTCATCCACTCGCCGTCTTTTTGCAATCAAGTCCTTCAGAAACTTCGCATAATGCGGCATCTGTTCCAAAGCATCATAAAAAGGAATATTAATATGCAATTGTTTAAAAACATCAAGAAATTTTGCAAATTTTTCATCAAGCTTCTTTTTCATGAAGCGCTGTGGATATGGGACGGGTATCACAGATTTGGGTACCCCCCATTCATCTCTTTCTGTTTCTTTCACTTTCTCCCTTGCTTCCTTTGCCTTTTTCCACTTAGGAACTCTCTCACTCTTCTCAATTCCTTCACTTTCAATCCCCTTCTCAACTTCATCTCCTTTAGGCTCAATCTCTTCTTCGGGCGTCTCAGAATCAGCAGGCATCTGAGGACCTTCGTAGTTGGTTCCACTTCTTAGCTGGATAGCCTTGCACTGCTCTTTCGGGTTCCCCTCCGGCATTCTATTCACTGATTTTGCAATCTAGCTCATCTGGAGCTCTAAAGAGGTGAACCTTCGATTGTTCTCTTGTTGAGTTCTAGTCCACTCAACGTTCATCTTCTGGAGCTCTTGATCACGTTGATCACCCTTCTTGTGCAACTCCTTCACATCGTACTCCAAGGATGACAACCGCTTGCTCCCTTCCTCCACCTTCTGAAGGATCGCTCTCAACATCTCCTCGGTTGATGCACCGCCTTCTCCACCAGGAGGTTTAGACCCCGGATCAACACCTGCAGGAACGGTAACACCAGCTTTTGGGTTAGCATAAGAAAAATTATCATTTTTCCTCCATGTGTTTTGAGGAAGCTGCTGGCCTCCTTGAACTCCTTGTGTGTTCCTCCATTGATTTTGAAGTGGCTGAGGGCCTGGAGGCACAAATGGTTGGCCATAAGAAGGCCTTCCATACTGATTTCCACCTTGGTAGCCATTCTGATTGTAATAAGGACCTCCCATGTAATTGGCTACCTCTTGCTGTCCACTGGGCTGGTCTACTCTCTCATTCTCCACTGCATGCTCTCCACCCAAACTCTTCCCCAACTCAAGGTTGTTGATCTTTTCCATCATGGCCATCAGTAGCCTTCTCGTTCCTTCTCCCTCTTCCACCTGATGCACTCTTTGCAAATCTGCATCCACTCCCCAAGCACCGGCATTCGTGACAATGTTGTCCACGATCTCCCTACACCTCTCTATGCCTTGATTGAGGAATGCTCCGCCCGCACATGCATCTAAATGGGCTTGACCATCCTTGCTGGCACCGCTGTAGAAGAATGCCATAATATCCCCCTCATTGTACCCGTGCTGCGGGCACTCTATCAGCATGTTCGAGTATCTCTCCCACGCTTGGCGTAAATCCTCTCCAGACTTCTGGCGAAAGGACGAGATCTCAATTCTAGCCTTGATCGTCCTAGATGGAGGGTAGAATCGCTCGAGGAACAGACGCTCGAGCTCGGCCCAAGTGGTAATACCTCCCCGCGGGAGCGTATTATCGTACCACTCCTTAGCTATTCCCGTCAGTGAGAATGGGAACAGCCTAAGCCTCTTGGCATCTTCAGACATGCCATTATAATTGAATGTTGAGGCTATCATGAGAAAGCTCCTCAAGTGAGTGTGAGGATTCTCCTTCCCTATCACCCCTTTGAACTGATTCTCGGTCAGCAGCTTTAAAATCCCCGGTGATATCGAGAAGTTGTTCGCCTCAACAGGAGGCAAAGCCACTCCATCATAGTACCGCTGTGGCTGCGCTGCAAACCTCCCTCGAATAGCCATCTGATCTGCGTTCTGAGGAACGTGTTGAGGATTAGCAGCTGGTACGGGTACTTGTTGGGGTGGTGGTTGGTAAACAGGTGGTTGATTATAGACTGGGGGTGGAGGATACGGGTATGGTGGGTAAGGATAAGGTGGGTATGGGTAATGTTGGTATACTGGGTTGTGGAAAGGGTTATTCGGGTTTTGTGGGTAAGCAGGATTGTTCAGAGGATTTGGGACTAGGTTCTGAGCTGGATTGTTTACATTTTGTGCACCCGGGTTCTGGCTTTGGCTATCCACGAACTGGTCTTGATTCTGACCACCACTCCCTCCAGAGCCATCAACCCGGTCTACTGCCTGATTGAAATCGTTGGCAGCATCGTCCAACTCATTATTGAGGTCCATTGGTCCCTTCCCTAAGTCGGCAGCGTTCATCCTTCTCAAGAAGGCTCGGTTCCTTCTGGCTATTGTCTCAGGATCTGCAGGTAATCTCTCTTCGCTCGTGTTGCCTTGTGAGCGTGTTCTCATAAACCTGAAATACTAGCAGAAGGATCAAAACGCAACTGCCGAACGAATGAAAATTAAGAATAAAAACAGAAAATAAAATCACTCACTACTAACCACTAAGCTATCTACAAGTCCTATTCAAAAAGCATAAAACGCCTTCCCCAGCAACGGCGCCATTGACTTGAAGCGACTACACTAGCTTCTACTAGTAGCTACCCCGCAAGAGAACGGGTTCACTGTAGTATGGGCAAGTATAGGGACCAAGTATTATCGAACCCAAGGGATGGTATATATGCGAATAGATCCCTGAAGATCTACGCGTCGTAGTTAATATGAGTGAAATGTTTTTTTGGTTTTTTGAAAAGAGAAAATTAAACTAAACTAAATTATCCTATGAATGCAAAAGGAAAATTAAACTAAGTATCTAAGGTGTATATGCAAGTATGAGATGGTGATGCTTAGGATAGGAATCCCTACGTATACTAACGGAGCAGGTACATAATCAAAGTAATCGTGACAAACAAGAATTAACCTAAGTAAAAGATCGTAGAATGAAAGCTCAAGATTTCTCACCCTAATACTTTATCCTAGCAATCGACTTCACTAATCCACTAACAAGTTAATAGATAGCGCTTAATTAATGAGACCCTAATTTAACTAAGGTGATGCGGTCGTCCTCCTTCGCTAAACCGGTAGATGAATTAACCTTTCCTAAACCCTCTCGTTAAGACTACTAATTGTTATTGAGTGATGCGGTCGTCCTCTCTCTAACACTTTCGTACGAAATTCAAAGGTAGAGTTGAGATTAATTATATGAATTCATTAATTAAGAGAATTAAAACTAACGTCACCAATTACCTTAATTACGTACCCACATCCTACTTCTACGAGTTCATCCTAACCTAAGCATGCAAGGGTTTTAGCCGGACATGGTTTTAACAAAACTAAAAGCAATTAAAGAAACAACGAACATAAACATATTGAATTGAACGAAGAAAATAAGAAACATGAACTAGGGTTTTAAAAGAAAATAAATACGAAGAACTGAAATTGAATTGATAAAAACGAAATTTAAACGTGTTCAAAGTAACGAACTAATGAAAAGAAACTAAGAATTGAAAAGAAACTAGAATTCGTATGAAAAACCTCGACAAAACGTAAAATAAAGCTTGCTCGTTCTTCTCCTCTTCAAAAACTAAGTCTAAAGTATTTCTAAAAGTTGGGGATCCTTCAAAACGTGTTTGGACGAGATATATATAGGCACGGGTCGAAACGGGAGTTAATGGGCCGAAAATACGAATCCGGAGGCAAAAGTATATGGGCGCTCGAGCAAAACGCTCGAGCGGTCCCGCTCGAGCAGTGTAGCTCGAATGATGCATTCGCTCGAGCGGTCGCGCTCGAGCTGCTCGAGCGCTGAAATGACTCTGTATGTTTTGGGCGCTCGAGCGATTCGCTCGAGCGGTGGCGCTCGAGCTGCTCGAGCGCAAGAATTGTTCTGTACGTTTGCGCGCTCGAGTAAGGCGCTCGAGCGGTGGCGCTCGAGTAAGGCGCTCGAGTGATCTCTAATCCTTCCAAATGATACTTTTCCTCGTCCGCACTAATACCAATCGTATTTCTTCAATATCTTCTCATCCGGGCATCCGTTTGAGTCGATTCAAAGTCCTACGAACTCCGTTTTTCGTCCTCTATTCACCTA
Source organism: Ballota nigra (assembly GCA_947034835.1). NCBI lineage: Eukaryota > Viridiplantae > Streptophyta > Magnoliopsida > Lamiales > Lamiaceae > Ballota > Ballota nigra. Next base: position 39,038,264 of record OX344727.1, on the reverse strand, counting down.
TGAGCATCAAAGAGACAAATTTATCAATGTATAGAAATAACGCTCAATTGACTCTAAGTATTCTATAAACTCGACCAAAACTAGGGCGTTTCTAGCTACGAATCATGACAATTTCACGCCTTATCAGTTGTGTATCTCATTAATAAAGTGTCATCATCTGCTATTGGGTTTAAAACCCCAGATGAGATTTGGTATGTAAAGATATCAGATTACTCAAAGTTGAAAGTATTTGGATGCCTAGCTTATGTTCATGTTAAGCAAGACAAACTTGAACCTAAAGCTTTAAAATGTGTTTTCATTGGGTATCCAAAGAGTGTTAAAGGGTATAAGTTGTGGTGTCTATAGCCTGGGAACCAGAAGTGTATTACCAGCAGAGATGTAGTGTTCAATGAATCACAGATGGGATACAAGTCTGGTGGAGGTGATGGAGAGCCATTAGCTGAAGAGATGGATGGTGTTATTTCTGAGTTAATTACTCAAGTTGAGGTGGAGCCTGATTATGATAAACAGGGCAGCTCATGTGGTTCTGAACCAGAACAGGAAGTAGGAGAAAATAAGTCATCTAATGAGGACAATGAGTCACAGATGGGATACAAGTCTGGTGGAGGTGATGGAGAGCCATTAGCTGAAGAGATGAATGGTGTTATTTCTGAGCCAATTACTCAAGTTGAGGTGGAGCCTGATTATGATAAACATGGCAGCTCATCTGGTTCTGAACCAGAGCAGGAAGCATGAGAAAATGAGTCATCTGATGAGAAAAATGCACCAGCAGAAGAGGAGGAAGGAGTGACAGAGGCAGACTTGAGAAATTATAGCCTGACAAGAGACAGATCAAGAAGACATCCTCCTGCAAGATTTGGTCGTGTTGATCTGGTCTCCTATGCACTTGTTACAGCAGAAGCCATAGTGTACCAATAACCTAAAAGCTACAAAGAAGCCCTTGAGTGTGATGATAGGGAGTCATGGATTACAGCCATGATAGAAGAGATTGAGTCTTTTAAGAAGAATCATACTTGGATTCTTGTTGACAAGCCAACCCAACATTAGCTAATCAGTTGCAAATGGTTGTTAAAATGAAAGCTTGAGTCTGGTGTGAATGATCAAGTGAGGTTTAGAGCCAGGTTAGTGGCCAGAGGATTTACTCAAAGAGAAGGAATTGACTACAATGAGGTGTTTTCACCTGTGGTCAAGCATTGTTCAATTAGATTGCTTCTGAGCAGAGTAGTCCAAGATGATCTGGAGCTACAACAGCTTGATGTAAAGACAGCTTTCTTGCATGGGGATCTTATTGAGAAGTTATACATGCACCAGCCAGAAGGGTTTGTTGAACCAGGAGGAGAAGAAAAGGTGTGTCTAGTCAAGAAATCATTGTATGACCTCAAGCAAAGTCCGAGACAATGGCACAAGAAGTTCAATGAAGTTATGCTATCCATTGGGTTTGTATGAAGCAAGTATGATACTTATGTATATCTGGAAAAACAAGGAAGTGATGTGATAGGCTATCTTCTAATTTATGTAGATGACATGCTTAATGCTAATAAGAGTCTATTGAAAATTCAGAGTATCAAAAGGAAGCTAAGTGCCAGATTTGATATGAAGGACTTGGGAAATGCTAAAAGGATTCTTGGAATGGATATTCTTAGGGACAGAGCAGCTGTAAGACTATTCTTATCCCAGAAGAGTTACTTTGAGAAGGTCCTGAAGAAGTTTAACATGCATGAGAGTAGGTCTGTGTCAACTCCTCTGGGACAACAGTTCAAACTATCTAAGGAGATGGAACCAAATTCTGAAGAAGAAAAGAAGACTATGATGAAAGTATCTTATGCAAATGGGGTTGGAAGCTTGATGTATACTCTGGTCTGCAGCAGACCAGACTTAGCTTATTCATTGAGTATGGTAAGTAGATACATGTCTAAAAGGGTTCGTAAAGGGATATTTAGAAATGGATATTTAGATATCTTAAAGGGTCATCTGATCTGGGTTTGATGTTTGAAAAGATGACTGACCAGAAGAGTCCACTAGAAGGGTTCGTAGATTCTGATTTTGCTGCTAATCTGGATACCAGAAGGTCCTTAACTGGGTATATCTTTACTCTTTATAATACTGCTGTTAGCTGGAGATCTGTTCTGCAGAGTGGGGTTGCATTATCTACTACAGAAGCAGAATTTGTTGCCGTCTCTGAAGCTGTTAAGGAGGCTTTGTGGTTGAAAGGCATTATCAAGGGTTTTGGAATAAATCAAAAGGTTGTGGTCATTCATTGTGATAATCAGAGTGTTGTTCATCTGGTTAAACATCAAGTGTTCCATGAGAGATCAAAGCATATTGATGTAAGATTACACTTTGAAAGAGAAATCATTGACAAAGGAGTGGTTCTGATCCAGAAGATATCTACAGATGACAATGCTGCAGATATGTGTACAAAGTCTTTGCCAGGTACGAAATTCAAATTCTATATTGAATTGGTAAAGATGAGTGTATGGGATGTTCCTTAACCCAAGTTGGAGTGTGGAGGAGAGGAAGAGAGGATTGATACTTCTCATCTGAGGTGGAGAATTGTGACGAGTCATATGTGAAGTATCTAGTCTGCTGTGCTTGCGTCAATAAAAAGTTGTGTTGTTAATGTGTTAGCCGTGGGAGTTAGTCAATTTGGGGTACCAGAGGAGTTGGACAAGATGAGGATGATCAGAGGAGTCTGAACCAGAGGAGTCTGGCAGGTGAGGCTGACCAGAGGAGTCTACCAGAGGAATCTGACCAGAGGAGTCTGGTGGAAGTGACCAGAGCCAGACGAGGTCAAGTAATCTGATCCAAAGTTCGTTACTTGCAAATTACACCAAATTGAAGCTAATGCGATGACGGTTCTAACTGAATCAACTGAAGGGTTATTAAAGTTGTTAGCCAGCTGGATAACTACCTAATGTATGAGAATTTGTTACAAATCGAATCTAGGGTTCAATTCAATCTCTGTAACTATATAAAGGGTACTTCTCAAATGAGAGAAGGGGGTTCATCAATAGTGAGAGTGAGAAACAGTGAATTGAGTGCAAAACACAGAGAGAGAGAGTGCGAGCTAGAGTGAATTGTAAATTCTCTAATCTTAGTAAAATATCAATCTTCTCCGATCCCGTGAATGTAGGAGTATTTTCCTCCGAACCATGTAAATCTGGTGTTCTTCACTTTTCAGTTCAATTTCGTTCTTAAGCAATAGTCATATTCCGATTCCCGATTATAAGTTTTCTTGTGAATCAAAACCGATTAACAGTCTTTATACACCTTAAGTTTCCTACAATAATCTCCATGTGCCACTTTGACACACATGCTTATATACCGTTGACACACACCCACAATGTATAAATATAACATTCTTCACATAGTACTTTGACATGTGTTCCTCTACATGACAATGAATATTTAATTATATTAATATGTTTAGATTGGTTCGGATGACAACACATAAATAATCTTCATTTTCGGGCAGATTGAAATCTGTCTTTTGGTTAGAATTGCAACCAAATGTTAAGTTGGAGTTTTATTTGCAAAGATTAAAATTTTTAGATTAGATTACAATTTGCGATACGGTTGTGGTTTTATTTGCAATTAACCCTAAATACAATAATGTTTCACCTAACATTTTCCTTTTGAAGTTGATTACATTTGAGCGTGGAAGACCTTTTTTTAAGCGACAAAGTATAGAGTGAAACTGGTTTATACATGAATCACAGAAGGGAATTAGTTGTTTTCATTGAAAAGTATTAGTTGCATTTATTGAAGAGTATTACTGATTTACAATAATGAGTTTTAGTTGTTCAGTGAAAATAATCTAAGACTCTTTAGTGTAAACCAGTAATACTTTTCATAAAAAACAATTAATACCCTCTAGTGATTCATATATAAACCAATTTCACTCTATACATACTCTTTTAAAGCAAACCTGGTTTGTTTTGAGATTCACCCGAATGGACTTTGGACTTTACGATCCACGCATCACACGAGTTTTAGATTTAAAATTAGGTTTTCAAATCTCAAACTCAATTTCTACCTATAAACCTATTACTATTTTTCACATAATTAAATACAATCACATCATCACTTTTTTATCATCCACTCAATATTTCTCCTACTTTTCTCTTACTCAATATAATAAAATAATACATCTATCAATAATAAATATTGATTTGACATAAAGCAAAATCACACCCTACTAAAATCCCAAAACAAACACATACTTATATTATTCATCAAGATTTTCACAGATTTCAAAGTTATGACTTCCACTGCACACCTAAATCACAAAGCAAACATACCCCAAATGTTGTGTCTCACTAGTCGTCATAAAATGTTAAATTGGTTAACCTTAATCTATTAGGGTTGATCGTGTAGAATTTTGGTGAACTAATATATGTAAAACGAAGAATTAAAATTCGAAATAATTGCTTATAACCCCATTTTTTTGAGCCCTAATTGCCTTAAACCACTCCAATTTCCCTACATTGCATAAAACCACAATTTATTTCAAATCACCACATTTTTCAACTTTTCAGATAGAACCCACTATTTCCCCCTCTCTCTCCTCTCTCCTCTCGGTCATAAGTAACCATTCCCCACCCCATTATTCAAATTACTTTTTTTTCTCTCTCTCCATACCCCCACCCCACCCCGCCATTCTCCTCTCTCATTCTCTGTATACCCACCTCAACCCCCAACTCCCCCACGCCCCCACCCCCAACTCCCCCTCCACACCAACTCCTCCAACGCCTCCCTCTTCCCACAATCCGCCGTCCCAGCCCCGATTCACCACCCAGCCACCAACCCCCACCGCCCCAGCACCAAGCCCCCACCGCCCCTGCCCCATCACTCGCCCCCACCGCCCCAGCCCCACCGATCTGTCGAGGCCACCGCCGATCTACACCACCATCATTTTTGTCGCCGTCGTGAACTCGATCTGCACTGCCTAGATCTGTGCCTTCATATGACGGGTTCATTTTTTTAGGTTTGATTAGTAGTTATTTGCTTAGAAGTTTTTTTTTTGGTGTTTGATTTAAAAGTTATGGATTTTTCAATTTATGGATTAAAAGATATGGATTCTGCAAATTAAAAGTTTGGTGTTTTCTGGATTTTATTTGTGAGGTTATTTGTTACTAATTCTGTGTAAATTATATTGAGGATTTATGTGTAGATTATTTGGGAATTTCTAGTTGGATTGATAAAATAGAAAATATTCAATTTTATTGGATTGTTGGAGGGCTTCTGTTCATCTACCTGTTTTGTTCTGTGTTTTTTTTATAAAAGGAATGTAACTACATTTTTTCTGTGTTTAAAACCAAAACATATTCGATTAATCCCAACTATTTTGTTTAACAGTTCGTTTCATTTTTTTTATGTTTATGTAATTTTTGGATTATTATTGGATAGGTATTGGTGGGATGATTATGCCTTGTTTTTTAACATAGTTTGTGAAGAAGGGTAAAGAGAAGAATTGGAAGGCATTGGAGAAAAAGACAGTTTCTGCAAAAATTCTAAACGTTTCTGAAAGGAGAAGGATCTGCAAAATTGAGGGCATATATGCAACTAAATTTTGCATTTCTGCAACCATGCAACCATTTATGCAACTAAATTTTTCATTTCTGCAACCATATATGCAACTAAATTTTGTATTTCTGCAACCATATATGCAAATATTTTTTTTTTACATTTCTGAAAATATTTAATGTAATTTTAGAATTTTTAGATGTAATTTTTACATTTAAATGTAATTTTTTTCAGAAGTTTTATACATGTAAAAATGATTATTGATAATGAGATTGTGTATTTATTTTTTATGTGTGTAATTTCATACTAAAATGAAGAAAAATGACCAGAATTTGGGGGAGTTTTAAAATTTGTGGGAATTAAAATTGGGAAGAAAAGATAAAAATTTGATTTTTGGGTAAAGTGAATTTAAAAAAGGAAATAAAAAAGTGGCTATATTAATAAAAAAATTTGAAATTCGGTAAAAAGAAAGAATTTGGGTGATGCAAAATAAAAAAATAAAAAAAAAGAATAAAAAACTCAGGCTACAAAAAAGTTATGCAGAATTAAAAAAAAAAAAGGAGAAAAAGCAGCCCGCAACAAGCTGTCAAAATCAGAAAAGGAGTGTTGTTTTTGTGGTTGTGGTCCCCACAAAATGGGGTTTCTTGAAATATAGGGAAATTGAGGTGGTTCCATGCAATTAAATTCCATGAATTGTGCCGATAGGTCATTCACCCTTAAAATTGGAATCTAACTCTAATCCTAATGTGTTTCAGGATATTATGAGATTAAAAATAAAATAAAATGTAAATTTTAATATTAAAATTCAAAATAATTAGTAAATAATTAACAGGATAAGATATAATTTAACATATAAAATTAAAGGATAAATAATAATATAACTCTAATTATTGGACTATTATCAACTCCCCTCAGTCATCATTGATCACCAAGACACGCAGCTATTGATTCTGGCACAATTGTGCGAAGTATGCAGAAATCGGTATGTACTAGATCGAGCACCTGACCATGTAATTGCGAAATAAGCTCAGTATACAATTGAGGGTGTAGCTCAACCATCACTCCATGACTCCATGACTCCCAACGGTCTTGGCTATATTGTCAAGGCCTAATACAAGTAATTTCAAATCCAATTATCCCTAGAGATTTTTTATCAGGTTCTTCCGTTACATTCATTAAATCATTGAGACATGTTCTATTACCTAATTCAAGTTAATTATGATTTAAGGAGGATTTTTTTTTTCAAATCTCACCGAATCTTATGATAGAAGCATTTAAAAGTTTAAAGACCAATTATTAAAATTTAAATTAGAACTCAGAAGTCAAAATTCAAAATAAATGTTTCATCAGTGAATTGACATTAACCATATTAAGTGGTACGATGATCGGATGGTTGTAATATCCTAGATTTTCATGACCTTATCTGCTATTCTAAGTACTTTATAATTCTATATGAATCTATGTGACGCATTTACATCTAAATTTTATGCAAAGACACGTTTATGTGTTTTAATTACTCGATAGTTACAATTACTGTATTACTTTCTCAATACATGCTATTTCTTGAGACTTTATAATTTTTATATGATCTTTATTTTATGTCTTAAAGTGCTTAATATAGAAATTAATGAAGTCCTTAAGTATAGTAAATTATTTCATAAGATATAAGTTGCAAAATGAATGTTTCTTTAAGAAACGAACTACGTAACGATTACTCGATATTTTCTATGATTAGTATATAAACTTTGTAATTTATTTAGAGTCCTAGAAGAGTTTTAATTTTATTACATATGATAGTATAAGTAAATTTTATGCATAATGTACTTAGAATTATCCAATAATCTTATTTCTTACTTACTAATTTCAATGCATACATGTGTCATAACCATAAAATACAAGATTTTCTCTTGTACACCCTATAAATTTCAGCCATATTAGATAAGTTACGAAGGTTAGATAAGCTTCAAGACTAAGGTCAAAATTAGGATAAGAATGAAGAAGAAAAGTCAAAATTTAATTGCTAATTTCAAAGAAACATGTGTAAAAAAATTAAAGCTTCAAGATTTCTCCATAATCTTCTTATTTTCGGTCCATGCATGCATAACAAGGGTAGGGAGAGTTCCACAAACTTCTTTTCTCAACTATAAATAGGGGCTAAAGAGTTCTTCATTCCTTACACACAAAAATCATAAGAAATCTTCACTATATCCTTAGCTTTGCTTAAGATTGAAGATGAGTTTGTTCTAAGCTTACAACATCTTCTAGGTAAGCTTCTTATCTTACTCAATTAATTTATTGCTTGAATTATAGTATTTGAAGTAAGATTAAAGTGATATGTTCTTCATATGTACTTGAAATCTGCAATTTTGACACAGTTTGGTAGGAATTTCGGTTTGATCGTTTCCCTCGATGAAATTTTCTAAATTTTTTATATGTTATATTAGATTGGTTAAGGAACTTAGGGTATAAATTTTATAGTAAAATGAGTTATGGTTAAGGAGATATGAAGTTTTGAAGATGAACTAGGGTTTTGGCCGGAAAAACTGCAATCCATGTATTTTGCATGAAATAAATAGATTTTCGTAAGATTTTTGCAGGAAATAAAAAGTATTTGAGTAAACTATATGAAGTTAGAAATATGTGGTTAAAATTTCAGAATTATTGGACTTATAGTTGATTTATGGTGAATTTTCAAAGTTAGGCGTATAATCTGCCAAAAACCGAAATTTTAGGTTCGAAATGATCCGTTTACATTTTATGGTAGATATTTATAACTTGTTAATTGATGCTCATACATAAGTAATTGATACTTATGATCTATAATATAACTTTTGAACATGTGTTACGACTTGAGTTTGAATGTGAAAATATGTGTAAATTTTTACAAATGAAGGGATAAGTAACAAATGTTTCTATTGTAAAATTTTTACTTGTAGGTACAACCTGCAAGGTGGGGAATCACTTCACTTTTCATCGAGTGTTCTATTATTATTTAATTGCACTTATTAAACATCGAATGTTAAATTTTGAGTCTAGCCCGCTATCGACTGTCCCCACATATAGTCCAATTTTATGTTGGCAAACATATAGTCCGGTCGTTCCGGCATCACGGGTTGGTCACGCCACCAAGCATATACCTGGTGAAATTCTGGGGGCTCCACGTTATATGCATTTTATGTTTAGTTTGTGCAATTATAAAGAGATTTCCCACTAAGTGTTTACAAATGCTTATCCCTTTCACTTTTCAATTTTTCAGATGCGGAGGATCCCAGCATGGACGAATGAGCTCGTAGGCGGGCTGTCAAGTTTTAATATACTTTATTTTGGAAATTTTAATTTGTAAACTCAAGGCTATGGCCGTATGTATTTACTACTTCCGCTGTGTAAATAAGTGTGGCGTTATTTTAATTATAAAACTAAACTTTAGTAGTGTTCCTACTTGTGCCACAACTTGTCTTCCTACTATTTTAAGTGGGGGCGCTACAGGTGGTATCAGAGCAGGATTGTCTGCTAAAGAATTTTCAAAAGAAAGTGTGTGTGTTTTAAAATTTAAATGAAACAGCCGCACCGAGATCATTCTCCACGACGGGATCAGGTAAATGTTTCATATGTGCTTAAATTATGAAGTTGTGATTAATTATTTGAAATTATGTAGTATTCTATTTGAACTAACCAATATAATATATTTAAGTAAGCAGATGGACGGCAACACTAGAAGACAAAATGATAACCGACTTGAAAGAATAGCTAGAACGGGTAGGACTGAAGAAGACGATATAGAAGCCCATGTGGGAGAACTTACTTCTCAATATAAACAGGACCTAAAAATGAGTGTGATATCGATGATGACTACTACTGTTATCTTCTTATTAATACTTTGCCACATACCTGGGTAATGCTGCCTGGGAAATACTAGATTTCGTGTATGACCAGCATGGTTATATATATTTTCCTTGTTTTTCTTCTTTGTTATACCATGAATGGCTGCAATTCGAGACCATCCATTTTGATCCTCTACAACCGGGGTTTGAAACGGGTGGCAATCAGGAATTAATATTAGTTCAAGAAAGCAGTGGGAATCAGAATAACGGATTGGAGGAAATGGAGGCAACAAACAAGAATAATGATATCGAGATGTGGGAGGAGAATAAGAAGGAACCCAAAATCATCATCATCGATGATGATTGAATAAAGACCAGTTGCAGATTATGTGTTCTATGCGTGATTATATATGATATTAGTAGATATATGTACTTAATATGTACTAAATGCTTTGGATGTACTATATGCTTTTGAATGTAATATATGTACTATGATTTAATGCATGTAAAATATATGTACTCAATGAACTTGATGTATAATACTTTTGAATGTAACGTTTATGTATGTAAAATATGATGTATTTTATATGAAATATCTGTTATGTTTGTATAATTGTTACTAATAAGTTGATTTTGAATAGAACCATGAGCCGAAGAGGGAATCAAAGCAACTCAGAAATAAGCAATGACCTAGCTTATGTCTTAAGAGGATTAGCTCAGCAACTAAATCACCAAAGCCAATCATCCCAAACACCTGTATCCTCAACCCAAAACCATGATATTGTTAGCCAATTTAAGAAGTTTAGACCCTCAACCCTAACCGGAAAGGAAAACCCTATGGAAGTGGAAAATTGGATTCGGAGCTTGGAAAAGATATTCACTTATCTTAAGTGCACAAATGAGCAGAAAGTTTCTTGTGCTATTTTTCAGCTGGCTGAAGATGCAGATTATTGGTGGGAAGCTCACTATAGGACAGTGACTGAAGAAGAACGAACTACAGTTACTTGGGAGAAATTCGTAGAAGCAGTGGTTAAGAATTATATACCACAGTCATTCTTAGATCAGAAGGAAACTAAATTCCTACAATTGAAACAAGGAAATCTGACAGTACAGGAATATGAAAGGAAATTTAATCAATTGGGAAGATATGCTTCTCATTTGATTAATACTGATGAAAGGAAAGCAAAAAGATTTGTGCAGAACTTACGACCAGAAATCAGTACTATCTTAGCAGCACAAGATATTAAGTCTTATGCCCCGACATTCGAGAAAGCTCAGACGATAGCAGGATATATGAAATCGGAGGAAATAATAACAGGTAGGTTCAAAAAAATTCAAGTACTTGCTCTTACACTATTCGATACTGGTGCTACGCATTCATTTATCTCTAGGAAGATATTTGAGAAAATCAAGAATACTCATATGATAGTAGAAGGGAATTTCCTAGAGGTAATTATTCCTTCTGGTACTACAATACAATCCTTAGGATTGTGTAGGAATGTAAGGATGGATTTCGATCATACGGTATTTCCGGCGGATCTACATATATTAGAGATGAAGGATTTTGATGTTATATTAGGAATGGATTGGCTTAAGGCTAATCGTGCTCTTATAAAATGCCAAGAGAAAGAAATATCGGTGCAAAAACCGGAAGGTATGAATTTTACAATCTATGGTGCAAAAGTAAGAAATATACCTCGGGTAATTTCAGCAGTAAAGGCTCGGAAAATTTTAAGGAAAGGAGAATGTACAACATTTCTAGTAAATGTTGTAGTAACAGATTCTGATGGTCCAACATTGGACGATATGCCAGTAGTATGTGAATACAAGGATGTATTCCCAGATGATTTGCCAGGACTACCCCCAGATCGTCAGTTGGAATTTACTATTGATTTAATTCCCGGAGCAGCGCCTATTTCAAAAGCATCTTACAGGATGGCACCAAAAGAATTGCAAGAATTGAAGGTGCAACTGCAAGAATTACTGGATAAGGGTTATATTCGACCAAGTGTGTCACCATGGGAAGCACCGGTGTTATTTGTAAAGAAGAAAGATGGATCATTAAGAATGTGCATCGACTATCGGGAATTGAATAAGCTTACCACCAAGAACAAATACCCTCTTCCCAGAATTGAAGATCTGTTCGATCAATTAAAATGAGCTAGTGTATTTTCAAAGATTGATTTGAGATCGGGGTATCATCAGGTGAAAATAAAGGAAAATGATATTCCGAAGACAGCTTTCAGGACTCGATATGGTCATTATGAGTTCGTGGTGCTACCATTTGGACTCAGTAATGCACCAGCTATTTTCATGGATTTGATGAATCGAGTATTTCATCAATATCTGGATCAATTTGTGATCGTTTTTATTGATGATATTCTGGTATATTCAAGAAGTCAGGAGCAACATGCAGAACATCTTTAGATTACACTAGAAATCCTGAGAAAGGAAAAATTGTATGCTAAATTCAAGAAATGCGAATTTTGGCTGGATAAAGTGGTATTTCTTGGACATACAATTTCAGCTTTGGGAATAGAAGTGGATCCAGCAAAGGTAGAAGCTATAAACAAATGGAAGACACCAACTACGGTGAATGAAGTCAGGAGTTTTCTTGGGTTAGCTGGATATAATCGAAGATTTATTGAAGGGTTCGCTCGGATTGCAAAAACCTTTAACTCAGCTAACTTGGAAAGAAATAAAATTTGAATGGACGAAAGAATGTGAAAGGAGTTTTCAGGAGTTAAAGCAAAGATTAACAACAGCTCCAGTTCTTACAATTCCGGAGGGTACGGAAGGATTTACAGTATTCAGTGATGCTTCTAAACAAGGTTTGGGATGTGTACTTATGCAAAATGGGAAAGTAGTAGCGTACGCATCAAGACAGTTAAAACCACACGAGCAAAATTATCCTACACACGATTTGGAATTACCGGCAGTGGTGTATGCACTAAAAATTTGGAGGCATTACTTATACGGAAGTAAGTGTGAAATATACACATATCATAAGAGTTTGAAGTATATCTTCGAACAAAAGGAGTTGAATATGAGGCAAAGTAGATAGTTGGAGTTAGTAAAAGATTATGATTGCGAGATATTGTATCATCCGGGAAAGGCAAATGTAGTGGCTGATGCCTTAAGTCGCAAAGCAAATATAAAGATCAATGCCTTGGTTGTGAAACCAACATTGAAGGAAAAAATAGCAAAGGCTCAAATGGATGATACATTCTTAAAGAAGATAAAGCAAAAGATCGAGGAAGGAAAAGTAAAAGAGTTTTCAGTACGTGAAAATGGTACATTAGTATGTCGAGGAAGAATGTGTGTACTAGAAATAGAAGAACTCAAGAAAGAAATATTAGTGGAAGCACATTCTACTCCATATACTGTACATCCTGGAGGAACGAAGATGTACCAAGAATTAAAAAGGTTATTCTGGTGGAAAAATATGAAGAATGATATTGGAAATTTTGTACAGAAATGTTTGACATGCCAACAGGTAAAAGCTGAACATCAAAGACCATCGGGATTGCTGAAACCACTTGAGATTCCTGAATGGAAATGGGAACACATTACGATGGATTTTGTGGTAGGATTGCCCAAATCAATACAAGGAAATGAAGCTATTTGGGTAATTGTTGACAGATTGACCAAGACGGCACATTTCCTACCAATAAAGATGACGTTCACATTGGATAAATTGGCTCAGATTTATATTAAGGAAATTGTCCGATTGCATGGAGTTCCAATTTCTATTATGTCAGATAGAGATCCACGATTTACATCAAATTCTGGCACAACCTTCAAGAAGCTTTGGGTACTAAGTTGGAATTCTGTACAACTTTTCATCCTCAAACTGATGGACAATCAGAAAGAACAATCCAAACTTTGGAAGATATGTTAAGAGCTTGTATCATTGACTTTGGAGGAAGTTGGGAGAGGTACATACCTTTAGTGGAATTTGCCTATAACAACAGTTATCAGGCAACAATTGAAATAGCTCCATATGAAGCATTATATGGAAGAAAGTGCAGATCTCCTCTATGTTGGGATGAGATTGGAGAAAAGAAAGTGTTAGGCCAGAATTGGTGGAAGAAACTACTAAGGTAATAAGAAAAATCAGAGAAAAGATGCAAGCAGCTCAGGATCGACAGAAAGCATATGCTGATAAACGAAGGAAAGAATTGAATTTTGAGGTTGGAAATAAGGTGTTCTTGAAAGTATCTCCAATGAAAGGAATTTTCCGCTTCGGGAAAAGAGGAAAGTTGAAGCCTAGATATATTGGACCTTACGAGATCCTGCAAAGAGTTGGAGATTTGGCTTATTGACTAGCATTGCCACCATCTTTGGCAGGAGTACATAATGTATTCCATGTCTCTATGCTCCGAAAGTACATACCTGATCCTACCCTCATAGTAAACTTACCTGAATTAGAACTGGATACCGACTTAACCTACGAGGAAATTCTCACAGCCATACTTGATAGAAAACTTCATAGGTTGAGGAATATAGATATTCCTATGATTAAAGTTCAGTGGGATAGACATGGAACAGAAGAAACTACGTGGGAGCGAGAGGACGAAATCTTAGCCAAATACCTTTACCTCAATAATCCTGGTAACACTTGAAATTTCGAGGACGAAATTTATTTAAGGGGGTAGGTTGTAATATCCTAGATTTTCATGACCTTATCTGCTATACTAAGTACTTTATAATTCTATATGAATCTATGTGATGCATTTACATCCAAATTTTATGCAAAGACACGTTTATGTGTTTTAATTACTCGATAGTTACAATTACTGTATTACCTGCTCAATACATGCTATTTCTTGAGACTTTATAATTTTTATATGATCTTTATTTTATGTCTTAAAGTGCTTAATATAGAAATTAATGAAGTCCTTAAGTATAGTAAATTATTTCATAAGATATAAGTTGCAAAATGAATGTTTCTTTAAGAAACAAACTACGTAACGAGTACTCGATATTTTCTATGATTAGTATATAGACTTTGTAATTTATTTAGAGTCCAAGAAGAGTTTTAATTTTATTACATATGATAGTATAAGTAAATGCATAATGTACTTAGAATTATCCAATAATCTTATTTCTTACTTACTAATTTCAATGCATACATGTGTCATAACCATAAAATACAAGATTTTCTCTTGTACACCCTATAAATTTCAGCCATATTAGATAAGTTAGGAAGGTTAGAGAAGCTTCAAGACTAAGTTCAAAATTAGCATAAGAATGAAGAAGAAAAGTCAAAATTTAATTGCTAATTTCAAAGAAACATGTGTAAAAAAATCAAAGCTTCAAGATTTCTCCATAACCTTCTTATTTTCGGTCCATGCATGCATAAGAAGGGTAGGGAGAGTTCCACAAACTTATTTTCTCAACTATAAATAGGGGCTAAAGAGTTCTTCATTCCTTACACACAAATATCATAAGAAATCTTCACTATATCCTTAGCTTTGCTTAAGATTGAAGAGGAGTTTGTTCTAAACTTTCAACATCTTCTAGGTAAGCTTCTTAACTTACTAAATTAAGTTATTGCTTGAATTATAGGATTTGAAGTAAGATTAAAGTGATATGTTCTTCATATGTACATGAAATCTGCAATTTCGACACAGTTTGGTAGGAATTTCAGTTTGATCGTTTCCCTCAATGAAAGTTTCTGAAATTTTTATATGTTATAGTAGATTGGTTAAGGAACTTAGGGTATAAATTTTATAGTAAAATAAGTCATGGTTAAGGAGATATGAAGTTTTGAAGATGAACTAGGGTTTTGGCCGGAAAAACTGCAATCCATGTGTTTTGCATGAAATAAATAGATTTTCGTAAGATTTTTGCAGGAAATAAAAAGTATTTGAGTAAACTATATGAAGTTAGGAATATGTGGTTAAAATTACAGAAGTATTGGACTTATAGTTGATTTATGGTGAATTTTCAAAGTTAGGCGTATAATCTGCCAAAAACCAAAATTTTAGGTTCGAAATGATTCATTTACATTTTATGGTAGATATTTATAACTTGTTAATTGATGCTCATACATAAGTAATTGATACTTATGATCTATAATATAACTTTTGAACATGTGTTACGACTTGAGTTTGAATGTGAAAATATGTGTAAATTTTTACAAATGAAGGGATAAGTAACAAATATTTCTATTGTAAAAATTTTACTTATAGGTACAACCTGCAAGGTGGGGAATCACTTCGCTTTTCATCGAGTGTTCTATTATTATTTAATTGCACTTATTAAATGTCGAATGTTGAATTTTGAGTCTGGCCCGCTATCGACTGGCCCCACATATAGTCCAACTTTATGTTGGCAAGCATATAGTCCGGTCGTTCCGGCACCACGGGTTGGTCACGCCACCAAGCATATACCCGGTGAAATTCTGGGGGCTCCACGTTATATGCATTTTATGTTTAGTTTGTGCAATTATAAAGAGATTTTCCACTAAGTGTTTACAAACGCTTATCCCTTCCACTTTTCAATTTTTCAGATGCGGAGGATCCCTGCATGGACGAATGAGCTCGGAGGCGGGCTGTCAAGTTTTAATATACTTTATTTTGGAAATTTTGATTTGTAAACTCAAGGCTATGGCCGTATGTATTTACTACTTCCGCTGTGTAAATAAGTGTGACGTTATTTTAATTATAAAAGTAAACTTTAGTAGTGTTCCTACTTGTGCCACATCACGTCTTCCTACTATTTTAAGTGGGGACGCTACAATGGTTGTTCATATCCATAAACGTGATCATCATCATATCATCATTTCACATATGAGTCACGACTGAAATGCGTTTTGAGTCTAATTGATTGTGTTCTTTTAGTTTTAATTATATATATAAAAAAAAAGGTTACCACCTTACCCGACTTGGCTGCCTAGGCGGCCCCTGGACCCTCGAACGAATTATTTAGGCAGATTTAGGGAAAATCGGGATGGCCGCGGCTGCCTAGGCCGATTTTTACATCCATGTTTTTAAGTAATAATATGTGCAACTTTTTATTAATAAATAGGTGTAACTTTTTTAAAATGCACTCTTTACACGGTGCATTCAGTATATATTGCATTAAGATTTAAGAGTAAGTTTTATATGAAAATGGTTCATGATAAACTTATCATGAAATTGTTTTAAAATATCGAATATTCGACTAGGAGTATTGATAATCTCACGAGTAGTATCATTAATTTGGGTTCAAGAAAATTTACAACAATTACAATATTATGGGTCATGAGCCAGATTAATGATATTCCTAATGAGATTATCGATACTCCGGGTGAAATTATCGATACTTTAATTTAAAATAATTTTATATAATATTTTGCCTATATTATGTGCATCTGGGAAGTATCTTTACAATCCCAACAAGCTACCAAGAACATAGAAACAAATGAACAAGCATTATATAAGCGAAAGAGACCCTTTTAATTCTCGACAAACTCAAATATCATTAGATTTTTCCAAGGAATGCATGTTAATTATATCCTAATATCAACATTTCCATTGAAAAATCCAATCTAACAACACAAGAAAACCAACCTGTGCTGTGCTTAATTTCTCCAACAATAATTTCTTCTAATTGGCCTATTACCCATTGAGGTCTCCGCCCACCCGTAATTACCCTTTTAACCCCATATATTTTCCCATTCTTGAAGTTGAACACTAACCATTGGCGAATTACACACAAATTTCCTACTACACAATAGAGAGTATAATTGAGGTACCGTGATAACAAATATTATTAATTACATTGCGCACACACCATTCATTTAACTGGTGTAACAAAAAATGGGGTAACATGTTTTTCCAGAACCGTAACTTTGAGGGTGTGGCAAAACAAGGACGGTAATTTTTTCGGGTTGACAAAACTAGGACTGTAACTTTTCAACTGGCAAAACATGGACAACAACTTTTTAAAAGTAGCAAAACAAAAACGGTAACTTTTTAAAGTAGCAATTTGAGGCCAAAATAAGCTCGGATTACCCTCTTCCTGACTTATTTTTCACATAAAAGTCACGTAGGTCCGTTTTTGGGCTCAACTTATACCCGAATTGACACGCAAGTGTGCACTTTGAGCTCAAAAAGGGGCTGGTAATCCGGGCTAATTTGGCCTCAAATAACTACTTTTAAAAGTTATAGTAAATTTTTGCAACCTTTAAAAGTTACGGTCTTTGATTTGCTATCTTTAAAAGTTACAATCCTTGTTTTGTTATTTTTAAAATTTGTGATCCTATTGTGCCAACCTGAAAAATTACCGTTCTTGTTTTGCCACGCCTCATGAATTATTTTTTACCCCAAAAAATGTTACCATTTGTATATATACCAGACAGAGATTCCATAAAAGGGCATTCACGTACAGAAACTAATTAATCCATCAGCAACTAATTAATTAATGCCATCATATAATCCAACAAAAACCTAGCTAATATAAAACCCAACACACATCAATCTCTTCTATCCAATTAATTAATCCTGGGCCTAGCAAGATGAGTACCGACCCGAGATACGCATGGCTACCGTCAAACCAGCAGCCGGACGAGGCGAACCCGGAATGGTTCAGCAAGGCCGACAACGCGTGGCAGCTGACAGCCGCCACGATGGTGGGCCTCCAGAGCATCCCGGGGCTCGTTATCCTGTACGGCAGCATCGTGAAGAAGAAATGGGCCGTCAACTCGGCGTTCATGGCCCTCTACGCCTTCGCGGCTGTCCTCGTCTGCTGGGTCGGATGGGGCTACCAGATGTCCTTCGGCAACACCTTCCTGCCCTTTCTCGGGAAGATCGACGACGCGCTGGACCAGCACGTGCTCTTGAAACAGACGTTTAATAGTTACAAATTTACGACTTCGACCATGCTTTACTTTCAGTTCGTGTTTGCGGCGATTACGCTGATTCTCATCGCGGGGGCGTTGCTGGGGCGGATGAGTTTCATGGCCTGGATGATGTTCGTGCCGCTGTGGCTGACCTTTTCCTACACCATTGGGGCGTATAGTATATGGTGTCCCGATGGTTGGTTGTCCAAGATGGGGTTGATTGATTATTCCGGTGGATTTGTTATTCACCTCTCCTCTGGTGTAGCTGGTTTCACTGCTGCTTATTGGGTATATATATATATATATATTTATTCTACATCAAATATATATGATTTCTCTAGATTTGCTCCAACCGAACTCGATAATACTGTTTAACATATATAAACGGTTTAGTGATTTTGAAAAAACTAACTTATTATAACGTGATACTTCGTACATGGAAGCGATATTTTTCTAGGACGGTATCTAATGGATGTTTGCAAAATTAGGATTTTATGGGCTAACAAAATTATGATATTATCTTTATAAACTTGCAAAATTAGGACACTATCTTTTAATTTTAGGCCAAATTTTACCAATATGATATGACCAAATAAACCAGGCTTTATTTGGCCCACATTGTATAAAATTGGGTAAATTGTATTTTTGGTCCCATGAGAATAGGTGGTCAGCAAAATTGATCATTTTTTGGATATTTTTGATCCTGTAGTTTTATTCGACATTTTTGGTCCCAGGAAAAGTGCAATTTTGGTCCCAGGAAAGTGCAGTTTTGGTCCCAAAAGAATGTATAAATTGCAATTTTAAACCCAAAATATTGCAGTTATGGTCCAAAAAATTAACGGAAAGGACCAAATTTGTTATTGAAAATTTTTCACAGCCATATTTGCAATTTTCCCTTATAAATTTTGGTCTAAATTTCTCAACATAAACTATAGTGTTCTAAATTTGCAAGCCCGTAAAAATGATGTCCTAATTTTGTAAGCCTGAAACGATGGTGTCAAACACTTATAAGATACATTGCTAAAAAAATATGATTTCCCTTTGAATATTAAACAATATTACTTTGTAGAAGAGAGTCTATGTGAACCTAAATCATAGGAGACCTACTTTTGTGTAGATTTTTTTAAACATAATTAGCTGTTTCATTAAAAAGTTACTCCGCTCCTTTAAAAACTTTTCATATCTGTCTGCACGGACATTAAGAAATATAATATTAAATGTGTAAAAAAACACTCGTAAAATAGTTGCATGATAGTAAAAGATGAACTCATATATATATAACAGGTTGGGCCAAGGGCGAAGGAGGACCGGGAGAGGTTTCCTCCGAACAACATCCTATTAATGCTTGCGGGAGCAGGGCTGCTATGGATGGGATGGACAGGATTCAACGGTGGAGATCCTTATAGTGCGAGCATCGATGCAGCGTTAGCGGTTCTCAATACCCATATATGTGCTGCTACCAGCCTCCTAACATGGCTTCTCCTCGACATTCTTTTCTTCGAAAAACCTTCGGTTATTGGTGCCGTGCAAGGCATGATCACCGGCTTAGTTTGCATCACCCCTGCTGCAGGTAATTAAACTTGAATAGGTCTCATGTGAAACTGATACCATTAGATGCATTTTTTGATACCACAAGTAATTTACACTGTGATTTTAATTTACAAGTCTAATGGTATCAGTGAATGCACGTAATGGTGTCAGTAATTACATCTAATGGTATTAATTTCATACTATGAAAGTTGTTCATAGAAGAATTTGTGGGTAAACTTAGGGGTTTGGTTCAAATTTCTCAATTAGATTCATTGAATCGTGAGTTATAATGAGAATGATGGTTACATTGTTACTATATTAGTTAGTTTTAATCTTGAAATAAGTTAAGTAAAAAAATGTTTCCGCTTGAGGAATAGTGAAATGATTGAGGAGAAATTATATCGATGAATTAGGTAGTTAATCAAAATGGATAATTATTAACCTAATTCGAACCTCACATAAAGTATGACAAATGTTATTCCCTCAATCCACCAAAACCCCAAAACTATGTCAACTTTCTTTATTTGAATGTTCACCAAAAGTGTGCCACACCAGAAATGTCACAAATCATTTTATCTTCACCTTACAACCATCACTTAATTAATTATTTTATCCTATGAAACTTATTCATAATATGAAACTGACACCATAACATTCATTCAGTCAAACTATTGCTCTAATAAACTAATATCCATCACATTTGACATTGTAATATTAATTTATAAGTGTAATGACATGACTAAAAATATTTTATAATATCATTGAATGAATATAACATTATAATTTACAAACTATAAACAAGTTTCATAAGGGAGCTTGTCTTACTTTAATTGTCATTCCCACTTTACCCACAAACAATCACTTTATTTATAAATGAACCTCACAATATCTTTACTTTATCTAATATATCGCGCAGGAGTTGTACAAGGGTGGGCAGCCATCATAATGGGCTTACTCTCTGGCTCAATCCCGTGGTTCACCATGATGATACTCCACAAGAAGATCAAGCTACTCAAACACGTGGACGACACCATGGCCGTCTTCCACACCCACGCGGTCGCGGGAACCCTAGGCGGGCTTCTCACCGGCTTTTTCGCAAACCCTAAACTCTGCCGTCTCTTCTACTTGGTCCCTGATTGGGAGCACTACACCGGCCTAGCGTACGCTATCCACAACGGGAAGGCCGGAGCCGGGATCAAGCAAATGGGGATCCAGATTGTGGGAATCGTGTTCATCGTTTGCCTAAACGTGGTCGTCACGAGCTTGATCTGCAATGTCATCAGGCTAATAGTTCCGTTGAGGTTGTCCGAGGAAGAGCTGAGTGGTGGAGATGATGCCGTGCATGGAGAAGAGGCTTACGCTTTGTGGGGTGATGGTGAGAAGTTTGAAAAGTCTATGCATAATTCAGTGTATGGTGGTGAGGATGTTGCGGTTGAGCTTAAGAGTAAGAGTACGGACACAAGTGCTGTTTGACTTGGTGGTTTTTACAACTTAGGAATTTCAAATTTGTGATCATTATATATGTTGTAGGTTCAAGTGGGAAATAATCTTTCATCTTGGTTACTCAAATTTCAAGAATTGTATCTAGTTTGGTAACAAATAATTATGACCTTACTATGAGATTTGAAAGAACACGATATTATCAAAATAGCAAGTGGGATTTGCATATTGCAATGTTGTTGTAATCACAATTAGTGTTCTTTAAGAATGAACTTTTGAAGTTTGTGTAGAATTTGTCTCATTTCAAAAGGATTTTGTTTTTTAAAGGATTAATAAAGATTGGATGATATAAACGAAATGTATTTTTTTTAAAGCTATGTTATATTAATCAAGAATTAAGAAAAAATTGCACTTTTAATTCTAAGAGAATGGGTGCAAAAATGTGCGAAAGTGATTTTTTTTGGCAGTTTTGGTCTCATGCATCCGTTAATTTTCAGAATCAAAATTGCAAATTATACAATTCTCTTGAGACCAAACCTGCGATTAATCCATTCTCTTGGGACCAAAGGTGTAGAAAAAAACTACAAGACTAAAAATGTAAAAAGAACCGATTGTTTTGAAATGGACCCATTCTCTTAGGACCAAAAGTGTTATTAACCCCAAAAATTATAGCATCCTAACAAAATTTTATCCATTTGCAAACTGTAATTTAAGTATTTTACTGTGAATGTTACAACATCATTGTAACACCACTCTGTTTGTTTATGTTCTTATAACACTATACACGACACACCCCTTTTAATTGTTATCAGAGCAATTTGATATTTAATTGAAACTTTTAAATGAGTAAGCAAGAACACAATGAAATGTAAGAGAAAACAAGATGTATAGTGCTTCAGTGGTGGTTTCATTCTCATACATCCACTGTTACACCAACACGCATCAAATCCACTAGAGTTTCAACTAGTTTCACCCAAACCTAACTCCTAGTTGGACACTCGCTCCCTCTATCTTGATGATCTTACTAAGACAAATCACTCAAGAAGTGAAACCTTCAAAGTGCTCGTGGTCACACATAATTCACTCACACAAATTTTGACTAGCAAATAGTAAAATAAGATTTCCTCCTAAATCACTTAGATTTCTATCCTACCACAGATTTTGGCTAACATATAGTAAAGTGTTAACAAATCCATTAGAACAATTGCAATCATAGATTTATGATTAATTGAATTATTTCCTCTAACACTCGAGCATTTCTACTAACAATGATCTCCTTCTCCATAATACTATAATATTAACCACTTTTCGTTTCTTTAGCATATCTACAAAAAATGTACTTCTATTAGTGATTCAAATTAATCAAAGAAATGTTTTATCTTAATCGCAATGTCTTAATACATATCCTAAGAGGTATTCACCACCACGATCTAATCGTAATGTCTTGATACATGTCCTAGGATGCTTTTTAATATCGGTCTTATACTCTTTAATTTTATCAAATAAATGTACCATTATTCGAATAATTGTCAATGAAAGAGATAAAATATTCAAAACTGCCTCTTGCTTGGATTGTTATAGGACTACATAAATTGAAAAGAATAATTTCCAACACATCTTTGGTTCTATGCCGCTTAGCTTAGCTTAGCTATAAAAAGCCTCTAAGTTATATTTCCTTTCAAACAAAACTCGAAGATTGAAAAGTTTTCTATTTCTAATGAGCCAAAAATCCCATCTATTATTGAAGATAGGGTTGGTTCATCTCAAAAGATTTTTTTTTCTATTATTGAAATTATAAATCATAAGCACGAGTGTGAACTTGATGCTGATGTTGCAATACATATGACATAAATACCCAAATATAATACCGCACCCTTTTGTAAACCTCTTTCTACTTTTTATTAAGTTATCTATCCTCTTCACCAGAGTTATCATTAGGCTCAGTAGAACATACTTGACTAATCGTAAATTTGTACTCCTCAGTAGTATATGACATCCAAAATACATTTACAACCAACATAATAAGGGGACATTAAATTTGTTATCTTTATAGAATAATAACAAGTGAATTGAACATACACATTATGAAAACTAGAGAATCACATAAAAAAAATTACAAGGGTCTAACATTTATGTTATGATCTTAAATACCTATTCCCTCAAACAATATACTGCCTCCATCCTAGAATTTCTTTCACATGGAGGAGTGACATAGTTTTTAAGAAATATGAAGTAAGTAGATGTATGGTTGAATAAAGAAAAAACACTTTATCGGATTTGTATGTGTGGGTTATTTCCTTTTTAAGAGCGTGAAAGTAATATTGGGACGTAAAAAAAGATAAGTGTGAAAATAATTGTTGGACGGGCACAGAGAGTGAATGATATCACTCAAACATTTCAAACACCACGATTTTAACATGCCATGTTAACGTGGTTGTATACTAATTTCATCATTCATTAAAAAAAAACACCATGAATATAACATTCCACGTTAATGTGGTATGTAACTAACGCAACCATCTTTTTAATCACATTTAATTTTGCTATCATGTCAACCTAACCTTTAAGGCAAATAAAATGAATTGTTTGCATGTTTTTATCCTATAAACAATAACAATGACTCAGTTGGTGAAGATTCATATTATTTATATCCAAGTGTGTACCATTACTTAATACTAGCTAGGTCTATTATTTTGTACCTAAGTGTGTGTATATCGTTATTACTGACCATCAGTATTATTGTCCTTGATTTTTTTGAAAAAAAAATACATACTAATTATTTACACCATCAATTATATGCCTCTAAAAGAGTTCACCCATATTATATATATAAAGTAAATAAAAAGTAACATAACTCTCAAAGAGTTCACACATATTATATATTGAATGTAAGTAAAATGTAACACGATTTACACCATCAATCATATGCCTCTCAAAGCATATACACATTCTAGATTGAAAACAAATCAACAAACACGAACAAAAGTCATGAAATTACATCCTTGATCAACATAAAAATAAAATGACTTTATATGTTCAAGAGTTTTATTTTAATATCTTCACATACATGCAAATAATAATAGTTGAATCTAAAGATGCTTGGAAAACCAAGATAAACGTATCATCAAAAGTTTCTTCTAACCTTTTCTTATTTAAGTTTTATAGACTAGGATTCCACTAAGTGTAGTGTGGATATTTCCAAATTAGTTTTTTACATCATAAAAATGGGGAAAATGGTTGGGAAAATGTTTGTTTTGAGTTAGATCCCAAAGCCTAAAAAAATAAATTTGCGTAAGTGTTTTATAAAAAAGAATTGTGTGAATAATGAATTAGTTAGTATAATATAGGTCTTTTCTTAATAGGTTGAGAGGGAACTCAACTGAAGTCATTCGAGACTGAAGACCTGAAGATAATCCTAAAACACTAAAGAAACACCACTGAGTATGGACCTGATCTTGTAAGCTAGTTAGTGGACTACTCATGTGCACAACATAGTCCAAAGTGATCAGTGTTGAGCCTCGTAGATCTTGAAGGAGTTAGGCTACATTGGACTCTGGGAATACTGGGATTAGGAGTCAAACAATGTAGACAAAAGAAATGTTAGTGCTCATAAAGGCCCTGAAGAGATGTTGAATTAAAGCACATAAAGATAAAGTCGTAATCAGGAAAGTCAGTCCTGAACTGAGAATGTTAACTGACCCCTTACTTGTCAGAATACGAGGACCAATCAAAGATCGAAATATATGTATGGACTTAACCCCTAAACCTGATAATTGCAGAAAAACAACTCAGTAACAAAAATTAAGACATCCTCTAGGTATAATAACTTGACATGTAGTAGGTTTTAATGCCCTTTGCACACTCTTAAAATAGACACCTAGAAGGTTATCTCTCCAACATATAGAATTTTCCAAGTGCATATTAATACAGGAGACCTTGCCCCACACAAGGTTATGAGAAATTTCTAAGAAAGAAATTAACCATGACTCTCAAGCATTCATAAACACTCGAAATAATAAAAAATTCCCAAGTGTTTCATCTGAACTTAAGAGTCAATCTGTATTCAAAGCACATCATGTCATGCCCTAATTTTTTATCAAATATTTATATAGAAAATAAAAGTTTGAAAGTAAATATTTTGATAAGCAAAAAGATTACTGTCGAAAATTTTGTATTATGAGGATGAACTTAAAACTTCAAATAAAACATTAAATGACCAGTTAAGGATTTAAAGGAATAAAAATAAAAACAATTAAAGTGGAAGATTTAATTAGATAAACTATATAGAACAAGGTTCATAGACATAAATAATCTACTTGGAATTTAGATAGAATATAATGGACACTTAATCAATTACTACTACCTTCCACCAAAATGATTAAAAGTTGCAATACCAAAAACCAAATATTATTTATTTGATAGTAACTTAATAAATAAAATTATTTAGATGATGCTCAAAATTTATCACTACGAAAATAAATATAAAGGTGAACAAATACATGACCCAATTATGTCCACACCACACCATCCACACAGCCAACCCCTCTTCTATTAACCCATATGTAAATAATAAATAAAAAGAGTAAGTACGACCACATACTCAGTGGGAAGATAATTGTTCAAGGTTAAATATCTAATTGTCATTGGAGCATAAACTAATTTCTTGACTCTAAGTAGCACACCAGTCGCATGTGATTTCTCATGAATAAATATATATATCTCATGGATAATAATATATAATGAACCTCTGATATGTGAAACCCCCCCGGAACCACTAGCATGAGTCCGAGTAGCACACCCGTAGCATGACTGGCATAAGCTCAGTATTGGTGGTGCCCCCTCTAGCCATTTACATGTCATAGAGTAGTACAGTCTCATGAATTTTTTTGCATGAGCAAACACAACCAAAGACACATAAAAATTTAAACAAGAACAATTACTAACCCCTTCCCCCCCCCCCCCCCCCCCCCCACCTTGAAGAATTTATTTTCGCAGGTATAACGTACACAATGGCTCAATCTTCAAGCTCAAAGGTATCGTCTCGTAGAAACAATAAATTGTAAGAAATATTAAGCCTCTATCTTAAAATACTACATAAAACTTAATAGATATAAAACTAAATCCTTACCTTCTGACCTTGTCTAACTTCCTTATCTTATCTTATCTTTTCGTTTCTTCATTTACTTACAAGCTTAGGAATATTACTTAGAAAAAATAAAACTTATTGTTTGTATGTATTCTTTAATTCTCACTTAAGACTACTCCTCAAAATCAGCCACTAAATCCCATAAAAAATATGTGCTAAATTGTGAATTAAAATACACATTAACTTTTTTCTTATAACCTCCATTTCCTCCATAAAATCCTGAATTTATTGCCTATAATTCTAAATTAATAGCCTTGTTTTCAATATTTTATCACATGTCTAAAATCTCATATTCCATATCAACTAAGACTTAAATACACGTTGAAGGACCTGTACAAAATATAACTCAGCTGAAAAAAATATAATAAAAAATATAAATCCCAATCTTGACACCTTAATTTCCCAATTATCTTTTAATAATTTTCCGGGTATTACATCCTAACCTCCTTTAAATAAATTTCGTCCTCGAAATTTAATTACATATCTTGTCTAAAGAAATTTGGGTACTTTGCCTTTAACTTATTCTCGCTCTCCCAAGTAGCTTCATCACTTCCATGTCGATTCCAACAAACCTTGACAAACACCACTTCCCTATTCCTTAAATTATGTATTTTTTTATCCAATACTTCTACTGGAATCTCTTCATACATCAAATCCTTATTAACTTCCAACGATGAATAATCCACTACATGGCTTGGCTCGTGCACATATTTTCGTAACATGGATACATGAAATACATTATGTACGACTGCTAGACTTGGTGGCAAGGGCAACCTATAAGCCACATCTCCAACTCATTCTAATATATCGAATGGACCAATAAATCTTGGTTGCAATTTCCCCTTGCGACCAAACCTAACACCACCTTTTATTGGCGATATTTTAAAAAACACCCTCTAACCTTGATTGAATTGTAACGACTTCCTTCGCTTGTCCGCATAAGATTTCTGTCGATCCTGAGCAACCCGAATTCTTTCCCGAATCTTTCCAATTACTCCTACTGTTCGTTCAATAATCTATGAACCCAAAACTCTTATTTTCCAGATTACATCCCAATAAAGCGGTGATCTACACCGTCGGCCATACAAAGCTTCGTAAGGAGCCATTCCGATAGTCGTTTGATAACTATTGTTGCAGGCAAACTCCACTAATGTCAAGAAGTTCTCCCAATTTCCTCCGAAATACAAAATATAAGTCCTCAGCATGTCCTCAAGAGTTTGTATTGTCCTTTCCGATTGCCCATCTGTTTGCGGATGATAAGCTGCACTGAAATTCAACCTTGTACCCATAGCAGCTTTCAAACTTCACCAAAATTGTGAAGTGAATCTGGGGTCTCTGTCCGACACTATTGAAACTGGTACTCCGTGAAGTTTCATCACCTCTCGAACATATATCTATGCAAGTTGATCCATACCAAATGTCATCCTAATCGGCAAGAAATGTGTTGTCTTTGTCAATCTGTCGACAACAACCCATATAGCTTGATTTCCCTTAACTGATCATGGCAACCCGACTACGAAGTCCATAGTAATGTGCTCCCACTTCCACTGTAGAATTTCAAGTGGTTTCAACAACCCTGAGGGTCGTTGGTGTTCGGCCTTAACCTATTGACAAGTCAAATATTTCTCCACAAATGACCCTATACTTCCTTTCACATTTCTTCACCAGAAAATTGTTCTCAAATCCCAATACATCTTCGTTACCTCTAGGATATACAGTGTATGGTGTACCATTTGCTTTTTCTAGAATCTCCCTTCTCGACCCCCCATCTCCTGATACACACAATCTACCTTCATATACAAGAGTTCCATCTGTTGCCACTTCAAAACTTTTTCCATCCCCAACTTTCACTCGTTTTCTTATTTTGCACAAGAACTTCTCTTCCTTCTGAGCTTCTATGATTCTGCTTCTCTACGTAGGTTAAACTATCATTGCCATAATTACAGCTTCAATACTCATGGGTGGATCCAGAACCCCTATCCTTAGCTTCGAAAGATCTTCTACTAACTTCTCTTGTGCCGTCAGCAAACAACTCATCTTCCACCTTTTCGGCTCAATGCATCAACTACAACGTTAGCTTTGCCAGGGTGATAGTTAATCGTGCAATCATAATCTTTAACCAGCTCCAACCACCTCTGTTGCCTCATGTTTAATTCTTTTTTTGTAAAGAAATACTTTAGGCTTTTGTGGTCTGTATATATCTCATACGTTGTACCATATAGGTAGTGCCTCCAAATTTTTAGAGCATGCACCACAACCGCTAACTCTAAATCATGAGTAGGATAGTTCAATTCATTAATCTTTAACTGTCTTGAAGCATAAGCTACCACTTTCCCATGTTGCATCAGCACGCATCCCAAACCTTGCTTTGACGCATCACTGTAGATGACAAATCCCTCAAATACTTCAGGAATGGTTAAAACTGGCGCTGTAATGAGTCTGCGCTTTAATTCCTGAAAACTTTCCTCATATTTATCTGACCATTCAAACTTCTCCTCTTTTCTTGTCAAACGCGTCATTGGCGAAACCAATTTTGCAAAACCCTCAATAAACCTTCTGTAGTACCCCTCTAACCCAATAAAACTACGAACCTTGTTGACATTCATCGGTGTCTTCCATTCGCTGACCGCTTCTACATTTGCTGGATCAACCTCTATTCCCTGTGCTGTAACGATATGACCAAGAAATACCACTCGGTCCAACCAAAATTCACACTTCTTAAACTTCGCCTACAACTTTTCCTTGCGAAGTACCTCTAACACCGTTCTTAAATGGTCCTCGTGCTGCATCTTGTTCTTTGAGTAAACCAATATGTTATCGATGAACACAATGACAAACTGGTCTAGAAATGGATGAAAAACCCTACTCATCAAATCCATGAACACTGCAGGTGCATTACTCAACCCAAAATGCATCACCATGAATTCGTAATGACCATGACGAGTTCTGAATGCTATCTTCGATCTATCACTCTCTTTCACCTTCAACTGATGATAGCCCGACCTCAAGTCTATCTTTGAGAATACACTCGCCCCCTTCAATTGATCAAACAAATCCTCTATCCTCTGTAATGGATATTTGTTCTTGATCGTGAGTCGATTTAACACCCTATAGTCAATGCACATTCTTATCGTCCCATCCTTTTTATTCACGAATAACACCGGCGCACCCCAAGGTGACACACTAGGTTGGATATATTTTCTATCCAAAAGTTCTTGCAATTGCACCTTGAGTTCTTCCAACTCTTTTGATGTCATTTGATACAGTGCTTTAGACACTAGAGCTGCCCCGGGTACTAATTTGATGGTAAATTCTACCTGTCTGTCCGGTGGAATGCCTGATAATTCTTCAGGAAAAATATCAAGGTATTATCGCACTACTGACACATCCTCGATAGCTAACTCTTGAGTTAAAATCCCCATTACATTAACCAGATATACTTGGCAGCCTTCCTTTCTCAACATCCTCCGTTGCTATGAGATTATTCGTACTCATTCGTGACCCAAAATAGACCAATTCTTCTCCACTTGGTAGCTTTAATATTACTTCACTCTTTCCGCAATCAATAGTAGCTTGGTACTTGGATAACCAGTCCATACCGAATATTACATCAAAATGCTCCATTTCTATAATGTATAGCTTAGCTTCCAAACTCCTACCACATATATCTAAATTCACATCCTTAGCTACCTTGTTCGTGTATATCATCTTTCCTGACGGTATACTAACCTCTAATGTCTCAGTCGTGCTGGTGTCTTTACAACCAATTTTAGTACAACATTTTAAGGAAACAAAGGAGTGCGCAACTCCTGTATCAAATAAGGCAATAACTAGAATGGTATTTAACGTTAACATACCGATAAGTGTATCAGAATGTAGTTGTTCCTCATTTGTTTGCCCTTCCAGAGAGAAAGCTCGTGCTCTGCCCAATGGCGCTAAATTCTGCGGTGGAAGAGAACTTGGACATTGTAAAGCTTCATTTCCAATTTGCTTGCACCGAAAACATCTTCCTTGCCCATGAAGACATTCTCCATAGTGATTCTTTCCACATTTATGACATACAAACTTATTTTCCTAGCTTCCTTTACCTGAAAATGCTGGAACTCTGTCCTGAGTCTGGCTCCGTGTCTGAACACCCTGATCAGAACCTCATGCAACTCTATTCTGCTTGTCTTAGCCTCCAAACCTGCTGGGACCATCCCAACTCCTCTTTCCATTATTTTTAAGGTTATCTCGAGACCTTTGTCCTGAGTTTTCCCTCTGAATTACTGCAAATGGCTTCACCCTCGTGAATGTCTCAGCAAAGGAAAGATCCCCATGTCCAGCCAAAATGTTCTAGATTTCGGGCCTCAATCCCTTCATAAATCGATGAACCCTTTTATGCTAAGAGTCCACCAAGTGTTGTGCGAACCGTGCAAGCTGACTAAATTTGATCTCGTATTTAGCCACAATCATATTTCCTTGTCTGAGCTCCAAGAATTCAGTATCCTCACTATCTCGATATGATTGGGGATAGTACCTATTCATGATGATCTCTTTGAAATGTCCCCACATCAAAGTTTCCCTTTCGGCAGCAGGCCAAATTCTCCAATATCTTTCCCACCAATGATCGTCATCCTCAACCATCTAGAATGCCACACACGTAATCCTTTGCGCTTCAGTACATTGTATCAACCCAAATATTCTCTCCATTGAACGGAACCATTGTTCTACCGCATTCGGGCCATCCCTTCCATTAAATGTGGCAGGTTTGAACCGACGGAACTATTCAACCACCTGCGCCGTGTTGTTGACCACTGGAGGAGAGTTGTTCACAACATGGGTAAATGGTACGACACCCTCAGTAGATGGTATAGCTGGTGTATCCGATTAGCAGCATTGGATCGAAAACTGCATCTTGGAGCCATCTAAAAAATAACTTAAATGTAAATCTAGAGTTCATCTACTCTATCTATGCCATTGGTACGAGTACATGAATTTTAATATCTTAAATTTTAATAAAATAAGAACACATGGAATTTATTTTTATCCAACAATCGAATCTTTCCACAATCCTTGAGAATTTTCTCCATCAGACAGTCTTGACTTTAACTTTTCATGTATTTCATACAAACATGATTTTAATGTAAAATGTACTTAATTTAAATAATGCAAGTGGAATCATGTATATTGAATGGTAAAACCTCTACTTTGATACCTCGAGGAGCTGTAGCGAGAGAGAGTGGTGGACATCATTTTTTTTAGAATTTATTTTAAAATATCCGTCCTTTAAACAAAGTATATTTTTTTTAGAATTTTATTTTAAAAGAAAATTTTAGCGAGTCTACAAGATCGTAAGCTCGCTCTGATACCACATTGTCACGCCCTAATTTTAATCAAATATTTATACAGAAAATAAAAGTTTGAAAGTAAATATTTTTATAAACATTAAGGTGACTGCCGAAAATCTTGTATTCTGGGCGTGAACTTAAAACTTCAAATAAAATATTAAATGACCAGTTTTAGAATTTAAAAGACTAAAAATAAAAACAATTAAATTGAAAGATTTAATTAGATAAACTATATAGAACAAGGTTCAAAGACAAAAATAATCTACTTGGAATTTAGATATAATATAATGGACACTTAATCAACTACTACTACCATTCCACCAAAATGATTAAAAGTCGCAATACCAAAAACCAAATATTATTTATTTGATAGTAACTTAATAAATAAAATTATTTAGATGATGTTCAAAATTAATCACTATGTAAATAAATATAAAGGTGATCAAATTCATAACTGAATTACGTCCACACCACACCATCAACACTACCAACACCTCTTCTATTAACTTGTATGTAAATAATAAATAAAAAGGGTGAGTTCGACCTCATACTCAGTGGAAAGATAATTGTTCAAGGTTAAATATCTAATTGTCATTGGAGCATCAATGTATCATGTAAATATTTCCTCACATATTGAGATTGGCAATGCCCATCTGAAGCCAATTTCTTGACTCCAAGTAGCACATCAATCACATGTAATTTCTCATGAATAAATATATGTATTTCATGGATAATAATATATAATGAACCTCTGATATGTGATACCCCCTCGGAACCACTCCCATGACTCCGAGTAGCACACCCGTAGCATGACTGGCATAAGTTCAGTATTGGTGGTACCCCCTCTCGCCATTTGCATGTCATAGAGTAGCACACCAGTCACATGAATTTTTTAGCATGAACAGACACAACCAAATACATATAAAAGTTAAACAAGAACAATTACTAACCCCCCACCTTGAAGAATTTATTTTCGAAGGTATAACGTACACAATAGCTCAATCTTCAACCTCAAAGGTATCATCTCCTAGAAACAATAAATTGTAAGAAATCTTAAGT
The DNA here is from genome assembly GCA_947034835.1 of Ballota nigra. Classification (NCBI taxonomy): domain Eukaryota; kingdom Viridiplantae; phylum Streptophyta; class Magnoliopsida; order Lamiales; family Lamiaceae; genus Ballota; species Ballota nigra. The sequence continues at coordinate 39,005,582 of OX344727.1, read as the reverse complement.
CTCAATCTTAAAATACTACATAAAACTTAATAAATATAAGACTACATCCTTACCTTCAGACCTTGGCTAACTTACTTATCTTTTCTTTTAATTTCTTCTTTTACTTACAAGCTTAGGAATATTACTTAGAAAAAATTAAACTTATTGCTTGTACGTATTATTAAATTCTCACTTAAGACTGCTCCTCAAAATCAGCTACTAGATCCCATAAAAAATATGTTCTTTGACACCTTAATTTCCCAATTATCTTTTAATAATTTTCCGGGTATTACACATCATATACATCAAATCTTAAAGAGTTAACCCACTCTTCATCTTGTTCTCATTGTAAAGGTTAATCCAATGGTTGGAAAACAAAGTGACAACCTTAACCATTTCTTATTATGAGATAAATTAATTGGTTGTAGAAGGTTAAATGAGTAAGCTGGTTAGTTATCACAAGTTTGAATGCAGTTTGTACAAGGACTAGAACTAAAAAATTCTAGGGATCAGAGTTTCCTTAGAGAGGTTACTTGATTAGTGCACCTTGACATTATAACACAAGAAATTCCAAGTTAAAGAATTCTCTTGTTTGATTAGGATCAGTGGATGTAGGAGCTTGAGTATCTAAACTACTTTAAATCTTTGTGTGTTTATTGTTTATTTCATTATATACTTGCTTAGCTGTCATTGCATAATCTTAAAAAATATATTTATCACATTTGAATCAATCATCCTAATCTGCAATAAACTATGCAGTAATCTTTAATCAGGTTTTGAAGCAATCGGGAAAGCCTTTCAGTAAAGTAACTAAAACGAAACATTTAGAGGTCACAATTTCCACACTCAAACTAGTCTAGACAACTATCTAAGTGATAGGCTTTAGAGTTGTCAGTAGGTGAGTTATCCGAACTAAACCTCACCTGTGCACTCTGTTACTGAGATATTTGAATCAGATATTTTTGGCTGAATTGTAGCTTAACCATAAGATTAGTTAGACTTAGTGATAAGAAAAACCTGAAAAAGATTTGACACACATGTATCACCTCATACATGTGTTATAGACTCAACTATGACCAATAATATGATCTTCTGATAACACCAAACACCATTTTATCTACAATATAAAGTATTAGACATTTAGATCCACATATAACAAATATAATATGCAATTACAATATGATTATCATTCAAAACAATAAGAAAATAAAGCAAATATAAAACCAAAGTAATTATAAAACTAAAAGAATATAATGATGATATTGTGTAATACAATAGGCATAAAAGGTTATTTTGAGAAACATATATATGAAGAAGGTCATTGTTGATTGTGTTGAATAAGCAAGACAAATTAAATTTTGGGATTATAAATTTGTACATCTAGTAACTTAGTCCAACTTTGAATTTGGTCCATAATAAATACACATTTTGAAATTGGTCTTGTATGTTTGGATTTTTTTTTAAGTTGATCATTTGACCTGATAGAGCTGGTTACACATTCGATAAATGCCACGTGGATATTAACTTTCATTTTTCTTTATTTTACAGTGCAACATCATAATATTTTAATATTTTTTACTATGATAGGCTTAAATATTTTGGGCGGATCTCGGGTCGGGTCGGGATAAAATGGGCCAAGCATCACATAAATGAAATTTGGGCATTTAAAAATTGGGTCAATGAGTTTTTTTTCTTTTTTCTTTTTCCTTTAAAATTTATTATATAGATTTTATAATTTAAAAAACAAATATAGGCATCTGTCGGGTCAGTTTTTACTTCTTCGCTCCAGGTTCATCATCTCCTTCCATACCCTTCCTATTATTCACCAGCGTCTTTCATATCTCTTCCCACATTATTGTTCTTATTCATAAAAAAACTAGTTACATGACTTGAAGCGATTCTACTAACTTCTACTAGTCGCTTACCCGCAAGCGGACGGGTTCACTGTAGTATAAGTACGTATAATGACCAAGTAGTATCGAACCCAAGGGACAGTGTATATGCGAATAGATCCCTGTAGATCTACGCGTCGTAGTTAATATGAGTGAAATGTTTTTGGTTTTTTTGGAAAGATTAATTAAGCTAACTAAATTATCCTACATATGCAAAAGGAAAATTAAACGAAATAACTAACGGTGTGTTTTCAAATACGAGAAGGTGATGCTTAAGATAGGAATCCCTACGTATACTAACGGAGCAGGTACATAATCAAAATAACCGTGACACACAAGAATTAACCTAAGTCTAAGAATGCAAGGTGAAAGCTCAAGATTCTAAACCCTAATACTTTACCCTAACACTCGACTACACTAATCCACTAACAAGTTAATGGATTGTGCTCAATTAATGAGACCCTAATTTAACTAAGGTGATGCGGTCGTCCTCCTTCGCTAAACCGGTAGATGAATTAACCTTTTCTAAACCTTCTCGTTAAGACTACTAATTGTTATTGAGTGATGCGGTCGTCCTCTCTCTAACACTTTCGTACGAAATTCAAAGGTAAAGTTAAGATTAATTATAAGAATTCATTAATTAAGAGAATTAAAACTAACGTCACGAATTATCCTAATTACGTACCCACATCCTACTTCTACGAGTTCATCCTACCCTAAGCATACAAGGGTTTCAGCCGGACATGGTTATAACAAAAATAAAAGCAATAGAAGAAACAACGAACATAAACATAATGAATTGCACGAAGAAAATAAGAAACATGAACTAGGGTTTTAAAATAAAATAATTCTAAGAACTGAAATTTAATTAACTAAAACGAAGTTTAAAATGTTTAAAGTAATCAAGCTAATGAAAAGAAACTAAGAAACGAAAAGAAAACTAAGAATTCGTATGAAAAACCTCAACAAAACGTAAGTATAGCTTGCTCGTTCTTCTCCTCTTCCTCTCTCTAAAAACTAAGTCTAAAAGTGATTTCTAAAGTTCGGGGATCCTTCAAAACGTGTTTGGAAGAGGTATATATAGGCACCGGGTCGAAACGGAAGTTAATGGGGCGAAAATACGCATCCGGAGGCGAAAATACGTGGTTGCTCGAGAAAAACGCTCGAGCAGTTCCGCTCGAGTGATTCGCTCGAGCGCTGAAACTGTTCTGTAAGTTTTTGGTCATTCGAGCAAAATGCTCGAGCCCTGGCGCTCGAGCTGCTCGAGCGGTCTTCGGCTGCTGTGCACTCGTTCGTAAAATCTTCATATCTCCTCAACCGGGAGTCCGTTTTGGCCGATTCAAAGTCCTACGAACTCCTCTTTTCGCCCTCTATCCATCTATGAAAACCAAAGAGACAAATTAATAATTTTATAAAAATGATACTCATTTGACTCCAAGCACTCATCGAAAACACTCAAAACATGAGTAAATCGGGCACCAAAACATAACAATTTCACGCCTAATCAACCCCCCCCAAACTTACCATGTTGCTTGTCCTCAAGCAATGAAATAATAAGTCAAGTGAAATTGTTAGGAATGAATCAAGAATCAAATCATGCAAGTAATTGAACTCGAGCTTCAAAGATCGATCACACGTATACTAACTCATCCCCTTCATCATACTCATGCAACAACAACAAGACCCACCAAGATCAAACATGGATGTGCACTCAACGATGTGTTTCACTCCCTCACAAGTGTATATCAATGATAAAGGACTCACTCAACAACACACATATCGGCAGCCATAGGCTTGTAAGCACTCTCAACTCCGACCATACTCTAGAAATCAATGCCAAATCAAAAAGGACTTTTCTCAGGGTTGTAATGTAGGCTCTTTGGACGGGTGGGATAACAATATAAGGTAAAGTGACTAAAGTGAATGGAGAATAGAAAATCAAACTTTGGCACTTCGAGATTAGGAACAGACTACTTCAAACATTTTCAATCAACACCCTTTCAACTCCATACTCTCAACACTTCAAATTTTTTCTTTCTCACTCTTTCACTTTTTTTTTTTTCGCACAAACACATGAGCTCATTTTTTTCTTTTTGCTCATTCTCAATTTTCTTTCTCTTTTTCCCACATCTCAAAACTTCATCACACCTTCTTCTCATATTCACTCAACAAACAACCTTTTCCTTTTTCAACTCAATTCACTCCCTTCATATTCACACTTTCCTATTCTCCACTCAAATTGGGACAAAAAGGCTTAGGAATTGGAATAGTGTTCATATGTGCTAGCAAATAAAATAGGCTTTAGGCTCAAAGGGGCTAACAAGGGATAAATGTCATTGGTAAGGAAAATTTTGGCTAAGTGACTTAATCAAATCAAAGATGGCCTAAGATCCTATTCGGCATATCAAACTAGACACAATCTAGAAGCAAGAGCGCCCACAAGTTCTAGCATCCTCTAAGGTGACGATCCACTCACAAACGAAGAGATTAACTCATGCATTTAAATCTCGTAAGGCACAACTCTCACGGCTTTCACATCCATGCTAGTCCTAGTGAATTCTCTCTCTCATCACACAAGTACTCAAAAGAAAAATTCACAAGCATACAAGTTCTTTCTCAAATCAACTCTCATTAAAACACTCACACAAAAGAATTTCTAACTCACCCTTACAACTCACTCTACTCATCAAATCATACTCAAAGATAGCAATCAACAAGCATAAGATGATTGATAGGCATGAAATATGCAATAGCGAGTCAAATCAAAATCACCCCAAGGAGTATCTCAACAAACCAATAATCAATCAAACTCAACTCAAAGATAAGGGCGTTCATGCATGTGCAATATAATCATAAAAAGAAACTCCACCCCCCAAACTTCGACCTTGCGAGAGGTCTAAGTTTGGGATTGTGGGTTACCTCAACCGAACAATTCAGTTTCTCTCAATAGCTTTGCACACTCCCTTGTCTCAAGTTGGTTCCTTCAATCTAAATAACTCCATGATACCTTTACTCCTTTAGAGACAAGCCTACAAAATAAAACTCTCAAGTACGAGGTTAAACATACGACTCAACAACATCCTAGTAACATAAAAGGAAAATAACTAAAAACACTCAAAAGTAAATAAAAATGGGTTGCCTCCCATTCAGCGCTATTTTTAAGGTCCTCATGCCGGACCAAGCTCAAAGGAGCTTATGGGACATCATACTCAAATTTACCTCCCTTACTCTCATAAGAGTGGTGTTTGCATTCCTTTCCTTGATGCCCCTCCATCATGAGCTATTTTGCTTCCTTCCCCACCTCAAGTGGTATAGGTCTCAACTCCTTCTCACCTTTATCTGGAGGAGTCTTACTTAACAATTTCTTGAATTTTGACTTTTTCTTCATAACTCCTCCTTTTCCTTCCAACTGGACTACGTCCACTCTCTTCACCTCTTCATCCTTCAACTTCTTAATTTTATCTCTATCAACATAATCAAGAACATAATTCTCATGGGTTAAATTATCAATTGAAGGACTAACAAAATCATGAATATGAGAAGGATTAGGGATAGGAGGTGTGTCTTCAACACGAGGATCAATGTCATCCATGCAATACAAGCTCTCATCCTCTTTCGGGTGCTTCATGGCTTCATATAGGGAGATCTTTACTTCTTGATCATCAACCTTCAATGTAATCTTCCCATTTGCCACGTCTAGCACCATCCCCGCTGTAGCTAAGAACGGTCTTCCCAAGATCAGGGGTACGTGCTCATCTTCCTCCATCTCTAGCACTACAAAGTCGGCTGGAAAGATGTGATCTCCAACTCTCACTAGGACGTCTTCAACCACACCTTGAGGTCGAGTAATAGACTGATCGGCAAGTTGAAGCGTCATCATTGTGGGTTGAAGTTCACCACCTTCCAACTTCTTGAAAAGCGACAACGGCATCAAATTAATGCTCGCCCCGAGGTCGCACAACGCTCCCTTCTTGATCCCGTTCCCAATGTCACATAGGATGGTGAAGCTCCCGGGATCCTTCAGCTTTGGTGGGAGCGCCTTGTGCACTAATGCACTCACCTCGTGGTTCAGCTGCACCAACTTCGGCTCATCCACTCGCCGTCTTTTCGCAATCAAGTCCTTCAGAAACTTTGCATAATGCGGCATCTGTTCCAAAGCATCATAAAAAGGAATGTTAATGTGAAGTTGTTTAAAAACATCAAGAAATTTAGCAAATTTTTCATCAAGCTTCTTTTTCATGAAGCGCTGTGGATACGGGACGGGTATCACAGATTTGGGTACCCCCCACTCATCTCTTTCTGTTTCTTTCACTTTATCCCTTGCTTCCTTTGCCTTCTTCCACTTTGGAACTCTCTCAACCTCCTTAATGCCTTCTTCTTCAAGCTCCTTGCTTGCTTGAGTGCTCTCATCCTCAACCTTCTTCTCAATTCCTTCACTTTCAATCCCCTTCTCAACTTCATCCCCTTTAGGCTCAATCTCTTCTTGGGGCGTCTCAGAATCAGCAGGCATCTGAGGACCTTCGTAGTTGGTTCCACTTCTAAGCTGAATTGCCTTGCACTGCTCTTTCGGGTTCCCCTCCGGCATTCTATTCACTGACTTTGCAATCTGGCTCATCTGGAACTCTAAAGAAGTGAACCTTCGATTGTTCTCTTGTTGAGTTCTAGTCCACTCAACATTCATCTTCTGGAGCTCTTGATCACGATGATCACCCTTCTTATGCAACTCCTTCACATCGTACTCCAAGGATGACAACCGCTTGCTCCCTTCCTCCACCTTCTGAAGAATAGCTCTCAACATCTCCTCGGTTGATGCACCGCCTTCTCCACCAGGAGGTTTAGACCCCGGATCAACACCTGCAGGAACAGTAATACCAGCTTTTGGGTTAGCATATGAAAAGTTCTCATTTTTTCTCCATGTGTTTTGAGGAGGCTGCTGGCCTCCTTGAACTCCTTGTGTGTTCCTCCATTGATTTTGAGGCAGCTGTGGGCCTGGAGGTACAAATGGCTGGCCATAAGAAGGCCTTCCATACTGATTTCCACCTTGGTAGCCATTCTGATTGTAATACAGACCTCCCATGTAATTGACTACCTCTTGCTGTCCACTGGGCTGGTCTACTCTCTCATTCTCTACTGCATGCTCTCCAACCATACTCTTCCCCAACTCGAGGTTGTTGATCTTTTCCATCATGGCCATCAGCAGCCTTCTCGTTCCTTCTCCCTCTTCAACCTGATGCACTCTCTGAAAATCTGCATCCACACCCCAAGCACCGGCATTCGTGACAATGTTGTCCACGATCTCCCTACACCTCTCTATGCCTTGGTTCAGGAATGCTCCGCCCGCACAAGCGTCTAAATGGTCTTGCCCCGCCTTGTTGGCACCACTGTAGAAGAATGCCATAATATCCCCCTCATTGTACCCGTGCTGCGGGCACTCTATCAGCATGTTTGAGTATCTCTCCCACGCTTGGCGTAGGTCCTCTCCTTGCTTCTGGCGGAAGGAAGAGATCTCAATCCTAGCCTTGATCGTCCTAGATGGAGGGTAGAATCGCTCGAGGAACAGACGCTCGAGCTCGGCCCAAGTGGTAATACCTCCCCGTGGGAGCGTATTATCGTACCACTCCTTAGCTATTCCCGTCAGTGAGAATGGGAACAGCCTTAGCCTCTTGGCATCTTCAGACATGCCATTGTAATTGAAAGTAGATGCTATCATGAGGAAACTCCTCAGATGTGTATGAGGATTCTCCTTCCCGATCACCCCCTTGAACTGGTTCTCGGTAAGCAACTTTAGAATTCCCGGGGATATCGAGAAGTTGTTTGCCTCAACCGGAGGCAAAGCCACTCCATCATAGTACCGTTGTGGCTGCGCTGCAAACCTCCCTCGAATAGCCATCTGATCTGCGTTCTGAGGAACGTGTTGAGGATTAGCAGCTGGTACGGGTACTTGTTGGGGTGGTGGTGGGTAAACAGGTGGTTGATTATAGACTGGGGGTGGAGGATACGGGTATGGTGGGTAAGGATAAGGTGGGTATGGGTAATGTTGGTATACTGGGTTATTGAAAGGGTTATTTGGGTTTTGTGGGTAAGCAGGGTTTTGGTTCTGGCTTTGGGGTTGTGTTTGTGCAGAGTTGATTGAGTTCTGCGGGTTTGGGAGTTGGTTCTGCGGTTCCCCTATGGGTATTTGCTGGTTACTGCTCTCAACTCCAACCGCCTGCTCCACTAAAACAGTATACTCTGTAGCTATTTTGTCTAAGTCCCCATCTCCATCCAGATTCATGTTGTCTTTGTCTCCAGCAGTAGTCATTCTTCTCAAGAAAGCTCGGTTCCTTCTGGCTATCGTCTCAGGGTCTGACAGGATTCTTTCTTCGCCCGTATTGCCTTGTGAGCGTGTTTTCATAAACCTGAAACACTAGCAAAAGGATCAAAACGCAACTGCTGAACAAATAAAAATAAACAGAAAATAAGTCACCCACTACTAACTACTAAGCTATCTACAAGTCCTATTCAAAAAACATATAACGCCATCCCCGGCAACGGCGCCATTGACTTGAAGCGATTCTACTAACTTCTACTAGTCGCTTACCCGCAAGCGGACGGGTTCACTGTAGTATAAGTACGTATAATGACCAAGTAGTATCGAACCCAAGGGACAGTGTATATGCGAATAGATCCCTGTAGATCTACGCGTCGTAGTTAATATGAGTGAAATGTTTTTGGTTTTTTTGGAAAGATTAATTAAGCTAACTAAATTATCCTACATATGCAAAAGGAAAATTAAACGAAATAACTAACGGTGTGTTTTCAAATACGAGAAGGTGATGCTTAAGATAGGAATCCCTACGTATACTAACGGAGCAGGTACATAATCAAAATAACCGTGACACACAAGAATTAACCTAAGTCTAAGAATGCAAGGTGAAAGCTCAAGATTCTAAACCCTAATACTTTACCCTAACACTCGACTACACTAATCCACTAACAAGTTAATGGATTGTGCTCAATTAATGAGACCCTAATTTAACTAAGGTGATGCGGTCGTCCTCCTTCGCTAAACCGGTAGATGAATTAACCTTTTCTAAACCTTCTCGTTAAGACTACTAATTGTTATTGAGTGATGCGGTCGTCCTCTCTCTAACACTTTCGTACGAAATTCAAAGGTAAAGTTAAGATTAATTATAAGAATTCATTAATTAAGAGAATTAAAACTAACGTCACGAATTATCCTAATTACGTACCCACATCCTACTTCTACGAGTTCATCCTACCCTAAGCATACAAGGGTTTCAGCCGGACATGGTTATAACAAAAATAAAAGCAATAGAAGAAACAACGAACATAAACATAATGAATTGCACGAAGAAAATAAGAAACATGAACTAGGGTTTTAAAATAAAATAATTCTAAGAACTGAAATTTAATTAACTAAAACGAAGTTTAAAATGTTTAAAGTAATCAAGCTAATGAAAAGAAACTAAGAAACGAAAAGAAAACTAAGAATTCGTATGAAAAACCTCAACAAAACGTAAGTATAGCTTGCTCGTTCTTCTCCTCTTTCTCTCTCTAAAAACTAAGTCTAAAAGTGATTTCTAAAGTTCGGGGATCCTTCAAAACGTGTTTGGAAGAGGTATATATAGGCACCGGGTCGAAACGGGAGTTAATGGGCCGAAAATACGCATCCGGAGGCGAAAATACGTGGTTGCTCGAGCAAAACGCTCGAGCAGTTCCGCTCGAGTGATTCGCTCGAGCGCTGAAACTGTTCTGTAAGTTTTTGGTCATTCGAGCAAAATGCTCGAGCGCTGGCGCTCGAGCTGCTCGAGCGGTCTTCGGCTGCTGTGCACTCGTTCGTAAAATCTTCATATCTCCTCAACCGGGAGTCCGTTTTGGCCGATTCAAAGTCCTACGAACTCCTCTTTTCGCCCTCTATCCATCTATGAAAACCAAAGAGACAAATTAATAATTTTATAAAAATGATACTCATTTGACTCCAAGCACTCATCGAAAACACTCAAAACATGAGTAAATCGGGCACCAAAACATAACAATTTCACGCCTAATCATTACAGAAAATCAAGCCTCTCCTAAAATTGTCCAAAATTATATATATGCAAATTAACCCAAGAATATTGAATTAGATTAAACCCTCAACTCAAAATTAGAAGGAAAAAATGTTTCAGGAATAAAAATGAAAAATCAAATCATCTCATCCTAGTTAAAAAATTGATTGTTTCTGATCTAGAGCCATCGTGTTGACGCGGTATCTGGATATGTGCGCATGGTCTTCGTTGCTTTAGATTTGTGCGCCCCTATTGAGAGCACTAAATCCTAGGCTGCATTTGTTCCAGATTTTCGCTGAGGAGAGTGGGTGGGATTAATACAGTGTTCATCTTCTTCCACATATACATACAGACACACATTGTGTATTTTAATCAGAGTTTCAACAAACAATTAAAGAAGTAAAAAATTGATGGTCTATCGGGAGTCCAATCGTCGAACGAATAGAGGGGTTTTACAAGGGTTTTTAATAGATACTAGAATTGAGCCGGTTGTGCGGGTGGTATGATGAAGGCAGTTTAAGAATGGGGTTAGAATCTAACTTCAAATAAAAATTCAAATCGAATGGGAAGTCAGTAGATTTGCAATCTTCGGGTTAAGGTTGTGGTTTTAAAATAGTGGGCTGCACAGTAATAGTGGTCGACGATCGTTTCTGGCAATTGGTAGCAACCTACCTGATTGAGTAGGTTGGGGAAGAAGATATTGATCCCTTCTACAACCTAACCCATTTTGAATCGACACAAAACCCGAATGGACAAAGCCAAACCCGTTTATTTTAAATTTAATTCAACCTCATGACATATAAAATAGTTTAATTAATCCACGCGGTACATAAAATAAAATAAATAAAGAATTGGCTTGACTCGTATTTTATCTGACCCGAGACCCATCCGAAAAAATACCATCACACCCATAAAAGATATTGACGTGGCATTGAAAACTAAAGAAAAATGAAAATTAATATCCACTGTGGTGGTTACCGGATGTGTAGTCGGCTATATCAAGTAGAAGAACCGATTTAAAAAAAAAAAACTCCAAACTTACGAGTCCAATTTCAAAATATGTATTCATTGTGGACCAAATTCAAAGTTGGGGTAAGTTACTGGACATACAAATTTATAATCCCTTAAATTTTTATAAGTAAAAGTTTATCTTTACATTTTATAATACCCCTCTATATTATCAACACAATAATGTTATGCGAGTAATACGATCTTTATTTTCCCCTGATAATACTTTATACGTAGTCAACATAAAATTCACCACACTAAATTTATTTAGAATTAATCTTATACAAAAATCTATAATAATTGCAGTAATGTCCACAAAATTATTTTCTATTTTATGATGAAAGCATTCTGATTGTGTATTTACAGTGACATTCCATGTATATTTAAAAGGAATGTTGAATGATTATACATTTAATGATACAATACATAATTAAAATATTTTGCTCATTGTTTAGTAACAATAATCATAAGTTGAATACAATAAATAGTACATAATCAATTTTTGTTATGCGAATTTGCCCTTCATAATAATTAGATAACAAATACATTATCCTAATATTATTATGTATACTCATTTAAATTTTTGGCAAATTGTTTTTAATACATTGGTGTGAAAAAAATTAATTGCACATGAATTTTCTCCTATAAATAGTTGTTCTTTCAATGGCTTGTTCGCTCAACTCAATTTCCTCTCTCATTCTGATTTAAATTTATTTTCTCATTTTCATATATTTCATAGAAATGCCTACACTTCTTTTATATTTCATTATGAATGTTTCAGATGTAACTAATCCAAATGATAACTACCATAACCTTTTATGATCAAATGACCAGCGAAAGGTAAAGGGATAGAGTTGTTCTCATTTGGATTAGTTCCATCTGAAGCATTCATGGTGAAAAATAAAAGTATGTAAGTAATTTTGTGAAATATATGAAAATGAGAAAACAAATTGAAATCCGAATGAGAGAACCAATTGAGTTCAGTGAAAAAGCCATGAGAAGAACAAATGAAGTTTGGTTGGGTGGCTGTCCGGAGTTTATTAACCCACAACTTTATTCAGATTTATCTAAGGTGTTTTTTAGAGTTTTTTTTTTTTTTTTTTTTTGTAATTGTTGCGTTGAGGGTTTTTTTAGAGGGGTTCTCTTTTCCTTTAATGGGGGTTTCGTCCCTAAGGAGAGTTTTTCCCTGACAAGGTTATAATGTGGCTTTGACCTCTGGATCGACCTGTGATCTTATGGTTTTAGATTTTCTTGTTTCTTTTATACTATTACCTTATTAACGTGAGAAAAATTTCTATTTATAGGAGATAATGCATGTACAAACATTTAAAAAATAATAATAATAATTTGCCAATATATTTTTTTCAATCACATGTAGGATAGTGTATTTCTTATTTCTTAATTATTATAAAGACAAACAAATTTGTATACAAAAAAATGGACTATGTACTATTTATTAGATTTGACATATGTTTATTGTTACTAAATTAACTTTGAACAAAATATTAGAACCATGTGCATAATCATCAGACATTCCTTTTAAGTATACATGAAATGCTACCGTAAATACATAGTCAAAACATATTCATCATAAAAGAGAAAACACTTTGTGGATATTCCTGCAATTATAATAGATGTTGTGATATGAATGAATGATAATTTTGATTAAATACCAAATTAAACACACTGAGTAGATAAAATATCAGTTTTTAGGCTAGAAGTACAACTTATCTATTCGGCAACTTTTAGACAAGTTTTATTCTTAAGAAGATTAACGAGTTGAGGAGAAGCTCAACTGAATTTGTAAAACATGAAGTCAAGAAGCTTGAAAATCAGAGTACAAGCCTAAATCACACCAAATGAACTAACAAGTTATTCATCTAAACTGATAGTGAACTTGTTAAGTTAAGAGGTCTAAGCCACCTAAGCTAACTAGACTGAAGTTAAATAACCTGAAGCAGTTTAGTTAAGGTATTAAATGACTACATAGAAAACTTGATTTGGGATCAAAGGGATTGTAGAAAAATAAATATTGGTCTGAATGTGAAGAAATCAAGGTGCATAAGGTTACAAAACAATCAAAGGAGTAGGCATTAAAAATCTATTGTCATCTTACATACTTTTTGGAAATGGACTAATGTGAAGGTGCCACTTATTGTACGAGCCTATATCTCGACACTAAGGGCCCGATTGGTGTGCAGTAATAGTCTAAGCTGAATGGAATGGGCTATTCCTAATTACATGATAGTATAATTTAGTAATTGAAATCTTGATTCCTCATGGTATATGAATTCCGAATATAAAGAATTGTGATTCCTCTCTATATAATACCGTGTCTTTACATTTTCATTTTGTGAGGAATCAATTTCTTTTTATCATTCACAAAAACATCATTGGTCCTTTTTTATTCTTACAAGATTATCCTTTCCGCCAATTAAATAGGTTAATCCCTCATTAACGCTAATTCGGGCAACAAGAAGAATAGGATAACCAGGTACGTATAATTTTGATTGTATTTTTTTTCTCTACTCTTCTTCCATTATCCTTTGATATTACACATCATAATCAGCTATTTTTGTTTGAAGAATTGGAGTATTCTTTATTTTCTTGGTAAGTTTGTTGCTCACATTTTTAGTTAATCGATGATTTTCCCTTTACCTAAAAGTTGGATTGTAATGCCTACTAAACACTTTGTCCTCATAAGATTTATACCAAAAACACTACAGTAAGGATACAAATAACCGATATTTAAGAAATGGTATCAACACTTTCAATTATGTCTTTTTTCGTCTATTATCCACACTATCTGTAACTACCAAGGGTGCAAAATTTAAAAATTGGTAATCGGGTGTTTTTTGGCCATCTAGAGATTTTTTTTTTGTAAAATAACAATTTTTTTTGTATAATATAACATCCCAGGGCAACCTACGGCCGAACTGCCTGGGGTCGCCTACGTCCAACTAGGCGGCGCCTAGGCATGGAAATGCCTAGGGCCACCGATGCAGAAATCGGGTCAGGAGGATGCTGTCTAGCGCCTAGATGGCGCCAAGGCGATCGCCTAGCTCAATTTCTACATCACTGGTAACTACTAAAAAAACACAAATTTTAAAGAAAAACCCATTGTTAATTTCATTTCTACTTAATCCGACCAAAATCATAATTTACTGAGAAGAAAACATCACTAAATTCATTTCTTAGAAACTTGAGAAACCTAACATCCATAAATAGAACTAAAACTAGCCACACAATAAAATAAAATTCATACTAAAAAATATAATATTTTATCAGCTAGAAAATCATAAAGTAATTAAATTAATATAGGACCATTGATTTAATATAGAAAAACACAATGAGACTTTACTTTACCGTCCACCATTGTTGTGCCTTATGATCCAGGATGTAACTAGTGAATTGAACAATTCAATTTGTTCACTTTATCAAATTTGTTAGGTTATCTTTGCTTTTGATGAAACAATTTCATAAATTGTATAGGATTTTTTTTTGTATCCTTCACTTATTCTTCCAATTTTTTATATTTAAATGATGTTTATAATATTCTTTAAATCTCAAATTATTTGTATGGTCTTGTTCTTGTTCTTTTTTTAAAGAATGTATTTTTAAATTAAAGAAACTGGAGGGCGTGGTAAGAACAAAAGAAAGTGAAAATATAATGAAGATGCCAAGTTTATTGAAGCTTTTCTTGATATGGTAAATTATGGAGCATATAAAGCCGTTAACAGGTTCAAACCTTGTCATCTTAACTATGCGAGGAAAAGATGAGTGTTTCTTTGCCTGACTCGGGTTTGAAAGCTAAACCACATATTAAATCAAGAATTAAGACCTTGAAGAAAGATTTTCATATTGTTTATGACATGTTGAATAAACCCAATGCGAGTGATTTTGGAATGGATCCAATTAAAAAAGTTATTACAATAGAAAAACCTGTGTGGGATTCATATCTCCATGTTTGTATCTTTAGGTCATATATATATATATATATATATATATATATATATGTGTTGGTCCCGGGCAAGTCTAAGATACGTGTATGGGGGGAGGGATACACGTATACAAATATTTTTCAAAACTGAGTCCCTCTACTCAGAGTTTAGTGTTAGGCACTGAATAGATAATACACCTACTAACAGCTCTGATGTAAGTCAGTTGGCTAACTATCTATTTATTCCTGAGTGCGGAATGTGTGAGCCCTGAAGATTTTAGACTTGTTACTGATTTATGAAAACAGAGTTTATCTTAACTTATGAAGCCGTGGTTAAAAGGGCAGTGCACTGAGTTATTGGACCAGACTGATTGATTCAACACTGACAAATATGCAATGAATGAATGATAAAACAGTTAAGCAAATATCAAAGTAGTAAAGAACCCAAAGCAGTTTAACGTGGTTCAGAGACTCAAGCTCCTATGTCCATGGTCCTAATTTAATAGGAGAATCCCTTCAGGATTGACTTGTTTTTAATGTGCCAAGGTGCACAATGATCCCTAGAATTATACGAGTTCTAGTACTCCTTCCTTAACCACTAACTACCTCTACCAACAAACCTAACACTGACTCAGCTTAGGGTTTTGGTTTTGGTTTGGATTCCAACTAGGTTGTGATAATCCTTACAAGATAAAGCTATGCTAAGGATTGGATTATTACTCTAAGCTTAAGATATGAAAATGAAAGCTCAAAGGAATACAGAATGACTCTAGGCTATAAGAAACACTTGAGAAATTTATGAGGGTTCGAGTGCTTCTTTGAATGCTTGAGAGTCTGAGTGATTTCTTGGCTTCGAAATTTCCCATAACCTTATTTGGGCCAAGGTCTTCTGTATTTATATATGATTCGAAAAATTATCCGTTGGAGAGATAACCTTCTCATACATTTCTTGTAGGATAATTCAAACGGACATAATTCTTCAAGCAGTTGCCTACTTGCATGGATTAGGTAAATGTATTAAATGCATGCCCGTTGAACTCTGTAGGGATGTCAGGCTTGTGTCAGGGTCCGTACATGACCTGTCTTCCTCTGATTGGTCTACGTCTTCAGGTAGGTGAGAATTCCAGAACTCATTCTTCAGTTTAGTCTTGTCTTTTCTGAGTTCAGGTTTGTCCTCATCTATGAAGTACATGATCCAGCGCTAAAATTCCTTTTGCTTGCTTGGCTCCTACTCCAAGTCTTTCCCAAATACTTAGTGCAGCCAGACTCTTTCAAGGACTAATGAGTTAGCTATGATCTCAGGATCATGCTTTTCATCTTGACTCTTAGCTAATCAACTTAGAAAGATTAACTTCAGGGTCAGTGATAGTGTTCTTGTGTTCATCAGGCTTCACTCTTAATTGTCTTCAGTGAGTTCTCCTCCCACTGAGTACCTGTGAATGAAAAATATTCTAAGTCCTATTCGAACCTATCAAGACTAATCCTGACTAAACAACACTTAGGAAAATTCATCTTTTCAGTGGATTTGAGATCAACTCAAAACTGAAATTGATGTTGTAGCTTGAGTAAACTCTTTCTTTCAGCTCTTCAAGTCTCTTAAACTGATTGTCGTACCCTTCTTACTTGGCTATCCTGAGTACCTCCCTCATAATTTCCCTTGAGTCATACATCTTGGAATCTCCAACATAGGGTGGAGTACGAATGATCAGTTCAGGGGTTTGATTTGAACCTTGGCATTGTCAGCCTCGTCCATGATAAGCAAACAATTCAGCGTGGTTGTCCATCATATAATCAACGAAGTGTGCATCTATATCTTCAGAGTCGCCCCACTTCTTGACTACATACCACGGCCTGATGAATTCATTCCTTGCATCCTCCCAAAATTCTTTTAGTGGCTCAGAGATAAACGAATCAACAAGCACTGATTTCATTGTTGGCTCCTTGGGGGCTGTTATTTTCTTCACCCTGGGTGCTGCAGGCTTCCTGTATTTCCTGGGTTCAGGCTTCTCCTTCTTCCTTCTCTACAAAGCAAAGATTCCCTCATCCAATTCCTACTGTTGCATCTGAGTGATCTGAGTCAGCTTCTCAATCTTGTGGGCCTGAATGCGCTCCTTCTCTTTAGCCGCAATCTCTGCGCGTCGCTGAGCCTCAGACTTCTCAGGGGCAACTCCCCATGCTTCAGAGCATAAGCTTGCAACTTGGTCACCATCCATAGTGATGGGATTCTTCCTTGTAGCAATGGGTGAGTGCTAAGATGTTTTAGGGAATGGTGGTAGCTTAGTTGAAGGATCACTAGCCTGAGCCTGAGCCACGAGTCTGGCTGATTTCCTTGGAGTGGATTGGACCTCAGCAGCTTGAGATGCCTCAAGGGCGGATCTTTTCTTCTTCATTTCCCCCTTTTAGCATCATCCTTGGTCTGTGGCTTGGCCACTGCTTCTTGGATGAGATCATCCTGCGTGGAGACAAAAAAGGCAGTAAGTGATTGAACTTCTTGTAACTGCTCCTTCATCAACTCTACTCCAATCTGAATCCCTACTTCAGAATGGTTCAATTGAAAGAGGCCTGACCCCATCTTCTTCTGAAATTCTTCCTTCGATTCCCTCAGGGTACTCTCAGTCTCAACCAGCCTTTTCATTATCCCCTCGGACTCTGACATAATCTTCAGTGACTGCTCAGAGATGGCCTTTGTGAACAACTCAGAGGACTTTTCAGTCAGCTGCTCAACTGCCTTAGTAAGGAAAGATAATTGTTGATCTCTACTTGCCTCAGGGTCTTGACCTTCTTGCTCTGCTCATCCTCTAGTACATCGAGCTTGTTTGCATGAGTAGCAAGTTGCCCATCAGTCTTTTCTTGTTTCACCGTGATGATGTCAGTGAAGTTCCCCTTGGCTATACCAGTGATTTGGACGTCTTCATCATCATCGTCCTCCTCAGCTTCAGTCATCGGCTGTTTTCCCTTGACAGCCCCTGCCTTCTCAGCTCCTCTTTAAGATGCACTGAGGGCAGTTGTGGAGTGGTCTCAGTCGCCTACCTGTCAGGCCAACTGAGCTAGCTCGAATCTCAGGGCGGTTCTCCTTAGAGAAGGACCCTTCAAAACTAGGTGTCTCCTTAGACGCCTTAGCAACTTCCACCTGTGCCTCAGGGCAGGGAATCCCTTCATCAGTAGTTGTCTCATTGGCGGATGATCTAACCTTGTTGGACTCACTAACTGGTCCACCTTTGGACCCAGTCTCCTTAACACTTTCCCCCTAAGCTCCGGGCTCCGTGCCTTCACAACTCATATTGTCAAGCTCAGCAGTGAAGTCATCAACAACCTTTTCGCCTTGACCATCTTCATCATCCTTAATCTCTCCCCTCTTCTCCACAAAGTTGCCAGAGCCACCTTTGACAATGATCATCCTCGCAACCAACTCTCTGAAGGCCTCAATGTCAAGAACCTCCAGATAACTGGTGATGTTAAAGTACGTGCAAAGTATGGCCTCCTCCTGGCACCAATAATCCCAGCCTTTGGCCTCCACCATCATTCTCTGATCTTGCATGTTTGCCTGCTTATACTCCAGCCAGGCCTTGAGATCTGAGACATTGTCTTTTAGTGATGGGTAGTGGTAGAGTACAGGAAAACACTTGGCAAACCATTCGTCCGCCCTTCCCCTAATCATGTTTTCAACAAGGTGCAGGGATTCATCTTCATCATCATCATTCTCCTCCTCAGGGTTAGGGTTCGGTTCTTTGGGTTCTTTGGTTATGTGGGTTGGGGATGAAGGTTTTGGGTGTTTATCAGTGGTGGGGAAGTCTAAGGGTGTTGGGTTGGAAGTTTGTGGTTCAGTGGGGTTGGTGGGCTCAGTGGTGGTGGTAGGATTGTTTGGCTCTGAGGTTGTGGATTCAGGGTTGGTTGGAGTAGGTTCAGGGTTGTTTGGGTTGGGGTCAGATTGCAACAGGGGTGCAGAGCTGATAACTTCTCTGACTCAATGTAAGTCATAGTCTTCTTTCTCCCCTCATTCAGTGCCTTTCTTCTTCTCCGGACTCAGAGCTGTCATCGAAATAACTAGTGAGCTTTGATGTTTCATTCTCAGCCTCAGTAAAGTTCTCAGCTTCCGAATGATTACCCTATCCACCATTGTCTCATCGTCAGAGACCTCAGGCTCAGGGACAACCTTCTTGGTCTCTTTCTCAACAATGGGCTCCCTAATCTTTACACCCTCCAGCCTTATGTTCTTTGGCTTCTCCTTGATCACTTCCTTGTCTTTCCCCTTTCCTTTCTCAGTCTTCTTCCTCTCAGCGTCTCCCTCCTTCTCCTTCTCAGCCTCCTTCAACTTCTTTGTCTCCACTACGGAAGTCTCAGTTCCCTCCTTCACCTTCTCCATGAGTTCATCCAACTCTTCGATTAGGCTCCTCTTGGTTGGCTGCTTTATCTTGGGCACAGTCTTTCTCTTCCGACCCTTCTAAAGAGCATTTGGGTCCTTCAAGCCCAAAATTGTGTAGGTGTCTTTCTCAGTAGAGAACATCACCTTCTTGCTTGGGAACTCATCCTCCACTTCGAAAGAGTTATCAGGGAAGGTGTTAGTTATCAGCAAGGAAAGTCTTGCCCCAAAGAGGAGTACCCTTTGATGTAGATCTCCTTATCATCATCATTGTGCTTCACCTTTTCTTACGCTTCAGTGGCCATTGCATCGAGGAAGTAATCCTCCCAGTTGACCTCAGCCTCATCAACTATTGCAGCTATGATCCTGATCTTGTCACGGCTCACTTGTTCATGGGACCCAACATTCCCCATGATGACTTTACTGATGATGTCCACCAAGTCCCTAAACTCCGGGTGCATCCTAGCGTGAAAGTCTGGTGAGCCTGACTTTGTGAACCTCTCAAGGTATGGACCTTCCTTGTTCTCCATGTACGCGGTCGGATTTACCCCAAAGTGAGGCAAAGCAAATACCTCTCTGACCACCGCTCGCAGGTCCAAATCCTTCTCCTCCTACTCGAAGATGGGGTTTCCCTTCTCATCCTTCCCCTTGAAAACCTCCACCGTGACTTGAGTCATCAATTCTCCATCCTCCGTAGAGTACATCTTGATGTATACTTCCACCACCTTCGGCTTTCGTGCAAAATAGAACTTAAAACCAACTTTAGAAATCCACTCGAGTACGGGCTTGATCTGCTCCACCTTCAAACAAGGTCCGTCTATGGCTATGATTTGCTCAATGTGGACTTGCTCTTTGTTGAGTATATAATCATAATCAACAGTCCAAGCATTGTCTGAGGATGCCAATTGGTTTGAGAAAAGAGATGCAAAGATTTGAGTGTGACAGAAAACTCAGTGTGCAGTGTAAGCTTGAAAATGTAAAAATCTCAAATGATAAACTCTTGATGTTTTATTCAACAGTTACTCTGATGGATGGCTGAGATTAATCCTGAATTTGAAAGGTTTTGTTGGGATATAGGTTAGATGTTTTGAAGATGTTAAAACAAAGAATTTGAAATAGGACTAGCTGAATATGTTAGTCAGCTACAGATTAGTCTAGGTCTAGAATAGGTCTTTGGTTAAGGGGAAAGACTAGAGGTGACCAGATGAGGTGACTTGACCAGAGCAGATGAGTCATCAGAGCAGATGAATCACCAGAGCAGATAAGCTCTGACCAGAGGAGTCTGATCAGAGGAGTCGACCACAAGACCTCTCCCAGATGAGGTTCAGAGCAGAAGTATCACCTGACCAGATGACCCCAAACGAGACCAGGCCAGACGACCCCAGACCAGACAAGTTCTAACCAGACGAGTGAGATGGATTAGTTCACCCACATGGAGGCTGCGTGTAATTTGGAGACAAGGAGATCTTGGAGTTCAAAGATGGAGAAGAAGGCAATTCGGAGAGTCAACTGATAGGAGGATGCAATTGATTGATAGATTGATATCAATCTTGATATAAATGAAGTCAACTAATCAATCAATATAATCAACCTGTGATTGATTATATTCCTCCAATTATGGTTGTTTGAATTGCTAGCATTTCAACGGCTAGTTAATTCCTACAACTATAAAAATGAGTGCATAGTGATGAGTTCAATATACAAGAGTCGGGCAAGAGCACAAAGCACATGAACTCTCCACTCACTCACCATTGTCCTTTCACGTATATATACTCTTTAGGAGTTGTTAGTTGGAACTTTACTCAACCTATTCATCATATAGAAAGGTTGGAGTAAGCAAGTGTACAAAGGAGCTGATACTTCGTAATTCCAATAGTTCGTAAGTTGGTTGGAGAGAGAGTCCCCTTTTGAGAAAGGGAGAGTGGACGTAGGACAAGTTGGTCCGAACCACTATAAATTCTGGTGTTCTTTATTTTCTGCACTTAAGTTTTTTGCATTTTCTTTTAGCATTTCTTTAAAGAGTTTTCATTAAAAATATTTTAAAACGTCTTCCGCTGGATAACCTTTTTGGGACCTACAAGTGGTATCAGAGCAGTGTGTCCTACAGACCAATGTTTTGAAATTATTTTGGTGGTCACCAGGGCAGATCCATTTTTTTGAAAACCTAAATATTTGTTGTGCTAACAATTTTTGCAGAAATGGGCTCGAAGAGAAGTAGTAAAAGAGACACTAGGAGTTACTCCAAAAGAAGCTTCGTAGATGAGGAAGAAGAGGTATCCACTTCTGGTTCATCATCTTATTTTGGACCAGACGAAGAGATATGTCTAGTGACAGATGAGGTATGTAATCGAACATCCTCTTCTCTTTCATCTTCTTCTTTTTCTGAACAAGACCTCCAAAAATCTATACAACTTTGTCAAAAGTTGTAAGATGAGAACTAAAAGCTGAAAACAGAAAATCAGAAGCTTTCACAATGTCTAGGCAACTCAGCTGATCTACCAGCTAAACAAAATCATACACTGGTCGAAGAGTCTTCTGACTTGACAACCAGGTGTACTGAACAAGTTAAACTGGTAGAAAGGTTAGTTGTTGAAAATGTTGAGAAAGACAATGAATATAACCTGCTTAAAGCTAAGTTTGATGAAGTCTTCCATCAAAACAAACTTATAAGAGAAAGTGATGACAAGCTCAAGATGAGACTGGAGCAGCTGACTACAGCAATCAATGCTGTGTCACACATAGCTGCCTCATCTCAAAGAGAGCATGATAAGACAGGCCTTGGTTATTCCAAACCTGAATCCTCACATGTTCAGAAAGAAGAACAACCTGAAATTTTATTGATAAGGGTAAGAGGCCAGCTGACCAGGCAACTCAGCCTAATGGGCAGATGAGTACTGAAACTCAAAAACCCAAAAGACAGAAGAGGAAATTTAAGAAGGGTTATACCCAGAATAAAAGACCTCAGCCAGGCCAGCAGAGTAGAAGACAGTCTGGATCTTCTCAAAAGAGGCAGAACCAGCTGACTCCTACTCAGCTGCAGAAGAATTTCAAGTCATCTGCCAGACCAGCTGGAACCTTTGATGGTTCTAGTAAGACTTATCCTTATTAAAGGAATTTCAAGTCTGTTGCTTTAAGACAAGTTAATTCTTTTACTGGTCAAACTCATAAGAGAATAAAACCTTGTAGAAGAAATAACCATGTCAAATGCTCTTTTGTTGAGTGTGTTTTTGTGGACTTATATGGAAGAAAGATAAGACCACCTGATCCAAAAAGGAATGATCTATTCTTGTGGCTTCCTAAATATTATGCTAACCCCCCTGGACCCAGAAGGGTACCAAAAAACTTGATTGCCTGCAGATACACAAGAAGACCAGCTGATGTTTTGCCCTAATATCAGCTTAGCATACTTTGAGGGAGAAGTTCAGTTGACCCAGCCTGCTAGATTCTTTATCTTGTTATTTACAATTTTCTTGTATTGTTTTATTTCAGTTCTTTCAGTTTTAACATCATCAAAAAGGGGAAAATTGTTGGGATATAGGTTAGATATTTTGAAGATGTTAAAACAAAGAATTTGTAATAGGACTAGCTGAATATGTTAGTCAGCTACAGATTATTCTAGGTCTAGAATAGGTCTTTGGTTAAGGGAGAAGACTAGAGGTGACAAGAAGAGGTGACCAGAGTAGAGGTGACCAGATGAGGTGACTTGACCAGAGCAGATGATTCATTAGAGCAGATGAGTCACTAGAGCAGATGAGTCACCAGAGCAGATAAGCTCTGACCAGAGAAGTCTGACCAGAGGAGTCTGATCAGAGGAGTCGACCAGAAGACCTCTCCCAGATGAGGTTCAGAGCAGAAGTGTCACCTGACCAGATGACCCCAGACCAGACGAGAGCTAACCAGATGACCCCAGACCAGACGAGACCAGGCCAGACGACCCCAGACCAGACAAGTCCTAACCAGACGAGTGAGACGGATTAGTTCACCTACATGGAGGCTGCGTGTAATCTAGAGACAAGGAGATCTTGGAGTTCAAAGATGGAGAAGAAGGCAATCTGGAGAGTCAACTGATAGGAGGATGCAATTGATTGATTGATTGATATCAATCTTGATATAAATGAAGTAAGCTAATCAATTAATATAATTAATCTGTGATTGATTATATTCCTCCAATTATGGTTGTTTGAATTGCTAGCATTCCAATGGCTAGTTAATTCCTACAACTATAAAAAGGAGTGCATAGTGATGAGTTCAATATATAAGAGTCGGGCAAGAGCACAAAGCACACGAACTCTCCACTCACTCACCATTGTCATTTCACGTATATATACTCTTTAGGAGTTGTTAGTTGGAACTTTACTCAACCTATAGATCATTTAGAAAGGTTTGAGTAAACAAGTGTACGAAGGAGCTGGTACTTTACAATTCCAGTAGTTCGTAAGTTGGTTGGAGAGAGAGTCCCCTTTTGAGAAAGAGAGGGTGGACGTAGGACAAGTTGGTCCGAACCACTATAAATTCTGGTGTTCTTTATTTTCTGCACTTAAGTTTTCTGAATTTTCTTTTAGCATTTCTTTAAAGGGTTTTCATTAAAAATATGTTAAAACGCTTTCCGCTGGATAACCTTTTTGGGACCAATATGTTTTTAAATAGAGGGCCAGGATTAATTCAGTGAAATTATGCTTTCATCACATCAATCGTATCACGCGTAATTCGGTCCAATTATACTAAAAAGTAATTGTTCGCATTAAATGCTCTGACACGCATACTTTAAATATCAAAATTTGCGCTTTTAATGATAACAAAATTCGTTTAATGCGATTCTCTGGTTGAAGAAATTCAGGATGATGATTCATATTCCGAGTCAGAATTATAAGTACATACCAGTCAGGGCAACATTGTAGTACCCTGATACCTCATGAAGGTTGACTCTGATCCTGAGTTCCCCCTTAATCCTATACTGACTGTTCTCCCGGATCTAAGAGGCCTAACTCCACTGATAATAGTACATAAACCTTGCTTTAGCCAGAGGCTTAGTCAAGATGTCAGCTCTCTGCCTATCAGTGTGAATCTTCTCCATCCTGATGTCCTTCTTCTCCACATGATCTCTTATGAAGTGATGTCTAATATCCAAATGCTTACACCTTGTGTGAAGTACTGGATTCTGAGTGATAGATATAGCACTGTTGTTCTCACAATAAATTGGGACTTCATTTACAAACACCCGATAGTCTCTCAATTGTTACCTCAACCATAGAATTTGAGCACAACAACTACCAGCAGCCATATACTCAGCCTCAGTTGTGGATGTTGCCACTGAATTATGCTTCTTTGAAAACCATGAGATCAACTTGCTCCCTAAAAACTGACATGTCCCTGAGGTTGATTTCCTATCAATCTTGCAACCTCCATAATTAGCGTCTGAATACCCTGTCAGCTCTAGGTTATCATCTGAAGGATACCAAAAGTCCTAAATTGACTGTCCTCTTCAAATATTTTAGTATCATTTTTGCAGCCTCAAAATGACTTTTCTTGGGGTCAGACTAATACCTGGCATACACACTAACTGCAAAAGTTATGGCAGACCTACTTGCAGTCAGGTACAACAATAAATCTATCAGCCTTCTATACTCAGTCTGATTCACTGATACCCTATCAGTGTTAGGATCCATCTTCCAATTTGTGTTCATAAGGATCCTAGCTGGATTGCAGTCTAAACTCCAAAGTTCTGAATCAAGTCTCTTGTATACTTAGCCTGATTAATGAAAATCCCTTGATCAGTTTGCTTGACTTGCAATCCCAAAAAGAAGTTCACCTCTCCCATCATAAACATCTCAATGTACCAGTCATAAACTTAGAGAATTTCTCACGGAGCTGATGATTGGTGATCCAAATATGATGTTATCCACATATATTTGGACCAAGAGAATGTCATCACCTTCAGTAATCTTGAACAATGTCCTATCCACGGTTCCCTTCTTGAACCCATAGTCAGTCAGGAATTGAGAGAGAGTATCATACCAAGCTCTAGGAGCTTTCTTAAGTCCATAAAGTGCTTTCTTCAGGTGGTACACCTTGTCTCCAACCTCAAACCCTGGGGGTTATTCCACATATACCTCATCATTTAATATCACATTGAGGAAAACACTCTTCACATCCATTTGATACACCTTGAACTTCTTGTATGTTGCATATGCAAGGAACAACCTAATTTCTTCTAGCCTAGCCACTGGGGCAAAGGTCTTATCATAGTTTATTCCTTCACACTGATAATATCCTTTAGCCACCAGCCTTGCCTTGTTCCTTACTACAACTCCATTCTCTTCCTTCTTGTTCTTAAAGACCCACTTGGTACCAATCACACCTTGATGCCAAGTCTATCTACCAGTTCCCAAACCTGATTCCTTGTGAACTGATTCAACTCCTCTTGCCTGGCTATAAACCAGTTCGAGTCAGTGAGAGCTTCTTCTATATTATGAGGCTCTTGCTCAGAGAGAAAGTAACAGAATAGAGCGCTCTCACCAAGAAACCTTCAGGTCCTGACTTCCTCAGTTGGATCACCAATAACTTGGCCAATGGGATGATTTTCTAGCCATGTTCTCTTAGCTGGAGTTGTTCCTGATGTACTTACAATATCAGTATCTACAGGTTCTACAAATTCAGGAAAATGAATAGAAGGGAATGGAACAGAGTAATCACTGAAGGGATTAATAAGCCCAA
This sequence comes from Ballota nigra, assembly GCA_947034835.1. Taxonomy (NCBI): domain Eukaryota; kingdom Viridiplantae; phylum Streptophyta; class Magnoliopsida; order Lamiales; family Lamiaceae; genus Ballota; species Ballota nigra. Next base: position 38,979,638 of record OX344727.1, on the reverse strand, counting down.
TGTCAGGGACATTGGTTCCCCCTTGATATGGTGACTCGGTAGCCGTCTCAGCTGTGACCACATCTTCATTGACGGTACTTACCTCAGGTTGAGCCTGTTCCCTATTCTGAGGCTCAACAATCCCTGAAGTGCTGGCTTTAGGAGCGGCCTGAGTGTTGTCATCCTGATCGTCGTCATCATCCAAGCAAGGTACAATCATAATTTTGACCTTTGGATTAGGTTGATTCTTCAAACTTAGCCTTGTTACTCTCCTAGTAACCTCCGCAGGGTCAGGATCCAGAACCTTTGACCTATGCTTAGTAATAGACTCGTCAAACACAACATGTGGTGATTCTTCCATAACATGTGTTTTACAATTATAGACTCTGAAAGCTTTACCGACTTCAGAATATCCCAAGAATATTTCTTCATCAGACTTGCTATCAAATGCCTTTAATTGTGTCTTCTGTTGGGATATAGATTAGATGTTATGAAGATGTTAAAATAAGAACTTGTAATAGGAGCAACTGAACCTGTTAGTCAGTTGCAGACTAGTCTAGGACTAGAATAGGTCTTAGGTTAAGGGGAAAGGGAATTATAAAAGACAGGATGAGTTCCAGACAAGAGGAGTCCAGGACAAGATGAGTTACAGACAAGAGGAGACCCGGACAAGATGAGTTCCAACTAAGAGAAGTCCCGGACAAGATGAGTTCTGGACAAGATGAGTCCTGGGCAAGATGAGGTCTGGACAAGATGAGGTCTGGACAAGATGAGGTCTGGACAAGATGAGGTTCGGACAAGATGAGGTCTGGACAAAATGAGGTCTGAACAAGATGAGGTCTGGACCAGATGAGGTAGACAAGAAGAGGTGTACCAGACTAATCTACCAGATTACTCCTCATCCAGACTAGTCTACCAGACTTCTCTACCCAGAAGACCAAAAGACTAGTCCACCAAAAGACAAAGAAAAGAAGACCCTGTAATCCAAAGGTAAGAAGAGTCAAGCAAATAAAGGGAAGTCAACTGATATCAAGGAAGATTGGTTGAAGATCAAGAAGATTCAATCAAAGAAGAAGTCAACCAATCAATCATATAATCAATCAAGATGATTGATTATATTCCTTAATTTATAGATGTTTGAATTTCTAGCTTCCAACGGCTAGTTATTTGACAACTATAAATAGGAGTGTTTGAGGAGTTCGTAGAGACACAAGATGGGCAAGAAAGCACAAAAGATAGAGAAACACACACACACACACCATACACTCACCTTGTTCATACAAGTATTATACACTCTTTAGGAGTTTTTAGTTGGAATTTTTACACAACATATTCATCACATAGAAGGGTTGTTGTAAGCCGTTGTACGAAGGAGCTGGTACTTCCTAATTCCAGTATTAAGTAAGTTGGTTGGTGAGTGAGACCCCTTTTTGTGAAAGGGAGAGTGGACGTAGGATCATTATATCTGAACCACTATAAAAATTCTCGTGCCTATTTTATTTACTATGTTTTCTTTCAATTTCTGCATAATTTATTTTAGCTCTTTAAAAGAGATTTTTCTTAAAATTAAGTATAAAACGCTTTCCGCTAATAATATTTTTGGGACCAACATCTTCCCATTGTTGAGGATGAAACACTTACACCCAAATATATGGAAATAAGAGATACGAGGCTTCCTCTTGTTCCATGTCTCATAAGGGGTCTGAGCATGTTATTTGTTCAGCATAGAGCGGTTCTGAGTGTAGGAGGCAGTGTTGATTGCCTCAGCCCAGAATTTCTTGGGCAACTCTTGTTAGTGTTAGTGTCTTAGAGACAATCCATCGAAATGACATAATACTAAGATAATATTCAGATTTGGTTTAATGATATTATTGGTTTAATATTAAATGTATGGCGTTACACTTATCTGAATATGATGTTTGATTATTTGCATATATTCTTATTTGTGTTCCCATGAATCACTACTGTCATTGAGTGAGTGAGAACTCAGATGACTTAAGTATGATTCTCAAATAGCCCCGATCAAGGATCATCAAGAATGAGATATTGATGATGCAATTGAGATTGGTGTGCGATCTGCATCGTACTCTTAGAGAGTGTAGTAAGATCTCACTTACTACGAGATACCGGGTATCTCATGATGGATGCACAGATACTTTATAGGGTATTGGTATACCCATCCGAAAAACCGTTTGATGTAATTCCACATAATGTGTCTACGAGTGTCTCAGTTACTGGGAGCGATGTGATACTCCTCTGACTTGAGGTCAATACGCACGACATGTGTGGAGTGGTGAACTTTGACCATGGCCGACGCTTACACCCTTCCACGGGTAGATATGACATGGATTGGGTTTATCACGAAATATATGTGCGTGGTAGTTGAGCCAAGAATATGATTCATTCCTCAATGTGGATTTAGAGAGAATACTCGTCTTCTCATCATAATTGGATATAAGTCGTCGCCCGACGCACATCAACTTAGACTTTGTGGCTAAGTGTGATATACTTGATCAATTAGTGATTGGAGATAATATGATTAAGTTATTTGAATAGACACTTCATCATGTTCAGGGCTTAATCGAGTATTCGTGAATGAAAGGAAGATATCACAATAGCCCACAATATTACAGGTAGTTGCAGATTTCCTCGTAACGTACCTCGTATATTGAGAATGTCTGATTTATTGTCTAGGGTTCAATTAAGACCGTTAGTTTGACTAATCGCTCGATATACGAGGGCCTGTGGGTCACACAACAAGTAATGACAATTTACCAATCATATTTGGTTGATTAAATATTGTATTGAATATAATATTTAATTTATGGAGAATATAATAATAATTATATTTGAAATTAATAATTATTATTATTTAATTAAATTGGATTTAATTAAATATGAAATCTCAATAATAATATTTGGAATATTATTATACAAGAATAATAGATATGGTAAAGATATTATTCGTAGGAACATATCTAGGGAAATATAATCTGTAGAGATTATATTACGGGCTAGACCCGATATCTTGCTTAGGAATTAAGTCAAGTTAATCCCTATAAATATGTGTCTTATGGAATTTCAAAAACACACAAGAAATATAATTTCTCCATAAAATCTCTAGTTGGAATTTTCCTAGCAATTCGTCTCTTGATTCAACGCTGGTATATCAGTGCGGGTTGATAGAAAAGTTGTTACGTGGATACCATAGTGGAGGATTCCGTGTGCAAATCACTGTAAGGATTTATTTGTTATTATTAATCTTTTATGTTTTTATGTTATATAACCATATGAAGATTCGTTGTTGGTGAATCGTATTCTTCTGCTGCGCCGAACATGGTGTTCGTGTCTCTAAACCCAACAATAGTATCAGAGCATCAGGCTCAAATTTATTGGTTGAATAATATAAATTTATTTAATTATCTGTGGGTTGAAGATTATGCTTATTTTACAATTGTTTTGCCCAATTGGATTATGACGTGAATTTCAATTAGATTGAAATTGATTGATTATTAAAATTAAATATTATAATCAAAAGGTTGTACGTGAGATGTTTTTTTCTTGAAAAACAAATTACATACTTTCTGACCCGTACACTTTGATTTAATTAAAAAAAATGAAAGGAACTGGGTTCATTTTTCTTCATTGAACGAAATTGGGGAATAAACAACCATTCCTTTTGGCCACGGAATTAGGTAGAGCGACACCGAAACTAGGCCGTTGCTGCCACAATCTTGCTGGGCAAGTTTCCGTCACGACGCGAGATATCCGCCGTCGGAATATAGTCGTCGCCCCTATGGAATTCGGAGGCGAGACCTGCTGCTATTCCGCTGCCGGGCGCCTCCATCACTGGAATCGCGCCGCCGTATCGATTAAACTCACTGGGCGAGTTCCTCGTGTTGATTGGATCGATAAGCCGCTGGAAAGTCAGATTGGCTGAGGTGGAGGATTCAGGCCAGTCACTGGGGATCGCCATAAAGAGTTGATTGGTCCGCTGCGTCTAGGTCGTGGACCAGGCAGATCGATGGCCGTGGCTTCTTGTTCGGAGTAGGCGACCCTGCTGCGTGAATTAACCAAGGGGCCTGGGTTGAGAATTTGATTCTCCCCAGGCCCTTCTATGCAATTAACATACTAATTGCAAATAAGCCCCTGAATTAATTTCTTTAAAAAAAATCTGCAATGTTTTAAGGCTATGTTTGGCAAAGTTCAGTTTATTAAAACTCCGAAAATTGGCTTAAGGCCTGTTTGTTTTAAATAAAATCCTGAAATTTTTAGAAATTGAAATAAGGGGATGTTTGGTTGGACCAAATTCATGAATAAAATAATATTTTAAGCAAAATAATTTTGAAAATGAATTTAGAAATTAATCGAAGGAGCTTGTTGGTATTTCTAATTTTAGCAATATTTTACCTACGGATAATTAATTGTTAAGCACGTTTATTTGATTTACGTGTTATTAGATATTTTGCATGTTTATTTGATTTATGTGCTAAATATTTAATATATTCTTTATTTGTGCAATTCAATTTTTGAAATAAAGCATGAGAACTTGATTAGTTGCTCTCCACTTGTATAACTGCTTATGTGAATCGATATGTACATTATTAGTTATAGCCCGCATTAAATTATTTGGGTAGGCGGCACCCAAATATTTGTCGGACCGTATTAAATGTTTGGATAGACGGCGCTCTATATATGTTTGTCCGCACATGTCATGTTTGGGTAGGCGGCACCCAATAATTGCTCAAATGTGATGTAGTTATCATGTTGGATCTCGATTGAGCAATTAATATCCTGCCTTTAAAATGTCCCTCACTAAAATATGTTGTTTCATTAGATTGAAATATGTCTTCCATTAAAATTAAAAGTAAACCGGAGATTTCGTTCCAATGAGTATTTAAGGCCCAAGTCTTTTGCTCGGATCTACATCTAACGAGACTTTTATAGGGACGTGTTTGTCACCGCTTAATGGTTGTAAACCAACTTAATTCTGTTTTACCAGCCCAAGCAGGGAAACGAGAATTAGGTGACATCCGATTGAACTAGGTTCAATCAACTAGGAATTGCGTAAGGTAATTGGTTTAGAGACCTACCAGTTCTGTTGTTGCAATGTTCAGCCCAAGCAGTCATTGTAATGGTAGGAATATGGATCCTAGTCCATTACAATTTATATTAGATATAAATTCGTACTCCTTCGATGAGGTCGTTGAGTATGTTAAAATAATGGAGACAAAATAAATTAAAAGGTCATGCTTAATTTTGATTGCTGAATATTGATCATAGGAATTATGTGTTTAATTCCCATTTTAATCTATTTCTCTAGAATTGTTGAAATGAATAACTTGTCATTGAAAAATGTTCTGGAAACAAACAAATTGGCTGGGCCAAATTTTCTGGACTGACACTCAAACGTGTGTTTGGTGATAAGGCAAGAAGAGATTGAGTACGTGTTAGACACGACAACCCCTTTACCCATGAGGCTGGTTCAGTTGAGGCTGCAGCGTTTGACGTTACGGCTCAAAGAAGCATCAAAATGATGTTTTCCAGACTCTATGTTATGATTGCTCGGCATGACTCCCGAATTGCAAAGACAATATGAGAAAATGGATCCCTTCGAGATGCTTAAGCGTCTAAATGATCTCTTTGATTCTAGATCTCGGTTGAGATTTATGAAGTGATAAGAGATCTTTTCAGATGTCAATTAGCGAAAGGAGGAAAGATTTCACCTCATGTGCTATCCTCAGTCGCTCCCCGATTCATATTCTAGTTTCGTAGTAAATTTAATATGAAGAAGACGGAAGCGACGATGCCGGAGCCTCATAACAGGCTTAAGACTTTTGAGTCTTCCACTGCTAAGGAAAGGCCCGTGCTCATGGTGAGTGCTTCTACTTCTTCTGACCAGAAAGGCGAGAAGAAGCGAATGAGTAGGGCTAAGAGGGATCCAAGCTTAACTTCCTGAAGGCGAAAGGTGGAGTTCAAAAGTAAGAGCGGGTTGATAAGGATGTGTGCCCCACTGCAATAGAAAGGGGCATTGGAAGAAGGACTGTAAGGTTCTAGCATGCGAGAAGAATACACATGGTATTTTAGCTGCTAAAACAAGTACGGTTGTTATTAAGATAAACATGTTCAATAATAGTTCAAACTGTTGGGCATTTGTTGAGTTATGGACATGATGTTCTTAATATACAAAGTGGGATGACTAACGCTTAGTAATCGTGAAAACCCGACTTACTTGTGGCATTGTAGATTTGGTCATGCAAACGAGAAAAGAATCGCAAGGCTAAGGAAGTTGGACTACTTAACCTCATTTAACATAGAGTCTTATGGCGATTGTGAATCTTGTCTCATGGGCAAAATGATCAACAAACTCTTTTCTGGGAAATGGGTACGTGCCAAAAAAAAGTTCTAGAGTTGGTTCGCATCGATGTTTGTGGACCATTTCCCACTCTAGCTAGGGGTCAATTTGGCTACTTCATAACCTTTACTGATGATTACTCAAGGTACGGATACGTGTATCTCATGAAACACAAATCTGAATCGTATGAGAAGTTCAAGGGGTACAAGGCAGAAGTAGAGAAACAACTTGATAAGAGTATAAAGACTCTTCGATCGGATCTAGGAGGTGAGTACCTTAGCCATGAATTCATGGATTACTTGAAGCTTTATGGGATCCAGTCACAATGGACTCCTTCAGGAATACCTCAGATGAACGATGTGTCCGAAAGGATAAACCGAACCTTGTTTGACATGGTAAGGTCCATGATGAGTTTTTCATCCCTTCCAACATTCTTATGGGGATACGCATTACAAACCTCAATCTATATTCTGAATAGGACTTTGTCCAAATCAGTTGAGCAGACTTCATATGAGCTATGGCATGACAAGAAGCCATCTGCTAATTGATAAGTTGGAATCCAAAGGTGAAAATGGTTATTTTGTGGGATATCCTAAGGAGACAAGAGGATATCACTTTTATCTACCGGAGAAACAAATGATAATTGTTTCTAGGCAAGCTAAGTTCCTAGAAGACGAGTACGTCTTTAAGGAACAAAGCCGTAAAAAGATAGAACTTGAAGAGATTCAAGAACCACGAATTAACATAGAGACTGATAATTTGTCAAAGCAACATGACAAAGAATTAGTGGGAGCATTCAGCGACTCTCATGGTGGAAGTTAATCACTAGGTGATCCTCTTTCAGCCAGTAAGAACATAATTGGAGTTGCATTACTTTCGCAATAACCTCCAAGTGGGCTGAATGAGAATAACGTAGTTCAAACTCCCGTCTAAGAGGCATTTGAAAGTTTCGCTCTTGAGGACTCTCCGGTCAACGATGAAGTCGCTGCACCACAAAATTTTCACAATCAGAATGTACAGCCTGCACAACCACAACTCCATAAGTCGACTAGGATTCGTAATCCACCCACTAGGTATTATAGGTTCCTCGTGGAGGAACATGATAACGTGGAGATCCCGGATAAAGACGAACCTAGAACTTATATTGAAGCAATATTAGATGTTGACTCAGAGAAGTGGCATGAAGCCATGAAATCTGAGATGGACTCGATGTACACCAATTAAGTCTAAGGCTTAATTGAGTTGCCAAAAAGGGTTAGACCCATAGGTTGCAAGTGAGTCTTCCGGGGTAAGACCGATGCAAATGGCAAAGTACAAACCTATAAAGATAGGTTGGTGGCGAAAGATTATAGTCAACACGAGGTGTTGACTATGATAAGACTTTCTCGCCAGTTACTAAGATCAAGTCCATTCAAATATTACTTGCGATAGCAGCACACCACGAATATGAGTTTTGGTAGATGGATGTCAAAACAGCTTTCCTCAATGGTAACATTGATAAGGAATTGATGGTCCCATTTTCGAATACCAAAATCGGAATTCAGGAGCAATTTTTTTTAAACCTTTTGCTCATGGAGTTCAACAAGAGTGAATAATACTCAATCACTGCATTGCTAAGGGTCAGAGACATCAAGTCAGTGTGATGACTTGAGGGCTCAGTCTCTTAACAAGGCAGTGACTCGAGAGGTTACACTTCAAGTCACTGCTTTACTCAGAGCCTGAGCTACCAAGTCAGTGTGAAGACTTGGAGACTCATACTCTAAGTAACGCAGTGACTCGAGATGCTGAACTCTTGAGTGCGTTGCCTGAACTGGTCAGTGAGAAGGATTCTCCCTGACCTGAATACTTAACCAAAGTTTTCTTTTTAACAATGCTCCCAGTGAATAGATTTTCACAACACTTTAGTAAATACTTTTAAAGATAAGTACGCTCAGTTTAACGTGGTTCAAAGACTCAAGCTCTTAAATCCACGGCCTGATTTAACAGGAAATCCACTAACTGGGATTCTTGTTTTTAACGTGCCAAGGTGCACAAAACACTGGACTCACGCCACTCCCTGGGCTGCCTCTCCTCACTAACTAACTTCAACCAACAAACCTAACTAGAGGGTTTTGGTTTCAGTTTGGTTTCTCCAACTATGTGAGGTTTTCCCTTACAATGTATTAGCCTCAAGCTAAGATTGGGAAAACCTCCCTAAGCTAAGAGCTACAAGCTTGACACTCAATGAATATAAGTGAAAACCCTAATGGTCAGTGTCTTGGGTGTGAGAAACACTTCCTTATGACTCCCTAACAACTTACACACCCTTATAGCTTGTAGGTGTTGATTTTTCTTTTTTTTACACACTTGAAACGAAGCTATGAGCTTGTATTTATAGTGTGGATTCAAATATAACCGTTAGAGGAAATTACATTTGAATCCATACAATTAATGGTTTCAACCACTTTTCTTGGAATGCGGCCTTGTCAGTGTCAGATTTGCTGCCTTGTGCTAATTGGTCCACGTGGGCTGGATCCAACGGATCTTTGACTCAGTGGGTTGACCAAGACCCACTGACTTTAGGTAGTTTTATCCTCCACTGACTGATGATCTTCAGTAGACATGTCTTCAGTGATGTTGTCCTTCAGGGACTGTTTGAAGATCTCTCCAAGAAGTTTGTCATAAGGCTGAATGACAAATTTCCCTGACCACAGTAGCCTGACTCCTTCAGGACCTACTTGGTGCAGCACTGATCCTCTTGATCATGCTCTTCACTGAGTGGTCCACCTGACTTAGCTTAGATCAGTCAGGTTTGTACTCAGTGGGACATCCTTCAAGCTTCTCTTCTGATTCAGGTTACTGCATGGCTTCAGTTAGTTCTTCTTGGTGTCATCGTGATATCCTCAGGCTGTGTTGCTGAGTTCCCCCTCAACTGAGTTCTTCTCAACTGACAACCTATTCTACTGAGAAATAACCTAGTCTGACCTGAAATAAAAGATACAATCCTGACTGCTTTCAAACCTATTACAAGTGGTTTTGGAAAATCATCAAAACTAAACATATCCCAACAGGAAGTGTTTGTGACTCAACCAGGGGGTTTTATATCTAAGTCAAGATCTAATCTTGTGTGCAAGCTTAAATGATCCATCTATGGATTGAAGCAAGCTTCTAGGAGTTGGAATATCCAATTTGATGAAGCTGTCAAATCCTTTGACTTCATCTGAAATTCGGAAGATCCTTGCGTTCATTGTGAATGCAGTGGGAAGAGTATTGTCTTTATAGTCGTATATATCGATGACATATTGATTATAGAAAATAGCATCCCGCTAATGCAGTCCATGAAAGATTGGTTATCGAAGACTTTCATGATGAAGGATCTTGGTGAAGCATACATGTTAGGGGTCAAGATCCATAGGGATAGATCCAAGAAGATGGTAGGGCTGTCACAATCCATCTACGTAGATAAGGTGTTGAAGCGTTTTGCAATAGAGAACTCTAAGTGAGGATCTCTACCGACAAATCATGGGATAAAGCTGTCGAAGAAGGATTATCCTTCTAGCGAAGCTGATATCGAGTACATGAAGGACGTCCCATATTCATCTGCAATTGAGTTCCATCATGTACGCCATGACTTGCACGAGGCCAGATGTGGCCTACGCTGTCAACATCACTGGTACATACCAGCAGAATCTAGGTGAGTCTCACGGATTGCTGTCAAGAATGTTATGAAGTACCTCAGGCTTACTAAAGAACATGTTCTTATCTACGGAAGGCAATCAGAGCTAGTCGTTACGGGCTATGCTGATGTGAGTTTCCAGTCAGACTGTGAAGATTACAAATCAAAGTTAAATTATATTTTCAATCTCAATGATGAGGCGGTAAGTTGGAATAGTTCCAAGCAAGATCTGACTGCAGATTCAACAACTGAAGCTAAGTACATTGCTGTATCAGAAGCCTTTGAGGCTTTCTGGATTTTAAGGTTCTTGAGAGAACTAGGGGTAGTTCCGAGTGCCAGTTGTTAAATAGAGTCGTATTGTGACAACATTGGTGCGATTGCATGAGCAAAGGAACCGAGATCTGATAATAGAAATAAGCATATACCGAGGCATTATCATTTTATCCAAGAGATCATATCAATAGGAGAAATGGAATTAAAACATTTCCCATAAAGGATAATCTTGTAAATCCTTTTCACAGTTCATGTACACACTAGACATTTGTGGTCTAGGGGTTAGACATGTAGGTGATTGGCTCTAGTCCAAGTGGGAGATTGTTAGTGTTAGTACCCTAGAGACATTCCATCGAAAGGACATAATACTAAGATAACATTCAGATTTGGTTTAATGTTATTATTGGTTTAATATTAAATGTATGGCGTTACACTTATCTGAATATGATGTTTGATTGTTTGCATATATTCTTATTTGTGTTCCCATGAATCACTACTGTCATTGAGTGAGTGAGAACTCAGATGACTTAAGTATGATTCTCAAATAGCCCCGATCAAGGATCATCAAGAATGGGATATTGATGATGCAATTGAGATTGGTGTGCGATCTGCATCATACTCTTAGAGAGTGTAGTAAGATCTCACTTACTACGAGATACCGGGTATCTCATGATGGATGCACAGATACCTTAGAGGGTATTGGTATACCAATCCGAGAAACCGTTTGATGTAATTCCACATAATGTATCTACGAATGTCTCGGTTAGTGGGAGCAATGTGATACTCCTCTTACTTGAGGTCAATAAGCACGACAAGTGTGGAGTGGTGAACTTTGACCATAGCCGACGCTTGAACCCTTCCACAGGTAGATATGGCATGGATTGGGTTCATCACGAAATACATGTGCGTGGTAGTTGAGCCAAGAATAGGATTCATTCATCAATGTGGATTAAGAGAGAATACTCGTCTTCTCATCATAATTGGATCTAAGTCATCGCCCGACGCACATCAACTTAGACTTTGTGGCTAAGTGTGATATACTTGATCAATTAGTAATTGAAGATAATATGATTAAGTTATTTGAATAGACACTTCATCATGTTCAAGGCTTAATCGAGTATTCGTGAATGAAAGGAAGATATCACAATAGCCCACAATATTACAGGTAGTTGCAGATTTCCTCGCAACGTACCTCGTATATTGAGAATGTCTGATTTATTGTCTAGGGTTCAATTAAGACCGTTAATTTGACTAATCGCTCGATATACGAGGGCCTATGGGTCACACAACAAGTAATGAAAATTTACAAATTATAGTTGATTGATTAAATATTGTATTGTATATAATATTTAATTTATGGAGAATATAATAATTATTATATTTGGAATTAATTATTATTATTATTTAATTAAATTGGATTTAATTAAATATGAAATCCCAATAATAATATTTGGAATATTATTGTACAAGAATAATAGATATGGTAAAGATATTATTCGTAGGAACATATCTAGGGAAATATAATCTGTAGAGATTATATTACGGGCTAGGCCCAATATCTTGGTTAGAAATTAAGCCAAGTTAATCCCTATAAATATGTGTCTTATGGGAATTCCAAAAACACACAAGAAATATAATTTCTCCATAAAATCTCTAGTCGGAATCTTCCTAGCAAATTCGTCTCGAGATTCAACGCTGGCATATCGGTGCGGGTTGGTAGAAAAGTCATTACGTGGATACTATAGTGGAGGATTCCGCGTACAAATCACTGTAAGAATTTATTTGTTATTATTAATCCTTTCTATTTTTATGTTATACAACTATATGCAGATTCGTTGTTGGTGAATCATATTCTTCCGCTGCACCGAACATGGTGTTCGTGCCTCTAAAACCCAACAACTCTGACTCAGCCAACATGGTCCTGACAGCTTCCTTCAATGTCTTGTTCCTCCTCTCAGCGACACCGTTTTGTTGTGGGGTTCTAGCTGCAGAAGTGTCATGAGCAATACCAAGTTTATCATAGAAATTAGAAATATATGAATTTATAAATCCAGTGCCCTTATTAGATCTGATCCTGACTATAAACTGATTCTGCTCATTCCTAAGTCTCCTAAGCAACTATGGAAGCTTCACTTGTTTTTCTTTCTTATTCAACAAGAAAATAACCCAAGTATATCTTGAATAATCATCAATAACCACAAGGGTGTATTTCCTACCATTCATACTCACAGGTGTTACAGGGCCAAACAAATCCATGTGCAAGAGCTGAAGGACTATGTCAGTGGAGAAGGTAGCTTTCACTTTGAATGTAGCTCTGACCTGCTTCCCTTCCTACAAGTCTTGCACACATGATCCTTGCTAAAAACTTCATTAGGTAAACCTTCAACAACTGAAGAATCTTGATGTTTAGATGGTATAATCTTTTATTCCATAACCAACTGAGCTCAGTAGAGCTTTTAGCAACAAAATAAGTATTAGGAATAATGCTGCTCCAATCAGCTAAATAAACATTACCTTTCCTAATACCTATAAGAAGCACTTGAAGTGTTGATTTGTTCTTGACTAAACATATGTTCGATGAAAACTCAATACTTGAATCTTTGTCACAAAACTGGCTCACTAACAACAGGTTGCGCTTCAGTCATTCAACATAGGACACATTTTCCACCCTGACTGTACCTATCACAAGAGTACCAAAACCTTTGGTTAAACCTTTAGGGTATGTTTGTTTTGGGATTTAAGTGTGCGGGGAAAGTCATGACTTTGAAATCTTAGGATGTGAAAATCTTGATGAATAATATAAGTATGTGTTTGTTTTGGGATTTTAGTAGGGTTGAGATTTTGCTTTATGTCAAATCAATGTTTATTAGTAATTGATGTTGTATTATTTTATTATATTATGTAAAAGAAAAGTAGGAGAGAGATTGAGTGGATGATAAAAAAGTGATGATGTGATTGTATTTAATTATGTGAAAAATAGTAATAGGTTTATAGGTAGGGATTGAGTTTGGAATTTGAAAATCCAATTTTAAATCTCGAACTCGTATGGGGCATGGATTGCAAAGTCCAAAGTCCATCTGTGTAAGTCCCAAAACAAACATACCCTTAGAGCTATCACCAAAAGTTACATGTGGTCCATCTTTAGCAGTGAAATCCTGAAGGAGACTCTTTGATCCTGTCATATGCCCTGAGCATCCACTGTCTAGGTACCAAACATCTCTGAATGAGTCATCCTTCTTCTTCTTGTAGCCCACAGCCGCTTGCAACCAAATCAGGCTTCAGGTACCCATTGGGTGTTGGGTCATATGGTGTCAGCTGTATCTTTTGGGACCCAAATCTGCTTAACTACCCTGATTGCCTCAGAGGAGTAGATTTTTCTTCCATCCACATACACAACTCTTTTTTTCTTTGCCTTAGAGGAAGATGGTGTATGAGTGTCAGACTTATGAAGCATAAGAGCCTCAGTGTTTGACCTTGGGGCAGGTCTCCTATATCTCCTAGGCCTAGGTGAAGCAGGCTTTTGGGCTTGTCCCTGATTTGGGCTCTATTTTCTATTCCCCCTAGGCAAGTGAGAGACTGGAAAACAGTTGTAGGCTTCAGGTTGCCAAAACCATGGAGGTGTTATCATATTTGGCCTTCCCTGAGGGTATTGTCAAGCATGATAATACCTCTGTTGAGCAGTATGAGGTCTCTTGGTCTGAGTCCTCCTCTGCTTACGCTGAGAAGTTCCCTGACCTGAGCTCTCAGGGGCCTGCAGATTCGCAAGAAGACCAGCTGATGCTTTGCCCCAAATATCATCTGAGCATATTTTGAGGGGGAAGATCAGTTGATCCAACCTGCTAGACTCTTTATCTTGTTATTTCAAGTTTTCTTGTCTTATTTTATTTCAGTTCTTCTAGTTTTAACATCATCAAAAATGGGGAAATTGTTGGGATATAGGTTAGATGTTTTGAAGAAGTAAAAACAAAGAACTTGTAATAGGACTAGTTGAACTTGTTAGTCAGCTACAGATTAGTCTAGGTCTAGAATATGTCTTTAGTTAAGAGGGAAGAAATCTGTGTAGACCAGATGAGGTGACCAGACTAGTCCACACCAGATGAGGTGACCAGACTAGTCCAGACCAGATGAGGTGACCAGACTAATCCAGACCAGATGAGGTGACTAGACCAGAGCAGACGAGTCTTCAGAGTAGATGAGTCATCAGAGAAGTTGAGTCATCAGAGAAGATGAGTCACTAGAGCCGACGAGTCACCAGAGCAGACGAGTCACCAAAGCAGACGAGTCCTGACCCAGCGAGACCAGACGAGCCTGTTGGAGTTATACGTGAAAGTATGCTTTTACTTTGTATAACTCGTGTATCAAATACTCGTTTTAAGAGAATAATTCTTTTATCGCATTTGCTTTAGTTATGATTGGATGTTGAATTTCTATTGCAAACCGTTCAATATATAGTACATGTTACATTGTAGTTAATGTGGTGATACCCGATCACGGAAGACAACATTAACAGTTTACTTGTAACTAAACGTACATTTTCACGACCTAGGTGGAATTGAACAATCCGCCGTGAAAGGTCGATGTGTAAGGCTCAGATTGGTCTGTCTTGACTAAGAGATTGCACTAGCACATTTAGTATGTGTTGAAGAGGACCTACAACGAAGATAAATTCTTCTGTTCTGAAAGGTGAAGAATTAGACCTCAGTGGTTGTTGATTTCTTAATCTCCGTCACTTAAATAGGACCGTGTGTGCTTAATGGTTACTGCTTTGATTCATGTTGGGTGAGAATCATTGCGACTTCGAACTTTGTGTCTTGGGCAGTAATATTAATCATACGACGGTTGCTAAGATTTAATACGGAGAAACGCGTGCGAGTACGGCTCGTGTGATTAGTCCCCTTGGTGGGCTCAGAAGTTTTATTGTACCAAATCATGCAAGTGAAGAATTAGTTTTTTCGGTACGAATAATAATGTTGAGCTGTCTTTACTCCAAGGTGAAATATATTAATTAATTTAGAGCTATTCAGAAGCTTATTTAATTAATGGACTTGATAATCTTAAACGCGGGAAATAATAATCGGGAGCCCATATTATCGTAATATGGATTAAGATGGATAGTGCAATATTAATTTATTAGTGGTAATAATTAATATTAATGGGCTGAATTATATTGGGGCTCAATATTGAAATTCAGAAGTCCATTAGGAGGTCCAATCCTAATTCTCCTTAAGGCCCCTCAAGTAGCCCAATAATAATAAGGTGATTAAAATAAAAAGAAATATTTATGTTAATTTTTTCATTATTTTCGAAATTAGTTAATATGGAGCAAGAAAAGATCTTGTTGATTTTCTTGAAAAGATATTATGGAAGATAAGTATTCTTGGAATACAAGATTATCTCATATATTCAAGAAGATCCAAATCTTGTATTCTTAATTCATAAATTTTCGAAAATTGCTTATTTATAAAGTAAGTTAGATTTTTGTGGAATATTTTATTGTGGAGAAAAGAATATATGAGATATATTCAAGATTTCTTAGAGTCTAAGAAAAGATTTTTTCCAAGGCCCAATATTCCTTAAAAAAATCGGTCACTATGCTTATAAATAGGGGATGATTATTTCATCCCCAAGTACGTAATTCCATGTGTTGGAAAAATCAAGAAGCATAGATATTTTTCTTTTTCCTTAGTTTATTAAATTACTTGAAAGCATCTCCCACCGGTGATCAAGTGAGGTGAAAAGGGAAATACTTGAGAAGGCTTTGGGTTGATAGAGCGAGATCGTAATTGTCCCGTATATCCAAAGGCCAATTCTACAAGAGGTACGTTAATAACATATTTACTTGTTTATTCCGTCTAGTTAATATGTGAAATTAATTCAACATGCATGATGAAAATTAGTTGTTGGAATTATTATTTGAATTAATTAGGATTAATTCAGGCTAGTAATAATTGTATTTAAAATCGTATTTAAATTTCATCCCGAATAGATTCCGGGCACCCCAATTTTCCCAACAACTGGTATCAGAGCCACGGTTTCGGGCTCTGATCTTTAAATTGGAATTTAAATTGTTAAACATTAAATTGAAATTGGATAGTAGAATTGATAGATCTTTTTTGCAGGTATCCAATTGTCATGGTTTTAATGTTGTTAATTTCATGCGTGTGAATTAATTGTTTTTAATTCGATTCGTTCGAATTCGTTTTTCTCGTGAGAAAATCCACGAGTAGATTAGTTGTTTTTATTTTTATTCGATCATTGTAATAGACTAGTCTAGATCTAGTATTTATTTTTTTGTAAAATAAATTGTAACCGGATCGTGACGAAGAACGAAGAATTAAAAACGGCGTACCCGGACGACGCATACAAGCGTGGCGCGTGTATGGTCGTAAAATCATGCAAGGGGTGAAGAAAACGAAGACGAACGGTGAAAAATGGTGCACGGGGTGCACGGCGCACGACCCAGGCGCGACGGGAGGCCGGCGCCGCGCTCACGCGCGCGCGCCTCGGGCGCGGCCTGCGGCGCCTCGGGGCGCTCCGGGCGGTGCCTCGGCGCGCCTCCGTGCAGCGCCTCGGGTGCGTCTCCCTGCAGCGCCTCGGGTGCGCCTCGGGGCTGCGCCTCGGTGTGCTTCCTGCAGTGCTTCGGCGTTTTTTGGGCCGGAAGGCGCGCGGGCCCACTTCGTGAGCCGACGCGCGTCGTATCTCGGGCCGTGGAATTTTTCGGTTCGTGGTTTTTTTTTTCGTGTGATTTTAAATGTTGTCCCGAACCCCAAACGATGCTGTTTTTGATGAAGTGTTGCTGTTCGAGTGGGAGCGTGTCGAGACGAACGTCGGAAAGCAACAAGGACAATTTTTCGCATCAAGATGTGAAGAAATTAAACCGTGACAATTGGATTTGAGTGCTCCAATGTGTTTAATTTTGTTTTGATGGATGTTTTATTTAGTGCACCTATTATTATTTGTTAATATGTGTTTGCATGAATTTAATTGTCCAAGAAAAACCTTACTTTCGAAAATTACTAAGTATGTTTAATTTAATCGCAATTTTATTCCGGATATTAAAATTGGATTAATTTGGTCTCCATAATTTATTTATTTGTGAAGTTCTTTTGGAATACATTTCCCCCTCGGATCGGCCAAAAGAACGGATTTCACATGAATAAATTCCGAAAGGATGATTGTGGATTATTACTAGTGGCGGTATTGACCCTCACCCCGAGTGGCTTGCTCAAAGCGAAATAATAATCCTGTATTTAATTATGGTTATTACTTAGGCATAGGAAATTGATATTAACTTACTCCCCTCGGAGTCCCTGTCAGTTTCTATGTGGTCAAAGTGGGAGCCAACTATTAATTTTGAATTAAGGATTTGTAACTTTTAAGTTTGTAATCCACTTGAATGTATTTAAATGTATAGACCACCCCTCGTGGCGCATTTAGATTGTTTCGAGATGTTGGCTGATGCATGATTATATTGTTTTAAGGTTTCAATATAATTGATGTGATCGAATTATGTGATAATTTCATATTTTTCTAGATATTGATATGAATGTATGTTTTATTCTCATTTCATCATGTCGCAATCTTTTAATCCACTGTTTAATATACTTAAAGTTAATAAACTTTTTGGAGTGATTTATATCGATTGTAAATGTTTTTTTTTAAATTTGTCCTTACTGCACGAAAACACAATTGGGTTATTTATGTTAATATACCCGGCAAGCCTAATGATAAGTCAAGCGTGACAATGAACACATGAAGTGCATCATCTTGACATCTCTGTCTGAGGATTTGAGGCGCGTTCATGGAGACATTGTATCCGCTGTTGAAATCATGGAACACCTTGAAGAGATGTCCTCACATCAAACCCATGACTAATCAGTTCACCAGACATGACTCGGTCAAGTTGGAAATGGTGGAGGGAACGCCCGTGAGGGAGCACATTTTCAAGATAATGGCATACCTTAACAAGTTGGAAGTACTTGGTGCGGATTTTGATTGATTTCATATACCATTCTCTACCGAGAAGCTTTGAGCAGTTTCGTCTGAACTGTCAGATGAATGAACGGACAAATCGTTTGCCCGAGCTCTTGCAAGTTTTAGTTTCGGTGGAGGTGAAAATGGAGCACCAGTCTAGTGCTATGGTGGCTAATGGTCCGTCTACCTCTTTTGGTCCCAAGGGAGGGAAAAAGAGAAAGAGAACCAAAGGCCGGATCCAAGCAAATCTAATTGTTGCGAAAGGCAAATGCAAAGGCTAGCATCGAAGGGGAAGTGTTTTAGTTACGGTGAGAGAGGACAATGGAGGTCTGCCTGTTCCAAGCCTAAGAGGCTAGGAAAGTTAGGTAATTCACACACCTTAGTCGTCGAAACTTCTGAAGTGGCGTATGCTGTCTATTCGTGGATAGTGGATACGAGAGCTACTGATCACATTTGTTTCATGGGTTTAAGCTAACCCAACGACTTAACGAAAGTGAGATCCCCATCACATCGGGCAATGCTACGAGAGTGGCAGCTGAAGCAGTGGGAGAAGTGCGCCTATCTTGTGAAGATAGAGTTATGGTCTTGAGAGACGTTCTTCATGTTCCTAATTTAGAAAGAACTCAACCTTCAGTTTCTAAACTGTTTGAATAGATACTCAATTTCTTTTAATAAGGATGTTATTATTTCTTGAAACGATGAGTTTATCAGTTCCGGAACTTCAATGGATGATCTTTATACCATTTTTTGGGCACACCACTTGCAAAAATGAATCTAATAACACATCGATTATTTCGAGTAATAAAAGAAAGCGTTCTTCGGAGATGAACGAAACACTTCTATGGCATCTTAGACTAGGTCATATTAATCTAAAGCGGATAGAGAGATTGGTGAAAGACGGATCCTTGGAATCTTTCCAAGTCGAGCCGTTTCCAACTTGTGAATCCTGTTTAGAGGGTAAAATGACCAAGAGGGCATTTGGAGCCAAGGGGAATAGAACTACGGAAGTGTTAGAACTCGTTCATACCGATATGTGTGGTTCAATGACGATCATAGCAAGAAGGGGTATGAGTAAATTGTCTTTTTCAATGATTACTCGAGATATGGATACATCTACCTTATGATGCATAGGGAAAGAAGTATCAAGTTTCTACGATATGATCGTAGAGGCGAATACCTTAGCGATGAATTCTTGAACTAGCTACCAGACGAAGGGATTGTATCCCTGTTGACCGCACCGGGAACCCCTCAATAGAACGGTGTGGCAGAACGAAGGAGCCAGACTCTTTTAGAAATAGTCAGATCCATGATGAGTTATTCGGATTTACCCAAGTCATTTTGGGGTAACGCCTTGGAAACAACGACTTACATTCTAAACTTGGTGCCATCCAAATCGGTTCCTAAAACCCCAATGGAATTGTGGACCGGGCGCAAGCCCAGTCTAAGACACTTGCGGATTTGGGGTTGTCCGGCATACGTGCTAGACAAGGAAGCCGGTAAATTGGATCCACGTTCGGAATTGAGGTTGTTTATAGGATATCCCATGGGAACAAAAGGGTGTATGTTCTATAGTCTCAAGGATTAAAAGACTGTGATTAGTTCGCACTTTAAATTCTTGGAGGAAGACTATATGAACAAAAGAAAGCCCAGAAGTGAGATTACCTTAGACGAGTTAAGATGGCAAACTCCTATACCAAGTATACAAGATGATATACCACACGTCACACCTTCACAACCGGAACCCCGTCCTAGTGGGAGGATTGCAAGGCAACCCGAGAGATTCATGGGAATTGGAGAATCTTCGGATTTGATTCCCGGCGATGAATCAGACCCATGAACGTACGACGAAGCAATCCAAGACAAAGACGCGGAGGCGTGGCAAACCGCAATGGAAACCGAGGTGGGTTCGATGGATTATAGTCAAGTGTGGGAGTTGGTTGATCCACCTAGTGGGGTAGAGCCCATTGGATGCAAGTGGATGTACAACAGGAAAAGAGGACCGGACGGAAGGGTAGAGACCTTCAAAGCAAAGCTTGTGGCCTGTGGCATGTAGTTATGCTTAAGTCCATCCGTATTCTCTTGTCGATCGCTGCGCACTTAGATTACGAGATATGGCAAATGGATGCAAAGACAACTTTCCTTAACGGAAGTCTTGATGGGATCTATATGCAACAGCCCAAAGGTTTCGTTGGAAAAGGCCAAGAGCACCTCGTATGCAAGCTTAAGAGATCCATTTATGGACTTAAGCAAGCGTCGCGTACTTGGAACCAGTGTTTTGATCAAGTTATTAAGTCTTACGGGTTTGTGATCAAAACAAGTTCGAAAGTTGTGGGTGTAAAAGGTGTGACGGAACTGCGGTGGTATTCTTAGTATTATACGTAGACGATATTCTGCTCATTGGAAACAATGTAAAGGTATTGTCAGACGTAAGGGTATGGCTGTCAAATCAGGTTGATATGAAGGACTTAGGGAAAGCCGATCACATCCTTGGGATCAAGTTCACTCGAGATCGCAAGAGGAGGATGTTGGGCTTATCGCAAGTTTCATACAAAGCCACTGTTTTGAAGCATTTCAGCATGCAAGATTCCAAGAAAGGTTTTGTACCTTTTTGGCACGGAATCCATCTATCTAAAGAAATATGCCCTAAGACCAAGTGAAGATAGATGACATGAAAGACGTTCCGTACGTTTCGGACATAGAAAGTCTTATGTATGCAATGTTGTGTACGAGACCGGATATCTGCTTTTGCCGTGGGCATGATGGCAAGATATCGAAGTAACCCCGGGAAAGCACATTAGATTGCAATTAAATGCGTTCTTTAGTTTCTGAAAAGAACTTGGTATGGAATGCTGATTTAACAATCAGATAATATAATTCCCATGGGATACACGGACTCAAATTTTCAATCAGACATAGACTCCAAAATAACTACCTCGGGTAGTGTGTTTTGCATAGGAGAAGGAGCCATGACATGGAGAAGCGATTTGCAGAAATGCATCGCCGATTCGACCATGAAAGCCGAATAAGTAACTGCTTGTGAAGCAGCGAAAGAAGCGGTTTGGCTCAAGTACTTCTTAGTGGACTTGGACGTTGTTCCGAATTTGCTCGATAAGATAACTGTCTTTTGTGACAATGCCGGAGCAGTTGCAAATTCAAAGGAACCGAGAGCCCACAAGGCCAGCAAACACATAGAAAGAAAATACCATCTTATACGAGAAATCGTTAAGAGAGGAGATAAAGAGGTGGCAAAGATATGCGTCGGGGACAACCTAGTAAATCCATTCACAAAGGGTCTGCCTCTGAATACATTCGAGAGACATGTGGATGGAATGGGAGTCAAGACTATTGCCAATCTGCTTTAAGTATAAGTGGGAGGAATTATTAGGTTAGTGTAGGTTAACATGAGATGTCACGGAGAGCTACTACACTAAGACATTCGTGATGTATACTAAAAGTAGACTTTAAGTATAAGTGGGAGATTGTTGGAGTTATACGTGAAAGTATGCTTTTACTTTGTATAACTCGTGTATCAAACACTCGTTTTATGAGAATAATTCTTTTATCGCATTTGCTTTAGTTATGATTGAATGTTGAATTTCTATTGCAAACCGTTCAATATATAGTACATGTTACATTGTAGTTAATGTGGCGATACCCGATCACGGAAGACAACATTAACAGTTTACTTGTAACTAAACGTACATTTTCACGACCTAGGTGGAATTGAACAATCCACCGTGAAAGGTCGATGTGTAAGACTCAGATTGGTCTGTCTTGACTAAGAGATTGCACTAGCACATTTAGTATGTGTTGAAGAGGACCTACAACGAGGATAAATTCTTTTGTTCTGAAAGGTGAAGAATTAGACCTTAGTGGTTGTTGATTTCTTAATCTCCGTCACTTAAATAGGACCGTGTGTGCTTAATGGTTACTGCTTTGATTCATGTTGGGTGAGAATCATTGCGACTTCGAACTTTGTGTCTTGGGCAATAATATTAATAATACGACGGTTGCTAAGATTTAATACGGAGAAACGCGTGCGAGTACGGCTCGTGTGATTAGTCCCCTTGGTGGGCTCAGAAGTTTTATTGTACCAATTCTTGCAAGTGAAGAATTAGTTTCTTCGGTACGAATAATAATGTTGAGCTGTCTTTACTCCAAGGTGAAATATATTAATTAATTTAGAGCTATTCAGAAGCTTAATTAATTGATGGACTTGATAATCTTATACGCGGGAAATAATAATCGGGAGCCCATATTATCGTAATATGGATTAAGATGGATAGTGCAATATTAATTTATTAGTGGTAATAATTAATATTAATGAACTGAATTATATTGGGGCTCAATATTGAAATTCAGAAGTCCATTAGGAGGTCCAATCTTAATTCTCCTTAAGGTCCCTCAAGTAGCCCATTAAGTAGCCCAATAATGATAAGGTGATTAAAATAAAAAGAAATATTTATGTTGATTTTTTCATTATTTTCGAAATTAGTTAATATGGAGCAAGAAAAGATCTTGTTGATTTTCTTGAAAAGATATTATGGAAGATAAGTATTCTTGGAATACAAGATTATCTCATATATTCAAGAAGATCCAAATCTTGTATTCTTAATTCATAAATTTTTTAAAATTGCTTATTTATAAAGTAAGTGAGATTTTTGTGGAATATTTTATTTTGGAGAAAAGAATATATGAGATATATTCAAGATTTCTTAGAGTCTAAGAAAAGATTTTTTCCAAGGCCCAATATTCCTGAAAAAAATCGGTCACTATGCTTATAAATAGGGGATGATTATTTCATCCCCAAGTACGTAATTCCATGTGTTGGAAAAATCAAGAAGCATAGATATTTTTCTTTTTCCTTAGTTTATTAAATTACTTGAAAGCATCTCCCACCGGTGATCAAGTGAGGTGAAAAGGGAAATACTTGAGAAGGCTTTGGGTTGATAGAGCGAGATCGTAATTGTCCCGTATATCCAAAGGCCAATTCTACAAGAGGTACGTTAATCGCATATTTACTTGTTTATTCCGCCTAGTTAATATGTGAAATTAATTCAACATGCATGATGAAAATTAGTTGTTGGAATTATTATTTGAATTAATTAGGATTAATTAATGCTAGTAATAATTGTATTTAAATTCGTATTTAAATTTCATCCCGAATAGATTCCGGGCACCCCTATTTTCCCAACAGACCCCAGACCAGACGAAACCAGACCAGATGAGGGTGAAGTGTATGATGGATTAGTTCACCCACATGGAGGCTTCGTAGTAATCTGGAGACGAGGAGATCTTGGAGATCAATGATAGAGAAGAAAGCAATCTGGAGAGTCAACTGATAGGAGGATCTGATTGATTGATTGATTAAAGTCAACTAATCAATCATATAATTCAATTATGGTTGTTTGAATTGCTAGCATTTCAACGGCTAGATAATTCTCACAACTATAAAAGCACACAAAAGACACACGAACTCTCCCATCACTCTACCTTGTTCATTCAAGTATATACACTTTTTTTATGAGTTCTTAGTTGGAATTTTACTCAACCTATTCACCACTTTGAAAGGTTGTTGTAAGTCGTTGTACGAAGGAGGTGGTACTTCTCAATTCCAGAAGTTAGTAAGTTGGTTGGAGAGAGAGAGAGACCCCTTTGATAAGGGAGAGTGGACGTATGACCTGTTGTCCGAACCACTATAAATATGGTGTTCTTTATTTACCGCACTTTAAGATTTCTGCATTTTCTTTTAGCACTTTCTTTAAAAGGTTTTCATTAAAAATATTTTAAAACGCTTTCTGCTAGATAATCCTTTTGGGACCAACAAGATATATAAGAAAGATCGCCAATCTTACTATTGCAGAAGTTATCAAAGTTTTGTGTCATGTGGCGAAACTTCATGAGTTGAATGATGTCTTCTTTAGCATGATAGAGGAAGGCAAATAGGGTTTGGTGAAAGTTATTTTAAATGGTGATGTTTGAGGGCATTTTTCCATATTACTTCTTAGTTGAATAATATGTTGGGTTTTTTTTTTCCTTCTTTCAAATTGAATAATTTTGGATTTTAGTATGCTTTATTATTTACACTGTTCATTTTAATTTCATTTGTTGGTATTATGATTTTTTTATTTAATTTTTTTACTAATCAAATGGAAATATTATATAACATAGGTTCAATATCATTTTTATACAACTAAACCTTATATTAGTGATTGTAAATGTTCATAATTTTTTTAAATGACATAAGTTTTATAAAACTTTATTATTAAAATAATAACATTTTTACTAATTTAATACATTGTTATAATACATAATATATGTTAAAGGGTAATTTAGTCATTTAAAATGAATCCATACATTATTTACATTTCATTTTAAAATACCAATCAATTTGTTATTTTTATATCATTTCTTTCCTATCTTCATTTCATTTAGTCATACCAATCGGGCCTTAAGAGTTATGGGAAAAAAAACTGATATAAGTCAAGTCTGCAAAAGGAAATTGTTGCATTTAATGCAACCATCCCTCTACAAACTATGATGTAACTGATGCATTATAAAGTAATCATTTTGTCCCCCTATAATGTTGAGAATGACTTCTCCTCCAATGGGAAGAAGTTCAAAATTCATGTATAAAATACAAAAGACTTTTCCCTACATAGGGTTCCGGGAAAATTCCTAGAGCAATATATATTTTAAGAACTCAAGCATTTAAGCATTCAAAGAAGAACTCGAAATAACACAATTTTCCAAGTGTTTGTGCACTGAAGATGGAGTTCATTTTGTATTCTAGAGCTTAATAAATTTTATATTCAAAGCTTAGATAGATAACTTACCGTTAGCATTGTTCTCATTTTAAATGTTATCTCACATTGTTGGAAACAACTAAGCCCAAAAAACTTTGGAGTATTAGCTTAATTGGTTGTGTTGCACAAAAAACAAGTAAAAACTGATAATTGATATCAAACTAAAAGTGGGTTGTAAATGAGAACTAGGAATCAAGCTATCCTAGCTACTGATCAAAGCTACCTTATAGAGGTTTCTTGATCAATGAACCTTGACACTCTAAAAATTATGTATCTTTAAGGTTTCATTTTTTTCTTACCATCAACATTCATTATTATGAGAAAAACATAAGTATTTTTTGTCAAGAGAGATAACTAACCCTGCATTAAACAATTCACAGTCTTAGAGATACCTTTATGGATTATAGACAAATATTTTTAGTAAGGGGCTTAGACAAGGAACTTCATTGATGTCCGATTCAGTTGCTCATAGTACCGTCTTCAATGCAAATTGTTGCTGATCTCGTTTATGCTTAAAAACATCCATATTTCTTAAGTCGCACCAATGACGATTTTATATATATACATGATATCATCTTTCACATGCATGAATTCATTTTTCATTTTTCATTTTTTACCTAGTCGAATCACTACTTACATTACATTACATTACTCTTTACTCCAAATTTTAAATATAGATCTCATGGGTTAAGGATGAAGGATCTAACATGATGAGCTTTCAGTTCAGATGTGGATATATCTGTAATTTTAGTTTATAGCATTCTCAAACTCAGAAAAAAAAATCATTCTTATATTTTTCTAAAATGAGAGCTTTGAATTTTTACACTAGTTTTAATTTTTAACTTACTATTCTACCTAAGTATTATAGATATAATTTTACATCAGTTTGAATGATTTTTATCTTAAATAATTTTTTTTTACAATCTTACCTACATTAAATTTTTTTTGGATTGGTGTTATTTTCATGATTAAATTAATAGTAAACCTAAAAACATGGGTTTAATTCTATATTAATTCATGTACATTAGACCCAACTTCAATTTTATCACGACTTTCAATATTTTTATGAAAAGTCACCACCTCTTTATTTGTTTCAATTTGGTACACATTTTTAAATTCTGACTTATTTTTTCAACCACGTGCCAGATACTTCTCTTGCCTTTTCTGAAATAATTTCATCCATGTAGAGAAGTTCTCAATCCAAGCACCATCGCAACTTCATGAGTCAAAAAACTTTTGTTGAAAATGCAAACCATGTATTGGATTGAAACAACTAAAAAAGTTGGTGAATTTTCATATATACATTAAAAGTCGTGATTAAATTGATGAGGCAAAATTTCATGAATTAATATAAAATTAACCCTAAAAATATTAATTTATACACACTAGGAGAATAATTAATTATTATTAATAAAATAAAAAAACTAAAACAACAACAACAAAAAGTAGGGTTATAAAAATCTATGCATGTCCTCCACGACCGTTGTTGTGTCTTGATCATAGACCTTGAGACATGTTTGAAATATTTTGAGTTTCATCCTTTGGCTTTGCAGTCAAGGGTGTTGTAGTTGTATCCCTAAACTGAATCTCACCACTCGAATTGCTGAGGTTGTATGGGATCAAGACATGGAACCACTTGCACCACTTGAACCATAATGATGTTGGACCATGTATCCCATGTTTGGATCAAAGAGTGAAGAATTGGAAGACGGGCCACTTGCCCAATTGATAGTTGGGTCACTTGCATTTGGGTAACCCATCACATTGAATCCACCGCGGTTGGTGAAACAAACGCTTGGGCGAAGACCACCCTGTTCAAGGCTTGACACTTGGACTTTTGTCGAGCTCCCTAAACTAGTAGCTTCTTTAAGTCGAGATTCAAATGCAGATTTGAATCTCAATAAAGAATCTTGTAGCCAATTGAGCTCCTCATAGTTCTTCTCGCTGATGCACGGCTTGAACATACGATCAAGTTCTCTCTTCCGATGTCTCTCGTGCTCTAATAATTCTTCTAACTGGACAAGCTCCTGGTTGAGTTGGCAGTTGCTTGCTTCTTGATGAGCGACAAGCAATGGGTTGGCAGAGGGTGTGGGCCCAATGTTGGAGTTTAGAAACCTATTTGCAATGGTTTCTACTCTGGGGTGGCCGTATGAATGAGTCTTTTCACTTGGAGAGAAGACCACTACGGCACTCTCTGCACCGCAAAGAATGTTGAGTTCACTGGTTTTTTTGAAAATGCCAGCACGTCGTTTAGAAAATGTGACTTGGAGATTTATCTCATTCTCTATCTTCTCCATTTTCAGCTTTTGACGACCCTTCCCCTTTCATTGTTCTTTTGAACAGAAAGGGTTAGAGTTGATTCCATTTGAACTGGTTCCATCTGAAGCATTCATGGTGAATCTATTTAAGTATTTTTGTGAAATATATGAATATTAGAAAAAAAAATTGAAATTTGAATGTCAACAAATTGAGTTGAAGGAATAACGCTTGAGAAGAAGGGCCATTTATAGGAGAAAAATACATGTACAAATAAAGTTTTTTCATACTATTGTAATAAGTGTAATTTGCCAATGATTGAAATAAACATACATTATGTTGTTATGGTTAACAAATTTCTTATTTTCCAAATTATCATCATGGAAATTTTGCTTACCATAAAATAGGTTACCTACTAAACATTGAATTTACTAAACCTTGACAAAAATATTATAAACATATATGGGTCATTTCATTGAATATATCATCATTTAACATTCCTTTTATATATATATATATAAAAAATCATGTTTTAGAAATCTTCTAATCCTAAAGGAATGTCACCATAAATACATTATTACGACTTTTTATTTACCATAAAATAGAAAACACTTGGATATTCCAACAATTATAGTAGATTATGTGTGAGATTAGTTTTAAATATACACAAATTAACTCTCCTATGAAATTTGTTCATAGCATGACTTTTTTTTAAATAAACACAAACTCTCCTATGAAATTTGTTCATAGTATGAAATCTATATCATTATCATTACGGAATTGATCACATGTCCACCAGTTGGCATAATATTATATACCCACCGCGAATGTGTTAATGACACATAAGCAGGAGCCCACTATTATTTTAATTAATTGTTTATATATGCTTATGTGTCATTAACACATTCGCGGTGGATATATAATATTGTGCCCACCAGTGGGCATGTGATCAATTCCGTAAATCAGTGACACCATAATATTCATTTGGTGATACCATACACTTATAAACTAATATTACAGTATAAAATGCTGTGAATATAAATTTACTAGATTAGTGTCCCGCGTTTTACGCGGGTGTTCACAAAAATAGTTTAAAATTTAAAATTTTATGAACAAATTATTACATTACTCAATATTATTACAAAGAAGTGTTCAATACAAAAGATATTAAAATTATTTATAAATTTATAGATGGTCTAGTGGGTAAATAAATAAGAATGTTGCAAGAGGTGTAAGGTTCAAAGCTTAACTATTGTAATTTTTTAATCAATCTAAACATTAAAATGTCACATGGAAGCCACATATTAAACACAAAACTAATAGAAAAATGACACATCATTATCACATATATATATGCACTTTATAAAAATGTGACACTTCATCCAAACTTTATAAGAATTTAACACATCATCCAAATTAACCACAACATGACACATCATCCATTACAACTCCCTATTAGTAATATAAGGGATAAGAGCAGTGATATAATTGAATAAATGCTATGACATCGCTTTCATATTATGAACTAGGGGTGTGTAAAATACGGTCCAAAACGAAAAAACCGACCAATCCAAACCGAAATATAAATTTTGGTTCGGTTTTCAGTTTATAGTTCGATTTGCCATTTTAAAATTTGAATTTTTTATTTCGGTTCGGTTTACGGTTTTTACGAATTAAAAACCATATAGACCGAATCGAACCAAATACTTTTAATAATAATAAAATTATATATATATATATATATATATATATATATTAATATTCACTAAATTAATATATAATCACATACAAGTCTAATATAATATAATAATCTTAATATTAGATGATTTAGATTCACGCATAAAAGACTTGAGTTGATTTGTGTTTTACATAAGCTACTTGAGGAGTGATGTTTTGTATTGATTGTGTTTTTCAAATTGCTGCTTAAGTTTTGAAAACTATTGTGTAGATGTTTTGTTTGATTATATAGTAGGGTTATTGATGCATTTTTGCTTAAATTAGTATTTAGATGTTGATATGTTGCAAGTAATTGAACGAAACTAGTGTGTTGATGCCAAAAAAAAAAAAAATAATAATAAAGCTAAATTTATAAAAGAGAAGTGTAAAAAATTTCGGTTTGTTGGACCAAACCGATCCGAAATATTTCGGTTTGGGACCGAACGGTTTTTCAAAATATGGTTCGGTTTTTGGTTTGTAAAAAAAATCGTTTTGGTGTTCGGTTTGATTAATATAGTTCGGTTCGGTAACCGAACCAACGTTGCACACCCCTAATATGAACAAGTTTCACACGAGAGTGACTCTTAAAGTAAATTTTATAGCAGTCCATTATATGTTGACTAAGTATAAAGTAATTTAGGTGAATTTTTTTTATATAAATCATTAAAGGTGGCAAAAGAATTTGAGACATAAATCGTGTCTTATATAATTTGAATTGAAGAATTAAAAAATGGTCATTAGATCTTGAATTGATATATTTCTAAACTGAACACCTAAATTGAGAATTACTTCGAAAAATGGACATTGTTTTGAAATTCTCCCTATATATTTTTAGCACTTTAATGTGATACAGGTAAACTGATTTTTATTTTCGGCCAAATTGCGTTATATCTAGTCAACATATAATCCACAACCTTGAAATTTATTGAGAGCTAATCTCACATAAAATCTATTTTAATCGCGGTAATATCGACAAAGTCTTTTCCATTTTTATTATAAAAAATGGTCTTGGCTATGTATTTATGATGACATTTCATTTATGATTAGATTTCCGAAACATAAATTTTTACAAATATACCATTGAATAATGGTTCATCTAATGAAACAACCCATACGTATAATATTTTTCTGAAGGTTTAATAATAATATTATAGGTTGAGTCCAATATATAGTATGTACATAATTTGCCTTTATAATAATGGGAAAATAAGAAACGGATAAATATTACCGGATTATGTATTTGTTAGTGAATTTTCAACACAATTTGCACTTTCTTATTATGTTTAAATTTAAGTGTTCAATTGGTAAATATCTCAATTCAGATTTGATATTACTTTTCAATTTAAAACCTGAGGATTTTTTTCGATTTTTTCAATCATGTAAGATGACAATAGAAAATGGAGTACACCCCCAATTTTTTGTTCATACAAATTGAAAAAATAAAATCTATTTTATATTATCTTGTATATACTAGAAAATTGACTTTTAATGACCACAATCCTGCCATCTTTTTTCATTATTACTTCTCTAACTATAAATCTTTAATAACATGAACTTTTTTTTGTGATCGGATTTTGTCACTAAAAATTATTTTCTATCATTAAAGATTTTTAGCTTGAGACATAATAATTACATGATTACTGTCACTAAAAATCAAATTTCTGGTACAAAGTTCATTGAACATGACTTTGAATTGAGAAAAAAAAAAGAATTAAAATTTATATTTTAAAAATGACAATTTTATAATTTAATCAGAAATATAAAATGACAATTAAATTCAAATAGAAAAATTTTAAAAATATTTTTTTTTTGGACAAATTTGGGCCATTTTGAATTTATCCTTATTAGCCTTATCGATATATAAGAAAAACATTTGTTGGGCTGAACCCATATAAAGCTAATAAATAAGTTTAAATATAGGGTTGAGCTATATACCTCTCCTTTATATAGAGATACACCTACATGCTTCATGAACTATCCATTATACCCCTTTAAAAAAACCCTAGATCTTCCTTCCTCATGTTCTTTTTTCCACTTGTTAATCGTTTTGGATTCACAAGAAAACTTGTTTCCGGGAATCGGAATATGGAAACAATAAGAACGAAATTGAAATTACACAAGAACACCAGTTTACGTTGTTCGGAGATGAACTCCTACTTCCACGGGATCCGAGAGGATATCTTTTCACTAAGATGAGAATAATGGAAGTTACAATCGCTCAATCTCACAATCACTTTGTGTATACGCTCAAATGTTCTCACTTGTGATTCTTTCTCTGCTTCTCACTCCTTTTTAAAGTTACAGAGATTGAGATGAATATAAACTTGATTCAGTTGTAACAAACTCATAAGTAAAGTAGTTATCCAGCTGGCTAACAAACTCCAATAACTGCTTCAGTTAATTCAGTTATAACCGCCAACGCATTAGATCAAATTTGTATAGTTCGCGCCTGACATTGTATCAGATGACTTGACACATCAACAGATGACCTCCAGTCTAAACCTCCTCTGAGAGAACTCCACTGTCAGACCTCATCTGATGAACCTCACCCGATGCAACTCCACTGATATCCAAATATGACTAACACCTATGGCTAACACTTCATCAACATAGCTCCATATTGAATTAAGCTCAGTAGACTTCATACTTTACATATGACACTCCACAATTCTCCACCTCAGATGAGAAGTATCAATCCTTTCCTCCTCTCCTCCATGCTCCAGCTTGGGCCTAAGGAACATCCCATACACTCATCTTTACCAATTCAACACAGAATTTGAATTTCGTCCCTGGTAAAGACTCTGTACACATATCTGCAGCATTGTCCTCTGTAGATATCTTCTGGATCAGAACCACTCCTTTATCAATGATTTCCCTTACAAAATGCAACCTTACATCAATGTGCTTTGACCTCTCATGGAATACTTGATGTTTAACCAGATGAACTGCACTCTGATTATCACAATGAATGACCACAACCCTTTGACTTATGCCAAAATCCTTGATTATGCCTTTCAACCACAAAGACTCCTTAACAGCCTCAAACACTGCAACAAACTCTGCTTCTGTAGTAGACAATGTAACTCCACTCTGCAGAACAGATCTCCAGCTTACAGCAGTATTGTAAAGTGTAAAGATATACCCTGTTAAAGATCTTCTGGTATCCAGATTAGCAGCAAAATCAGAATCTACAAATCCTTCCAGTGGACTCTTCTGGTCAGTCATCCTCTCAAACATCAAACCCAGATCAGATGACCCTTTTAGGTATCTGAATATCCATTTCAAAGCTTCCCAATGTAATCTTCCTGGATTAGCCATGTATCTGCTCACCATACTCAATGAATAAGCTAAGTCTGGTCTGATGCAGACCAGAGCATACATCAGGCTTCCAACCCCACTTGCATAAGGTACTTTCATCATAGTCTTCTTCTCTTCATCAGACTTTGGTTCCATTTCCTTAGATAATTTGAACTGTTGTCCCAGAGGAGTTGCCACAGCTTTACTCTCATGCATGTTAAACCTCTTCAGGACCTTCTCAATGTAACTCTTCTGGGATAAGAATAGTCTTCCAGCTTTTCTGTCCCTAAGAATATCCATTCCAAGAATCCTTTTAGCATTTCCCAAGTCCTTCATATCAAATCTAGCACTTAGCTTCCTTTTGATACTCTGAATCTTTAGAAGACTCTTACTGGCAATAAGCATGTCATCTACATAGATCAGAAGATATGCTATCACGTCACTACCTTGCCTTTCCAGGTATAGACAAGTATCATACTTGCTCCTTACAAAACCAATGGATAGCATAACTTCATTGAACTTCTTGTGCCACTGTCTTGGACTTTGCTTGAGGCCATACAATGATTTCTTGAGCAGGCACACCTTCCCTTCTCCCCCTGGTTCAACAAACCCTTCTGGCTGGTGCATGTATAAACTCTCAATAAGATCCCCATGCAGAAAAGTTGTCTTGACATCAAGTTGCTGTAGCTCCAGATCTTCTTGAACAACTCTACTGAGAAGTAATCTGATTGAACAATGCTTAACCACAGGTGAGAATACCTCATTGTAATCAATTCCTTCTCTCTGAGTAAATCCTCTGGCAACTAACCTGGCTTTAAACCTCACCTGATCTTTCACACCAGATTCAAGCTTCATTTTAAACAACCATTTACAACTGATTAGCTTCTGCCTAGGTGGCTTATCAACAAGAATCAAAGTATGATTCTTCTTAAGAGACTCCATCTCTTCTGTCATGGCTGTAATCCATGACTCCCTATCACCACACTCAAGGGCTTCCTTGTAGCTTTTAGGTTCTTGGTACTCTATGGCTTCTGCTGTAACAAGTGCATAGGAGACCAGATCCACACGGCCAAACCTTACTGGAGGATGTATTTGTCTTCTGGATCTGTCTCTTGTCAGACTATAATTTCTCAAGTCTGCTTCTGGCACTTCTTCCTCCTCCTCTACTGGTGCACTATCCTCATCTGATGACCCATTCTCTCATGTTCCCTGCTCTGATTCAGAACCAGATGCACTATCATGTTTATCATGATCAGGCTCCACCTCAACTTGAGTAATTGGCTCAGAAATAACACCATCCATCTCTTCAGCTGATGATCCATTATCACCTCCACCAGACTTGTAACCCATATGTGATTCATTAAACACAACATCTCTATTGGTAATACACTTCTGGTTCCCAGGCTCTAAACACCACAGCTTGTACCCTTTAACACCCTTTGGATACCCAATGAAAACACATTTTAATGCTCTAGGTTCAAGTTTGTCTTGTTTCACATGAACATAAGCTAGGTATCCAAATACTTTTAACTTTGAGTAATATGATATCTTTCCATACCAGACCTCATCTGGGGTTTTAAACTCAATAGCAGATGATTGCACTTTATTAATGAGATAAACAGTTGTGTTAACAGCTTCCCCCCAAAAACTCTTAGGTAAATGAGCATCAGATAACATACACCTAACCCTTTCCAGAATAGTTCTATTCATTCTCTCTGCTAGACCATTCTGCTGGGGGTTTGAAGGAACAGTTTTATGCCTAGTAATACCCTTCTCCCTACAAAATTGTTGAAACTCCTCTGATAGGAATTCAAGCCCATTATCAGTCCTTAAGTGCTTGATAGTTCTGCCTCTCTTATTCTCAAGTTCAATTAACCATTCTTTGAACTTAGAGAAGGCATCACTCTTCTGTTTAAGAATGTAAACCCAAACCTTTCTGGAATAATCATCAATAAGGGTAAGGAAATACCTGCCTCCACCATGAGTGGATACCCTTGTTGGTCCCCATACATTAGAATGTATGTAATCCATAACCTCCTTGGTGGTATGCTTCCCTTTCTGGTATGCTTGCTTCTTTGATTTCCCAAGAACACACCTCTCACAAAATTCCAGCTTACATATCCTCTTCCCAGGGATTGCTCCCTTCTTGGATAACTCCACCAGACCCTTCTCACCAACATGTGCCAATCTCTTGTGCCACAAGTTAACATCAGAAGACTCCATGGTAACATCAGCTGACCCTGTTACAGTTCTTCCAATCAAAGTATACAAATCATTCTTGATCATACCCCTCATAACAATTCTTCCAGATTTGGTTATTGACAGAACTCCATTTTCTGTCTTGAATTCAAAACCTTTTGAATTCAATGTACCAAGAGAAACAAGATTTCTCTTTAACTCAGGAACAAACCTGACATCAGATAAGATCCTATCAACCCCATCAAACATCTTGATCTTGATAGAACCAGATCCTTGCACCCTACAGCTCTCATCATTACCCAAAAGAACAAGACCTCCATCAATTTTCTCAAGATTCAGGAACCAGTCTTCATGTGGACACATATGAAAAGTACACCCAGAGTCCAGGACCCACTCTTGACTTAGTCTCTCATGACTAACCATCAAGACCTCTGCACTATCATATCCATCAACCTCCACAACAGCTGCATCTCCATCTTGATCACCTTGATTGTCTTTCTTCCTCCTTTCAGGGCAATTCTTTCTCAGATGACCTTCCTTATGGCAAGAGAAACATTTTCTCTTCTCAACAAAATCAGATTTCTTCCCACCCTTATTCCCTTTTCCACCATCCTTCTTCTTGGACTGAAACCCCTTCTTCATCTTGGATTGAACATTCAATCCTTCAGCAGGCTTCTTCCCATCAGTTTGGATCTGTAGAAACTTGGTTTTCAGGGCAGTTTGAACATCATCAAACATCACCTGATCCTGTCTTCCAAATAACAAGGCATCTTTGAAATTTTCCAGAGACTTAGGTAGAGCATTCAACAACATCAATGACTTGTCTTCATCATCAATTGTAACATCCAAACTCTCCAGATCATCCACCAATCTGTTGAACTCGTCCAACTGATCACCAAGATTCTTATCTTCACTCATTTTGAAGACTTGAAGCTTCTGTTTCATGTATAACTTGTTCGTAACAGACTTGGTCTGGTATAACTGCTCCAGCTTATTCCAGATCCCAAGAGCGGTTTCCTCCTTCGATACTTCCCTCAATGGCTTGTCCCCAAGACACAAGATAAGCGCACTGTGTGCCTTCCTCTTGTTCTCCTCCACCTTCGCCGGATTTGTTCCAGAAGCCACCTGAGCCGGTGGCAACAAGGCTTCGTACAAACCATTGTGTACCAGGAGAGCCTTCATCTTGATCTTCCATAAGCTGAAATCGTTCTTCCCCGTGAACTTCTCAATGTCGAACTTAGTTGCAGCCATGATTGCTTCACTTCCCACAGACGGAGCCACTTGTTAATCGTTTTGGATTCATAAGAAAACTTGTTTCCGGGAATCGGAATATGGAAACAATAAGAACGAAATTGAAATCACACAAGAACACCAGTTTACGTGGTTCGAAGATGAACTCCTACGTCCACGGGATCCGAGAGGATATCTTTTCAATAAGATGGGAATAATGGAAGTTACAATCGCTCAATCTCACAATCACTCTGTGTATACGCTCAAATGTTCTCACTTGTGATTCTCTCTCTGCTTCTCACTCCTTTTTAAAGTTACAGAGATTGAGATGAATCTAAACTTGATTCAGTTGTAACAAACTCATAAGTAAAGTAGTTATCCAGCTGGCTAACAAACTCAAATAACTGCTTCAGTTAATTCAGTTATAACCGCCAAAGCATTAGATCAAATTTGTATAGTTCGCGCCTGACATTGTATCAGATGACTTGACACATCAACAGATGACCTCCAGTCTAAACCTCCTCTGAGAGAACTCCACTGTCAGACCTCATCTAATGAACCTCACCTGATGCAACTCCACTGATATCCAAATATGACTAACACCTATGGCTAACACTTCATCAACATAGCTCCATATTGAATTAAGCTCAGTAGACTTCATACTTCACATATGACACTCCGCACCACTCTTTTCTCTCATTTCACTTTCCTTCGGTCCAGTCTCCCCTCTCATCTTCAATCTACATCGCCATGCCGATCACCACCGGCAAGTTCACGATCGTTCTTTCCTTCCACACATAAATCTTAAAAAGAAATAAAAGGTGAATAATTTCTTTTTTAATTTTTTCATTCCTCTAAATAAAATCACCGGGGTCTAAAAACAAGTCATTCATTCGGTTGTGGTGGGAGTTTATAATGGAGAAGCAGACATATAGGAATAGCATCAGATCATTGGTACTACCAAAATAAAATGGTCTAAATGAATTAACTCACAACCAATTTTTTTAAAATAATGAACTTTTCTACATAATCAAACAGTGAGAATTAATACAAATTTCTCCGCCAATTTGACAGAAAAAAAAGAAAAAGAAAAGAACAAACGGTGGCGGATGACGACAGCGAGCGGCTTGTGGTCCGTATTAGGATTATGATTTAGATATTTAAATTTTAAACTGTAAGGGTAGTATAGGATTTTCATAATTATTTTTGTATTTGAAAGGTGTATCTCCTAATAATGGAGGGGTATATAGTTGTACCTTTAAATATATTGTTGATTTTGGGTGAAATATTTTTAGATCGTGACCTTAATGGGTTGACCTGTTTGGGGCGCGAGCTTTGGTAGGTTAGGGGTGGGCTTTGTCGGGCCAGCCCACCTCCAAATTTATTTTCCATTATTTTGTACATTCTTAACCATTATAATATTATTTTTAGGACTATTTTGTTTAAAAAAAAAGATGATGAATTTAAATTGTAGAAGATTATTTTTATAAATTATTATGGTTAATAAATTGTGAACTTCAATTTATAGAAATCTATTTTTTTATTAATGAATTATGAACTTTATTTGTAACATATTATTTTAATATTTTTATAATGATAATTATGAAGATAAATTGTTTGATTACATTTGATTCCGATAAATTTTATGCATTAAAACTTTTAAATTACATTTTTTAAAATTTAAAATTTTAAAATATATTTTTAAAAAATTGGGCGGTCCACCTAAATCCACACCAAACAATAAGTGGGTTAGGTTAGGGGTTTTGCAGCCCGCCAATTTTTCGGTCCGCATCACACAGTCACGCTGATGTCCCATTGAAATTTGAAAATTATGTGGGAAAAAAAATGTTAAAACGACATTTAATCAATATGTATTAATACATAGATATAAGTTTTCTAGGAATAAAAGTATTGATTTTCTTACCCTGCATAAATATATTAATTGTATAGAATTCATAAAAATGTAACATTTAAAAAATATTATCAATATGTAATGTAGCAATTAAAAAAATTATCAATATGTATTAATAAATCATCAATTTTTTTTTTTGAAATACATTTAAATGTATAACTTGTAAAACTCAAACTTGCAAATCTTTCAATATCATGACAATGTCCAACTTCACCAGATGAACAATTTTAATTTTAAATATAGAATCACACAATATAGACCTAATAGTAATATTTGACCAAAGTGATGTCATTGTTTTTTTACAGAAAATAAAATGTTATAACCATTAACGTTTAGCTTGCACCATTACATACATCTATGCTAATAATAGAGGAGCAGCAGTCGGGTACATAATCTACCCAAATTTCTTCAAAATAATTCCCAGAGCCAAAATGCGCCAGGATGTGAGCCGCCTCATTTGCGCTTCTTCCCGCGAACCGAAAGTCTGAACAGTTAACCTTCTCAGCCATGTCAACAATATCATCCACAATCACCTTAAGATAGGCATCTTCCCTAAGCTTCTCTCTGAGAGTAAGATGGAGATTTTTTGAGCCAGTTTCCAAAATGATGTTAGAGATTCCTGCCTCCATTATTGCCTTTAGACCAAATCTCATCGCAAGTGCTTCGACAATAGTACTATTTCTAGACGCTGTGAACCTTTTGGATCCCGCCAAGATAACATGTCCTCCATTATTCCGAACAACGATCCCAGGCCAACAATACCTGTTGTAGCCATTTTGCACCTCAGGCCGGCACCGACCTAAAGCAGGCTAAATGGTCAGACCACACGTCCACAATGGCCCCGATCCTGCCGGATGGAGTCCGACCTCGGCGGGCTCCGACCCCACTCTCCGACCTCATGAACGAGGTCGGAGGCGACTTCAAAATGCACGTTTGTCCCGGCAAATAAATAGGCCGGGCGAACTGGACTCGGACCGGTCCGACCTCAGAGCAATAAAATCGATCGAGATCGCCAGGGCGTGACCAACGCACAGGAGGGGTTTCCGACCTCCTGACCCACCAAGAGAACGGTCTCCGACCTCTTGACACCTCCGGCAAACAAGAGGGCAATGGAGCACGTGATGGAATCTGGTGAGATCTTCCCCCAAGAAGAAAAAGGCCGCCTCTGTACTCAGTGACAGAGAGAATATTCCATCCAAATATGGAAACAAGCCAGAGAATCGTCCTTTTTGGACACGTGTCAACACGCTAGTGGCCGGCCACCTGCATACCAGTGCCCGCGTGTCCTCAGGGCTGGAGGCATTTAATGCTGCTGTCCCTGAGTGGCGGGAAAGACAAATGTACCCCCGTAGGAAGAAAACTATAAATAGCCCCATATTTGTAACAAAAAAAAGGTTCAATCTCATCAATCAAATCAATACACTTCTCATTCAAGTCCAGGGACTAAAAACCCCTGGCAATTCTTGGTGTTCTTGTGCATTTATTATCATTCTTCAACAAAACAATCATTTTAGCATTTAAGAATCCAATCATTTGATGTTTTTACCAAAGTCCACTTAAATAGCCATTTAATCCCAGCATTATTTATTTGGTAAACAACATTTGGCGCTAGAAGGAGAGTGGTGTCAACCCATCAAACTCATTTTCTCTCTACTTCTTTGAAAAACACTCACTGTTCTTCAAAGCTCCTTACCTTCAAATCTTTAAATCTTCAAGTTACCAACCTATTCCCCACCAAAGAAAATGACGAACCATAAGTCATCTCAGGCCCATAGGGCCATCGGGGCTCCGACCACGCCACGGGAGCCTACAGACCGAGCCTCGGGAGAACCGACTCCCACTCGCCACGGGAAAGCCACTCGTGTGGCCTCCCCAATCCGTTTCCCTGAGGAACCCCTCCCTTCCCAGGGCCAGAATTTCCTCACTCCTGACCAAGCCTCGTCGGGACGACGCCGCCAGGGGGAAGAGGCTAGGGGTGCCGAAGCGCCTCCTCCGCCTCCAAGAGAAGAGCCCACGACCATGCTCTCAAAGGAAAGGCGAAAGCCATGGAGTAACAAGGCGAAAGCCAATGCCGAGCAGACTCCATCTCCGCTCGGTTGCGTGGCTCCGCGCACCCGGTTTTCAACCGGTTGGGCACGACGGACCCTTCCTGGTACCCCAACCATCTCCCCAATTACGATACGGGGTATGGCGACACCGAGTCCATCTCCAACTCGTAGAGGAAAGCCCAAATGCCCTATAAACGGGCGGCCGAGGTCAGCTTGACCCCGGCCAACTCCGCCAGGCGCAAGCTGAGCTTCGCCCAAAGTGGCTTACTGGGGCGCGGGGTCCCCCGAGCGGCCGTGTTTGACCAGATCGGCCCTTTAGCCGAAGCTGATGACCGAATGGTCGAAATCCCGAGCCCGGAGCTTGTCAAGATGCAAAAGCAGCTTGACGAGATGAAGGCACTTCTGGAGGCGCAAGGCCAACCAAAGCCCCAGCCGGTCGCCAACGAGCCTCTTGCGGCCGATATTGAGCTCGCCCCGGTTCAACTAAAAATCGTCCCTCCACTGATCCCTCTCTACGAGGGAAGGACAGATCCGGAGACTCATCTGAGCAAGTTCCGGATCTACATGACCGGGCGTGGCGCAATCGACGCCACGAAATGCAGACTCTTCCCTCTCACCCTGGGCGATCTCGCCCACAGATAGTACGTGTCTATCCCGGCCCGATCTATCGACTCCTTCGCCACTCTGAGCGCACAATTCATATCCTACTTCGGGGCCAAGATCGCCCGACCGGAGAATTGGCACCGTCTGATGCGGATCTGCCAGGAAAAGGATGAATCCAACGAGGATTATGTGGCCAGGGTTGACGAGGTCATGCTGACCGGCGAGCCCGTGAGCGACCAGCTGACCTTGCATGCCACTCTGGGGGATTCCATGGCCGGTCTCCAATGTTCAAACACCTCACTAAGGAGTTCCCAAAGACCTACGCTGAATTCCGCGCCCGGGCCGGCGATTATCTGGCTCGGAGGAAATTACTGGCGCTCAGGCTTGGAGAGTCTGAGCCGGCATCGAAAGAGGCTGAGGCCGTAGCTCAGGCCTCCCCCAAGAGCGGCCATAAAGCCAGGAAAGTGGCCAAACCGCCCGGTAACTTCAAGTCCTTTGAGGACATGGAGGTGCACCTTACGCAGGCCATGAGGCAGTCCCCCGCGCATATCTTCAATGTGATCCAACACCGGGACATCCTTCCCCGGCCAAGGCCCTTTTCTGGAGATCGGTCCCGGCTGGACCCCAAAAAGTTATGCGCCTGTCACGACTCAATCGACCATAATACGAGCTAGTGTCGTGATCTCCTCAAGCAGCTCTGGAAGCTGTTTGACGAAGGGCATTTGAGCGACCTTCTACAGAGGCCAGCCGGCCGTCAGGAGAACCCGCAGCAGCAGCAGCGTCCCCCTCAAAGAAATGAGGAAAGATGCCGGCCTCTTAGACCGGTCGCAGCCTTAGAGGAAGACGATGATGAAGACGACCTTCCGCCAATGAACCCCGGTGGTCGGATCAACATGATCCAGGCCGGTGGGGGAAACTTGGGCGGCCTCACTCCCGTACCAACGCAGTCCAACCGGAAGCGCAAAGCTGAGGTCCGGGCGGTGACCAACGTCAACTTAGTCACCCACCCAGAGCCAAAAATTCACAAAGATCTGGAGATAACTTTCTCCAATCGGGACCGGATCGGGGTTTTGTTCCCCAAGGGCGACGCGTTGGTGATCACCGCCCACATCTTGGGTAAGGAGGTTCAACGGGTCTTGATCGACAATGGGTGTTTCTGTAACATCATCTTTAAAGCAGCCCTAGATCAGCTCGGAGACCTCGTCAACTTCATCAAACCCATCGATCTTCAGCTGAAGGGCTTTGGGGACGCGACGGTTGCTGCTTACGGGAGGATCAAGCTCTCGGTGGAACTCATTTGTTGCTATAACAAGGACGTTAATATAACAAGGCCGCTAGATTTTATAATCGTAGATCAGCCAAGTTCATATAATGGCTTTCTAGGTAGGCCTTTTCTAGAGGTTTTTGAGGCGGTTGCCTCCTCTTACTATTACTGTATTAAGTTTTTCACCCCCGAGGGGGTGGTCGGCACCGTTAAGGGTGACCAATCAATGGCTAGGAGATGTTTGAACTACTTCGACTCTTGTTTATTTACTATTTCTAACAATCAAACGATAGATAGATCGCATACCATCCCCGAGGGGACCTCTCCGACCACTAAATTCATAATGGAGGTCGGATCCACCTTGTTCGGCCCCGATGGTGATCCCGACTTACAATCAATGCAAGTTGACGACCTCGAGCCTAGGATCGGTTTTGAGCCCTCCGAGCTCGATCTTGACCCAAGATTCGACTCAAGCGATCGGCGAAGCCACCAGAAAGCCACGGCCTTGGAGGACTTGGAACACATTTCGATCCTTTGAGGCCGGAATTGAAAGTCCTGATCGGCTCTCGCATACCGACCGAAATGCGGGGGGAGGTGATCGAATTCCTCAAGGCCAACATAGGAGTCTTCGCCTGGTCTCACCAAGACATGGTCGGAATAGACCCAAAACACGCCTGACATCAATTGAAGATCGACCCTAACAAGAGGCTGATCCACCAAAAAAGAAGAAAGTTCGGCCTGGAAAAATATGAAGCGCTGGCCCAGGAGGTCAAGAAATTGTTGGACAACAAAGTGATCGAGCAAGCCAAAGACGAGCCCCAATGGGTCGCCAACGCCGTCCTAGTTAAGAAAACAAACACTTGGAGACTGTGCATAGACTTCACCG
The DNA here is from genome assembly GCA_947034835.1 of Ballota nigra. NCBI lineage: Eukaryota > Viridiplantae > Streptophyta > Magnoliopsida > Lamiales > Lamiaceae > Ballota > Ballota nigra. Next base: position 38,937,185 of record OX344727.1, on the reverse strand, counting down.
ACCTCAATGCAGCTTGCCCAAAAGATCATTTTCCGATGCCGCACATTGACCACCTGGTGGATAACACAGCTGGCCACGAAATGATGTCCTTCATGGACGCCTTCGCCGGCTACCACCAAATCCCGATGGCCATTGAGGACATCAAACACACATCTTTCCATACGGAAAATGACATATTCTCTTGGCTCCGAATGCCATTCGGTCTGATCAATGCCGGTGCGACCTACCAACGGTTGGTCAACAAAATGTTCGCAGACCAGATCAGAAAGACCATGGAGGTCTACATCGACGATATCGTGGTAAAAAGCTTAAAAAAGGAAGACCATCTCAGAGACCTTGAGGAGACCTTCAAAATCCTCAAGGCGTACAACATGAAACTGAATCCGAAGAAATGCAACTTCGGAGTGGAGGCCGGCAAGTTCCTCGGACACATCGTCAGCCAGCGAGGGATCGAGGCCAACCCGGCTAAGATCAAAGCCGTCCTCGATATGTAAGTGCCCAGAAAGATCAAGCAAGTGCAACGCCTGACCGGTTGCCTAGCTTCTCTTAACAGATTCATAGCTCGGCTCGGAGACAAGAGTAAGCCTTTCTTCTCGATTATTAAGAACGGAAAATTTTCATGGAACAGGGAAAGCCAAGTGGCCTTCTCTAAACTAAAGGAATACTTGGTAAATCCACAAATACTAGTCAAACCGGTCCCAGGAGAGAAGCTTTACTTATATCTCGTGGCCTCCGAGGTCGCCCTCAGCGCGGTACTGGTCCGGGCGGAAGGTCAAAAACATCTCCCGATCTACTTCGTGAGTCAAGCCCTACATGACGCCGAACTCAGGTACACCCCACTCAAAAAATTGGCTTACGCTCTGGTCATGAGTGTGAGAAAGCTGAGACCCTACTTTTTCGACCACCAAGTGGAGGTCCTCACCACCCTACCCTTAAGGCAAGTCTTGCACCGGCCGGACACCAGCGGCAGGTTACTAAAATGGTCATTAGAGATAGCTCAGTATGGAGTCACGTACACCCCGAGAACGGCCATCAAGGGCCAGGCACTGGCCGACTTCGTAGTAGAGCTCACTTTCCCTCCAAAATTCACAAGGATCGACCATCCCCCATGGAAACTCTACGTGGACGAGTCAACCAACGCTTGCGCTGGGGCCGAAATTGTTCTGGTTGGACCAGAGGGCCAGAGTTTCACCCATGCGGTCCGTTTTGGTTTCCCGGCCACCAACAACGAGGCTGAGTATTAGGCCTTGGTTAGGGGTCTCGAGCTCGCGATAGCCGTTGGAGTATGCCGACTGCACGTCTTCATGGACTCCCTACTCGTAGTAAATCAAATAAAAGGAGAGTACGAGGCTCGGGGGGAGCAAATTGTGAAATATCTCGACCTGGTCACAACCTTGTGCGAGAAATTTCACCAAGTTTTTATAGAACAAATCCCAAGGGAGCACAACACCCAGGCCGATGCCCTTTCCAAGCTCGCGACCGCGGAAGGGGCCGCCAACCTCGACAACATCCAGCTCTCCACGCTCGGGACCCCCACAGTGATCCGAGCACAGTTATCAACCGTTCTTAGTACCGACGAAAATTGGATGACTCCGATCGTGAAATACTTGAAGACCGGCACCCTCCCAGAAGACAGAGTCCGGGCCCGGCAACTGCAACTCAGGTCATCGAGGTACACTCTCATTGATGATCTTTTGTATAAGAGAAGCTTCACCCTCCCACTCCTAAAATGTATAACCCCAGAGCAAGGCCAGAACATTCTGGCCGAGATCCATGAGGGGGTATATGGGAACCACACCGGGGGCCGGGCCCTAGCCCATAAAGTGATTAGACAAGGATATTTTTGGCCGACCCTGAACAAGGACGCGGTCAACTTCGCAAGGTCGTGCCACAAATGCCAGATCTTGGGACCCAACATCAAGTTATCCCCCGAGCAACTCTCCTCCATGTACAGCCCTTGGCCTTTTGCCCAGTGGGGCATCGACCTGATGGGCCCGATGCCCACTGCGCCCGGGGGCCACAAATTCACCGTCGTGGCCGTCGATTATTTTACAAAGTGGGCGGAGGCTGAGCCACTCAATAAGATCAGTCAAACCCAAATCATAAAGTTCATCTGGAAAAACATCATCTGCCGTTTCGGCCTACCTCAAGCGATCATCTCCGACAACGGGAAGCAATTCGATGACCTGCAGATGATCGAATTTTGTGAAAAGTGGAATATCAAGAAATTTTTCTCCACCCCTTACCACCCGCAAACGAACTGCCAAGTAGAGGCCGTAAACAAAATCCTCAAGCACACCATCAAGGCCAAGCTCGAGGACAAAAAGGGGAAGTGGGCGGCCGAGCTCCCCGATGTGCTTTGGTCATACCGGACGACCACTAGAAACTCAACGGGCGAAACACCTTTCGCTTTAACCTTTGGCACAGAGGCTGTCATCCCATCGGAGGTCTCCCTTCCAAGCTACCGAACGGCCCAGACGATCACCGAAGATAACGACACCGCTCGGATGATCGACCTGGACATGCTAGAAGAACGAAGACTTAACTCCGATCTCCGGAATGCGGCCTATAAGAAGAAATCCGAAAAAAATTTCAACTCCAAAGTAAAGGCCAGACAATTCCAGGTCGGCGACCTCGTCCTCAAAAGGGTCCAAGTCCCTAAAGAGGTATTCGGCCCGAACTGGGAGGGCCCATTTAGGATATCCAAGTGGCTATCAAAGGGAGCTTACGAGCTGGAACTCATGGACGGCATTCCAGACCAATACCCCTGGAATGCAGTTCACTTGAAGAAATATTATCAGTGATCGAGTTGTACTATGTAATCAAAGTGCTTATCAATACAAAGTCCTTTGTGTAGCTCATTTTCATCTGAAAATCGAGCCCAGTTCAAAAGCATATGCCGACCGTATCGAGGTCGGCATATCACACTTGGGCTCGGAAAGGCCACCCAAGGCCATCTAAAAAACCGAGCTCAGTTCAAAAGCATATGCCGACCGTACCGAGGTCGACATATCACACTTGAGCTCGGATAGGCCAACCAAGCCATTTCGAAAACCAAGTTCGGTCCAAAAGCGTATGCCGGCCGCATTGAGGCCGGCATATCACACTCGAGCTCGACAAGGCGACTAAAGCCATTTCAATGCACCAGTCTCAATTCAAAGTATATGCCGACCATGGTAAGGTCGGCATATCTCACTAGAGCCCGGGAAAAATATACCATCCATACTTGTTAAAATTCAAACAATTTTAGCAGGAATAAACAAAACGACAATTAAAAGAGAAACAACAAAGTTGACAAAAGCTGAAGTTCTTAATAAAAACCGGTCTAAAGCCGGAAGGAGGTACAACAATTCAAGAGGAAAATAAACCCGGTCAGAAGCCGGTTACAAAAAGCACAGATATAAAAAAGCAAACTAAGTTCAAGGGTCGCCTGCCCCGACCACCGGGCTCGTTTGCCCTCCCGTTCCGGCCACAAAGTCGGCCGCTTCATCAATACAGGCCTCCGCAGCACTTCCGCCCGGCACCTGGGAGTCCTCTGGAGGGACCTCTTCCTCTTCCTCTCCCCCTTCTTCTTCATCGATGGCCGGGGGAGCCTGTCCCGGCTTGATCAGCCTGTGTCGATGGGGGAACCAAGATAGATCCACCCCATGGTCGGTCTCGAGATCGAGAAATGGAAGCCAGTATCCATCGTGAATTGGATTCTTGGCCACATAGTCGCGGAAGAAGTCCTCCTGGGCCTTGGTGTCAGCTCCGGCCTGGCGCCCAACTCGGATCAGACTGGTGGCGGCCATGTAGAAACAGAACTCAGAAGAGAGCACCAGGCTAGTGGCCGGATCTTCCGGATCATAGGCCGGCCAGCTCAGAGCGGCGGCCAGCTCGTCAGCCTTCTTCTGGAGCTCCTTCTCCAGCTCAACCTGTCGGGCAATGGCCTGGTCGGCATCCCCCAGGCTCTGTGCGCCTCCAGCCGCAGATCGGCGTTGGCATCCTCCATCTCGGCAACCCGAGTCCGGGCATCTGCAAGGGCTTTGAACGCCATATCCGCCCAACCCAGGGCATCATCTTTCTACTTCAAAACGGCCTCCATATGGCCGACCGTGCAGTCCCGCTCTCTCTTGAGCACAACATTTTTGCTCTCAAACCCGGCTCTCTCCTCCCGAGCCCGGGTCAGGTCAGCCTCCACCCTCCGGAGCGAGCTGAAGGCACTGTTGAGCTCGCTCTCAACAAAGTTCGCTATGATTGTTGTCTGGTATGCCAGAGCAACGCAGGCACGGCCGGCATATCGAGGACGACGCTCGGGGATATCGGCCAGCTCCCGGGTCCAGGCTTGGGGCATCGAGTTCACTGCCCGGCTCATATACTCCGGCATATCCACAATGGAGCCCGGGGCCCGAGAGGACAGAAAGTCCAACACCAATGGCGGGAGGTCGGAATCGTTACGCGTCAACCTGAACAAGAGAAATAAGAAATAAGTCAGGTACGAATAAAATTTTGATTAAGGAACTTAAAGATGTGGAAAACTTACGCTTGGAAGCAAGCTGGATCACGACCAAAGTAGGTCCGGTCATCCTCCTGGCCTTGAGCCGGTGCCGCATGGGCCACAGTCTCCGTCCCGATGGGCCTGGGTTCGGGCGGGGTGTCGTCAGAGATATTGATCGGGCCCGGACTCGACCCGTGCAGGCCGGCCTCTTCACTCTCAGCCTCCTCCCGGCCCCTCTTCTTGCCGGTAATCGGGGAGGAGGTCGGGACCTCGGCAGCAACCGTCCCGGTGGCCGGAACGGACTGGATGGGGGTAGGCTCCTAGATCACGATCCCGGACCGGGCTCCGGTCTCCTTTTTCTTTTTCTCCTCTTTGGTCACCTTCTTCACCGCACAAGCACCGAGTAGGGAAAACATTTTCGGGCAGCGGCCGAGAAGCTCTAGAGGGCACTGTCTCACGATCGGGAAGTCGGGCACTACAACGTCAAAGTTCGAGTGTTAAAAAAAACTTACTACACAACTCGAGACCTGGGCAAGAACGAATCACTTACCCGTTAAATTTAGATAACACGGAAACTGGAAGAACCGACTAGAGATTCGGGCTCGTCGAGTCCGGAGGATGGCTTGATTCCTTTCTGCAGCCGGCAACGATAGTATCCGCTCCTTGACGACTGCAAAGTCGAAGTTCAGCTCCCGATCGGTTGGGCATGGATAGCCTGCAAAGAAAGTTAGAAAATTAGATCAGTACTCTTAATCCGAAGCCAAGTTAAAAAGTCTTACTAGGGTTTTTTAGGCGGATATCAGTCGGAACCCCGATCACTACTCCCCCCGGATACCCGGTCTGCCAAGCTCCACCAACAAAAAATCACTTCCTCCGGTCATTCCGAGCCTTACTCGGGAGGCCGGTCACCAGCTTCTGCCCTTTAGTCTGAATGAAGACCTCGCCGGTCCCACTCTTCTCACTCTGAATCCAGTAGAGATACGTCATCTCTCCAGGGGTCGGCATCCGGTAGAGTCGATTTTGGCCGAACAGAGCCATGACACTCACGATTATCATCCATGCGTTCGGAAGCAACTGGACGGGCGCCTGGTTCCAGTAGTTCAGCAGGTAGGAGATGGCCGGATGGAGAGAGAAGCGGAGTCCGACCTCCATCATATCTTGTGTAACAGCCACCATCCCTGGAGGAGGCTGGTCGGCCCGCTCGTTCGGTTCGGGTGCATATAATTGAACGTCGTAAGGTATATCCCAGTCGGCGCGAGCTCCGTCAAGATAATCCTGGGTCATCTTGCTTTGAACCCGACTGATAGTCCACCTATTGGACTCCTCCAAGTTGGCTATACGGATCGTGGCCGGATCACAGATGGTCGGTTCCCGGGGGTAGTGCTCCAGATATTCCTCGTAATCAAAGGCGAGGGTCGCGATCTCGTCCTTCTCCTCCACATAATCCGACCATAGCCGGAAGGCCCTCCTGACCTCATCCTTTCGGGCCTCACCCGCGCTTTGGACCGCGGCGAGCGACCCTCCGACCTCTTCGGTTTCTGACCCAGAGGCCTCGTTCCCCATCCCCAACCTCTCCTTGATTTGCTCGGCTGTGAGGTTATGGAGCATTCGATTGGTGGCCAGGTCGTCGCTTTCTTCACGGCCGCCGTCCTCATCCTCCTCCAGAAGGTCGTCTAGTGGTTCCCGACTCTCCACCGGAGGGGCCACCGACTCGATCCGGGATACTGCGGCCGGGCCACTCTCCCTGGCACCATCACCCAATAGCGACCGGCCTGGGCTCGAAAAGAGCGCGTCCAAGCCATCATCATTGCGAGCCCAGATCGAGCTCGCGCTCAGGCGCGATGGAGAAGCCCTTCCTCCGTCGCTTGAACTTCCTCCTTCACCAAAAAGTCGCCGATTGGCACCTCCACCGGCGCCGCCGCTCGAAGAGGCACCGCCTCTTTGCCCAGGCAGAGGACCAGCCCACCGCCGTACCATTTCGAAGAAAAAAGAAGGATAGATAAGAAGTTTTTGAAATTAAAGAGGCAAAATTTACCTTAGAACACCTAAATCACCACCGTCACCGCCATACGAAATCAAAACGCCGCCGCAAGATGCTCGCCGGAAAAATCGCAGAAAATTTGCAAAGCTTTTGCTTAAAGAATTTAGGAAGCGCGAAAGTAAAAAAAAATTGAAATGGCAAAAACCCTCCCTATTTATAAGAAATGGGAGGGGCCTATTTCGAAATGAATTCTAGGCCTAGGGGCCTAGATGCAAGAAGTGGAAACGATATCTCGAAGTGACTGCACACGCCATCAATGCGTGTACAGGATCCGAAACATCGCCTGACGTCATGCGAAAAGGCGCACCTACCCACGCACATCAACTCAAGCGTCAGCCTATAAGGGGCCGACCAGCGATCGCCCCGGGCTATTGGGAATCGGCGCCGATGACCAAATGACAGACGACCACCTCACCTCTCATCAACCCTGAGAGCCGAGCTGGGGGGCAATTATTGTAGCTATTTCGCACCTCAGGCCGGCACCGACCTAAAGCAGGCCAAAATGGTCAGACCACACGTGCACAACGGCCCCGATCCTGCCGGATGGAGTCCGACCTCGGCGGGCTCCGACCCCACTCTCCGACCTCATGAACGAGGTCGGAGGCAACTTCAAAACACACATTTGTCCCGGCAAATAAACAGGCCGGGCGAACCGGCATCGGACCGGTCCGACCTCAGAGCAATAAAATCGATCGAGATCGCCAGGGCGTGACCAACGCGCAGGAGGGGTTTCCGACCTCCTGACCCACCAAGAGACCGGTCTCCGACCTCTTGACACCTCCGGCTTACAATAGGGCAATGGAGCACGTGATGGAATCTGGTGAGATCTTCCCCCAAGAAGAAAAAGGTTGCCTCCGTACTCAGTGACAGAGAGAATATTCCATCCAAATATGGAAACAAGCCAGAGAATCGTCCTTTTTGGACACGTGTCAACACGCTAGTGGCCGGCCACCTGCATACCAGTGCCCGCGCGTCCTCAGAGGCTGGAGGCATTTAATGCTGCTGTCCCTGAGAGGCCGGAAAAGACAAATGTACCCCCGTAGGAAGAAAACTATAAATAGCCCCATATTTGTAATAAAAAAAAAGGTTCAATCCCATCAATCAAATCAATACACTTCTCATTCAAGTCCAGGGACTAAAAACCCCTGGCAATTCTTGGTGTTCTTGTGCATTTATTATCATTCTTCAACAAAATAATCATTTTAGCATTTAAGAATCCAATCATTTGATATTTTTACCAAAGTCCACTTAAATAGCCATTTAATCCCAGCATTATTTGTTTGGTAAACAACAGTACTGTCCGTAAAGAAAGCAGCATCCGAGTTCAGCTTGTTTAAACCTCGAGGTGGGACGCTCTATACAGCGTGTTCGTTCTCCATGCTACGTCCCTTCCTAGGCCTTTTGCAGTCAGAGTGAAATTCTTAGAGAAAGAGTAGGGATCGAGATACCACCATCTTAGGATCAGGCGGTCGATCCTAAAAAATGCGCAGATTGCGGGTCTTCCATATGTTCCATGCAACAATTGCGAATAGATCCATCCCTTGAGGCGGCAAGTCTTTCGAGACCAAGTGGTCCCAACACATTCTCTTAAAATCATTGATGTTCAGAGATTGGAAATCGATCCTAATTGGGCTATGTCCCCAGCAATGCGTCGCAATCGGGCACCGTACAAGGATTTGAGAGATATACTTGTTGGGATAAAAATTGTTAGTTTTGATGAGTTAAAACAAACCAGAGGATGTAATAGGACCATCTGGACCTGTTAGCCAGATGATGTTCTAGATTAGGACTTAGTCTAGGGGGAACTGCCAGACCAGAAGACTTCACCAGAAGAGTCACCAGAAGACCCCACCAGAGGACTCCACCAGAAGACTTCACCAGATGAGATCTGACCAGAGGCAGAGGACCTTCCCCAGACCAGACGAGTCCGGACCAGACGAGTCTGGTGGAACAAAAGATGCTCAGTTTGATCTCCTGTTTCTACTGAGTATTCTGGTTGTTCACTAGATTAGGACCAGAAGACACCGAGGTTGCCTGGTGTCTGGTCTTGCCTTCTCTGGAGAGAATCAGAGTTAGGCAGAGGAAGCTATTGACCGTTGGTGATTCATATCAAGTCAACAAGATCAGGATTGAAAAGTTTTGAAGATAATCAATCAAAGGATCCCACCAACCCAATCAATCAATTAAGGAATTGATTGATTGAGGCTTCCTTATATAGAGGATCTGATTGGATTAGCTCTCCAACGGCTAGCCCTAATCCCCTCTATAAATACAAGAGTGCAGTTCAAGAAAAAGATCTAGAGAGACTACATACGCGCATAAGTTGATCCAAGCTTTTGATATTCATTCCAAGCACTCTTACGGTTCATAATATTTATCTACTCTAAAGGAGTTATTGAAACCACAACCTGTTCATCTATCAGACAAGGTTGTTGGCTGTTTGATCTTTAGATTGAAGTCAAATCTAAAGAGGTTGTAAGAAGGAACTGGTACTTCACAATTCCAGTGAGTAAGTAAGTGAGTTGGTTGATAGTGAGACCCCTTGGATATAAGGGAGAGTGGACGTAGGATATTCAAATCCGAACCACTATATATCTTGTGTTCTTTATTGCTTTCATTTACTTATTGTTCTTTGGATTATTGTTCTCTTGTAAAAGAATTTGAAAGACATTTAACTTAAGCTTCCGCAATTAATCTAACTAGTGGGACCAACAAGTGGTATCAGAGCAGTGTGTCCAACGACCACTGCTTTGAAAAGCTTTTGGTGGTCACCGGGCAGATCCATTGCTCTTTAGTGCTTTCGTTCAAGTTCTTGTTATTTCCCTTAATTTTATCAAAATGTCTGCAAAATCTTCTTACAAGAGCCGTAAGCTCCCAGAATTCTCTTTTGAGGATTACAGCCACTGGAGCTTCATGATGAGCAATCATCTTGGAGCTATTCACCACCGCATGCTAGATGTGGTTGAAAGTGGCCCCATTCAATTTTACTGGACTCCTATTGATAGTGGCAGGTCAGAGTCCAGAGAAGAAACTAGTGAAGCTGCCCAGAAAACTGCAGAGGATAGAGTCCCCAGGCAGAGAATCCTCAAAAAGAAAGATGAGCTTGATAATGATGAAAGAAAGCTCTACAACTTGGACCAGGTGGCAAGAACAGAGATCATCAACACACTTACCAAAGAGGTGATTGAAAAGGTCAGAACGTGTGCCACTGCCAAGGAGATGTGGGACAAACTGGCACTACTCTGTGAGGGAACAGAGAAGATCAAAGACAACAAACTCCAAGCTGTTCAACACTCGTTTGATACCTTCAAGATGAAACCAGACGAGACCATTGACCAGCTGGACATGCGTCTCACAAATCTCCTGAACAAGGCTAGTGCCTTAGGTAAGACCTACTCTGAAAAGGAAATTAATAGTAAAATCTTGCGTTCACTAACCAGCAGGTGGAGAATTAAAGTCACTGTGATCAAGGACAACAAGGATCTCAATACTCTGGATTATCATCTTCTGTTGTCTGATCTCAAAGCCTATGAGTATGATCTTCAAGAGGAGGATCAAACAGAAGAGGTTTCCTCTTCTGGTCAGAAAGGTGTTGCATTCTCTTCAACCATCAAGCCTGATGTCAAGCCAAAGGAGTCTACTGCAGATGACTTGAGCCTCAAGGAGCAGGTAGCACTTCTAACTCGTAAATTAGATAAAATGAGTTCAAAATATGGCAGGTACAAAAGGCATTGGAAGGAATCTACCAGAGACAGAAAGAATTCCTTCAAGCCTGCAGAGAAGGAGAAGACATCTGGAGACTCAAGGGAGACCAGATTCAGAACTCCAGAAAGGAGGAGAGATGACAACCCTGGCAACTCTGGGAGATCAGATTATCAGAGGAGGGATGGTAGCTCTGGCAGACCTGACTACCAGAGGAGAGAGAGTAGTCCAGCCAGATCAGACTACAACCAGAGGAGGAGAGAGCCAAGTCCTAGTCCCAGAGGAGACAATGCCTGCTACACATGCAACAAGACTGATCACTATAGTTATGATTGTCCTCAACTCACTCCTAGGGAAAGAGAAGAGAAAAGAATCAAGAGAGATAAGAGATATGCAGACAAGAGAGCATTGCTGGCAGAAGCAGAGGAGGAGGATACTAGTTCCAGTTCTTCTTCTTCTGACTTTGGATCAGATGATGATGTGTGTCTTATGGCAGACATCACTGAGGTAAATGAAACTACTCTAGTCCTATCAAATTCCAAATGTACTGAATCCTCTAATTCATCTGGTAACTCCAGAGAGACTGATATGCAACAAATGCTATCAGATCTCCAAAATTGTGTCCAACTCTGTCAAAAACTTGAGAAAGAGAATGGTAGGCTCAGAGCTGAAGTTCAATCTCTCTCTCATGAGCATAAATCCACCAGAGAACTCATGAAAGATCATTCCAAAGAAGTCTCTGAACTTCAGGATAAGATCACATAAAGAGATACTCTGGTAGATCAACTCATGAAAGAAAAGAACTCTCAAGAAGATGAGATCAATGAACTCAGAGCTAAATACCAGACTCTTATCAAAGGAAAACAAGTTGCTCACAACATAGAGGAGATGCCCATGCCCAGAGAAGCTCCTAAGATACCATCTGTTGTATCTATCATATCAGAGTCTTCTCAGCGCATTTGTGATAAGAGTGGTTTAGGATATTCTGGAATTACCACTAAAACTCATAAATACCTTTATAATAAAGACAAGTCTGTAAGAGCTGGTAAATTGGTAGAAATCTGGGATGATAAAGACTTAACTGGTAATGGTTACAAGGTGGTTCACAATCCTGATTGGAAAAGGAATCACTCTGTTAATCACATAACATATGGTCCAGAAGAGTTGACTGTTCTGGAACAGAAGATGCTAGAGAATAAGTGTCAACAAGGGGAACCATTGAAGATTGATGGTTCTGTGAACAATGAGTCCCAAGGAGTAGAAATTACTAAAATTGGAGGACCCCAGAGAAATCCTCAAAGGGAACCTAACCAGATTAGGGGACCTCAAAGGAAACACTCAAGAAAGGGGAATACCAATCAGAGTAATAACTACCAGAGAAGGAACAATGTTCAACAGCACCAGGTACCCCAGAGACAATTTTCTCAGAGGAATCAATTCCAGAATAGGTATACTCAAAGGAACTATAACCACCAGAGCAAGTCTAATTCGCAGAACCAGAGGAGGTCTTCCAGACCCATCTATAGAAAACCAACTGATCTGGGAAGTTATGACACCAGAGATGGTTCTTCTAGGATGTACCCTTATAACCAGACCTTTAAGACCATGTCTTTGAGGCAGGCCATTCCAAAGGCCAGATTTGAGAAAAGGTACACCAGACCTGTTTATAGGAAAGGTGTCCTTATCAGACCAGTAGCTTAATATGTCATTGTCAGAGGACATGTGCTGGTAGATAGATTTGGAAGGAAGATAAGATCTCCTCATCCATCAAGGGATGTTCTTTATCTATGGATTCCTACAAAACCTGCAACTAACCAATCAGGACCCAGCACTAGTAGGGGACCTAATTGATTTCTCTGCAAGTAGATAAGAGTCCATTGGAGAAAGGACTTTCAAGCAACCATGTCTGGTACATTGATAGTGGATGTTCCAAGCACATGACCTTCCAGAAGGATAATCTCCAAGATTTCAAGCCATTGAATGGACCAAGAGTGATGTTTGGTGACAACAACTATGGAATCACCAGAGGAGTTGGAAAATTGACCTTCAATGGAGTATCTATAGATGAAGTCTATTATGTAGAAGGACTCAAGCATAATCTGCTTTCAGTATCCCAATTCTGTGACAAGGGATACTCAGTGAAGTTTTCTAGTGATTCATGCACTATTTTCTCTTCTGATTATAATGATATTTTGCTAATAGGCTTGAGGAAGGGTAACATTTATCTTGCAGATTTTAGCAGTTGCCCAAGAAATGCTTGCCTGGTTGCTAAAGGATCTGCAGAGAACAGCTGGATTTGGCACAAGAGATTGTGTCATCTTAACTTCAAAACATTGAACAAGATTGCCAGAAAAGGTCTCATTCGAGGTCTTCCAAATGAAGTGTTTAAGAAGAATCAGGTTTGTGGTTCATGCCAGAAGGGTAAACAACCCAAGACTTCCTTCAAGGATGTCCAGAGCACAACCACAACCAGAATACTTCAACTACTTCACATGGACCTGTTTGGACCTGTTTCTCCTCTTAGTTTCAGTGGAAGGAAGTACACCTTGGTGATAGTGGATGACTTTTCAAGATACACTTGGGTAGTGTTCTTGTTTAAGAAAAATAAAACTATCACTAAGCTGCCAGAGTTCTTCAAGCAGATTCAGAATGAGCAAAACCAGAGCATAGTCAGGATCAGAAGTGACAAAGGAACAGAGTTTTTGAATTCACACATTGCAGATTACTGCAAAGACCATGGAATTTTTCATGAGACATCTGCTGCCAGAACACCTCAACAAAATGGAGTAGCAGAGAGGAGGAATAGAACTCTCAAAGAAGCTACAAGAACACTTCTGGCAGAGTACAATACTCCACAGAGATTTTGGGTAGAGGCCATTAATACAGCTTGCTACACTCAGAACAGGTACCTGATTGCCCAGAGACATAATAAGACTCCCTATGAGGTATGGAAAGGTAAAACCCCATCTGTTTCATATTTTCATGTTTTTGGATGTAAGTGTTTCATCCATGACAATGGGAAATCTAAACTAAAAACCTTTGAAGCTAGAGTGGCAGATGGAATATTTTTGGGATATTCCAGCACCAGTAAAGCTTTTAGAGTTTTTAATAAGAATTCACTTTGTGTGGAGGAAACACCTCATGTTGTTTTTTATGAATCTGCTTTTGAGTGCAAGGTGGACTCTAAGTCTTCTGATGAGACCCAGAATCAGACTACACCCAGAGTTATCAAAGTCAATCCACCTATTCTTGATTCAGATTCAGATTCAGATGTTGACCCATCTCCTGGTTCTCTGAAGCAGAAGTCCTCACAAGGAGCAGAACCAGAAGAGGTTGGTACTCCTGTAGGGGGAAGCTCTTCTGCAGACGGTGATACTCACCAAGGTACTGCAGAAGATGATCACCCAGGCAAGACCATGGGAAGGAGGACCCTGGTTGATCACCCCAATGACCTGATCTTAGGAGATCCAACTAAGGGTGTCCAGACTAGGAGAACTCTTAACTTAGCTGCCTTATTCAGCTGCTATGTGTCCTTGATTGAGCCCAAGAACATCAAGGAGGCACTGAAAGATTCAAATTGGATTGTTGCTATGCAGGAGGAGTTGAATCAATTCACCAGACAGGATGTTTGGGAGCTGGTAGACAGACCAAGACATCAAAAGGTGATAGGCACTAAGTGGGTTTTCAAGAATAAGAAAGATGAGAATGATGTCATTACTAGGAACAAGGCAAGGCTAGTGGCCCAGGGCTATTCTCAGTCTGAAGGAATAGACTATGATGAGACATTTGCTCCTGTTGCCAGACTAGAAGCCATCAGATTGTTCTTAGCATATGCTGCTCACATGAAGTTCAAAGTATACCAGATGGATGTGAAATCTGCCTTTCTTAATGGGATTCTCATTGAGGAAGTGTATGTGGAACAACCTCCTGGTTTTGAACAAGGTGACAAGGTGTTTAAGTTTAAGAAAGCTCTTTATGGGCTGAAGCAGGCACCCAGAGCATGGTATGACACTCTATCTCAATTTCTTCTGGACAATGGTTTTACTAAGGGTAAGATTGATAGGACCTTGTTTAGGAAAGAAGAAGGAAATGACATCCTTCTGGTCCAAATATATGTTGATGACATTATATTTGGATCCCCTAACAAGAAGCTGTGTGAGAAGTTTGGTGAGCTCATGCAGAGTCAGTTTGAGATGTCCATGATGGGTGAAATGAATTATTTCTTAGGTTTGCAGGTTAAGCAATCAGAGAAGGGAATTTTTGTTAATCAGGCAAAGTACACCAGAAACATGTTAGAGAAATTTGGAGTAGGATCTAGCAAAGCAGCCAAGATCCCTATGATGACAAATTTCAACATGGATCCAGATGAGTCTGGAGAGAGTGTGGACCAGACTCAGTACAGAGCACTTATTGGTTCTCTTCTGTACTTGACTGCAAGCAGACCAGATATTACTTTCGCTGTAGGAGTTTGTGCCAGATTTCAAGCTAATCCCAAGAAAAGTCACTTGGAAGCAGCTAGGAAGATATTGAAATATCTTAAAGGAACAGTGAATTTAGGATTATGGTATCCTGCAGATGACAACTTGGAATTAAGTGGTTATTCAGATTCAGACTATGGTTGATGCAGAATAGATAGGAAGTCTACAAGTGGAACATGCCAATTTTTAGGGAATAAATTGGTATCCTGGTTTTCTAAGAAGCTGACTTCAGTTGCTACATCTACAACAGAAGCAGAGTACATGGCTGCAGGGAGTTGTTGTTCACAACTTCTCTGGATTAGTCAACAACTTAGGGATTACCAGATTAGAGCTAAGGATATTCCTATTTTCTGTGATAGTAATAGTGCAATTGCAATCACCCAGAATCCAGTTCTTCATACCAGGTGTAAACATGTTGATATAAGGCATCACTTTATCAGAGATCATGTTGAGAAGGGAGATATAAGGATGGAAAAGATTGCAACAGAGAAGCAGAGAGCAGATATTTTAACCAAGCCTTTGGCTGAGACCAAATTCAAAGAGTTAGCTTTTGAGTTAGGATTGTTGGATCCAGAGACAGATTTGTTTTAGGGGGAACATCAGAGAAGTATCCTTTGTTTCGTTACCTTTCTTCATATATTTCGTTTCTTGAACTAACATACCTGCAGATTAGACATATAAGAGAAAGTTCTATCCCAGATGAGGTATACACCAGGTAACACTTGTCCCAGATGAGGTGCTGAGTCAGATTCCAAAATATCCAAGTCTTCTCTGACCAGGACCAGATAAGCTCCATCAGAGGAGATGTAGCACCAGACTTGCTGTGGCATCATCTGGTTACAATATCAGGTGACAGGTATGTCTTTACTTCTCTGGCCTCTGTTCATTGGGATGCACTTTTCAAATTAGTAAGTACACTTAAAACCTTTCAACTTCGGAGTGTATTTATAACTAAGGTATAGGGTCTAGGTAATCATTTCGCTTTTTCTTTTGACTGCCACAAAACCCCTTTATGCCCAGTCCCAATGACTATGCCAACGCACCAGATTAAATCTGTATCTCGCCTTTCATCGTGGCCGTCAGATTTAATCACTGTGCAATATGTCAATCAATTCGAAAATTGATTTTGTTTCCTAAATTAAATTTGCTTTTACACGCGTACACACTTCATTTATTATTCAAGCCACGCGTATTACCCTATTTAAATCAAATTTCCTTTCAATCTGTCCTTTCACGTTTCATATCCTTTCAAACCCTAACCTCTCTCTGCAAAGTATTTTTTGTTTCTCTCTTACTCTCTTTCACAGAAATGGCCCCTCCGTGCAACTTTGACCATGCCCTGATGATGAAGAAATTGAAAACGGAAATGGTGGTCGATTTCTACACCACAAAGAACTCATCTGCACTTGCTATTCTGGAATTATTGAGGAGATCCGAAGTTGAAAAGTTGATCTCCACAGTCCCCAGAGATTTTCGCACTCTAGATGGTTATGCGGCCCAGTTTCTGGTACGAATGAAGATCAATGAAGACCATATTTCGTCAAAGATTGACAAGGAGGATTTGGTGTTTTCCAAGCATGACTTCTGTGCGCTGTTTGGGAATGTTTCTGCAGAAGGGGTGGATCTTTTAACCTACAAGGAGGATGATATTGTGGGTTCCTTCAAATTGTTTGCTCGTTCTTCTTGCCAGAACATCACAAAGGGCTTCTTGGACAAACATTTGAGGCAACAGTACAAGGTACTTTTTGATATTGTGGTAAAGGTGCTGATGTGTGAGAATCACAGCACGGATGCAATTTTTAATGGACGAATGTGTGTGATGAGGGCTCTGTATGACGGCGTCCAATGCAATTGGGCAGAGTTCTTTTGGGGCGTCTTGAGGAAGAATAAGGTGAAAGTGAAAAAGGAGGCTTGTCCTTCCAAGCCAGGGGAGATGCAGTTCTATTTCACTGCAAATGTTTCGTTGGGAACGAAACTTACTCTGATCTTGGACTCTTTGCTACCAGAGAAGAGATGGAAAGAATCCTGGTGCAGAGGATTTCACAAATCCAAGATATTATTTTCTAAGGATGGTCCCCTTCATGGCCATCCTGATTCTGATGGGGAAGAAGCCATCCCTGCCCCTCCTCTACAGGCAGTACCCTCACCTGCAAAGGGGCAGAGGCAGCAGCAGAAGCAGAAGACCCATAAGAAAGCTGCTGAAGCAACTGGTTCCTCAACCATTGCTTTCTCTGGTTCCTCGGAGGAGGACCAGATTCCCCTTCTTGATGTGCTTAAGAAGAAGGGTGATGATGATAAAGCTGTTAAGAAGGCTGGAACAGCTAAGAGGAAGAGGCCTGAGGAGGCCAGGAAAGGCTCAGCTAAGAAATCAAAGACTAGCAGGAAGGCCAAGAAAACCCTTCTGGTGGATGAGCCATCAGAGGAGGAAGTGGAAGAAGAGGTTGAACCTCTTAGGAAGAAATCCAAGGCCAAGATATTTCAAGATTCAGACTCTGGATCTGATCTTGGAGAGGCCTTGGAGAAGGCCATTGATGAGGCTTCCCAGATGTTGGAGGATGCTCCAGAGCATGTTGTACCTGCTGATGTTGACTCAGCAGAGGTAAACCCTTCTATTCCATCTTCTACCCCTATTAATCTTGTCTCCCCCTCTACCTCTCCCCCAGATAATATTCCCCAAACCTCATCTGCTTCTAGTATCCCTATGTTTCCACCAGAGCAGACTCTCCCAGATACCCCAGTATATACTCCCTCCACTAATCCTACCCAAACACCTTCTCCCCCAAATTTCCAAACACATCTTCCCACAAACCCCTCTCCCCCAACTTCTGTACCAGAGGTGCACTCAACCTCTTCTGGTGCAGAAATCCCCCCTCCAAACACTTCCACATCCCAAATACCACCTACACCTTCTGTACCAGAGATCCCGTCTTCTTCTGGTGCAGAGCAACCCATCCCCTCCACCTCACAAAACCCTAACCCTCTCCAAACCCATACAGACCAGGACCCAACCATTTCTATGGCTCTGAGATTTCCTGCCCCTCCCCCTTCTCCCACCTGTTTATCTAGCGATGATAGTGAAGATGAGGAAGCTTCACTTGAGCCTGCTAACTTAGCACCTTCCTCCTATGCCTCTGGGCCCAAACCTTTTATTTTCTCTTCTGATGAGATGGGTCCCATCAGGCAGAGTATGAGTGTGAGTGCTCAGCTCTGGCTAAGAGAGCAGTTTCCAATTTTGTTGGAGCACTCACCCCTCCTGGCAGATCTGACGGATGTCAAGGTTTGGAGTATGGCCAGACTCCAAGATGTTGAAGATCTCATGCTTCTGCTGGAGGAGATGTCTCCCTCTGTCTTCACTGCGTGGGAGATTGAGCTGAAGAAGAAGCTAAACATACAAAACCCAGCAGAGTTGGAGACACCAGAGGCAGCCAAGGTCCTCATCAGAACTCTCCTAATCCAGAGAGGAGTTATGCTCACTCCAGAGGGCTTCTCTTACAACTTTGGTCCTCATTTTTCATTCCCTCCAGAGCTATATTCAGACGAGGAGGACTTTGAGATGTCTCCTGTTGTGCTCCAGAAGATGAAAGCATTCTTCAACGAGCAGATCATGCAGATAGGGCGCTTTTCAAAAGCTATTCAATATATGGCCCCTGCTATGATAGAGCATCAGATCAAGCAAGAGAGGAGGATCTTCCTGAAGCAGATCAAGTCCTCTCTGGCAGAAGTTAAAGCTTCTTTCAAGGCCAATGGCCTCTTTGTCAAACTGGATGTGATGCACAGCCAGAAGCAGCTCCAGGAGCACGTGCTGGAGCAGATGAGGCCAGTCTCTGTGCTTAAAGTTGAGATGGCCAGCCAGATGATCCAGACTGCCAAGTTGAAAGACTCCCTCCAGGAGATGTTGGAGAAGCAGGAAAGGCTTGTTGCTGAATCAAGAGCCTACATGGAGGAAGTCAAGCAGTTGCGTGATCTTCACTCTTCCTCCAACACTGCCTTGCCTGATCTTATAAGGCAGGTTGTGGAGCCCCTCCTTGATGAAGTTAAAAAGGGGGAAGAGAAGGCCAGAACTGATCTGGCGAAGACCACCAATGAAACTCTCTTCAGCCATGGAGCTCGTCTGGACCTGCTGGAGAACACTTTGGCCCAGGCTGAGTTGCAGAAGAAGAAGAAGGAAGAGTTCAAATCTCTTTCCATGGCTAAGAAGCTTGCTGCAGAAGAGGAGTCAGAAGCTGAGCAGGATCCAATCTCCATCTCTGGACCTGCAAAGAGGAAGATCAGTAGAGTCAAGAAAAGCTTCCTTGAGACCGTTGTTGAAGAAGCTCAAAAGAGATACAAGGAAGAGACTCCAGAGGAGAAGCAAGCAAGGATCAGGAAGAACATAGATGAAGAGCAGAGGCTCAGATATGTTAGGAGGCAAAACAAGAAGAGCAGAGAAGCAGGTGTTTCTTCTGGTGCAAGTGGCTCGAGCCAGAGGAGGAAAGCTCCCATTGAAGTGATGAACATTCTGCCTCTCAGGACAGAAGGGTCTTTTGACTCTACTGTGCATGTGCCCTTGATTGAAAAATGGAAGGAGGCAAAGACTCTCTGGTTCATCCAACACTATATCCAGAGGCCAGCACCAGAGGATGATGAGCTAATCAACAAGACCTTCCACACCTGGATGCAAGCTTATGATGCAGAGTTGTACAAGCAGTTAATGGACTCAACCATTGAGTTCAACCTGGAGGTGACTGCCCCTGAGTTCACTTATCTTAACACTCACATGGCAGGAGACCAGGTTGATTGGGCTGAGCTGAAGAGACTGTACAAGACAAAGGTGTTGGTGAACTTCACTCCAACATCTTCTGCAGAGTTGAAGGCCGTCCAAGATAGGTTCCTTGATTGGTTCCTTGTGCCCAAGGAAAACAGGAGATATGCATAGAATAGGACTACTAAACTTCATTGTAATCTGTAATCACTGTTGTCCTTATTATCAATGAAATTCATATCTTCTCTGTTCAAAAGACAACCTCTTGTTGTCTTAATTGTTTGCCTGATAAGATCTATTCTAAGGTCTTACCTTTTACTGTTTTCTTGCTTAAGTTGTGATCAGTTCTGGTAGTGTTTTAACTCCATCAAAAAGGGGGAAATTGTTAGGATAAAAATTATTAGTTTTGATGAGTTAAAACAAACCAGAGGATGTAATAGGACCATCTGAACCTGTTAGCCAGATGATGTTCTAGATTAGGACTTAGTCTAGGGGGAACTGCCAGACCAGAAGACTTCACCAGAAGAGTCACCAGAAGACCCCACCAGAGGACTTCACCAGAGGACTCCACCAGAAGACTTCACCAGATGAGATCTGACCAGAGGCAGAGGACCTTCCCCAGACCAGACGAGTCCGGACCAGACGAGTCTGGTGGAACAAAAGATGCTCAGTTTGATCTCCTGTTTCTACTGAGTATTCTGGTTGTTCACCAGATTAGGACCAGAAGACACCGAGGTTGCCTGGTGTCTGGTCTTGCCTTCTCTGGAGAGAATCAGAGTTAGGCAGAGGAAGCTATTGACCGTTGGTGATTCATATCAAGTCAACAAGATCAGGATTGGAAAGTTTTGAAGATAGTCAACAAGATCAGGATTGGTGATTAGGGAATTGATTGATTGAGGCTTCCTTATATAGAGGATCTGATTGGATTAGCCCTCCAACGGCTAGCCCTAATCCCCTCTATAAATACAAGAGTGCAGTTCAAGAAAAAGCTCTAGAGAGACTACATACGCGCATAAGTTGATCCAAGCTTTTGATATTCATTCCAAACACTCTTATGGTTCATAATATTTATCTACTCTAAAGGAGTTATTGAAACCACAACCTGTTCATCTATCAGACAAGGTTGTTGGCTGTTTGATCTTTAGATTGAAGTCAAATCTAAAGAGGTTGTAAGAAGGAACTGGTACTTCACAATTCCAGTGAGTAAGTAAGTGAGTTGGTTGATAGTGAGACCCCTTGGATATAAGGGAGAGTGGACGTAGGATATTCAAATACGAACCACTATATATCTTGTGTTCTTTATTGCTTTCATTTACTTATTGTTCTTTGGATTATTGTTCTCTTGTAAAAGAATTTGAAAGACATTTAACTTAAGCTTCCGCAATTAATCTAACTAGTGGGACCAACAATACTCAACCTCAATTCCACATCCTGAACACAATAAATCAACACCTATGTTCCTCCTTTTAAGATTATTCAAATTTGGTAGAGAATTAGAAAATGTTCTCCATAAGAAGTGTTTGACTTTTGGGGGGATATTCAAGTGCCAAAGCTTCTTCCACGTATCTTGTTGATTGCTAGGTGACGGCAAGTTAACCCCACACTTGGAAAATTTCGAAACAACAAGGTGATATGCGTATTTAACAGTAAATATTCCATGCTTTATGGGGCTCTAAATTCTTTTATCCTGCAGTGGTTGATTGCTCAACGGGATAACCAGTATACTATTAGCATCAGAAAGACTGAAGCAAGAAAAGACTCGGTCCTCCCTCCAAGAATTCGTTTGAGTATCGATAAAATCCGAGACCGAGGCCCAATCTGGCCTCCTCCCCACATGTTAAGTTGGCATCATCATGGAGTCGATTTCGATCCATCTATCTTCAAAAGCATGGATCGAGGTACCACTCCCGACATGCCAAGTAAGCCCCTCATTAATAAGTCCTCTCGAGTTGATAATGCTCCTCCATAAGTAACTTGGTTGATGTCCCATTGTCACTGCCTCGATGATTCCCCTCGGAAAACAGCGTGCTTTCAAAATACGAGAATTCAATGAGTTTGGGTTATGGAGAAGACGCCAATACTGTTTTGCAACTAGGGCCATATTAAAGAAGAACATTTCCCGAAATTCTAGCCCTCCGCGCTCCTTTGATCTAGAAATTCGTTCCCAACTCAACAAATGAATTTTCCTCTCCCCCAGTTTTGCCCCCCAATAGAAACGGGCCACCTCATTTTCAATATCATCACACAACGATCGAGGAAAAAGAAAGCAACTCATAGCATAAGTGGGGATTGCCTGGATGACTGATTTAAGAAGAAATTCTCTTCCTGCATTTGTTAACGAGGTTTCCTACCATCCCTTCAATCTACTCACCGCCCTATCCACGATGATTTGGAACACTTGTTTTTTACCCCTGCCTATCAGCGTCGGGAGCCTGAGATATTTGGAGTACTGGGAAACAGTTCTCGCTCCGAGTTGGGAACCCCAATCGTCTCTTTTCTCAGGGGTAATGTTTCCACTAGCAGAAAATTCAGACTTGTCAAGGTTGATTCTCTGTCCTGAAGCTTCCTCATACCTTGCAATTATCTCCTCCACCCTGTTGATTTCTGCCTGATTTGCCCGGAAGAACAATATGCTATTGTCAGCGAAGAAAAGGTGGGAGACCGAGGGGGCTTGTCGAGCAACTTTGATACCAGAAATTTCTCCCCTCTGTTCAGCCGCTTGAATCAACGACGAGAAACCTTCAGCACAAATCAAGAATAAATAGGGAGAAAGGGGGTCCCCTTGCGGAGACCCCTGTGAGGTACAAAGTACTCAGAAGGCTGCCAATTAATCAAGATAGAATAAGACACCGATGTCACACATCTCATCACAAGATCACACCAGCTACTATCAAAACCAAGCCTTAACACACATTTTCCGAAGGAAAGACCACTCTACCATGTCGTAAGCTTTACTCATGTCAAGTTTAAGAGCTAAGAAACCCTTCCTTCCCTTTTTCTTCATGAAATGAAAATTTTCAAAAGCACTCATAGAATTATCTGTGATCATTCGATTTGGGATAAATGTACTCTGGGTGGGGGATATAATAAGATTTAACACAAGTTTTAGTCTATTTGCAATGACTTTTGTGATTACCCGGAAAACAACATTACACGAGCTAATTGGCCTAAAATCTTTTGAAAGCTCGGGGGATTTTAATTTAGGGATAAGTGCAACATGAGTTTGATTTAGGGGGGAGGGATCAACACCACCGTTAAGAATATCAACAAGTAGACACGAAAGAAGACCAAATAGTGGGCCAAAATTTCTGAAAAAATAAAGGGAGCATACCATCGAGCCCGGGGGCCTTTGCTGGGTGCATCTGCTTTAGAGCTCTTTTAATTTCCTCCTCGGTGTATGGTTGCAGAAGCGTGTAATTCATATCATCTGTTACCCTCTTTTCGACAACCTCGAGGACGTGGTGCATGGGGCGAGGTCCCTCCGAAGTAAAAATATTCTTGAAGTACTCCAGCATCACTTTTTCAACCTCCACATCACCCTCACCCACTCGCCATCCCAATTCTTAATGCGATTGATAGTGTTTTTCTCCCTTCTTTGACTAGTTTTTTTTATGAAAAAAAAAACGGTATTTCGGTCTCCATCTTTCAGCCAAAGAGCTCTTGATCTTTGAAACCATCTGATCTCCTCATCTTTAAGTAAATTCTCAAGTTCAACCTCCTTTGCCCTACCCTCAGCCACTACAGCTTCTTCCTGTGGGAGTAGCTGTAGAGTTTTAATTCTATCCTGAATATCATGAATTCTTCGACCAATGTTACCAAACACCACTCTATCCCAAGAGAGAAGGACCTCCCCACACTGTTTAGTTATGTCCCCAAACAAGATAAATTGGTTCTGTGGTTCCCATCCTCTTTCAACGACCCTCTGGCACTGCTCATTTGTCATCCACATCTTTTCGAACCGGAATAACTTTTTCCTCCTTCTATTCATGACTTGATTCTCATTATTTGCACTGGCCTCAATTCTCAAAGGTGCATGGTCTGAACCAATTCGGGTAAGATTAGTCACTCTGGCAGTTGGGAAAAGTGAGCGCCACAAAGGATTTGCCACAGCTCTATCGAGCGTCTCCTGAATGTTATCTGTGCCGCTTCTCCCATTTGACCAGGTAAAAGGGTGTCCATGTGCTCCCAAGTTAAACAGATCAAGGTCAAAGATTACTTCTCGAAAGGCCTCCATGCTTGTTGAATTTCGATAGTTTCCACCCCTCTTCTCCTTCGACCATAAAATTTCATTAAAGTCTCCAACGCACAACCACGGAGTCTCAGCAGGGGGCACAAGCCGCCGCATCAGTTGGAAAGTTTTACTTTTGTGTTCCCTCTCTGGCCATCCATAAATGCCAGTACACTGCCACCTAGAGCTGGCTTCATTTGAGTTGATCATAAATGACAGGTGGTTCTGTGAGAATGATATCAGTGAGAGGTCAATATTTCCTCTCCACAGCATACAAATTCCACCTCTGCGACCGTTTCCAGTTCCACAACACTCGATAGGAAAGCATCCCTCGAACCTAAGCGATTGGAAGTTTAATCACTGCATTTGGGCACACGTAAACTTTGTTTCCATGAGAAAAATGATACTCGGATTTTCCTCATGTAGGAGCTTCTTAAGATTACGGACTGCCGCTCGATTCCCAAGCCCGCGGCAGTTCCAACTCATGACTATCATTGGGATCGGCGGGGCTGCACAACAGCCTCCACCGTTGATAGTGTTGGAGTCCTCTTTTGCTCATGAGTTACCACCTTTCCTTTTTTTCCTGCTTCCTCCCTCTTATCCAAATTCTCCCCTTTCCCTTTTCTCTCAATTGTGTTGGCCATACTAGTAGTTTGATTTGGTTTGGCTATTTTTTTGGCGGGGGTATATGGTCAGTGATTTAAGAGGTTTTTTAGTTTGGGTTGGAAAAATTTGAGCTGTACTTTGGTGGGCCTTTGGGGGTTCATTTGTGTCCATTAATTTTGGGAAATGGTTAGTGTGTGGGGGTATATTTTTAGTGGGAATTTCAGGGCTGTAGTTAATAGGGGGATTGATGTCAGGGTTATGAATTCTTAGGTGGGGGGTTGGTAGAGTTTTAGGAGTTCTGTGGTGGGGGTGATTTGTGTGGATTGGAGGTTGCACACATTAAATGAGGGGGCGTTTAATTGTGTTATTTGGGTAGGTTGGGTAGTGATTTATAAGTGTTGGATCGGGCTTGGCAGAAGGTGGGATGGGTATGTTTTGGTTTGAAATTCGGGAGATTTTCCTCTCCATAGTGGTTTGGTTCTCTCCCTCTCTTGATTTCCCCTGTTGCTTCACTTCAACTCTCTCCAGTGTTGATCAAAGATTATCTACCACCTTATTTGGTAAGGCTTCTTCTATTCTCTCCTCGTCTTCATCAACAGCAACACCCAAGTTCTCACCACATACTTCTTTCTTGAATTTTTCAAAAAAAAAATTTCCTGAGGTTGGCATTGTCATTTGTTTTATGGACCATCTCAGCCTTGATTGCCGCCTTTTTCATCGGGGATGCTCGTACCCATTCTCCAAAAGGAAGTTTTTCCTCTGCCATTGACAATATTGGATTCGATGCTTCAATGATATCGAACTCTCGTTTCATATGTCCCAATGCTCCACATATGTAGCAGAAATAGGAAGCCGCTCATACTTGAACTGGATCTATACATTGTTGTTATTCTTGAAAGCCAAGGTTGTGCCGCTTTTTATGGGTTTTGCAATATCTATTTTGACTCTAACACGGATACTTCGAGAACCTCCCTCAATTGATTGTTCATCCACCTCCAAGACTTCACCACATCTTCCGGCTATAGATCTGATATTATGGGGAGTTCTAGCCAATATCGGTAAGTCATAGATGCGGATCCAGAAAGAAGTTGTGTTGAACTTGACTCCAGATGGTTGTTCCCCCATTCCGAGCTCCTTCAATAATACCAAATTTTTTTCAAAGAGCCATGGTTCCCTCGACAGTATCTCTTCCATGTCAGATTTTGAATATAATTTGTAAGAGAAGAGGTTTTGCCCAACCTCGTTTGCCGTAAAACCCATGGGAGGTTTCATA
This sequence comes from Ballota nigra, assembly GCA_947034835.1. Lineage (NCBI taxonomy): Eukaryota > Viridiplantae > Streptophyta > Magnoliopsida > Lamiales > Lamiaceae > Ballota > Ballota nigra. Next base: position 38,911,639 of record OX344727.1, on the reverse strand, counting down.
GCTTTTTTCATTGTCTCAAGAAAGCCATATGCATTGAAAGATTTATTTGTCAAAACTTTTCCGATTAAACACAGAATTGAGGTCATACCCCCTTTTTCCAGATTTTCCTCCATACACAAAGGTTCCTCCCCTTCCACCATACCTCACCTTTCTCTTCTAACCCCCGCCATATGTACCACGCACCACGAGACAAGAGGGTGTCTGCAAAAGAAAAAAATAGAGATACAAGAAAACACCCAATAAAAAACACAAACAGAGTTAGAAATACAGAACCCAACTCACAAAATCCACCGGGCAAACCCCCACGGGTTACACGTGGGAGGGAAATAAGATAAAAGAAACAATGGAAAATGGCCGACAAAAGGGCCAAAATACCAAGGAAAGTGATTAAAGAAGGCTACAAAGTCAACAAAGACACTATATGACCAGATCCCAAACGGAGATGGGCACCGACATCACAAAGAAGATGACAAACCCTAAACTATGAGGGACATTTTAGAGAGAGAAAATTTGCAAGTGATGTCAATGTTAAAATGCAATATTATGCAGAAGTTTGTGTAAAAACAACTAATCAATGTGTTGATATTTATAATACAAAAAAAATCAAATGATAAGAAATACGTTCTAAGCGGAATTAAAAAAAAAACTCGATTCCACCATGCAAAGTTGACATCTTAAATTCTCCTCCTATAAAATTTGATTACATATATACAAAAATCGAATTCCCCTCTAGTTTTTTTCCTAAATTATCTAAGAAAAATCTTTTAAAATTATGAAAATTCATATATATATTTTACAATTTAATATTCCTTTTCAATAAAAAAAAATTTCTCCCAAAAAAATTGGGTGAAAAATATCAACTTTAATAGCAAGATACAAAATTTGGTGGCAAGATTTTTTGAAATCAAACAATATTTCGGTGACAATACTATTTCCAAAATAATCATAAAAAAAAAAAAAGAACATTAGAAAATAAAACTAAAATTTCTGTCAAACATGTTATATTTTATTTATGTATAGAAATATTCTTGCTAATCTTTTTATTTTAAAATATGAATAATTATTCTGAAAAACTTATTATTTTTAAGAGTATAGCTAACAATTTTTTGAAAAAATGAAGGGATGTTTTTTTTTTTAGAAAAAATTCAAGTTTGATTCTATAAATTTCACATCTATCATTATTTTAAAACAAAAAAAATTCTCAATCATCTAATAAAAAATTGTACAAAATAATAGAAATTTATTTCTAAATTTTACAATTTAATAGTCTATTTCGGTAAAAGAATTTTCTCTCAAACAACTTTAATTAATCTATTAATGGCCCCGTAAAAAAAATTCTTAATGGCAATATATTACATTTGGTAGAAAGGTTTTAAGGAATCATACACAATTTTGATCACAATATTATTTTAAAAAATAATCATAAAAAGAGAATATTAGAAAATCAAACTAAATCATAGAAATATTCGTGCTAATTTTTTTATTTTAAGATATAAATAATTATTTTAAAAAAAATTAGAGATCAAATAAATTTTTTTTTTAAATTAACCAATAATTTATTTTTTGTAATTTATTTTTTCTTTAAAAAAAAATTCGAGTTTGATCTAATAAATTTCACTACTATACCAATACTATGCCATAAACTAATAAGCATATCATCAAATGAAGCTATCACAACAAAATGCAGGGACCGAGAATTTGCAAAAAAATAATAATAAGATCGACCAAAGATCGCAGTACCTAAAAATCGCAACAAAGCTTTGATCTATAAGGTTAGTATTAGTTACAATATTAGAATCACAACAATTTTTTTTGATCCATAAGGTTAGTATTAAAGAATGCATGATCTAAGAAGAATTACCGATGGACAATGTTAAAAAATTAGAGAAAAACTTAACAATACAGTACAACAATGCTGAAGATTATGGGTAACCGATTTCTTAGTATTAGTTACGTCTTCATTTCCGAACGAAGAAAACGTATAATCTTAGACGAATTAGAGAGGGATAGTCTTATAAGAATTAGAAAAAAATAATCACCAATGTACAACAATAAAGAGGGAATAGGACGATGGATTTATAAAAAATAGTCAAGGAGGAAATTTCCCCAATACATTTAATATCGAGCGAACAACACGCGCTAAAAGTTTACAATATTTAGTATCCAGTAATCCACTATAACATCAATACCGAAAAAAAAGGCCAATCTACAAGGACAAATTACAAAACTACGAACAACTCCATCACCAAAAATCCGCATCAACGCACGCCCAAAGTACACGCCATAACGACGGGAAACGACCCACCAAATGCAAATCCACAAAATACCGGAGGACTACCAAATCAAAAAAGGATGAGGAAACATGTGAGTCAAAGATGGGAGTTTTATAAGAGGAATGGTCCTAAATAAACCGATGAGATCGCTCGAATATAAAACAACGGTCAAGATCAAAATTAGAAGCATGAACAAAGGGGAGTGAAAGGAATGAAAAATGTAGAGAAAGCAAAGGTGCCACATAGGCAGAGAGTGCTTTCTCTATATTAATGTATGGATTGATGATTGATGCAATGCGATGGGGCAAGGATGAGGATTCTCAACAGATTCTTTGTATGTTACTGAGGTCACTATTGTGGGCTCGTAACAGTAAATAAAATAATTAAATGGCTTAATTTCGCATCTCTCAATAAGTTCATACTTTTAGATGAGGCAAAATTCTTTCACGGTATCAGAGTCAAAAGGCTCACGCCAGGACAAAGATTTTGGGTTCGATTCCCGCTGAGAACAACTTCATGCATATTAAATTGTTCACACATAGGACCTTCCAAAGAGGGAAATTTGAAAGTCTGGTCAGTACGGGCCCGAACAAAGATTCTGGGTTCGATTCCCGCTGAGAACAACTTCATGCATATTAAATTGTCCACACATTGGACCTTCCAAAGAGGGAAATTTGAAAGTCTGGTCAGTACGGACCGCCTAATTGTATTATTAACCAGTAGATAATTTTTTTATTATGACATATATCACTTTGGTTATTTACGTTGTAATTTGCAAGGGTTGAGTGTAGTCATTCTTCACTAATTGTTGTTTAAAAAAAATAAAAAATTACTTGCTGGATTTGAGGAAGCGAAAAGCTAGGGGCTAAGAGATGGGGATGATGAAGAATTCTCAATTTTTTTTATTTTATTACAGAGACTGATTCTCAGTATTAATTCCGGGTGTAAAAGTCGGTAATCGCTAGTCGGACAGATTTGGAATGCCTAGCGTCTAGGCTCGGCAGGAGTTTTTTAAATTTTTTGTTCTCTATATCTCACTAATATAATTAAAATCATTTGATAACCTTTTACATACGGCTTAATTTTTTTAGGATTTATAACGGTATAAATCAATAATTCAGCATATAATAGTCAATACATATATAAACTACAAATTGATAAAAAATTAATTGACAAACAAACACTACAAAAAAGGCGATGTTTAACGACGGACACGTATTCCGTCGTTAATTTTGGTGATTTACGACGGGCTTGTGACGGACAATAACCAAAGCTTGTCCGAATTAAACATTAACGACGGGTTACCGAAGGCCGTCGTTAATTAGTAACTTTTACGACGGAAAGGACTGTCGTAAAATAAGTCGGACCCACTGGTGGAGAAATCCGCCAAAATTAATGACGGGAAGCCCGTCGTAATATTTAAAATAGATATTACCGACGAACGGAGCTGTCGTAAATTTCCGCCCGTTTGACCGCGACCTTTTGTAATCGGTGCATCGCTTCAGTGGCCGACCATTTTACGACGGACTGTCCGTCGTAAAATTTAAATTTATGTTTTACGACGGTCTTTTCCGTCGTAAATTTCCTCCCGTTTGACCGCGACTCTTCGAGAACCGGTACGAATTTAATACCTGTGATTAATTAACGACGGATATGTCCGTCATTAAATTTAAATTGATTATTAACGACGGATATGTCCGATTTTTGCCCTATTTTCGTATTTTCAACCCACTCGTGTCAAGCCCTAATCTCACACTATAAATAGCCCCCAATTCTCAGATTTTAAGGGAATCCCCCTTAAAATCGAAAATACGAAAATAGGACCTCGCACGACCAGGTTTGGTCGTGCAGAAGTGCACGACCGTGCACCTTTGTTACAAATGCGTAGCTAAGTAAACCATGACCTGCACGAGTTGGATTTTTAGTCGAGCAGATTTGCACGGCTAACTTGAAGTGGAAAACGCGCTCTTCTAACTGATACAATCGCAGAATACGTTTCTTGCTTTTTAACATGTGGGCCCCGCTGCTTGACCATCTTTTCTCACTCTCAGCTCATCAAATGGCACGTATTCAATGAGGTGGGGCCCATTTTCTTCTCTCTCAGCAATGCGGTGGGTTCCGGCGAGCATCGTGGCGGCTTCTTCTGCTTTTTCCGGCGACACAGCAGCGAAGAGTGGTTTCGGCATCGAACTTGCGGCTGCGGCGTGAAGCAGTCCCGGCGAACGGATTCTCCAGCTTTTCCGGTGAATATTCCAGGCGTGAATGGTGAAAGTGGGAGCTTCAAAAATTCCGGTGAAATCCTCCATTAATGGCGGCTCGGTTTTCGGCGAGAAGCTTTCGGCGCGAATATGCTTTCCGTCGAGCTTCTTCCACCATTAATGGCGTTTCCGGCGAGCTTCTAATGTGGTGGTGTGGTGGCTGGATGATTTTCCGGCGAGAGCTTTCCGGCCATGGTTTCTAGCTTCGAACTCCGGCGAGAGCTATGGTTTCTTGGCGTGAATTTTGGCACCAATTCTTCAATCCCAGGCGTGAATGAGCTTCTTCATTCTTCGACCAAATCAAAGTTGTGGGCCCATGCTTACTTTCCTTTTATTCCTTAGCTAAAAGTAGCAGTAGGGCCCAGCTGCTTTCCTTTCTTCCTTTCCTTTTAGCATTTCACGTGGCCTACTTCTGGCTTCATTTCATTTATCACATAAATGGGCCTCCAATCTTGGGCCATGTATTAAATTGAATTGACTACTATTTTTTAATTGTTGAGCCCAAATAATTTCTCCTCTAATTTAGCTCGTTTTCTCAATTCACTTCTTCGATTAACTTCACAAAATCAAAGATATGTGTTTGCTTCTACAAAATCACATTTTTTCCTGCAAAAATAGCAAAATACACCTTTCTTGACAATTAAGCACAAATAATCAAATTAATGTAAATAAATGCAAGAAACTCTATAAAATTAGACGAATTAAATGCACAAATTTCAAGCAATTTTCACACTAATCACCCCTCCAAATCACGCTTCTACAATTCTGTGGAAACTCGTAGTCTTAGGGATTCACCGATCCACTAGGTCATTGGTCGTGTACTTGCATGCTATATCGAACTCATCCGTTTTTCGGTCGTGTTTATTTGTTTGATTAAAAGTTTTAAAAATACAAAAAAGTCAATGGCAAAGTGGTTTCAGAGAAGAATCTCCTACGTCCACTATCCTGATCAAACAGGAGAATTCATTTTACTTAGGAATTCCTTGTGTTATAGTGCCAAGGTGCACTGATCAATCAATCATCTCTTAGGATATTTAATCCCTAGGATAATTCCAGGTCCTAGTTTCCAAAATAACCAGCTTTCAGACTGATATCAATAATCAGCTTACTAACACCTCTTAACTCTAGCTCTCAACCTAACTCTGGGTATGATTTTGAGTAGAGTTTGATTCCAACTGTTTGTGAGATAATCCTTACAGTTTAGCTCAAGGCTTAAGGATGGATTATCTCTTTCTAAGGTTTGAATATAGCTATAAGCTCAGTGACATAAGGTTTGGTATGCTCTCTACAAATTTGAAACACTTGGGAAACAAAGATGATTTCAAGTGCTTCGTTATAAGTTATGAGTGTAGAGAATGCTTTGTTCGTGTAATTTTCCCGTCCGTAGAAATGGGCACGACCTTCTGTATTTATAGACCTTCTTGAAAATCTTCCCGTTGGAGATGAATCTTCTCAAGTAAGTCTCTTGCATCTGATTGGTTCAAACGGCTCTATTTAAGCTTTATGTCTTGTCAAGAAACGACTAAAGGACCTTGCCTGATTACCAGCTCTCTGGAAAAACTAAAGCAAAACTTTTGGTACTTGTCAGTCTGTGACAAGTCGGCTGTCAGTAGGGTACACCTACGTGTCATCTTCTTATTGGGCCGCACAGTCTACTTGCTCAGAGTCTTGTCTGGTTTTAAGGTGGAACTCAACTGAGAGAACCTTCTTATTCCTTCATTTATTTCAAGCTTTACTGACATTCGAATTGCCTTGTTCCAACCAGATTAACTAATAGTTTTTAATGTGTTTAGCATTGAATGTCCGTTGTTAGTCTTCATCAGTGGACTTCAATCCTCTACTGATGGTATAGCCTTAGTAAGAATGCACTTAGAAAATATTCATAACTCAGACTTCTTCTTCAGTTCACTTCTTCTTCAGTGGACTTCTTCAACTCTTAGATACACTATACAATTTAGTAAATGCACTTCAGTTCCTTAACATTTGAACTGGCTAATTTTGTTCTAACTCTACTGAATATACTTTACTTACATTAGACTTAGGAGGAACCTTTGGGCATTTTAATCAAAACATAAGTCTATACAATTTTCCAACACATATGCAATTAGTTGCAAGAAATCGAACAAAATAAGCAAGTATCATAACGGTTCATGCCCTCTTTATATGCAAGAGAGGTCATGGGTTCGATTCCCCTTGGATACGAAATTGACGCAACCGCCCCGGGTGCCCGGGGGTCCGGGTTCGAACCACACGAACCACTTTTTTTTTGTTCCAGGTTCGGTATTTACGACGGACACATGTCTGTCGTAAATAATAAATTAACGACGGTTTTGTGCTCGTCGTAAATATTTTCCTGGCTGATAAAATAATGAAAATCGGATAACTTAAACGCCGGCTGACGTCCGTCGTAAAAGTTTGATGCCCGGCCGGGTCGTTGACAGGTCAGATTTACGACAGCTTTGTCCGTCGTAAATTTACGACAGCCTTCCAAAAGCCGTTGTTAATTTTAGCTAGGGTCGATTTGACTACGGCTCCATGTCCGTCGTAAAACCCGTCGCTAATCATGATTAGCGACGGATAATCCGTCGTTAATGCCGTCGTTAAACGCTGCATTTTTTGTCGTGAAAAATACATAATAATTAACATCAAATTAAGTGAATTCTCTAAAAGACATCGTTTCAAGGTGGAAAAAAATAAAACAATGGACGTTTAGCCTGTCTAGGCGGATTATACTAAAATCAGGTCGGCTAATGACCGCCTAGTGCCTAGGCGCCGTCTAGGTAGGCAGGCCGTCTAATGAGATTTTTGCATCACTGGTATTAATATTATGCTTTAATAGGTAATAGTGTGAACCGTACCTACAATCAAGGTTGTAAATATCGGTATCGATGGATATATCGGAACCTTAAATTTGTGGAAATATTGATGGATATATTGATATCGAATATCGATATCGGTAAATTTAAAAAATTATAAAAATTTAATTACAAACTTTTAATACATAAAATTTACAATAGAATTTTACCATATTTTACATTTGTGATATTTAACAAAATTATGGATATTTTTCGATACTTTTTTTATATTTCTCGATATTTTTTCGATATTTACCGATATTTTTCGATATTTACCGATATTTTACCGATTTTTTGCTCAATTTGCACAAAAATATAGTCGAAATTGATTTTATATACTTATATTTATCGATTTTTTTTTTTACAGATATTATGGAAATATCGTTACCCCCAATTATATCGATATCGATGGCCACGAAAAATGGATATATCGGGATCGGGGATATATCGTGAAAATTTCCGGATGTTTTCATCCTTGCCTACAATATCGTGTGTGTATATATACCATTTACATTGTATTAATACTATTAACTCCAAACTTCAAATATTGATCTCTTGGTTGAGGATGATGGATCTAACACGATGAACCTCACATCAGTGGGGAATATATATTTAATGCTATCTGGAGTACATTTGCACTCTCAGACAAAAAAAAAAAAAAAACTCATTTTTATATTTTTCTAAAAATGAGATTTTGAATTCGTACACTATTTTTATTTTAATTGTAATTATAATTAACTTATTATTTTATTAAAATATAATGTATATATTGCATCGGTTTTCATGATTTTAATAATTAAATATTTTTTGTGATTACCTATCATACCTAAATTTTAATTTTATTTTTTTTTGTTTATTTCGGATTAATGCATTGGTTTTTTGTGTTAAAATTGGATACGCCACTACTTTATATCATGATTACATTAATTAATAAACGAAAAAACGACAACTCAAACACGTTGGGTTAATAATTAAGTTTATTAATTAAATAAAAAACAATAACCCACAACAATAAAAAGTATGGGTTATAAAAATTTAAGAAAGCCCTCCACGACCGTTAGTTGCGTCTCGATCTCGAGGCATATTTGAAACATTTTGGTTTTCATCCTCCAACTCCGCAGTGAATCCCTAAATTGAGCTTCATCACCAGAATTGCTGAAGTTGCACGGGATCAAGACATTTGAACCACCAACACCACTTGAACCACCTGCACCAAAAGAATATTGGACAATATATCCCATGTTTGAATCTAAGGGTGGAGGACAGGAGGTTGAGTTACTCACCCAATTACGGGTTGTGTCACCTAAATTTGGGTAATCCATCATGTTGAATCCACCGCGCTTGGTGAAACCAACACTTAAGCAAGGGCCACCTTGTTCAAGGTTTGGCCCTTGGACGATTGTCGAACTCCCTAAACTATCACTACAAAAAAAACATTGTTTTGCGACGGGAAACTTGAGACGGACAATTATCCGTCGCAAATTTCATGAATTTGCGACGGATATTGGAGACACGTCGGAAAAAAAGATAATTTGCGACGGATATAAAAAACCGTCACAAACTGCACTGTTTTGCGACGGCTACTCCGTTTTCAAAGTGTGGGCTCCATTAACTTCGTTGCATACCGACAAATTTTGCGACGGATTAGCTGTCGCAAATTTCAATTTCAATTTTGCGACGGACGTGTCCGTCGCAAACCGACCCGTTAAAAAATACCCGTTGGGGAAACGGTCCACTTGCCTATTTTGCGACGGAAATTGCCGTCGCAATTTTTAACTTCGAATTTACGACGGCCTATTCCGTCGCAAATATTGACCCGGTTTTGCGCGACCTTTCGGGAAACGTCGCGTTGACTGATTTGCGACGGAGTGTCCGTCGCAAAATTTTAAATTTCACATTTGCGACGGATTGGCCGTCGCAAATACAAAAAAACGACGCCGTTCAGGTGTTTGGTGGTCGCAATTTGCGACAGACAGGCGTCCGTCGCAAATTCCCCCCCCCCCCCCCCCCCTTATATATAGGACAGCGCAGTCGGCGAGAAGAATAAGAGGAAGAAGAGGAAAAAGAGAGGAAAATGAGGGAGAAGTCGGGTGCAGTCGCTGTAGAGTCAATCCGTCCCAACCGAGTGCTCGTTTCTTCATTAAATCGTATGTTTTCTTCATTTTTACCGTTTAAAATTTAATTTCCAAGCATGTTTAGAATTTGTTAAGTTTAGAATTGAATTTAGTTGAATTGTTAAGTTTATATTATATTTTTAATTTTAGTTGTTTGATTTTAGTTGAATTGTTTTAGTAATTTGTTAATTTTTTATTGTTAAGCATGTTTAAATAATATTACAAAATAATTTTAGTTGATTGATTTTAGTTGAATTGTTTAATAATTTTACAAAATAATATTAGTAAATTGATTTAAGTTTAATATATAATTTTACAAAATAATATTTATAAGTTGTTTGATTTTAGTTGAGTAGATAGTTTAATGATTTTAAATAATATTAGTTGTTTGATTTAAGTTTAATATATAATTTTACACAATAATATTAGTTGATTGAATTTAGTTGAGTAGGTAGTTAATTGATTTTAAATAATATTAGTTGTTTGATTTTAAATAATATTAGTTGTTTGATTTAAGTTTAATATATAATTTTACAAAATAATATTAGTTGATTGAATTTAGTTGAGTAGGTAGTTTGAATTATATTAGTTATTTGATTTTAGTTTAATGATTTTAAATAATATTAGTTGCTTGATTTAAGTTTAATAATTTTACAAAATAATATTAGTTGATTGATTTTAATTTAGTTGAATGAATTTAGGAGGCGCTTGGTTAGCAATTCTTCAATGGTAATGAGATGCAAATTTATTTCCATCTATGCCCTCATAAGAAAATTGATATGTTAGGGGAAGAAGTGTTCCAATGGTGACATCATTGCTAGTTTCATGCCCCCAATTTTGGAATAAAAGTTGCCAACAAATGGTTGTTGGTGGAGGAATGAGGGAGTGATTGAGGAGGATGATTGTAGGAAGAGAATAGGATAATCAATATGAAGTGGTGATTACCTTATTTAGGAGGAGAGGTAGTGATTTTGTTCTTATGAACCATTCTAATTACACTAATTTTCAATCTCATTCTCATTACCATTGAAGAGTTGTTAACCAAGCGCCCCCTTAGTTGAGTAGGTAGTTTGAATAATATTAGTTGTTTGATTTAAGTTTAATAATTTTACAAAATAATATTATTAGTTGATTGATTTTAGTTTAGTTGAATGAATTTAGTTGAGTAGTGTTGTTTACCAAATATTTGTTGCTGAGATTAATTGGCTATTTATAAGAGCTTTGGTAAAAACATCAAATGATTGGGTTCTTAAATGCTAAAATGAATGCTTGAATGAAGAAAGACAATAAATGCATAAGAACACCAAGAATTGCCAGGGGTTGTTAGACCCTGGACTTGAATGAGTATGTGTATTGATTATACTGAGAGAGATTGAACCTATTTTACATTACAAAGGTTGGGGTATTTATAGTTTTCTCACTACAGGGGTATGTAGGTCATTTCCGGCCTCTTGGGGGACAGGTGCATTAAATGTCTCCTGCCTCTGAGGACGCGCGGGCTCTGATATGTCAGGGCTTGCAGGTGGCCGGCCACTAGGGTGTTGACGCGTGTCCAAAAAGGACGATTCTCTGGCGAATTTCCTCATTTGGATGGAATATTATCTGAGTCTCTGAGTACGGAGGCGGCCTTTTTCCTTCTTGGGGGAGGGTCTCGCTTGATTCTATCACGTGCTCCAGATCGCTCTTGCCGGCCGGGGGCCTTGAGTGATCGGAGGCCGGCCTCCTGGCGGACAATGAGGTCGGAGATTCTTCCAGCCGGTTGGTCGCGTCCGGATTTTCCGACACTCTTTGCGACGGATTTTTCCGTCGCAAATTCCATCGCAAAACAGTGTTTTTTTTGTAGTGTATTAGTGGTCGTTTGGTTCGCTGAATTGGGTGGAACTAAAGTATTAGTCTCACTCAATCCCATGTAATATTGCGTTTGGTTCACAGGTTTACGTCCCGGGATAAAATTGGGGCCAAGTCATAAACCTACCTAATCCATCAAATGAGGGACTAAATAATCCTTTAGGGATGGTGGGACTCCATAATCCCATGCTTTAAAAATGGTAGATTGCACTTTAAACACACCTACTCATTCAATTAAAAAAAAAAAAAAACAGTCCTACAATCCCAACATACAATCCTCCTCAAATAATCCTATCTAATCCAATGTCATCTAATCCAATCTAATTCCATCTAATTCAGTCTCATCTAATCAATCCCATCACGTGAACCAAACGGCCCCTTAGTTTCTTTAAGTCAAGATTCAAAGGCAAATTTAAATCTCAATAAATAATCATGAAGCCAATTAAGCTCCTCATAGTTCTTATCGTTGATGCGTGGTTGGAACATGCAGTCGAGTTCTCTCTCCCGCTATCTCTCATGCATGCTCCAGAAGCTCTTCTAACTAGACAAGCTCTTGGTTGAGTTGGCGGTTGCTTGCTTCACGATGAGCGGCAAGCAATGTGTTGATCGGTGGTGTGGGCCCAATATTGGAGTTTATAAACCTATTTGCAATGGTTTCTACGCTGGGGTGACCATCTGAATGAGTCTTTTGACCTGGAGGAAAGACCACTACCGCGCTCTCAGCACCGCAAAGGGTATTGAGTTCACTGGCCTTTTTGAAAAGACCAGCACGTCATTTAGAAAATGTGACTTGAAGACTTCGCTTATTCTCTATCTTCTCCATTTTTAGCTTTTGACAACCCTTTCCCTTTCGATCATTTGATCTAGAAGGGTTAAGTTGTTCTCATTTGGATTAGTTCCATCAAAAGCATCCATGGTGAAAAATAAAAGTACAATATTCTATGAAGAAATGAAAATGAAAAAGCAAATTGAAATCAGAATGACAAAAAATTGAGTTGGGGGAACAAAACATGAGAAAAAGGGCTATTTATAGGAGAAAATTCATGCCCATATAATTTATTTCATACTATTGTAATAAGTGCAATTTGCCAATGATTGAATTAACCATACATTATCATTATGGTTATTATATTTCTTGATCCCCAATTATCTTCAAGGAAATTTTGCTTACCATAAAATCGATTATCTAATGCATATTGAATTTATTAAATCTTGAACCAAATATTATAACCATGGGTCGTTTTATTGAATATATCATCATTCAACAATTCTTATATTAGCAAAATATGATCATGTTTTAGAAATCTTCTGACCCTAAATATAATGTCACCATAAATACACAATCATGACTTATATTTATCATAAAATATAAAAAAGTTTTTGGATATTCCAGCAATTAAGATAGCTTATGAGTAAGATTAGTTTTAAATAAATTTTAGGGCTGTGAATTATATGTTGATTAGGTCTAAATTAGTTTAGGGGGATTTTTTTACAAGGTGGCAATTTTTTCAAAGACATACACCATGTATTATATAATTGGAATTGAAGAGACAATGGTCATTGGATCTCGAATAGATATACTTCTAAATTGAAATCCAGAATTGAGAATTAATTCGAGAAATGGACATTGTTTTGAAATTCTTCCTATACAATTTTTAGCACATTAATGCGATATTGTAAGAGAAATAATTAAATGAATTAATTTCATAACCCATAGTTATAATATTTCGCTCAAGATTTAGTATGTTGAGTCTATTATGTACTCCCTCAGTCCCGGTATTATCCGCATACTAAAAACGGCGCACATTTTAAGAAAAAAATATTTTTTGAGTAAAGTAGTGACATATGGGTAAATATGTGTATATTATTGTGAGTGTGCACACAAATCAATGTTTTCTTTTTTAGAGTGTGCAAATAATTTTGGGACAGACAAAAAAAGAAAGTGTGCATATAATCATGAGACGGAGAAAGTAGTATATTGATAGGTAGAAAATTGTGTGGAATTTTAGTTGTTAATTATGCATTCTAATGCATTTATTGGTTTGCACTAAATTATTTTCTACCTATTTATGTTTAGGATGCAAATTACTTCACTTGGGATTTTTATTGTTATTACAGGTATTTTGAAGTATTTTAGCAATAAAGAATAATACTGGGCCGAGACTTATGAATGGAGAATTCCGGCTGAGTTTTAAATTAAGGAATGGGTCAACAATGATTCACCTAATGATAATTAATTATTGGGTTAATTGCAATAAAATTCACAAACTTTATAGTCTTTATCAATTATAACATGAACTTTTAAAGTTTGTAATTCGATACACGAACTAATTTATTATTGCAATTCGATACATGGTGTAAATTTCTGGAATACTCTATACATGATGTACATTTTCGGCGATACTAAAGCTACATGGAAGCTGAAGCCGGTACCAAAAACAAATCACACGCTACATCATATGTCAAATCTAGAAGAAAAAAAATTCTTTTTCATTTCAAAATATCATTTCATAAAACATTGCTCAAACCCGATTTAATAATAATGAAAGATAGTAAAAAAAAAATTATTTTCTAGTATTCGTACAAGTTTGTATGATGTAAGACATTTTTTCTACATAAACTAGACAACATCAATATTTATGATTCATTAATAAACATATATGAGTAATACTTTATAAAAGAACTTTTTAAAATATTAAAAAAATAAAATTTTACAAATTTGGCATTTGACATGGTGTGTGATGCCTCTTTGGTATCGACTAAAGTTAAATTAGTTTGTGCATTGAATTACAAACTTTAAAAGTTCATGTTGTAATTGATAAAGACTATAAGGATCGTGATTTATTTTGCAGTTAACCCTTAATTATTCATTCCATTATCAAGATTTCAGCCCATTAGAAGAACTTAAGCCACAGGAAATCTATTAGGTTGAGACGTGGCATATATATAAGAATGATCATCATGAGGCCATGAGATACATACTGAAGACGGCCACTAGCAGATTAGACGGCAGCAATCTTCTTTTCACATAAACCTTGAGTATTGATTATGACTTCGTTTACCGTGGATTTCATGACGATGCTTAGCTAGTTTATTTTATATTTCAATTCTAAGGATGTTGAACCCAATTTTTATTATCTTTTAATTAATTTCTATGTACGTTTTTCTTTTTCATCTCTCGAGTTTTTCGTATTACTTGATTGCATGTTTAAGAATTTTTGTGTTTAATTTAGTAATGGTCTGCTAGATTAATTCATAATTAATTCTACAATTAGAATATAATTTATAATTCGTAATTGTTATGATTTATATTCGCGAGTAACAAATAGTGCACCATTCACTAGTGGTGATACGAATCTGGGTTATGTAAAACAAGCATCTCGTATTTTGCAGTCCAGTCTTTCTATCGTTTTGGTGTTTTAAATGCATTTAACAAATTAAATCTAGCGAGCGTCTCAATAGGTTAGATTGATTAAACAGGGTTAGTTAATGATCATCTCTTAACTAACTAATCATAAGAAACGATTTAGATTAACAGAGCGTCTCATTAATCTAGGGAAGAGATTTGAGAGTGAATTAAGATTGTCACGGGAATAATTAGGATAATTTTAATTGTGGTGATACTGAACTTAGGATTGGAATATTATTTTTCTCATTGATTTCATCATATTTATTTGTTGCCTACTATTTTGCGTTCTAGTTTTAGTTTATAATTTAATTAATTACCAACCAACCCCCCCCCCCCCCTTCGTACTCTTTAGTTAATACAAAAATTCACTATATACTTTTCTGCTCCCTGTGGGATTGACCCTGACTTACCACTGCTACTAATTAGTAGAGCGAGTTAAAGATTATATTTTGTGTGCCTCGACAGCACGGTTAAAATTTTGGCGTCGTTGCCGGGAGCGGTGCTAAATTATTTTTTGTTTTTGGAATATTTTTTTTTAATTAGTAATTTATTTTTATTATTGTTCTCATCTTTGATTTTTAGGTGGTATAATTACACCTATTGGAATTCACGATTGTTCACCTTTAGTTAACATATTCAACACAATTCTCACAAATTTTTTTATCACTGTTTGTGCATGTTAATTCGTTCTTCTCGCAGTTTCGATATTCTCTATATTCCAGAGATTGAGAAAAAGGCACGAAGGTTAAGGAAGGAAGCTCGAGAGCTTGCAAAACAACTGTCTTTTGCACTGGAGGCTGATAGCAACAACAGCTAAGAGAGTGAGGAACTCGAGATGGCCAAGGAACGAACGTTGAAAGAGTTAGCCAATCCTCAACTCACTCAGCAACCACTCTGCATTATTCTCCCACAGCTCGAGAATAATGTATACACTGAACTTAAGTCTGGGCTGATTCACTTACTTCCATCTTTCAATGGCTATATGGGGAAGATCCACACAAACATCTGAAAGAATTACATATAGTGTGCACGAGCATGAGACCCACTAGACTCACTGTGGAACAAACAAAGTTGTTGGCATTCCCATTCTTACTGAAAGATATGGCAAAGGATTGGCTCTATTACTTGCCATCGGGATCGATCGCTGCCAGGATAGAGATGGAGAGAACGTTTCTGGCACACTACTTTCCAGCTTCGAGAGCAACAAATATTAGGAAAAAAATATGTGGCGTGAGATAGATGCATGGTGAGACACTCCATGAATACTGGGCGCGCTTCAAGAAGCTTATTGCGAGTTGCCCGCAACACCAGATTAGCGAGCAATTGCTAATTCAATACTTCTGTGAAGGGCTGTCACTAATGGATCGTAACTTGATTGGTGCGGCTAGCGGAGGTGTGACGTCCCCACTTAATATAGTACGGAAAATATGATGTGACACAAGTAGGAACGGCACTAAAATAATACTTTGTATTAAATTATACACACGCCACACATCTACACAGCGGAAGTAGTAAATAAGTATGATCGTAGCATAAGATACAAACCAAAATTTAAAAACATAATTCTTGAAACATAAAGTTTTTAAGAAAACTCCACAGCCTGCCGAGTTCATTTGCCCACGTCCGGATCCACAGCATCTGTAAAAATTTAAAAGTGGAAGGGATAAGTGCTTGAAAACACTTTGGGTGGCGTGACCAACCCGTGGTGCCGGAGCGACCGGACTATCTCATTTGCCAACATATAGTTGGACTATCTCAGGGGCCAGTCGATAGCGGACCAGACTCAAAATATTTAACATTCAACATTTAATAAGTGCAATTAAAATAATAATAAAACACTCGGTGAAGAGTGAAGTGATTCCCCACCTTGCAGGTTTGTACCTACAAGTAAATTTTTTAAAAATAGAAACATTGTTACTTATCCCTTCATTTGTAAAATTCACATATTATACTCGTATAATGACTTGAATTCAAATCTCCATACATATTCAAATATTGTATACTAACACCCAAATATCAATTAAGTGTATAAAATCATCAAATAACAAGTTATAAGTAAATATCGACTGTAAAAATGTAACCGGACCATTTCGAACCTTTCATACAAAAATTCGATTTTGGCAGATTACACACCTAACTTTGAAAATTCATATTAAATTATCTATATGTCCAAAAATTATGAAATTTTAAAAGTAGATTTCCAACTCAATAAAATTTATCACCATATTTTCAGATTTCTCAAAATCTTTGCCAAACATCAAATATTTTGTAATGAACACACTGTTACAGATTCTGGTCACTTAACTTTAAAAATTCACTATAAATCAACCATAAGTCCAATACTCCTGAAATTATGAACTCCCAACTTCATTTAATTTATCAACATACTTTGGTTTTCTGTAAAAATCTAACCGATTATTCTCAGATCATAGCAAACTTCCACTGTTCCTGCTATAGAGTCCAAAACCCTAGTTCAACTTTGAAAATTCACCATGCATCTAATACTACTCCAAAAGCTATGAAATTTGAAACCTAAGTTCCTTCATAAGTCTATTTTCACATATAAAATTTTTAGAATTTTCCACCGAATGACTTGTTCAAAACGAAATTTACCCCAAAGTTGGTCCAGAAATTCGGTTTTATGCATACATGAAGAACATATCATCTTAAACTCACTTTAAACCATATAATTTCATGATTTCTACTTCTAAAGCATAGATAATAAAATAATAAATATGACTTTGTTCATAACATATGAAGAATTTGAATTAAACATTTAAACATGAAGTAAAACATGTATAACATGCAAATTACTCATCAAAACTCATTTTCCTATCATTTAATTCACATATCATGCATAAACTTCATACTACCACTTAAATAATTACTCAATCAAGAAGAGAAACTTACTTAGAGTAGTAGTATTTGTGAAATTTTCTTTAAACTTTTTCTTATATTTATTTTTGCATGAAAGAACATGTATTTATAGGAGGAACCAACCTTGGAGGCTACTCCATCTCCCTCTTGACCGACATATAGGAAGAGTGTGGAGGATTTTGGATAATCTTGGAGATTAAGTTTATTAAACACATGACACTTTTAGGTTAGTTGCTAATTTTGACTTTAATTCTCCTAATTTGACCTTAATTTCATGAAACTTCACCACTCTTCCTACTTTCCTCCACTTGGCCGAAAATTGTAGAGTTTTCAAGAGAAATTTTGTGTCTTGTAGTTATGACCCAAGTATGCTTTGAATTTAATAAGTAAAAATTATGATTTTTCTAAATTATTTAATAATTTTAAGGTATATTATGCATAAATTTACTTATACTATCTTATGAAATAAAATTATAACTCTTCTAGAACTCTAAATAATTTACAAAGTCTATATACTAATCATAGAAAATATCGAGCAATCGATACGTAATTCGTTTCTTAAAGAAACGTTCATTTTACAACTTATAACTTATGAAATAAATTTCTATATTTAAGGACTATATTAATTTCTAAATTAAACACTTTATGACATAAAATAAAGAACATATAAAAATTATAAAGTCTCAAGAATAAGCATGTATTGAGCAAATAATACGTTAATTGTAAGTATCGAGAAAATAAAACACATAAACGTGTCTTTGCATAAATTTGGATGTAAATGCATCACATAGATTCATGAAGAATTATAAAGCATTTAGTAAAGCAGATAAGGTCATGAAAATCTAGGGTATTACAGGAGGGGCACTGGTGGACAAGACATCTGCTGCAGCAAGAGAGTTAATTTCAAACATGGCCGCAAATTCGCAGCAATTTGGCCACCGGGATGCACCTTTGAAAAAGGTAAGCGATGGGCTTGAGTCATCGGTTGAAAAACAAATAGCTGAGTTGGCCTTGTTTGTTAGAAAAGTTACTGCAGAACGTTCACAAGTCACAACGTGTAAGATCTATAAGGCTACTGAACATACAACGGAGACATGCCGAGTTCTTCTTGATGAGATTGATGCACACGTTAATGTTGTAGATGACGGAAGTTTCCAGAAAGGGAAATATGATCCCTTCTCAAACACGTATAACCCAGGATGGAGACACCATCCCAACTTGAGATATGGGAATCCGCAAGGTGGCCAACAAGGAGGAGATCAAATACCTTATCCACCACAACAACAAAGGCAATATTATCAAAAATCAACGGGAGAGCAAAGTTCGAGCGCATCGTTGGAAGATATCGTGAAATCACTAGCCACGAGTACTTTGAAGTTCCAGCAAGATGCTCAGTCCAGCATCAAAAAGCTTGAGAATCAAGTGAGTCAATTAGCCACCACGGTGAATCGCTTGGAGAACCAAAGTAATGGAAGGCTACCATCTCAACCAAAACTAACCCGAAAAATATTAGTGCCATGGTCTTGAGGAACGGGAAGGAGTTGGAGGAACCTGTCAAAGGTGTTGAGAAATTTGATATCAAAGAAAAAGACGGGGATGTTGTGAACAGCCACGACACTGGACTACCCAATGTCAGTCCTGCTGTTGGCGAAAATCAGTTAATAACTCAAAATCCTACATCTATTCATTCTAACACTTTACCCTTTCCTTCTAGGATGGAGAAAAAAATGAAGAAAGACAAGGAAAAGAAAGTCTTGGATATATTTAAGAAGGTGGAAATCAATATACCATTGATTGACGCAATCAAGCAAATACCAAGATATGCAAAGTTCTTGAAAGAGTTATGCACCCATAAAAGAAGACTTAAAGGGAACGAGAAGGTGATGATGGGAGAGAGTATTTCTGCTATTTTTCAAAGGAAATTACCATCAAAGCGCAAGGACCCAGGTATGTGTGTTATCCCTTGTAAGATTGGTGATTGTAGGATTGAGCGTGCTATGCTTGATTTAGGTGCGTCCATAAATGTTATACCACGTTCTGTTTATATTTCATTGAACTTGGGGGAATTAAAAGAAACAGGGGTGGTAATCCAATTAGCCGATCATAGTAATGCATATCCTGATGGGTAATTAAAGTTGTGCTTGTGCAAGTGAATGAGTTGGTGTTTCCTACGGATTTTTATGTGCTTGATATGAATGATGAACTCTCGAGCTCCACACCTATCTTGTTAGGGAGGCCGTTCTTAAACACCGCCCAAACAAAAATAGATGTTTGTGAAGGGACCCTCACGATGGAATTCGACGCCGCGGGCAAGTCATTCAATATAATATTTATGATTCCATGAGATTCCCTGCTGATGATATCTCTATTTTTTCTATAAACTGCATTGACCCACTTGTGAAGCAAGTGTTTGAGTTGAATTGCAGAGATAATCTTGAAGTAGTACTTACTCGGAGCAAAGAAATTCAGCAAGAGGTGATCTCAATTCGAGAAGAATCAAGGGAGATGTTGGCAGCGCTGCAAAATTCAAAGCCAATATTGCCAAGGTTTGGAATAAATTTCATTGGTTTACCTCGTTCTAATTCTAGAAAACTGCAAATTCAAGAGTTGGAGGAGATAAGGAATGAAGCATTTGAAAATGCTTTGATCTACAAAGAGAAAACAAAGGCATTCCATGACGCAAGAATCAATAGAAAACAATTTGTTGTTGGAGAGAAAGTCTTACTCTATCATTCAAAACTTAAAGTGTTCCCAGGCAAGTTGCGTTCTCGTTGGGTTGGCCCTTTTGTGATTACTAAGATATTTCCTCATGGTGCAGTTGAAATAAAAAGTCTTGACACGAGCAAGATTTTCAAGGTGAATGGGCAACAATTGAAGCCATATCACGAGGTTTTCTCAAACTTACATTGAAAATGTGGATTTAGAAGACCCAAAGATAGCATAGATTGAAGTTGCCCGTCGAGCCAACGACGTAAAAAAAAAGGCGCTGGTCGGGAGGCAACCCAGCATTAGTAGTTTCCTCTATTTTTCTCATTTAGTTTCAGTTTTTGTTTGCTGCTTGCTTTTGTTTTGTTTCAGGAAAAAGCATGTTGCTGAGTCGGATATGTGATTAAGTTTGGGAAAAGGTTGCTGATTTTTGTCAACACTGGGGCACTCAATGTAGAGAGTTCTGTCATGTTTATGCATATGAGCAATTTCACAAGCGAGATAGAAGCTAAATTCTAATCACCCGGTGAGCTCAATGCCTTTATTTCAATTATTTCCCTCCTAATTTATTGTGGTTATTCAGTTTTGAAAAATATTATGAAATAAGTTTGGGGAGGTTATAAAAATTGAATAAGTGGATGAGTAAAATTGTCCTTTGGTTTGAGTCTTCTGCATTGTTAGCTTGAGTAAGATGGCAAGACAAGAGAAACAAGTGTGATTGATATTTCTTCTAACTAAGGTTGTCTCACTGATTTTATTGATGAACTTGGATGAAAATGAGTAGGATTCGATACACAATAACCTTTTTGTGAGCTTTCGAGCCTAAGAGCAACTCATCATATATGCTCAGTATTTCTTTGCGTTGTGTGGTCGAACTTAGTGTGTTCATTACAGAACTTGCTCATTTATACATTTCAAGACTACATCTATGAATTCATGTATTGAAGTGATATAGGCATCTACGATTAACCCATTTGGCTTATATATTCTTACCTGGTTAAAAATTGTCCTTAGAAGCCAAGTTGAGCCTAAGCCTTTTTCTTATGTTATCATGGCTTGTTATGCATCTAAATTCACAAATTATCTTGACTAATAAGCCTCATAATTTTCCCTTTATCCTACCCTTACCCGAAGCCACGTTACAACCAAAGGAAAGACCTTTTGATTTTTGCATGAATTTTATTTTCTTAGTGGTGGAGATTTAATTTGTGATCAAGCATATTAGGATTTGATATGAGTGATTTTGATACCCTTTATATACACTTGAGTGCAAAAGAGTGATATCTTTAGTGAGGGTATTGAAATTTTATTGCATTTAAATCCAATGAAGCCATTAGAAGTTGGTGAGACGTCCTATTTTATTTAATCACACTTGAGTCATGATCACTTGTTCTATCTCTCGATATTGCTATGTCTTAGACTTTTCAGTGTGCGAAACTTGATCTTTTTACTCTAGTATAATTTATGCTTGAGGACAAGCATTGGTTTAAGTTTGGGGAGATTTGATAAGTAGAAAATTGTGCGGAATTTTAGTTGTTAATTATGCATTCTAATGCATTTATTTGGTGAATCATTGTTGGCCCATTGTTATGATTAATTCATAATTGATTCTAAAGTTAGAATATAATTTATAATTCCTAATTGTTATGATTTATATTCGCGAGTAACAAATAGTGCATCATTCACTCGGGGTAATACGAATCTGGGTTATGTAAAACAAGTGTCTCGTATTTTGCAGTCCAATCTTTCTATCGTTTTGGGGTTTTAAATGTGTTTAACAAATTAAATCTAGCGAGCGTCTTAATAGGTTGTTTGATTTAACAGGGTTAGTTAATGAGTGTCTCTTAATTAACTAATCATAAGAAACGATTCAGATTAACTGAGCGTCTAGTTAATCTAGGGAAGAGATTTGAGAGTGAATTAAAATTTTCACGGGAATAATTAGGATAATTTTAATTGTGGTGATACTGAACTTAGGATTGAAATATTATTTTTCTCATTGATTTCATCATATTTATTTGTTGCCTACTATTTTGTGTTCTAGTTTTAGTTTATAATTTAATTAATTACCAACCAATCCCCCCTCGTACTCTTTAGTTAATACAAAAATTCACGATAGAATTTTTTGCTCCCTGTGGAATCGATCCTGACTTGCCACTGCTACTAATTAGTAGAGCGGGTTAAGTTTTATATTTTGCGTGTCTCGACAGCACGGTCATATATAAGCAATTTGCCTTCATAATATTGGAAAATACGAAACAAATAATTATTACCCAATTATTTATTCATTTCAATCTTTAGCAAATTACATTTAGTATAATAGCATGCAAATATATTTTTGTTTGTGTCTTTTCAACCCTTGCACTTTTTTATTAATTATGTTCAAGTTTAAGTGTTTAGTTGGTAATGTCTCAATTTAGATTTGGTATTATTTTTAATTTCAATATTTGATGAAATTCTTTTTCTTTTTCCAATTCTTCAATCATGTAAGATAACAATAGAAAATGACGTATGCCCCTAATTTTTTGTTCAGATTGTATGACTTTAATTGGAATTTTTTGGGTTTATTCTACATAAATTCACGACATTTTGACTCAATTTCAATTTAATCGCGACTTACAACATTTTTATCTAAATTCACCAACTTTTAAATTGTTTCAATCCAATACACAGTTTATAAGTACATTTTCGACATATTTTTTTTTATGCATGAGGGTGACTTAATGCTTAGATGGAAGATTTTTATTCACAGATGGAACCATCTCATGGAGGGCAAACGAAGTGTTGAACGCGTGCCTGAAAAAATCATGTTATAATTTTAAAATGTATAACAAATTAAAACAATATTGAAAATTGAGATTAAATTAATATTGAGTTCAAAGGTCGTGAATTAATATAAAATTACCCTTTTTTTAAGGATCTTGCATCTAGAAACTTAATTAAACAAGACTTTGAATTAAGAAAAAAATAATTAAATTATATTCTAAATTGGAAGTAAAAAATAATATTCAAATTCAAATAGAAACATTTTTAAAATGAAAACAAAAATTGATAAATTTGGGTGTTATTATGAAGGCAAGGTCTCATATGCACCAAGTGCACGGTGCACTCACTCAACAGGTATACACTAAAAAGTTACTCTCAATTACACTGAAAAGTTAGTCTCAATTACACTGAAAAGTTAATTTTCAGTGTAAACTTTTCAGTATAATTGAGACTAACTTTTCAGTGTAATTGAGAGTAACTTTTTAGTGTATACAGTATCAACTGTTGAGTGAGTGCATCATACACCAAATGCACAAGAAACTTACTCTATTATGAATTTATCCTAATTATGACTTTTAGTTTTAGAGTAAAAGAAATCTTTTAAATTCTAAAGAAGATTACCTGTCTTGTGATTGCGGGCCACTCTGCTTGATAACAAAGCTTTCGGTAGACATTTTTGGTCAATTGTTGCAAATTTTCTATAAAAAAAAAAATGAATAGGCTTCTACGACAAATAAAATTATTTAGCAAGTCACCAACTTAACATAAAAATTATAAATTAATAAAAACAAATAATTTACATTCCTTATGTGCCATCCTTTTTTCCTAAAGCATTTAATTTTGAATCACATAAAAAAAAAAAAAAATTATGTAATCTAACCGAGAGCCATTAATACAATGTGTACGACCCCTCTATAATTTAACACCATGTTGGAAGACTGTAGAGGACACTCGTATATGGCATTTCAACTGTGATGGGCGATATTCTGTTAAGACGGCTTACAAGCTCGCTGCGTCAATGACGGTGGACGATGGTCTCGTTGAAGACCCAGTTTGGAGGAAATTGTGGAGTCTGGATATTCCGCCAAAGGTTAAACATTGGGTTTGAAGGGTTTGTAAGGAGTATCTTCCAACAAAGGTACAGTTGCGAGGCAAAGGGGTAAACGTGGATGCAGGTTGTGAAGTTTGTTCGAATGGGGTGGAAACGGCTTGGCACCTTTTCATGCAATGTGACTTTGGCCTTCAATGTTGGAATCTAAGCGGTTTTCGAGATGAGCTGGAAAGACTGGTCTTTGAGATTGAAAGTTGCTCGGAATTATTCTTGAGAATGTTAGAGTCGCTAGACAAGTCTAAAGCTAGCGAGTTTGCCATGGTAGGAGAGTGTGGAGAGAGAGGAATGCTATTTGTTGGGAAGGAAGGCGAACTACGGCGGTTAGAGCAATTTATGAATCAAAGGGTTACCTGGATGAGTGGAGGGCAGCTCGGTCGACGGGAAAGGTGAAGAGCTCGGGAGCGTCGATGACGGGTTGCTTGAAATGGCATAAACCGGCTGCAGGATGGCTGAAATTAAATGTGGATGCCGCTCAATTTGCAGAATCAGGGGAGACTGGAATCGGTTTAGTGCTAAGGGATGAGATGGGCTCGTTCGTTGCGGGTCGAACGACATGCTTTCCGGGCTTGCTAAGGTCTGATGAGGCGGAGATGGTAGCGTTGATTGAAGGTCTGAAATGGTGTGTTGGGCTGAATCTGCAGCGTATTAACATAGAAATGGATGCTCAAGTTGTAGTGAACGCGATAAAGGGAAATAGCACCGATCTGTCCTCTTTTGGCAACTATTTGATAGATTGTAAGGATTTGCTTAATGAGTTTGAGAGTTGTACTCTGTCCTATATTTCTCGTAGAGCTAATTATGTAGCTCATGCTTTTGCTAGGGCCTCGAGGTCTTATCCGAGCCCTTCGTGTTGGGTCGAGCCTCCTTTCTTTGTGGATGGCCTTCTCGATTTATCCTGTTCTTCCCGCGTTGAGAATAATATGAGCTAAGCATTATTGCGCTAAAAAAAAAAAAGAATAGAGATAACACCGCATAATAATATCAAATGATTCAAATCAAAGTCGAAGATCCAACAATCAATATACTTTGCCTAAACATTTCGATTCAAAGTGTCGCAATCTCAATCGCAATATATATAAGGGAAAAAAAATTCAACAATCTGCATATTAATATTAGAATTTCATCGATAAAATGCAAATCAATCAATAAAACATGGACATATTTTGAAAAGGTGTTATCACCCACTTTATAAAAATCTATGATCTAGTAAGCAACCAAAGATTCAGGAATATATAAATATTAGCTCTTGAATCTCGCGTATTACGCGGGTTTATAAATATTAAGTTATTAGTTTTAAATTAAATGTTCCAAAACACTACAAAAAACTCGCGTTTTAACAAGGGATATTAACAACGGGCATCCACCCCGTCGCAAATATACACATTTTACGATGGGTTTCCGACGGAAATTAACCAAAGCTCGTCCAGGGCTTAAATTTTATAACGGAATACAAAAACCCGTCGCTAAACGCCGAGAATTAACGATGACATGACCATCGTAAAATAAGTGGGGTCCACTCATCGTTTATTCCGCCAAATTTAACAACAGAAGACCCGTCGTAGATTTTAAAATAGACATTAACGACGGGCTAGGTCGTCGTAAAATTCCAACCGTTGACCGCGCCTTTTCGGAATCGGTGCAAACTTATTGTGGCCGACAAGTTTACGACGTACATGACCGTAGTAAAACTTGACATTATGGCCGCGACTTTTGAGAAGCGGTGGGAATTTATTACCAATTTACGACGGGAGAGACCATCGTTAATTTTAAATTCAACATTTACGATGGCCATGTCCGTCATAAATATGCGAATACAACGCCGATTTTGGCCTAAAGGCGGCAAATTTAGCGACGGACCAGTAGTGTCCTTCGTAATTTTTTGCCTATATAAGGCAACGCCGGCGAACTCATTTTTCACAAGAGCAAAAAAATCGAAGAAAAATGAAGAAGAAGAGGGCGATGTCCGGCGAGCAGTCAGTAGCCAATTTCATCCCGATCAAAGTTTTTTTTTTCGTCGATCTCTACACTTTAACTGTATGTTTTTTAATTTTGTACCGTTTAAATTTCATTTTAAAATATTTGATTTGTCTTTAGTTTTTTACCGTTAATTGATTAGATTTTTGTTTATATTGAGTATGTATAAATCATGTTAATTGTTTAGAATTTGTTTGGATATGAGTATGCATAAAAATGTTAATTGGTTAGATTTTTGTTTATATTAAGTATGTAGAAATCATGTTAATTGTTTAGAATTTTGTTTAGATATGAGTATGTATAAAAATTTTAATTGTTTAGATTTTTGTTTAGATATGAGTTTGTACAAATCATGTTAATTGTTTATAATTTTGTTTAGATATGAGTGCATAAAAATGTTATTTATTTAGATTTTTGTTTAGTTATGAGTTTGTACAAATCATGTTAATTGTTTAGAATTTTGTTTAAAAATTAGTATGCATAAAAATGTTAATCGTTTAGATTTTTGTTTAGATATGACTATGTACAAATCATGTTAATTGTAAATATTTAATATATATGGTTATTAAATATTGATTGTTGTTATATATTGAATATTTTAGATGAGTGGACAATGAAGTGGATCCGCTGGAGGGAGTGGGGGAAGCCAGGAGAGGGGTCGAGGGCAAGGGAGAGGGAGATGGAGGAGCCGAGTGGGGTCTCTTAGACTTGTTGTAGCTCCGATTGTCCAGCCGGAGGGGTCCTAGTCCGCAACCCAGACGGGTGAGGCCTCATCTTCCTCCCGCCAGCATCCCACTGAGCAGATGCGGATTCCTGTTGAGCCCCGTGGGAATTCGTAAGTTTTAATCTTTTATATTCAACATTTATTAATTAAAGCCTAATTATTTTACAAACTTTGTAATCTTTAATGTTGCAGTTGGATTCCGGGACATGTGATTACTACACATGTAACCCAGTCCATCATTAGTGGTGGATTCGAGTCCACCGCTTACAGTTGGGGGGCAGTGTTTGAAGCGAAGAAACAATAGTATTTTGAGGAGTTTAAGGTAAAATTTATTTAATTTATTCATTATTTTTATTATAAATTATATAAATAACTTGATATTTATTTTTTATTGTAATTGCAGAAATTCGTTCAGTGGAGACTGGAGTACGAGGCCCAGATGTGGAAGAACTTCTGTGGGAGGGAGACCGATAGATATAGAGATTTGATGTACAACATTCGGGAGACATACCTTAAAAATGGGACCCCGACAAATATGGGGACTGACAACAGGGGCAGGGAGATTTGGCCCCAACTTCTTGCCTACTGGAATAGCGACGAGTTCAAGGAGAAGTCACAGAAGAACAAGGCGAATCGCCTTAGCGACCCTGATGGAGAAGGGGTCGCGCGACATCGGGCCGGTTCTCGGTCCATTTATGAGCATGAGTTACAATTTGTAAGTGACCAATTTTATATTTTTATGAATTTTTTATAAATTTTTATATTACTAAATATTTATTTGTAGGAGCGGGAGCATGGACATGAGCCCTCTCATTGAGAGACTACAACATGCCCACCCTCTGGATAAGGAGACCAGAAGGTCCACCTACGACCGCACCACCGAGATACACGTAAGTATTATTTTTAATTTTAATTAGCTTATTATTTTAAAAAAAATTATTTATTAATTTAAAGTATTGTTAATTTGCAGCGGAGATGCGTGATGACCTTGCCTCCCAATCTCAGCCTTAGGAAGGGTCGGACTCTATGGCCCCGGCTCAGAGCCTTCTGTAGACGTTCAAAATGAGCTATACTTTAAAAACGTCAAGGCTAAGAAGGGGTGGTTCACTGGATTGGGTGGTTTTTGAAAAAGCCTACCCCGATCTCATGGACCCGGCTCATCCTCCTCCCAGTCCTCCATCGATTCTCATCCCAACGACATCGAGAGACAGGTTTCGACGGCCGTCAGACAGATGGAGCTTCTCCAGCAGCGAGAGACGGAACGACAGACGCAGCTGGAGTACGAGAGGAGGCGGCGAGCAGCGGAGGAGGAGGTTGCGCGGAAGCATACGGAGGAGATGAACAATTGGTGGAGAACAGTTACCTCCACATTAGGTGGAGTGATACCACCACTGCCGGAACCGGTGCAGCCTGTTATCCTGCCGCCCCCGGAGCTCCAAAGGCCTCATCCGGAGGATGAAGAGACGGAGAATATTGATTTCCATTCGGATGATTATGATTTTTTTATTATCTTGTACTGAACTTTTTTTTATTCGACATTAATTTTATTATATTTTTGTGCTGCCCGAACAGGAACTCGTAAGGTTCCTACTTTCATTTCTTTCTTTTCGTAAATTTCAGAAGTTTAATCGAGACTTTTTTCGGAGCCGTGTAACAAGAACGGGAAAAGTTAAAACTTATTTTCTTCTCTTCGAAGGTTGTTGTATAACAACTAGAACTTTTGAACTTTAGATTTATGTTTTGATAAGCAGTGGATAAATTTCTGGATACTGCTGTTTCGAATTTGTTCTGGTATCTTTGGTCTGGTGGCATGGTATCATTGTCCCAATTGTTTAGTATCGTTGTTTTAGTCTTCAAGTGTTAGTGACTTCTATATTTGTAAATGTTTTAACTTAGTTGGCTAATATCTTTGAACTGATATTTAGTATCGTTGATTAGTGTTGGAATCAGTTTTAATACTATTAATTGTTTTTAAAGACAAAGGAAAACTCGTCTTCTCCCTTGTCTACGTTTCAAAATTGGTACAATGAAAAGAAGAACGTTTTTAGAAAATATATTTCTACTCTTTTGTTTTGAAAATGACACAAGTACACTTGGTTAGTAATACTAGTAATATAGGAAAATATTTATTCTATTAATTGTTATGAAAACTTCTTTAAATCAAGTATTACTAATTATAAAGAAAAGTATATATTATATTATTTTTAGTATTTATTATATAAAATTCTTTAAGCAAAATAAGATTAATAAAAGGAGTTTTATTTATAAAATATATTTTATATTCAATGATCTTTTAATAAGAAAATGGAATTTTAGAAAGAAAAATATTAAATTGAGATTTTTATTATATTTATAAGTTCTTATCCTTTTGATCATTTTCAATAAAAATACATATATAGAGATACTTTTAAATTATAAGAACTTTTATTTATAAAAGGACAAAGGAAATCAAATAGATTGTTTTGTAGGGATCGAAATAGTCATACAACATGGAGATTAGTAAGTACACCCCCAATACACTACTCTTTTTGAAAGTGGTGTATTCACCAAGTTAGTGCGTGTTTTTAAGTAGGTCTTTTTCAATAAGTTTATAAGACAACAATTTTCTCGTTTCGTAACACGTACTTCTAGGCCTTTTCAATAATTCAAGGGCCAAGTTTTAATTAAATGGTTTCGTACTAGGACTCTGTGCTAATCGGAATACGCACGAGGGATCCGACAGTCTGTTGATTCAATCTCGGGACGTCTCTACAACGCAAGTTATCTTCCAAAAGGAATTCCAAAGACAGTTGTAACTTAGCTTTAAAGTTAAGAGGTGGGTGACGATCTGTTAATTGATCTGCTTATAATACGTTGTGCTGGTACACTCTGAACTCGACTAAATCAATCTAAAATAACTTATCCAACATAAATGTACACCTACTATATAACTGTTTGAATTACGTGATATACTTATATATGATACAATATGTCTATTGTTTTATTTGAATCGAGCACCATTGCATGATAAAGGGCATTTTGTGAGCATGAATTTATACAAGTACGAATTATGTGAACTCTCCCTACTTTTTGAAAAGCTAGTTTTTATGAGAAAGAGAAAAGCTAATGATTAATAATAAATTTGGCCTCCGGGTGAGAACTCATTAGAGTTCCGGATGAGGTGGTCATTAATAATAAATTTGGCCTCCGGGTGAGAACTCATTAGAGTTCCGGATGAGGTGGTCATTAATAATAAATTTGGCCTCCGGGTGAGAACTCATTAGAGTTCCGGATGAGGTGGTCATTAATAATAAAATTCGGCCTCCGGGTGAGTACTCATTAGAGTTCCGGATGAGAGGTCACTAATTAATTAAATAGATTTTGTTTATGAGGAATGATTTTTGAGAAAGATTTACTATATGTAGAAAATGATTTTGGCAGATTGGGCCGATACGTGAAAATGGTTTTGGGCTTTGCCCCTTAATGTGAAAAAACTTGTGATTATATGATGTGAAACCTGTCATGCCCAATTAATTATTACGTGAGCTTGTTATTTCTGTGATATATGTATTTCATACTTATATGTCAACTGTTTAAATAAATTAATTACTTTATTAATGAGTATAATTTAATATATTTCGGATTTACCAATCCCATGACGTTGCAAATCACCCATACGTGAGAATTCAAATCTCACGCCCCCCGTTTTACAACCCTTGCAGATTATGATTTCGTGGAGCAAGGACAGTAATGGAGACGACACGGAGTTCCCCGCTTAAATAAAATGTTACTGTTAATACTAAACTTTATATTCATAGATATACATGCGTGAGATACTTATTAAAATTATTCTACTCATTCCTTCCGCTGCATAAAACTCATCTCTGATTTTATTATCTATTTTTATATAAAAAAAATTACAGTTCGGTTTTTAGTCACAAGTAATACCTCGAATCTGAGATAATTATGTGTTTTGGATTCGGGGCGTTACAGTTAAACCAACCTTTTTTGTAGTGAAAAGTTTAATTTAGTTAGAATTATATTTATCATCTTAATTAATTATTATCTTAATTTAAATTATGACCTTTAATTGATTATTGTTTTAGTTAAATTTATGATTATAGTTTTAAGGAATAGATTAACAAAAAAAATAGATAATATATTTTGAGTGAACGACCAAAATCGATCATTTCTTATATTATGATGTAGAGACACAGTAATTTGATAGATGGTTCTATTGTAATTTATATAAAATAAGACACAATTCATTAATCAATTGTGATATAAAAAAACTAAAAAAACTATTTCGTAATAGAAAATAAAAAATAAAAAGTTATAAATCGAACTAATACAAACTCAAGATTTCAAAAGAGAGGTTTTATAAAAGTAGGGAATGATTCAGAAATAGATTAAAATTAGAGAATATAAATAGTTGAAAATATAGATTAAGATAAATATAATACCATGTATAGCACAAATGCATAAAATTAAAATATTTCAAAATAGAGGCGCTTCTAAGAGGGTGAGGGGTGATTGACAAATAAATATATAGAGACCCAAGTACCTGAGGTTCAATGGAGGCAAATGCATCAGAAGCCTTTAACGAGGGGTGGCAGTACATGTCGATAGGGGTGAGCACTATTCGGTATAAACCGAAAATCGAACCGAACCAAAATAAAATTTCGGTTCGGTTTTTGGTTTTCAAATTCCATAATTTTGGTTTTCGGTTTAGATTTTGGTTTTTGAAATAAAATTATTGGTTAACCGAAATCGGAACCGAATTAATATTCATTAATAAAATATAATATAAATATAATAATATACCATTATATACGGACCGTTATATAAACATTATATACCATTATATAATATAAATATAAGAATATACTATTATATAATATAAATATAATAATATACCATTATAAATATAATAATATATCATTTTCCCTAATTAATATAATAATTATAATAATATACATATATATAATAAAATTTCGGTTTTTCGGTTAATTAACTGAAACCGAACCGAAAATTTCGGTTCGGTTTCATTTGGTTTTATGCTTATTCGGTTCGGTTTCGGTTAAGACTAAAATTAATTTGGTTATTTCGATTTTTATAATTCGGTTCGATTTCGGTTTTGGTTAACCGAATGCACACCCCTACATGTCGACTCCTGGAGTTGGCGGCAAATGTAAACTCTAGAGCACTAAAAGAAAATACTTTAGCACATTATAAAATTATCTCATAATTATCTCATAGGACTGTATTTTTTATGAGCATTTACTCCACCGTACAACACGCGTGGCACTATGACAGAAGCCCATATACTATTTGTACACGCTTATAATGTAATAAAACATTAGTCAGTGGTAACATATCAACAGAAGATAAGGAGGATATGGGAAATCAGTTGGGGGCAAGAACAGTGGATCACTATACCAAATATCTTGGACTGCCTACACTGATAGGCAAATAAAAAAGGCAGGTTTTCCAGATCGTAATTGATACAGTATTAAGCCGAATGAAAGGGTGGAAAGAGGCTCTTCTTACAAAAGCGGGTCGTGAAGTCATGATTAAGGCGATTATCCAGGCAATACCAACCTATGCAATGAGTTGTTTCCTTTTCCCCCATTCTGTTTGTGAGGAGATTGAGAGGGCATCTCTCTCTTTCTTTTGGGGCAAGAAAGGAGAAGAGAAGAAGACCCATTGGGCCAGTTGGGCGAATGTGTCTCGCTCAAAAGAAAATGGGGGTTTGGGCTTCCGTGAACTCTATTATTTCAACTTGGCATTGGTGGCCAAACAATATTGGAGGATCCTCAAACAACCCCACTCCACCATCACTCAGATTCTGCGAGCCAGATATTTTCCGCGGGGCAATTTAGAAGAAGCAAATATCGGCTACCAACCAAGCTTCTTGTGGAGAAGCATCCTCAACGCACGAAAATTGATTGATGCAGGTGCAGTATGGAGAGTGGGTAATGGCGGGGCTATATCCTGTTTTCATGATAAATGGATCGGCATGGAGAGTCCCAAAAGACCCAACTGGATGCCCAACAGACCCGACGACATCCGATGTGTGGCTGATTTAATCAACCAACATGATCAAGTTTGGGATGAGGATTTGGTCAGAAAGTGCTTCACTGCGGATGATGCACACCAAATTCTACAAATTCCATTAAGCCAGAGGAAACCCCCAGATAAATTGATTTGGAGTTTATCTAGATCTGGAAAATACAACGTCAAATCGGCCTACCATCTTGCAGTGAAGAAATTCTCAACCTGTGGAATTACTCTACCATCTCCTAGCACAGTCAATCCCCTCTGGAAGAAAATATGGAATCTGCAGATTCCACCTAAGGTTCGTCATTTCCTATGGAGCGCTTGCACCGATACTCTTCCTACAAGAACTAACCTTTATCATAGAGGTGTGAAGATGGACCTGGCATGCTATTGGTGTGGTAACGCTGAAGAATCTCTGAATCATTTGCTTGTTGAATGCCCTTTTGCTCAAAAGGTCTGGCGGCACGGCCCCTTGCGGATCCAGGACACTCTGTATATGAATTTCCCTTTTAAATCCATCTGTGGCGATATGTTTGTTGCCTTGGAAACGGAAGGGGCTGGTGTCTTTGCCATGATTGCTTGGAACCTGTGGAAAGCTAGAAACTCTTTGATATTTGAGGGCAGAATCTTCTCCGAAATGGATGTTGCTCAAAATGCGCTTCGACAACTTCAGGAATATCGGAACGCATTCTTTAATCACACAGAAAAGAAGAAGAATAAACCAAAAGATATTTTTTGGGTGAAACCTCCAATGGGTGTATGCAAAATGAACTCTGATGCTGCTAATTTTGGCGACTGATCAGTGGGTTTTGGCTTTGTAATTCGAAATGGGGAAGGCAGTGTCCTTTTGGCGGGTTCGAAGAGATGTCGTGCTCGAGGAAATAGTACACTTTTGGAAGCTTTAGCAATGAAGTTTGGCCTACAAAAGGCTGTTGAACATGGATTACACTCAATTCAATTGGAATCGGATTCGGAACCTTGATTAATATGATCCATGGTGAAAGAGATGAAGATGCATATGTGATGATCATCATAGAGGATATTCGCACTTTAGCTTTACAGATCCAAAGCTGTGATTTTTTGTTTAATTGGAGAGATGCAAATAGAGTAGCACATACACTTGCTCGTTTTGGCAAATTCGATAGACATGAGCAAGTGTGGATTAATGAGTCTCCCGAGTGTTGTTATCAATTTCTCATTGATGATGTAAGGCGTGAGCCTATTTCTCGTTAAGTGAACTAGTATTATCCCGGCCCGCGATTTGCGCGGAACTCATTTTCATAACAAGATTTTATCTAATTATTTATATTTTCTATGTTTCATTGTTTATAAATGTAATGTCACATTTTTTTATATAACATGAAAAAAAACAACACCAATAATAGATATTTATAAAAAAAATTCAAATATTACAACCATTTAAATTCAACATTATTAAATTTTCCTAATTTTCCTTCAACATCATCCTCAAAATTATCATTTTATTTTTAGTTGAAATATTTGGAAGAAAATTTAAATTTCATTTACATGACCCAATATTATTTTTTATAATTGTTCAAACATAAAGTAATGAAAGATTTGTTCCTTGTTAAACTTTTTTTTTTGTCAAAATTGATGTCTCAGGTTAAGTTTTCTCTTTTCTAATTTGAAAAGTATATGTCCATACATCTCTCTACATCTTTTCTATTTTCAAGTACACAAACATACCATATTTAAAATTATATTTCTTAATCTTCAAGAAAAAGCAAAGAGAAAACTTAATGTCCGAATAAGGGAATATAATAAAAAACGATCATATTAACATCTAAGAAAACATATATGTTGCTTTGTTGGTATATTACACTCTCACTACTCAGTCTATTTGTCGACATTATTATGCAAAGACATTATTCATTCATTTTGTCGTTTAATTAAAGAGGTGAGAGTGTGATTATATTTGGTGGTTGTATTGTAATTGAATGCAATTAGAGGTTGAGTATTTTTAGAAAATGTGGGTGTAAATATTATATTTGGATAACATTATACTCATTCCGATTCATTTTTTATTATCCGTATTACCATAAAATGAAGGTTTTTTTTTCCACTTACCTAAAATAGCAAAAAGTAAACACTACCCCTTTTAACTTACCCCTTAAAAATATTATTTATTTACACTTATGACACTACTTTATCAACTTCATACTCACAAATACTAATAAACAACTCTTACACCTTTTAAAAATCTACTTTATATCCACAAATACTAATAAACAACTTTTTTTATTAAAACCCGTGCCACTTTGAAAGTGGAAAACAAAAATGAATCGGAGGGAGTAATATTAAAGTGGATGTATTTATTAAAAAATATATAATGAAGTGTGTGAACTTAATAATGTAGTTGGTGTAAATAGTTGTGGCGTATTACAAATTTATCTTTAAATAATTTCATATTTAATTTTTTTAATTTTAATGTTTTATTTTTTATAAAAGCAAATATAAATACCTCATGTCATAATAAAATCACCAAACTCACCTATGTGTAACCATATAGTGAAATAATAAATTTTCGATACTATACAAATAAAAAATTAATAAATGGGATATTATATACTCACCGGTGGGCACAACATTATATATTCATCGCGAATGTGTTAATTGACACATAAGCAGGGATCCACTATTATTTTAGTTGATTGCTTATACTTGCTTATGTGTCACCGGAATCCTCGCTGCGTCACCGGAATTACAGAAATAGGGAGAAACATCATGCCCTGCTCTTTCCTCTAGCTCCCTCTCTCTCTCCCTCACACACAAACAGAGATGAAGAAGCCTGCAGAATATGGTTGTCGCTCTGGTTTTGAGTACCTACTTTGATGGAGTTATGTATGCATCTCTTAAATATCGTGTCTATTATTTATCTGTGTGTGTTCAATAATGGTGGTTAAGAGATGTACGAACTTAAGCATGCATGTTTTGGGTTCCTATTTACTGTACAAATGGGGGTGGGTAAGGAATCTAAAACTTTTGTATCTAATTACATCTTTTGCTTTGGCAATGGGGTGAAATTTTCGGATATTGTTGATTATAACTTGAAGTATTGGTGAATAATTCTTTAAAGATATAACTTGGGGTATTGCTGATATAACTTGGGGTATTGATAAGAAGAGTGTGCGATCCATTTGCAACCCGATTTGTTGCCAGAGCCGCGAAAAGTTAAAATTAATTTCAAATTGAGGGTATTGGTGATATAGTATTTTCTTTCATGCACCCTAGAATTTGTCAAAACTCAATTGAGGGGATAAATTTCATAAAGTCCATAACACAAGTTTGTTCGGATATTTTCCATACATGTCTATTAATTGATGTGGTAAATATTTATTGGGTAGTTACTATTTTCAAAGAGTTTATATTAATTTTACATGCAAACTTTGATTTAATTTGTTGCTCTTGAGGTCATCGTCCACTTTCTCACGATGATTAATCTCTTTAAGGTGATTAATTAAACCTATAATTTTTAATTTATTTTATTTTCTAAGGAAGGAAGAACTTTAGGTTCATTTGAATGATTATATAAATATACAACTAAATAACAATAAGTAAAAAAAAATAATGAACTAAATTCCTAATGTTCTGAGGTGACTTAATTCCCTGAGATTGATGCATCACGTTCCACTCGTTCAGACATACACTAAACCAAAGTAATCCTTAGAAACAAAAGTTGTTTAGGGGTTGGATTATCAGATTTCATTGAATAACACATATGAAAAACAAAAATTATTTAACTTCATTAATTCTTCAAATTTCATATGAATGGATTACAAAATCAAATTTTTAGACCTTGATGACGGTAAAAATACAGATTAAACTTTGATAAATATCTACAACCATTTAAAATGGGAAACATGTAGAATTTACGTAATTAATAAAAAATAGAATATTCATCTACGAATATACCATCTATGTAATTCGGAATCCACCGATCAAAAAATGAAGAAGTGAGATGATACGAATAACAATAAAATGTTAAAAAAAAATTGAAAGTCGAATCATGCACTTGCCTCCTCTCTTCTAAGACTACCCACATGGCTACGCGGTCGTGAAGAAGATAAAAAGAAAAGTGAAATTAAAATTGCAATTGAGATGTCCAATTAATGTGTGACACATGACTATATGTGATTGAATAATTAAATTTTATGTGGATATAAGAAAATATACTGTAAATGTTATCGATAATAAATTATTTAAAAAATAAAAGAATATATCAAAATTCGTATTTTTCTATAAATATACACCAATATTGACATATTTTGATATATTTCTTTTCAATTTCATATTTCCACTATTGTAATTGTAATTATAATTTTGTTATTGTATCTTATTCTAAATGTGTTTTAAATTATTTTTCTTAATATAATTATAAATTTAGAATATTAAATTAATTTAGATATTTTATTTTATGTTGAGTCGAGGGAAAGTTAAACGTGTGGGTAGGTCTAAGGCCACATGCAACCATATTATTACTTGATTCGGTGCTTGATTTTTTCGGTTCAAAAGGAAAAAAGAATAAGTAAGACTTGAATTCAAATTATTAATGCTAATAAAAATTATTATTTTCATTTGAGAACTAAAAGATCTTATAGTACAATGCTAAGGCAAACCCACTTGAAAGTATAGTTGAAACAATTGGTTAATAAAATGTAAACACATAAATGAAATATAATAAATGTGAAAAAAGTGAAAAAAGAAATTTTTTAATTTGGCAAGGTTTCCAGAAAACGTTATCCACCAATTAGCATATGTAGCACTTTCATCTAATATTAAAAGGGTTCAATGTATTGTTGATACTCAAATAAAGCAAAAAAAAAAAGAAAAAATTAATATATATATATATATATATATATATATATATATATATATATATATATGTAGTTTTAGTGTGCACTTGAGTGTATGATATGCTCTTGGATTAAAAAAAAAAAAAAAAACCTCAAACAAAAATTAGCAATATCCCAAAACGTAATTAGTAATACAAAAAAAATCAGTAATACCCTAAAAAGGCATTAATAATACTTCAATTGCAAAAAATACACAGTTTAATGTGTTTGTTTATATTTAAAAAAAAATCAAAATTGAGCATAAAATTCATGTGCGTGCTATGCACTTGAATGCACTCTAAAATTTGCCACAAAAATAATATTAGTGCACAGATAGAATATGGTAGCTATTAATCATACCCCGAGTTACATATATATGTATTCGTTTTTTTTTATATGAACCCGAATTCATATGTATTAATTTTAGAGCAACTCTCTTGTGCATTTGGTATATGATGCACTTACTTAACAGTTGACACTATTATATTGAAAAATGTGATTGTAGCCCGTGTAAATTTTTTAGTGTAATCTAATAGTATTTTTCACTGTAAACACTATCAATTGTTGAGTGAGTGCACCGTGCACTTGGTGCACATGAGAATTTCTCAATTTGTGAAGGTCTCATATGCACCAAGTGAACGGTGCACTCACACAACCGTTGAGGTTATTTGCATTGAAGACTGCCAAGTTTCCATCACGTGGGATGGATAGGCCGGCAACTGTTCGGTGACGGCACAACCAAATTTTTTCCAATATTGGTCTACTATTTTATTTTCTCGTAATTAAAGTGGAGTGTTATATTTGACACCAATAAAATAAACAATCCCCATGATACGGCGATACATAAAACATTTCCCATTAAACTGAAAAAAAAAAAGAAAAGGGGGCTATTGATACTCCAAAATTTCTTCTTATGCTATAGACCGGTTCAAGTATACATAATATATACACTGCTATTTATATTCCGATATTTCTAGTTATGCTACAGGCTGGTTCAAGAATACACAACACATACATCACATATAGGTTAGTTAAAAAAAAAAAAAAGCCCCAAAATATTAAAAAATAAACATTGTTTTGAAAGTTCGCGAATCAATCAACTGTACAATATTAAAAAATCTAAAAAGAAAAATTGGGTTACACATCTAACGTTGTGCTAAATATACATTTGTATCACCATATATTCTATCCAATGTTACTTATTTGTTACTATTATTATTTATAATATAGCATCACTGTACAATACAATTTTTTTTATTAAAATATTATTTCATTATGAATTTCTTTTTTAATAAAATATATGTTTATACAAATTTTAAAGGGTATTAGCAGTTTTTAACAATCAGTATTAAAGAGTAATAGAAAAAAAATTATTGTATTGAATTGGACACAACATTTAATAATGTATATTAATAATCATAATTCATGTTAATTAATTTAAATAAAAGAGAGCACCACGTCGTAGCATAAATACATGTATACGATATTTTTTGTGGAATATTCTTATTCACGCAATAAAAGAATTTAAAAAACACAATTAATGGGATACTATTTAAAGGAATAAGATTCTCATTATTCAATACTTACTCGGTCATGAACAAACTTCCAGATCTAGGATTACAGGAAACAAATAATAGAAAAAATTCCGAGACATAAAATTAGGAAAAAACTAAGCCGGAATATTACCCGTCAAAAAAAAAAAAAAAATAATGCAATAAAACAATTTCTACATGACACTAAATTTGACACTTGATCCAAAACCATATATACATTGTTTGATAATTAAATAAATGTGGATTCCACGCCTCGTTTGAACTTTTAAATGAGATGGAAAAAAAGATGTATTCTATATGGCCTGCGTTCTATATGGCCTGCGTGTTCACGCGCTCCAATAAACCACATTATTTATCGCCGTTCAGACAAAAAAACGAATGTTAAATT
This sequence comes from Ballota nigra, assembly GCA_947034835.1. NCBI lineage: Eukaryota > Viridiplantae > Streptophyta > Magnoliopsida > Lamiales > Lamiaceae > Ballota > Ballota nigra. The sequence continues at coordinate 38,871,891 of OX344727.1, read as the reverse complement.
GCAATAATATCTAAGATTAGAATTTATTTAAAAAAATATCAAAGATCATAATTAAATTGATATTAGGTCTAAGGGTCGTTAATTTATATGGAATTAATCCAATGAAATATGTTCATATACTAAAAAAAAATATATATATATACTGAAATTACAATGCTGAACATATACGTTGGAAGTTGGGGCCAATTAACTGTCAACCCCTGCAGTTCATTATACTCAAATCCCACAATTGGAACTACAATAGTTCATTTCCATATAATTTCTCCCGAATATTTACTAAATATGCTCATGTATACAAATATCATTTATTACCTTATACCATTATATAAAGCAGTAAGTTGCAGTTATCAATCAACTATTCGGGTGTTAATTAGAGTAATTCTCTTGTGCATTTGGTGTATGATGCACTCACTCAACAGTTGATACTGTATACACTAAAAAGTTAGTCTCAATTATACTGAAAAGTTGGTCTCAATTACACTGAAAAGTTTACACTGAAAATCAGTTTTCAATGTAAACTTTTCAGTGTAATTGAGACTAACTTTTCAGTGTAATTGAGACTAACTTTTTAGTGTATACAGTATCAACTGTTGAGTGAGTGCACCGTGCACTTGGTGCATATGAGACTTTGCCTGTTAATTATAGCCACTCCCTATGATGAAACATAGAAAGATGTGATGGATGATATAGAAAGAGACAATACAAACTAGCTAGCAAACTAAAGTACTAAGGAGATGCTTGGTTAGCAACACTTAAATAGTGATGAGAATGCAAATTATTTTTCACCAATGCCCCTACAATAAAAATGACATGTTATGGGAATAATTATTACAATTGTGACTCAATTGCTAGTGTCATGTCCCAATTTTGGAATAGAAATCAACAAATGATTGTCGGTAGAGAAATGAGGGAGTGATTGAAGAAGATGATTGTAGGAAGAAATAGGGTAATCAAAATGAAGCAGTGATTACATTATTTAGGAGAGAGAAGGTAGTGATTTGGTTCTCAGTAACTATCATAATTACACTAATTTTCAATCTCATTTTCATTACCACTAAAGTGTTGCTAACCCAGCGTACCCTAAGATTTGCAATTTTTTTTGTCTAGTAACTCTCACCTCAAAACCAACCTCTTCAGCTCTTTCAATGAGGAAAAAGATCATCGGATTGTCACTCCACCTAATTTCTCTCTCTATATATATATTCACTCCCATGTACCTGCATTTTTGCAAATTAAGCAATGAAAATTGAATTTAAGTCATTTTTGCATCAGAAAAGTATGTCTTGAACCATCAATATATCAAGGCAAAAATTTGCATGAGATCCAAATTAACACCCACTGGCCACTTCTACCAAAATATTAATACATCATGTCCAATTTATATCTCATCCCACTGTCCCATAATATAAGACGGTCCCACACAAGACCTACTCATATCTCAAACATTATCCTATCTCGATCGTGGTATGTACGCATCCTCTCTTTCCCTTGGGCATTATTCCCATTTGTACCCTCCGCTCTTTACTGTAAAATGTATTGATCAATTACAGTAATTTAGTCATTAAGCAAAATATATTCTCTCAGAAAGCTCCTCCACCTCCACCTCCACCTCCATACCCAAACTCCCTCCCTATACTCTCCCATTTCCTTCACCTTCTTCCTTTTTTCTAGTCTTTGATTATAAAACCTCGGGAACCTAACCTTAAGTTACCTTGTTGGACCATTGTTTGAGTTTCTACGTTCCAAAGCTTTGTGCTAATGAAAATTCCACACTTCGCTTAGGGGAAGAGGGGCAGGTTTAACAATGAATATTCTAGAAAGATAAAATATATATTCCTATATTAAATCAAAGTAAATCGATTTAAATTGATGAGATCTTTTTGTAGATTTTTGTTGTGATTATTCTACTTTGTAAATATGTAATTATGTTGTACATTAATCTTTATACAGTGGAAACCGTCTCACCTATGATTCACGGTGAACAAATAGTCTTCTTCATAGTTATTAAGATCAAAATGGTCGGTTCACATGAAAAAAGGTATCTAGTTGTAAAGTACCTTTTTCAATGTATTCGGTTATTTGTTGACTCAATATTTTGTATGTAGATTTAATAAATCCTTTTAGTTAAGTATTTGTAATTTTTAATGAATTTCAGATTACAATAATATTTTACAATTTGAAATATATATATATATATATATATATATATATTATTTTATTTGTTATTTTGAATTAATATATAAAGATTTTTTATAATTAAATAGTCATTCTTATTTTTATAATGTTTTAATAATATAAATACTTAAAAAAATATTAATTTTGGACAAAAATGTTTGATATGACACTCCAACTCATTATTTGACCATAGCTAGGGTGATCAAGTTGCAATTTTTCGGTTTTTTCGACTAAGTCCAAATCACCTTGCTACATTCTGTTCAGTTTATCATACACTTCTAAACTGCATTTTCATGCAAAGTTGATGTGCGATTTTAAAAGGTTTCGGTAAATTATTTGTGGTTTGACGCTTTAAAATGAACATAAATATTAATAGAAGAAATTAATGTTAATTTAACCTAGAGCATCACATTTGTTTGAATTAATATTTTATAACATTGTTAAGTTGGATAAAACATATTTAGAGATTAACGAAATGATATATTTGAACACCATAACATGATTAATTATGGAAGTCCAACTATTTGAAAACATGTTGAGAGAAATTGAATAGTATAATATAAGTATAACATATGGCTTGTTATATGTAAGGCTGAGAATTTAGATTAGAAAAATCAAGAACATGATTTATTACCTTGTGGACTTAGTTGGGGAATGAGATTACGAATTTAGGATGCAAATAAGGGGGTGTATTCAACTGGAATTCTATTCGATTTTTTAGATTTTAAAAAGTCGGTGGTTTTAAAAAATCCATAGACTCAATGCAGAGTTTGGTTGATTTTTTTTATTAATTTAACATGGATTTTCATAGACTTAACAGGATCGTGGAATACATTTTTTTTATTGATTTACATGGATTTCCATAGACTCCAGCGCTGGAACTATTGATGCTAGTGCATATGGAACACACTTGTATATAAAAAAAGTTATCCAAATTGTTTAGAAAAAAATACTAAAAATACATAGGTTTAAAAAAATACATTATTTTTCTTCATTATTATTCTCATCTTCATTTTCATCAACGTTATACCTCGGCCTCATTTCCCACATCGCATTAGCAATACTCGTACTCCATGCATTGGCTTTCGTTCTTTGTTGTAGTTGGCTTTGAGAAAGCAATTCCAAATTTTCTCTTCCATGTCGAGATGTGGTGAATCTTTAGAGAGGCATTCTTTTCGAAGAAAGGTGTGTAATTCAGCACAAGCCAATACTAACACTACTTGTGTTTGAAGTGGGAACGGAGGTGCGGTTTTGAAAATTATGAATCACGGTTTGAAAATACCAAAAATTCTCTCAATCAAATTTTTTATTGATGCATGACGAAGATTGAATAATTCACTTGCATTTCTAGGGTGATGAACTTGACCATCAAATTTTTTTATTAGATATCGAACACCACGTAATGGAACTAAAAATTAACGTCGAATAGCAAATCAATAATCCACGAGAAAATATATACCTAAAAATACAATTTTTTTAATTAGTTAGTTTGTCACTATTTAAAAATATAAACACAATAAAAATCCATATAGTATTTAAATCCGTAGACTGTTGAATACCTAAAAATTTTTCACTACAAAAAAGACGCGGTTTAACGACGGAAAATTTGCGACGGCCAAATATCCGTCGCAAATTTCGTGTATTTGCGACGGATTTGGGCAAGCCGTCGTAAAAAATGTCGGTTTGCGACGAATATAAAATTCCGTCGCAACAGTTAGTGTTTTGCGACGGAAATGTCCGTCGCAAATCCTAGGGCCCACAACCTTCGTTGTACTCCTGCTACATTTGCGACGGATATTTTGTCGCAAAGTCAAAATTGAAATTTGCGATGGAACTTTCCGTCGCAAAACGACCCGTTTAAAGTAGCCACCCGGAAAACGACCCATTTGCCTGTTTTGTCGTCGCAAATTTTAAATTCATATTTGCGACGGCCCCTTTTCCGTCGCAAAATTGAGTAGTGAAGCTCGTCAGAGGGGTTGGTGGCCAATAATTGACCTGGGTCGTCGCAAAGCGTATTTGCGACGGAATTGCCGTCGCAAAATATTGAATTTGCGACGGAAAATCAGTCCGTCACAAATTTGTGCAGATTTATAACAGTCCCCTTCCTTTTCCTTCCCTTTCACTTTCACTCTTCTTTCCCTTTCACTTTCACTCACGAAAAAAATAAGAAATGATGCGGTTTTCATATGTTCTTCACGTATAATTGGTGTATTTGTCATTGCCTTCAACCTCACCGTACGTATTTGTCATTGCCTTCAACTTCACCGTACGTTTTCACATTTTTAACCGTTTAAATGTTAAATTTTTATTGTTTTGGCTGTTTTAGTACACTATTAGGTAATGAGCATGATATATGTTTATTAGATGAGTTTTAGTATGGTTGATGATATATGTTTATTTGATGGGTACGTTAATTTTAGTTTGTGTGATATTATTATACCTATTTTTAGTCGAAACTCTGCTCAATTTTTATGTACACTATTAGATAAATTTTTATGCACTACAACATTATTTTATGCACTCAATTTTTGTGTGATATTATTATACCTATATTATTATACCAATTTTTATGCACTACAACATCCATGCAGTATGGATTGTATGGGTAATATTAGGTGTCCGTGTAAAGACAGAAGATGCAAAAATATGAGATTCTTGAGTGTTGATGAGGTTAGAACTCATCTTGTGATTTCCAGTTTTGTTCCCCGTTATTACAACTGGACCGGTCACGGTGAACAACGGTGGAATGTTGACATCGAAACTGTAGAATATTGGTATACTGGGTGGAGCGGTGGTGGAAGTTCTGATGTTGGTGGTTCAAGTTATGTTCCATATACTCAATTTGAACCACAAATAGAGGATGAACCTGATAGATATCGGATGATGATTGCAGAATCTGTTTTGGGTGGTCAACCACAATTCAATGAAACACCTATGGAGGAGGAACCAAATCATCGGTCAAAGAAGTTTTTTGATATGCTTAAAACCGTTGATCAAAAGCTATTTCCTGGTTGTGAGACTGAGACGCAATTGTCATTCAGTGCTCAAATGTTGAACATCAAAACTGAAGGCAAGGTCAGTCAAAAAGTGTTCAATCAATTTGCTAAATTGTTCAAACGAGCTCTACCTGAAGACAACACGGCGCCTGATAATTTCTATCAGAGCAAGAGGCTCTTGAGGATATGGGTCTACCCTTTGAGAAGATTGATTGTTGTACAAACGGTTGCATGTTATTTTGGGATGAGGATGAGGATGAGGATCATTGCAAGATGTGTGGTCACCCACGGTACAAACCATCTGGTCGTACAAAAAGTAAGAAGAATGTGCAGTTGAAGGCTTATAAGGCAATGCATTACCTTCCCATCACTCCTCGTCTAGAGAGGTTGTATCAGTCTAGTGCCACGGCTAAAGACATGACATGGCATGCTGAGGAGTGTTCTGGTGAGAATTCTAGAGAGATGCGGCATCCTGCAGACTCGGAGGCATGAAAACATCTTGATAGGGAGTTTCCAGATTTTGCAAGGGAGACGAGAAATGTGAGGTTAGGCTTGTGCACGGATGGTTTTGCTCCATTTGGAATGCACAAAAAAAAGTATTCATTATGGCCTGTGCTCACTACAAGAAATTTGAGAATTCGCGACGACAAAATTCGTCACTAAAACATCATTTTTCGTCACAAAAGGTTTTTGGTGACGAAATTTTTTCGTCGCAGAGAACGTCGCTGTAAGTGCGTCGTATTTGGTAAATGTGACGTTATTTGAATTGGTCATCTAAAGTCATCTTTTGACGACGCTAAAGGTCATTGTCGCTATATCATTTCATCTATCGTGACGAATAAACTGTCGCATTTGGCAGTGGATTTCATCACTATATATAGTATTTCGTCACCAAAAGTTCAACTTTACATGACAACTTAATTAATTGTCACTAAAATATTAATTTGTAGTGACAATTATCTACTTTCTAGCAACTTTTTCAAATTTCAGTGACACAATTTTCGTCACAATTTAATTAACTATTTCGTCATGTTTTATATTATTCGTCAATAAAGAGTTACACTTTATTGACGAAATTTTGGTCGTTGTTATATGTACCTCTATAAGTGACGATATAAGGCGTTACAAAACTTTAAGATTTAGTGACAAAAGCTTTGTGGTCACTAAAAAGTATGGAAATGATGATGAATTATATTTGTCATAATAAAACATTATTAAATAACGAATATAATAATTGTCATTAAATGTTTAGAAATAGTGACAACAAATATTTTGTCACTAGAAAATTTATGACCAATTTTTTTATTGTCGTTACATGTTTATATAATGACAATACAATTCGTCACAAAAATATAAAACTTTAGTGACAATTTTATTGTCACAAGATAATGTAAAAATAGTGATAAAATATTTTTGACATGATAAATATTATTAAGTGACGAAAATAGTCACATAAAAAATCAATAATAGTGACGACGTATACCATCATTACTAATTTACCTATAGTGACAATATTTTTTGTCATTATTGAATTTTTATTGGTCATTTATTTAAATTGTATATACTAAATATATAATAATATTTAGGGAAAATTGAGTTTTTTGTCCTCTAAGTTTGGTCAACTTTGTTTTTCGTCCTCTAACTTTTGACTTTATTTTTTAGTCCGATAACTTTCAAAAAATTAACATTTTCGTCCTAAAACATAAGTTATCGGACTAAAATGTTAATTTTAGGACTAAAAAATTATCGGTTTTAGGACGAAAATGTTAATTTTTTAAAAGTTATAGGACTAAAAAATAAAGTCAAAAGTTAGAGGACGAAAAACAAAATTGACCAAACTTAAAGGACAAAAAAACCTATTTTCCCTAATATTTAAATATATTTGTGTCAATTGTCATGATAAACTAATTTTAATTTAGATACAATTAATAAATATATATAGTGAAGCCCAAATCAAGATCATACATTTAATTTACATAATAAAATCAGAAATACAATGAACGAAATGGCACTAAAAGTAAAAAACAACGAACATATTCTACTAATCTTTTTTCCCATGCTGTTTTCCACAATTTGAATTATGACGATGAAGGGCTTCCTTATATCGGTCGCCTGCATATTTTTCAAATTTATGTTTATAAGTATTTATTTAAGAAAAATGATAAAAAAAAAGGTCAAATAGTATTTAACATTCTTGAATATTGAATTTAAATGTTGAAGTTAATAAAGTAAAAATTAGATTAACTTACTTTCTCTTTCTTAGCTTGGGCATTACTTTGGTGCGACAATAATCATATGTGTATTCTCCAACATTAAAATTTCATAAATCAAGTTATTCTGAGATTTGCTCTAACCTTAATTGGGCCTTCGCTTGTGATGATCCCGTGGATTTGTGTAGATTTTGTATGAGACCGTATCATGACATGAAAAATAGGAATGAGTATAACTAGGACATTGACTTATTAACACTTAAGTAAGGGTAGGTGTTAATTTTTGTTGCTCATGCCATGAGACGGTCTCATACAAGCTTTTGCCTTTAGACTTTGTGTTACAAAAAAAAAGACATCTCCCTGTAGCTATCTTATCAAAACTCTTTTCACTTGCCAAAGTGTACACGGTGATAAATATAATAATAGACATCAATTTGAATTGGTTTCAATACAAAATTAATAGATTCATATCATAAGTGAAAAAAATGAATTGGATTTTAACAGGTTTATGTAATTTAATTGCTTTGTGTAATTTGACAAAGATGTCCAATCCACTAATTGGATGCCCACGAACCAGCATTGTTAACACCATTTCAAGCTTTAATAAAAAAAAAGGGGGCTAATTCGAAAAAATGAAAATTGGTGGAGAAACATATATAATAAAAAAAAAATACCACTTTTGAAGTAAAAAAACCCAAATACCAGCGTTTTCGCCATATCGGGATCTTGAGAAGAGAATAAGCTGGAAATAAAATAACAAAAGGTCTTTAATGGTAATACAAAATTGAAGCAAGGTTAGTTGAACGAAAACTAGATTGACAGGATAACAATATTCAATTACCCGATGTCCTGCTAATGATGGAGAAGAACTGAAGAAGGGTGGGGAGAAATTTTGATGTGTATAGTTTGGGTAATGCGAGAATCAAAAGGAAAGGTGATCATTTATTTATAAATCAAATGCTACTCCTACTAATGGTGAGATTCTTTCCTTAATAATAGTCTATTATTATGGGATTTTCCATGAAATTTTTTAAAACTTCAATTCAAATTGAAAGACCGCCAATTGAAATAATTTGGCTCTCAAAATTTTAGTTAAGCAAATGATATATTATTTTTAAATTTGGGCGCTACCTTAATTTAAACGAGTTTTTTCAAATTTCGTTTGGCATTATTTACAAGCTCATAAAGGAAGCAAATTATTAGTACATTTTACAACATTAATACTATTGTTTGTAAAAAAGAAAAAACTAATACTATTACTCCGAGAATTAATATTTTTATTCTGTAAAAATTAATATTATTGACTGGAAGTATATAATACCTTCTCAAATACGAGTATAGAAACATAAAACTTACATAAAACAATTTATACAATCCATTTCGTAGAATCATGCCTTTGAAGTTTGATCTAAGGGTAAAATTAGATAATCTAGACCCTTTGTGAACCAAACCGAACCCATATAATCTTCACAATACATATTTTCAAAGACATCCTATCTACATTACGGTTGTGTTTGTGAAAATTCTAACAGTTTATAATCACTTCTTTTGCTTTTCAGAATCAATTTAAAATGTTTTGTTTCACTTTTATCAGATAAAATAAGCTATAATCTAAAAGGTGAGAATATGGGTTTTGGTAGATTATGAGGTTTTATTAGATATTATCACTTTTTTTTCCTTTTGCAAACACTATGGACTTCTCTTTGATTTTTTTGCAAACGCTGTCAACTTTTCCTATTAACATTTTTTCCATACTCGCTAATTAATCAATTCTTTAAAAGTATATTTTTTTGCAAATTACCTCATCGTTGTATTTTGGGGACGATTGTCTAGACCGTAAAGTACCTATGTATAGAGCATTTTCCTTTTATGAAGAAAAAGTCTAACTAGAGTATGTATAGAGTTAAATTAGTTCATACATGAATCCTTGGAGTGTAATACCCCGTCCCGTTCTGTACCCTTTTCTTAATTAGAAACCTTTTTATTTTATTTTATTTTCTCTTCTTTGTTTCTTTTATTTTTTAATTATTTTTGTGTGCTTTTGTGTATTTAAATATACTTACCCTTTTTATAAAACTCCTAAATTCGAAGAAAGAAAACGAATTCTTTCAAACGAATAAAGGACTACGAGAAATTAATTATTCAAATTAAATTAAGGATTTCGATTCGTTTAATTTTTTGAGAAAAATCAAATTACAATAAAATATTAATTGAGTTTTAAAACTGTATTATTTTCTGAATCGGGATTACACTCGTGAACCAAACGATCCCTGAACCGTATCAATTGGGAACGAAAATATCGAATTCTTGGATAAGTTTTAAAAGGATTAGATAAGGTTGAAAAAGAGGGAGTATAAATAGAAGAATTTTCTCTCTCTCTCCTCATTTTTTCCCCTCTTCTCACGCACGTTTCCTTCTTCCTCCTCCTTCGGCCTCCTCCTTCCTCCGCTTCCTTCTTCCTCCACCGCGGAACGCCGCCGTGCCCAGCCCAGACGCACAGCCGCGAGCGCCGCCCACCTCTCGCCCTCGCCGCACGCCGCGTCGCCGCTGGAGCCGCCTCCCACCGCCGCGACGCCTCGCCGCCGTCGCCACTCCAGCGCCGTCGAAGCCCAGCGCCGCCGAAGCTCCTCCGCGACCGCGACCCAGCTTCCCCTGCTCTCCGTTGCTCTCGCTCTTCATCCGTACGTCGCGCCGCCGCCGAAGCCGTAGCTCCGCCGCACGCCGCCGCCGTCTCCTCCTCCATCTCCCGTAAGTTGAATCCTCTTCTCTTTTATTCGAAATTCTTTCCGTTTAAAATTCGATTTCGAACATCGGGTTATTCCAATTTCTAACCGAAGCCTTACTTTCGTTATTTTCCGTTCGATTTTGACGCCGTTGAACCGGTTGCTATTGCCAATTTCTGGAATTTCCAACCGATGCCGTTAGGCTGTCCAATTTCATTTCCGAATTCCTGAACAACGCCGTAAGGCTGCCCAATTTTCGTGAGCAATTTCTGGGTTTCAAAACGACGCCGTTAGGCCGCCCGTTTAACGTCTCAAACTGAAGCTCGTAAGGTTTCTATCTTTGTTTTTCATCTTGGGTAAATTTTTGGGTTAGATTGTTAATTGTTAGAAGCTTGGGACAAGAAAAGAGAGAAAACTTACTGTTAAATTTGTAGATTAGATGTTTAGTATTAGTTATTAACTTATTTAGTATTATTGTTTTGTTTCACTTGTATCACTCTTTAGAAGTGAGTTTTTGGATAGTTGTTTCTTTGTTTTAATTCTTTCACAAACCATGAGATTGGAATTTTTTTAGTTTAGTGTTTAGTAATAGTGGTTGAATGTTGAAATATTATTGTTTTAGATGGATGGTATTAATGACTTAGAGGACTAGTATTATTCTTATGAATGTTTAGTATCATTGTTTTAGTATTATGATGATATTAGCAAAATCCTATAGTATCCTTGTTTTGATGTTTTTCAAGGATAAAAACACTTTTGAATAAATTTCGTAAACAAAGGGAAACTCGTCTTCACCTCGTACCCCTGTTAGAATTTTAGAAAAAAAAACACAAAATAAAGTCTTTTAATAAGTTTAGAAAAGAGAATTTTTTTATATTCAAGTTTTCGTTTAAAAACAAGAAATAGAATTCTTAAGAAAGAATAACTTTTTCTTTAATTTTATTAAGTAATAATCTTATTTTTCTAAGTATTTTCCAAGTTTAATAATTATATTTTTCCTTAAAAGGCCTTTTTGAGAACACCACTCAATTCAGTAAATACACCCTCTGTTACACAACTCTAAATTCAGTAAATACACCCCCTGTTACACCCCCAAATTCAGTAAATACACCCTCTGTTACACCACTAAATTCAGTAAATACACCCCCTGTTGCAGCACTGAATTTAGTAAATACACTCCCCTAATACACCTCCCCTTTAAAAGAGGTGTACTTATCAATTTGAAATCAACCTTTGAAAACTTTAGTTTTCAATAGTTTTCTGAAGACAACGACCTACTCAATCCTCGAGTTTCGCACTCTTAAGCTTTTCAAATTCAAAAGTCAATCTTTTAATCGAAATACTCCTTATTAGGATTCTGTACTTTTCGGAACACGCACGAAGGACTCGACTGTCTGCCTACCCAATATTCCCGGAACTCAGAACAATCAGGTGGGTGATGATCCGTTGATTGATCTGCTATTAATAACGTCGTGCCGGTATTTTCTGAACTCGACTAAATCAAATCAAAAGTATCTAATCCAACATAAATGTAACACCTACCCATATAACTGTTTGGATTATGTGATATAACTACATATGTTATATATTTAGCCTGTTGTTTTGTGAATCGATCACCACTGCATGAGTAAACACCTTACGTGAGCATGAATCAGTTCAGTTATCAGTCAAGTATTTTCTCAATGAAGTTGTTGTATCAGTTTTATGGAAAATCAGTAAGTACGGAGTTGTGATTTGGGTATTGATTTCCGACCTCCGGGGACGCTGTCGTTGGACGCCCTCGGAATCAAGGTCGTTGATTATTTTCCGGTCTCCGGGGACGCTGTCGTTGGACGCCCTCGGAATCAAGGCTGTTGATGGTTGGAGTTGAAAAGAGTAACTATGATGGAAGTGGAATGGTTGTACGTTTATGGTTTGATAGTTGTGATAATATGTGATATGACTTTGGGCTTTGCCCTAATGTGAACCAACTTGTGCTATTTCAATTATATCATGCGAAATATGCTTAATTACCGTTTAAATCTTTATAATCTTTTATATACGACAACTGATTAAATAAAATAAATACTTTATTAATGAGTATAATTTAATATATATTTCGGATTTACCAATCCCATGATGTTGCAATCACCCATAAGTGAGAATTCAATTCTCACGCCCCTTTTTTTCTAACCCCTTGCAGATTTCAATTACGGGGAGCAAGGACAGTGACACAGAAGACACAAAGTCTCCCTTTTGCTTAAAATATATTATTACTAATACAATGATGCCTATTATTTCTATTTCCCAATAAATGTTATCGATACTGCCATGCAAGACGATACTCTTTCCGTGTGTTTAAATTATCCAAACTCAGTGTGTATTATTCTGAAGATACAGAACCCTCTATCCATCTTTATATATATACAAATACACTTACGTTATAATATTCCTTCCCACTTATCCGCTGCATGAAACTTCTCTCTCTCAATTCAGTTATATTTCTTTCAAAAATTTTATAATTCGGACTTTTGATCACAATAACACTTCGAATCCGATATAATTAATATATTCTGGGTTCGGGGCGTTACATGGAGGGTATTAATTGTTTTCACTAAAAAATGTTAGTTGTTTTCACCAGAGGGTATGAGTTGTTTATACTGAAGAGTATACGTTTGTTTTTTCACTAAACAACTAATACTCTTCAGTGAAAAACAATTAATACTCTTCAATGAAAACATCTAATACTCTTTAGTGAAAATAACTAATATCCTTCAATAACTAATGTATGAATCATTTTCACTCTATACATTGTCTCGACTTTGCTTTCACCCTGATTTTGTATAGTTATTTTCAACATGCATCATCCTCCAAAATTTATTTCAACCATAAGAAATATAACAAAATGTAAAATATTTTTTTTGCACAAAAATTTGAAACTTGTAATTATTGAGTAAGATGATACTAGAAAATCATTCACTAATATCATTATATTCATTCAATAATATTATTATTTTTATAAACAAATATTATACACAGTTTATGCATGAACACGCCGAACTATACAAGGTATAGTTTATAAACATAATGATATTTTCAATTAATATTAAGATATTATTAAATAAAAAAATTTATAGGGTGAACAAATTTTACTAGATACCTACAAGTTTTCAAAAATTACATCTTACATATAAAAAAAAAGGCAAAGTATTATATGAAAATAGTTCATTATAAGCTTATCATGAAAATATCTTAAATTATCATTAATCTCATCGGGACTATCATTAATCTCATCGGGGGTATCATTAGTCTGAGTTCAAGAAAATTTAAAAAAAATTTCTTGAACTCAGACTAATGATACCCCTCACAGGTTGAATGATACTCTAAAACTATTTTATGTTAAACTTATTATTCATATAAAACTACTCTAAAAGAAAAGGTTAAAATGTGAGTAGAATTTCCAAACACTTCAATTTTTCGCAGCTAAAAGAGGTGATTTTTTTTTAATTTCCCGCCCTAATTACATTTACTTTTCATTTCCTGCCTCCACTCGCTCTGACGCTCGCCCTCTTTTCCTTCGCGTGCGCGCGCTTTCTCTCTTTCTCTTTCTATGTATCTCTCTTGATCTCACTCTATTCCTCTTTCTCCCTCAATCACCCTGTTTTAATTTCTTTCTTTACCCACCTCCGCCAGATTCTCAATTTATCTGCATCTCTCCCTCCGACTCCATTGTGCGTTTCATTTTTCTTCACAAAAACCTTCTTCAAGCGGAGAATTGGATTTTCAGTGAAGCGGGAAGTGGTAATCCATAAAGTGAATCGAACATTGATTTTACACACTTGTTGGAGTTCCGATGTTGATATCAGTAACTGCCTCTCTTATCTTTGAATATTATGTTTAAAATTGAGGTACTGTTGATATTTTTTTTTGGAAGAAATTTTGTAAACATTGTTGACTTCGTTGTTTTGCATTTTCTTAAGTACAAATAAGATTTAAATTTAATTTTCTTAGGATTTAGAAGAATATGTCTTACTTATAGACATTGTTATAATATATATCAGATGCATAATATAATCGAGTGAGTAGCAAGAACCAGTGCTCAATTCATGTGTTTAACATAATCAGTGTTAATCTGATGTTGTGTTACTATTTTATGATCTGATGAATCTTTACATGTTGGAATTATATTTATGTCCAAGGATGAATGACTGAACCATTGTGATAAACTAGCTTGATATATTAAAAAAGGCATTATTTCATTGGCTTAGTTAGGGCTTGGTTAGTTATTAACTTTTCTAGCAGCTGAAGATAATCCTTTTTTCACTTGTGAATAATGTGTTTGGGGTTAATGAGTAATGTGTGGTATATGTACAAACTAAGAAGCTAAAAATAGAACCAAAAGATATTGTGAAACACTTTTGTAATATGCTCTTCAACAGGGGAGAAACTTAAGAGTTTTTTTATTGAATGGATACTTCAAATTATCAGCCACTATAATTGAATTGTCCCGAGCAAAATATTTCTTGGGCTAGTGTTGTTCGTAGCAACAAATTAATTCTGCTGGTGAAGATCATTATTCTAGGAGCAGCTGGGTTATGTTTTTGTGTTGTGACCGAGGTTTAATACTCTTTCCTGCTCATATTATAATTCTCCAGACATAAGTTACTGAATTATAATCGTTATAATTGATTATTTGTGAGTCGTTGCCAAGGTTGGGTACTCTTCTTTGCTCGTATTTAGTTAATTTTTCAATTGATGGTTAAAGATTAATAATAACATATTTCTTCCGTCCCCATCTCGATTCTCCCTTTGCTTTTGGCACGAGTTTAATAAGGTAATTGTTTATTACTCCTTTATAGTGATAACATTGTTTTTAGTGGCGTTGTGGTAAATAAAAGAGAATAAAGTTATTTTTGGTGTCATTTTAACAAATAAAAATTGACTATTTATAGAACAAGGCAATCGAGATTGGAACAGACCTTTAAGGTAAGGAAGCAATCGAGATGGGGACGGAGGGAGTATGTGTCAAGTGGAACAATACATTTTGTAATTGTTGTTGTGTGGTTCCATGTATCAGTATTTCTGTCCTTTTAAAGAAATTCTTAGTAAAGGTAATTTCACTTATAACGCTTATAAGGTATACATTCATCTTCATAAGATAGCTCACAAACAAAGCTTTTGATACGCAAAAATAATCTTACAGTATTCATGTATCCGTACTTAACTAGAGCTTAGTTGAACAGAGATCAATGGTGACAAATTACACCTTTTACCAATGCTCCATGTTTCTATTCACATGTCAAACCATTTTTTAGTCTAGCTTTTATGGTTTCCTATTGTATGGTTAGAGGAAGTTTTATGCTTTCAATATCGAATAATATATAATGACAAAAACTTGTATGAGACCGTCTAATGGCATGAGATAACACAAATTAACACCCACCCTATCAAAGTGTTAATGAATCAATGCCCAAGTTACACATATTTTCATTGTTTCATGCCATAAGACGTCTCATACAAGACCTACTCATATATAATTATCTTTCATTTGGACATGTGGTTGATATTCTGTCCGAGTTGTGTTATTGGTCAGGTTGCACGTTGTATTTAATTTTGATGAAGAGTTCATGAACATTCTAGTAAGGCAGAGGCATGGCTGTGGTATAGTTCTAGTCTTGTAAGTGGTGAACTTGACGCGTGGTTGCAAGAGTGATTAGAACGATAACTTGCATCCTCTATCTGTACATATACCAGTGTTATCTGCATCGTACTTCTATGTATAATAGATGTACCAGTGTTGCTTGGAAGGTCATTGTTGCTAAATGAATTTGATTCATATTTTGGTTTATATTTTTTTGTTGGTGTTCCATGGATAAAAGAAAAACATAAGCTAATCCATGGATTCCAGAAGGTAGGAAGTGGAGATTGGACATAATTACGTCAGAACCTGCACACCAACCCTAGTACTAGTCATAACATGTATTCACACTTTGTGTCAATAATACATAGGAAATGCTAAGGAAATGAGATTTTCTTGTGGATTCATGAAATCAAGATTTTTATGTTTCATCTTATATATTAATTGGTTTTATCCATGTGAAGAGATAAAACACAATTTCTACGTTAAAAGAAAATTAGAGAACTTTATGTGTACTAAACATTGAAGGATGGAAAATTCTTCCTCTTGCTGAACTTGAATAATTTTAAAGTGATTTTCAAGATTCAATTTTATTGACATAATTGGCAATGCTCTAGAGTTTAAAGATTGGATTGCAAGGCGAATAAATCAGAATATGAACAAAATGAGGGTAGCGGAAACCTTAATGTTGAGAAATAGGTAATGAATGCATTAGAAAAAAAGTGGAGGCATGCCCCATAGATGTTAAAATTAGAGAGAAACAATTAAGATGGTTTAGACATTTGGTTCAACACGACGTGTAGAAGGTAGAGAATCATTACTTGTAAGTTGTAACTGATACTTTCTCCATTCCACTATAAACTTCTCATTATTCTATTTTGGTGTGTCCCGCTATAAACTTCTCATTTTTTTTATGTTTAGCCTGTCCCACTATATGGTTACCAATTATTATTAGAACTGTCACCATTTAGAATTGCGACAAAATAATTTTTTTCAGTAATAAGTTGAAATAACTAATGACTAAAGATAACATCGCCATAAAAAATACGTTGTTATGACTTTGAATATTGTCACCAATATTATTAAAATCATCATCAATTATTATCGTGACAAAAGAATTTTGTCACCGATTATTTTGAATAATTAATGATAAAAAATAACATCGTCATAAAATTTATTTTTTACAACGTCAAATATTATCATCAATTATTATAAAAATTGTCACTAATTACTATTGGGACGATATAAGTTTTGTCTCTAATTATTAGGAATAATTAGTGACAAAAATTAGCTTCGTTAGCAAATTAGTGACAAAAATTACGTTATGAAAATATAAATTTTTATGATGAAAAATTTCGTCAGGAATTATTATACAATCGTCATCTATTTTTATCATGACAAAAGAATTTTGTCACTAATTATTTCGAATAATTAATGATAAAAATATTATCGTCACAAAAATTTATTTTTTGTGACGTCAAATATCGTCATCAATTATTATCAATATTGTCACCAATTATTTTTGGGACGAAATAATTTGTCACTAATTATTTTAAATAATTAGTGATGAAAAATAGCTTCGTCATCAAAATATATATTTTTATGACGTCGAATTTCGTCACAAATTATTATTATTAAAATTGTCATCTATTATTACTGTGACGAAATAATTTATGTCGTCATGAAATTTACAAGTTAGTGATGAAAATTTTTGACAATGGTGACAAAATAAAAATTTATCACAATTTATTGTATTTTAATGATGAAAATAAAATTTATCGCCTTTCAGTAACAAATTGTGACGATATATGTGTCGTCGCAAAAAAATTCGTCACGAAATGTGTGGTTTCTTGTAGTGGCTGTTGACCCCGTACAATCTACCTCCTTGGTTGTGCATGAAGCCTCAACATATATTTCTTAGTATCTTGGTGCCTGGACCACACAACCCCAAGCATAGATGTTATCTCCAGCCATTGATTAAAGAGTTGAAATCTTTGTGGTCTACGGGGGTGGAGGCCTACGACATTCATAGGAAGCAGAACTTCACGATGCGAGCTGTACTTTTGTGGACCATTAGTGACTTTCCAGCATTTTCTATGTTGTCTGGGTGGTCAACAGCAGGAAAACTAGCATGCCCGTATTGCATGGACGGTTCTGATGCATTCTATCTTCCATTGAGTAGAAAAGTGTCATGGTTTGACAACCATCGCAAGTTTCTTCCTCCTGATCATCCCTTTCGGAGGAACAAAATAGACTTTCTAAAGGGTAAAAATGCAGTAGGCCGCCCAAGACCACGGATTCGATCAAGTATGTGTCTGGGTACTGGATCACTACTTATGTCTATGTGTCTCATATAAATAAGTTAACCATATATAAATTAATTATTTCAGGTGATTCGTTGTTGTATGAGGTTACAGTCACTGATTTGATGAAGACAACTGAGGCGGGTGCAATGGAGCACAATAAACGCATCCAGGGTGGTTGGAAGAAGAGAAGTATCTTTTGGGACTTACCTTATTGGAGCAAGTTGTTGATTCAACACAATTTGGATGTGATGCATATAGAGAAGAATGTTTTCGACAACTTGTTTCATACGGTCCTGGGTACTGAAGGGAAGACCAAAGACACTTCAAAATCCAGAGATGAGTTGAGGCTCTTCTGTTCTCGTGCTTCCCTACACAAGGATGAGCAGACAAGAACATATCCCCAGGCCTCTTACACAATTAGTAAAACAGAAAGGAAGAATTTGTGTAAGTGGGTGAAAGAGTTGAGCTTCCCTGACAATTATGTGTCGAATTTGGGAGAAAGAGTTGACACGGAAACCGGAAAGGTGTCTGGAATGAAGAGTCATGATTGTCACGTGTTCATGCAACGACTCTTACCTATTGCATTTCGGTACTCACTTCCCAAGAATGTATGGAGTGTCATCATGGAATTAAGTCTCTTTTTCAGACACTTAACGGCATCAACGATTACAGTTGAGGACATGAGGCGTTTGGATGAGGAGATCCCTGTTATTCTATGCAAACTTGAGCGGATTTTTCCACCCAGCTTCTTCGACTCGATGGAGCACTTACCCGTACACTTAGCGTATGAAGCCTCAATTGCTGGTCCCGTACAGTATCGATGTATGTACCCTTTTGAGAGGTAATTCTATACCATTTTTTAGATCGACTTTTAAGATCAATACTGAATAAATTTTCTAACACTTCTTCTTTTAGGTATTTGCATAATTTAAAGCTCAATATTGGAAATGCGGCCCACATCGAAGCATCAATTGTTAATGCATACCTTACTGAAGAGGTTGGAGCATTTTGTTCTTACTACTTCGGCGATCAAGTTCAAACCAGAATCAGAAATGTGCCTCGCAACTACGATGGTCGTGGAGTAGACCATCCCCTTCGTGATGTTGAAGGTATGTTATCTGCATTTTTGCATCCGGGTCGACCAATGGGTAAGGGCACCAAACGACCGTTCAGGGGCAGTATTGAAGAGGAAATAATACATTCATATGTTTTGATGAATTGTCCTGAAGTCCAACCGTATATAGAGTAAGTAATTTAATTTTATAGTTGAGTTTTTTACAATATGTATACTGTTGATATCTGAAAAGTAATTAATTTCTTTTTTCTGATATATAAGGATGTTCTGTGAGTATAAGCGTCAAGTAGAACAAGACGTCACAGATGCAACAATTTTTCAATCCATCCGCAATGATTTTATATTTTGGTTCCAACGTTACGTGAGTATCACATAATTATATGATTTTTACCCTATAACAAATATGTTATTATTTTTATACATGATAATTTAATATTTACAGGGACAAATTGGCTTACTTAATAACAACCCACATCTTGAAGCTCTGAGCAAGAGACCACTACGTAGTGTGGTATCATACCACGGATATTACGCAAATGGATACAAATTTCATACTGAAGCGTATGCTTCAACGAAATCGACTACAAACAGTGGTGTTTGCGTTACCGGTGCAAACTACAACGAAGAACCCATCGATTACTATGGAGTGCTGCAAGAAGTAGTTGAAATAGAATATCCGGGTTGGCCGAAGAGGACGATAGTGTTGTTCTTGTGTGAATGGTATGATCCAGGGAACCAAGGAACAAGAGTCGACAAAAACTACAAGATTGTTGATATCAACACCGGAAAGAAGTTTCCGGGGGCATATGATCCCTATATTTTTGCAACGCAAGCATCTCAGGTATATTATTGCAAATACCCCGGATCAAGTAGGCCCAACTTGAGGACAGTTTGCAAAGTAAAGGCAAGATCATTGGTTGAAGTTTCTAATCCGTCATACAAAGACGGTGTAGAACCAACAGATCCATTTCAAACAGAGATACAAGAGGCTCAAACAGAGGTTGATCAAGCAGGTGTGAATATTTTTGTCGACTTACTTGCTGCAAATCCAGAAATGGTAATGATTGAAAGTGATCATGAGGGTGATGGACAAGAGCGCGGTGGGGAGGATGAAGAAGAACAAGCACTACAAAAAAGATGGAGATTAGCGACGGAAATTTTGCGACGGCCAAATATCCGTCGTAAATTCAGTGAATTTGCGACGGATTTTTCTAAGCCGTCGAAAAAAATGACAATTTGCGACGACTAAGAATGTCCGTCGTAAATTTTAGTAATTTGCGACGGAAAAGCCGTCGCAAACACTAGGGCCCACCGCCTTCGTCTTGAAACGACTACATTTGCGACGGAAAAGTCGTCGCAAATTTCAACTTTGAGTTTGCGACGGTCCATTCCGTCGCAAAATATACCCGTTTAAAGGTGACCGTTCATGAAGCGACCCGTTTGCCTGATTTGCGACGGAATTTGTCGTCGCAATTTTTAACTTTGTATTTGCGACGGACCAAAGCCGTCGCAAATCTTACATTTATATTTGCGACCTTTCGGGAAACGGTCCATTGACTGATTTGCGACGGAATTTCTGTCGCAAATACGAACCGTTTTTACGCGTCTTCTCGGGAAACGGTGCGTTGACTGATTTGCGACGGAAAAGCCGTCGCTAATCAGTAAAAACGACGTCGTTTTGTCTTTGACAGGCGAAATTTGCGACGGATAGGCGTCCGTCGCAATTTTTTTTACAATTATAAATACTCTCCTCGCGAAGCAGACGGATCCTGCGAGAAAAAAGAAGAAGAGGAGGAAAACGAAAGGAAAAGGAAGGAGAAGTCGGGAAAAGGAAGGCGTCCGTCCCCACCGAGTTCTCGTTTCGACATTTTCTACGAATAAACCGTAAGTTTTCTTCATTTTTACCGTTTAAAATTTAATTTTAAAGCATGTTTAGAGAATTGATTTTAGTTGAGAATTGATTTTAGTTGAATTGTTTGAATTATATTAGTAATGAATTGATTTTAGTTGAATTAGTTGATCGAATTTTAATTTAAAGCATTTTTAATTTTTTGTTAATTAAGTTTAGAATTGAATTAGTTGAATTGTTTGAATTATATTAGAAATGAATTGATTTTAGTTGAATTAGTTGATCGAATTTAATTAGTTGATTGAATTTTAATTTAATTATAAAGCATAATTAATTTTTGTTAAGTTTAGAATTGAATTAGTTGAATTGTTTGAATTATATTAGAAATGAATTGATTTTAGTTGAATTAGTTGATCTAATTTAATTAGTAGATCGAATTTTAATTTAATTTTAAAGCATGTTTAATTTTTGTTAAGTTTATAATTGAATTAGTTGAATTGTTTGAATTATATTAGAAATGAATTGATTTTAGTTGAATTAGTTGATCTAATTTAATTAGTAGATCGAATTTTAATTTAATTTTAAAGCATGTTTAATTTTTGTTAAGTTTATAATTGAATTAGTTGAATTTATAATTATTACAGATGAACCCAGGTCAAGATAATTTTCTCAGTGTCATCATAGTCGACAACAAGTAAGTATTTTTTATTGAATTATGTATACTTTTAATTATATATATATTAATATAATTAACTTGATTTTTAATTTGGTTGTCACAGACTGCTTCCAGCCCATGAGACTAGCTTAATCGTCTCACAAATCATTAGGATGAGACAATTTGAGTATGGTGCCCACTCGTGGAGTCAAGTGTCCGAGCAAAAGAGGATGGAGTACTTTGATGACTTCAAGGTATAAAAAATTTATTTATTATGATTTTAATTTAACTTTTAATTTTTTAATTTATTCGTTAATATTCTATTTTTAATTTATTTGCAGAGGCAGTGCGTTTGGGAACCTGCCAACGATAGTATTATGTACCAATTGTTCTGTGCGAAAGCGCAAGAACGGTACAAAGATATTATCTACGGCCTGAAGAAGCGGTGGGAGCGTGGGGATCGGGTGGAGTTGGGTCGAGCACTAGACAGACGATCGATATGGGATGGTTTGGTGGATCACTGGAACAGTGAACCATCATTCTGAAGAAGATCATGAAGGGAGAGAGATAGAGAGAGAGAGAGAGGGGAGAGGGAGAGAAGAGAGAGAGAAGAGAGAGTCAGTTTGAACAATTTATTTATGTTTTTTGAACAATTTATTTATGTTTTTTGAACAATTTTTGGTAAAGACATTCCCGGTTACAAGGTTTCCGCCATTATTACAGAGATAATGAGGGATAATTTAGAGTAGAACGCAATGATGTTCAAACTCATCTCGTCGCAGCGGAAGCAGTACTACTTGGATGGGTTTTTGGTATATATATGCAAATATTTATAAACAATTAGTTGGTTAAAAATATTTGCATATATATACTCGAAACTCATCCAAGTAGTACTGCTTCCGCAGCGACGAGACGAGTTTGAACTTCATTGCGTTCTCCTCTAGATTATCCCTCAATATCTCTGTAATAATGGCGGAAACCTTGTGACCGGGAATGATGCTACAAATAGTATTTCAACAAAGATATTACTAATTCAGTGTTAATTAACTAATTACTTGTAGCAAACATATACATGATCTTAGATGAATTAATTTGGTGAATTTTGAAAAAAAAATGAGTCAATTTGGATACATATACAATTAATTGCGTACAAATGAACGAATTATAAATTTAAGCGGGAGTCGAAATAAATAGTTTTACAGAAATAATAAAAATTAAATGGCCCCAATATTTATAAAAACAAGTTAGAAACGAGAATGAATTAATTTGGTGAATTGTAGAAAAAAAATGAGTCAATTTGGATACATATACAATTAATTGCGTACAAATGAACGAATTATAAATTTAAGCGGGAGTCGAAATAAATAGTTTTACAGAAATAATAAAAATTAAATGGCCCCAATATTTATAAAAACAAGTTAGAAACGAAAATGAATTAATTTGGTGAATTGTAGAAAAAAAAATGAGTCAATTTGGATACATATACAATTAATTGCGTACAAATGAACGAATTATAAATTTAAGCGGGAGTCGAAATAAATAGTTTTACAGAAATAATAAAAATTAAATGGCCCCAATATTTATAAAAACAAGTTAGAAACGAAAATGAATTAATTTGGTGAATTGTAGAAAAAAAAATGAGTCAATTTGGATACATATACAATTAATTGCGTACAAATGAACGAATTATAAATTTAAGCGGGAGCCGAAATAAATAATTTTACAGAAATAATAAAAATTAAATGGCCCCAATATTTATAAAAACAAGTTAGAAACGAAAATGAATTAATTTGGTGAATTGTAGAAAAAAAAAATGAGTCAATTTGGATACATATACAATTAATTGCGTACAAATGAACGAATTATAAATTTAAGCGGGAGTCGAAATAAATAGTTTTACAGAAATAATAAAAATTAAATGGCCCCAATATTTATAAAAACAAGTTAGAAACGAAAATGAATTAATTTGGTGAATTGTAGAAAAAAATGAGTCAATTTGGATACATATACAATTAATTGCGTACAAATGAACGAATTATAAATTTAAGCGGGAGTCGAAATAAATAGTTTTACAGAAATAATAAAAATTAAATGGCCCCAATATTTATAAAAACAAGTTAGAAACGAAAATGAATTAATTTGGTGAATTGTAGAAAAAAAAAGAGTCAATTTGGATACATATACAATTAATTGCGTACAAATGAACAAATTATAAATTTAAGCGGGAGTCGAAATAAATAGTTTTACAGAAATAATAAAAATTAAATGGCCCCAATATTTATAAAAAACAAGTTAGAAACGAAAATGAATTAATTTGGTGAATTGTAGAAAAAAAATGAGTCAATTTGGATACATATACAATTAATTGCGTACAAATGAACGAATTATAAATTTAAGCGGGAGTCGAAATAAATAGTTTTACAGAAATAATAAAAATTAAATGGCCCCAATATTTATAAAAACAAGTTAGAAACGAAAATGAATTAATTTGGTGAATTGTAGAAAAAAAAATGAGTCAATTTGGATACATATACAATTAATTGCGTACAAATGAACGAATTATAAATTTAAGCGGGAGTCGAAATAAATAGTTTTACAGAAATAATAAAAATTAAATGGCCCCAATATTTATAAAAACAAGTTAGAAACGAAAATGAATTAATTTGGTGAATTGTAGAAAAAAAAATGAGTCGATTTGGATACATATACAATTAATTGCGTACAAATGAACGAATTATAAATTTAAGCGGGAGTCGAAATAAATAATTTTACAGAAATAATAAAAATTAAATGGCCCCAATATTTATAAAAACAAGTTAGAAACGAAAATGAATTAATTTGGTGAATTGTAGAAAAAAAATGAGTCAATTTGGATACATATACAATTAATTGCGTACTAATGAACAAATTATAAATTTAAGCGGGAGTCGAAATAAATAGTTTTACAGAAATAATAAAAATTAAATGACCCCAATATTTATAAAAACAAGTTAGAAACGAAAATGAATTAATTTGGTGAATTGTAGAAAAAAAAAAGAGTCAATTTGGATACATATACAATTAATTGCGTACAAATGAACGAATTATAAATTTAAGCGGGAGTCGAAATAAATAGTTTTACAGAAATAATAAAAATTAAATGGCCCCAATATTTATAAAAACAAGTTACAAACGAAAATGAATTAATTTGGTGAATTGTAGAAAAAAAATGAGTCAATTTGGATACATATACAATTAATTGCGTACAAATGAACGAATTATAAATTTAAGCGGGAGTCGAAATAAATAATTTTACAAAATAAAAAAAATAGTTGGGCAAAATATTTTAATAAACAACTTAGAAACGAAAAGAAATTAATTTGGTGAATTATAAAAAAAATGACTTAATTTGAATACATATACAATTAATTGCAAAAAAATAAACGAAAGTAGCTTGTGCCCTAGTGGCGCGCACCCTCTCCTCTTGCACAAAAGGTCCCGTGTTCGATTCCCCTTGGACGCAAAAAATGGATTAATTGTTCCAGACCTAATAAGACTAATATAGAAGGTGGGCTGCATATAACAAGGAATGGGCCGGTTGGCCCAGTGGTCCGCGCCCGCCCCGGCCGCCTCGGGTGCCCGGGCTCGAACCACGCGAGCCACTTTTTTTTTTGTATAGGCTCGGTAATTTGCGACGGCCATATTCCGTCGCAAATTATAACCCAAAAAAGTATAAAAAATATATAAAAACATTTGCGACGAAATTTAGCCGTCGCAAATGTTGTTGACCTGATCGGGTCTGACCCGAAAAGTTTGCGACGGACTACTGTCCGTCGCAAATTCTGTGTGACCCGGCCGGATCTGACCCGCCGATTTTGCGACGGATTTGTCCGTCGTTAATTTGCGACGAATGGCTGAATCCGTCGCAAAAATTTGCTACGGCTGTTTTAGGTACGGATACGTGTCCGTCGCAGATCCCGTCGCAAAACACTGTTTGCGACAGATTTTCCGTCGCTAATTCCGTCGCAAAACAGTGTTTTTTTTTGTAGTGAAGAAGAGGAAGAGGAAGAGGAAGAGGATGAGGAGGATGAGGAAGAAGACGACGATTAGAATTACTAAATTATTGTATATATAACAAGTTAGAAACGAAAATGAATTAATTTAGTGAATTATGAAAAAAAAACTGAATCAATTTGGATACATATACAATTAATTGCATACAAATGAACGAATTATAATTTTAAGCGGGAGTCGAAATAAATATTTTTACAGAAATAATAAAATTTAAATGGCCCCAATATTTATAAAAACAAGTGAGAAACGAAAATGAATTAATTTGGTGAATTATGAAAAAAAAAACGAGTCAAATTGGATACATATACAATTAATTGCATACAAATGAACGAATTATAAATTTAAGCGGGAATCGAAATAAATAATTTTACAGAAATAATAAAAATTAAATGGCCCCAATATTTATAAAAACAAGTGAGAAACGAAAATGAATTAATTTGGTGAATTATGAAAAAAAAAACGAGTCAATTTGGATACATATACAATTAATTGCATACAAATGAACGAATTATAAATTTAAGCGGGAGTCGAATTAAATAATTTTACAAAAATAATAAAAATTAAATGGCCACAATATTTATAAAAACAAGTTAGAAACGAAAATGAATCAATGCATTGTCTTATAGAAAAAAAATGAGTCAATTTGAATACATATACAATTAATTGCATACAAATGAACGAATTATAAATTTAAGCGGGAGTCGAAATAAATAATTTTACAGAAATAATAAAAATTAGATGGCCCCAATATTTATAAAAACAAGTGAGAAACGAAAATGAATTAATTTGGTGAATTATGAAAAAAAAACGAGTCAATTTGGATACATATACAATTAATTGCATACAAATGAACGAATTATAAATTTAAGCGGGAGTCGAAATAAATAATTTTACAAAAATAATAAAAATTTAATGACCCCAATATTTATAAAAACAAGTTAGAAACGAAAATGAATTAATGCATTGTCTTATAGAAAAAAATGAGTCAATTTGGATACATATACAATTAATTGCATACAAATGAACGAATTATAAATTTAAGCGGGAGTCGAAATAAATAATTTTACAGAAATAATAAAAATTAAATGGCCCCAATATTTATAAAAACAAGTTAGAAATGAAAAATGAATTAATTTGGTGAATTATAGAAAAAAAATGAGTAAATTTGGATACATATACAATTAATTGCGTACAAATGAACGAATTATAAAATTATGCATTGTCGAAATAAATAATTTTACAAAATAAAAAAAATAGTTGGGTAAAATATTTTAATAAACAACTTAGATACGAAAAGAAATTAATTTGGTGAATTATAAAAAAATTTTAATTTGAATACATATACAATTAATTGCATAAAAATGAACGAAAGTAGCTTGTGCCCTAGTGGCGCGCGCCCCATCCTCTTGCACAAGAGGTCCCGTGTTCGATTCCCCTTAGACGCAAAAAATGGATTAATTGTTCAAGGCCTAATAAGATTAATATAGAAGGTGGGCCGCATATAACAAGGAATGGGCCGGTTGGCCCAGTGGTCCGCGCCCGCCCCGGGTGCCCGGGCTTGAACCACGCGAGCCACTTTTTTTTTTTGTATAGGCTCGGTAATTTGCGACGGCCATATTCCGTCGCAAATATTGAATTTTGCGATGGAAAACAGCCCGTCGCAAATTAGAACAGGAAAGAATAAAAAAAATATATATAAACATTTGCGACGGAATGTGGTCGTCGCAAATGTTGTTGACCCGATCGGGTCTGACCCAAAAGGTTTGCGACAGACTACTGTCCGTCGCAAATTCTGTGTGACCCGGCCGGGTCTGACCCGCCACTTTTGTGACGGATTTATCCGTCGGTAATTTGTGACGGACGGCGAAATCCGTCGCAAAAATTAGCTACGGCTGTTTTAGGGACGGATACGTGTCCGTCGCAGAATCCGTCGCAAAACACTGTTTGCGACGGATTTTCCGTTGCAAATTCCGTCGCAAAACAATGTTTTTTTTTTT
Source organism: Ballota nigra (assembly GCA_947034835.1). Classification (NCBI taxonomy): domain Eukaryota; kingdom Viridiplantae; phylum Streptophyta; class Magnoliopsida; order Lamiales; family Lamiaceae; genus Ballota; species Ballota nigra. The sequence goes on along the minus strand of OX344727.1, from coordinate 38,844,235 downwards.
GTAGTGTTTTTAGACTTTTTAAAATACTTAGAAATCTCTAGTTGTTAGTAGAGATTTTGGAGAGTGAAATATGCTTATATTTTTGGAAGAGAATCAAAGAAAATTCATAGACTGTTGAATAACTAAAGATTTTTTTTTTAAAATTTTTAAAATCCGTATTGAATATACCTCAGGATTTTTAAAGACTTTTGAAAATCCGTATTGAATATCCCTAAACTTTGAAAGTTTAAAAAAATCTTACAGATTCCACAAACAATACACCCCTAAATTTTAATTGCAGCTGTGCGATGCGATAGTTGTGGTTTGCAACAAAAAAAGAAATCATCAGATATAACCTTATATCACATCGGTTTGCATGATTTTAACAAATTTTTTAAAAATTATCTATCATATTAAATTAAAAAATTTGGGATCCATCATACTTTATATCTTTTTTTATATCGGTAAAGTTGTGACTTGAACCCATGACTTCTCGGACGTAGGTTGTGGAGCTCTAACCACTCAAACTTCACAACTTCTCCGTCATACTTTATATCATGATTAAATTAAAAATTAACACAAAAATATTAAATCCACACAAGATAGGGTGAATAATTAATATTTATTAATTAAATAAAAAAACAAAAATAACAACAAAAAGTAAGGTTACAAAAATTTAGGAGTGCCACCCACGTCCATAGTTGTGTCTTGATCCTCGACTTTGAGACATGTTTGAAACATCAACTTGAGTTTCATCCTCTGGATCCGCATTCGAGGTTGTATTAGTTATATCTCCAACTGGAGCCTCACCACCTCGATTGTTGAAGTTGTACGGGATTAAAATATTGGAACCACCTGCACCATTAGGATATTGCATTGTGTATCCAAAGTTTGGATCTAAGGGTGCAGGATAGGAGGAGGACGAGCCACCGGCCCAATGGGTTGGTTCCCCAACATGTGGGTAACCCATCATGTTAGATCTACCACTATTGGTGAAACCAACGCTACCTTGTTCAAGGTTTGGCCATTGGACGTTTGTCGAACTTCTTGAACTAGAAGCTTCTTTAAGTTGAGATTCAAAGACAGATTTGAATCTCAATAAAGAATCTTGTAGCCAGTTGAGCTCCTCATAGCTCTTCTCATTGATGCGAGGTTGGAACATGCGGTCGAGTTCTATCTTCCGCTGTCTCTCTTGCTCCAGGAGCTCTTCTAATTGTACAAGCTCCTGGTTAAGTTGGCGGTTGCTAGCTTCATGATGAGCGGCAAGCAACGGGTTAGGGGGTGGTATAGGCCCAACATTGGTATTTAGAAATCTATCTGCAATGGTTTCTACGCTAGGATGCCCGTATGAATGGGTCTTTTCACCTGGAGAGAAGATCACTACGGCGCTCTCAGCACCGCAAAGGGTGTTGAGTTCACTGGCCTTTTTAAAAATGCCAGCACGTCGTTTAGAAAATGTTACCTGAAGATTTTTCTCATTTTCTATCTTCTCCATTTTCAGTTTTTGCCGACCCTTCCCCTTTCGTTGCTCGTTCGACCGGGAAGGATTAGGGTTCTCATTTGGATTGGTTCCATCTGAAGCATTCATTATGGAGTAAAAGCACGTAAGTATTCTATGAAGTATATGAAAATGAGGATGCAATCTGAAATCAGAATGAGGGTGCAAATTGAGTTGAGTGAACAAACTATGAGAAGAAGGACTATTTATAGGATAAAAATGCATGTAGAATATTTTTTTTTTCTTAACACCATTGTATTTAAAAAAAATTGCCAAATATTTCAATGAGTATATATCACATTAGGATACTTTATTTTTTAGTATGTTTTATTTGAAAATGGTTCATGATATGAACCACTATTCAATTTCATGAACCAATATCTAATTTTTTATACTTTTGGTCAAATATTTCATATTCTTGCTCAAATATTTGATACTTTAAATGTTTCTTTTGAAGACTCGACACTTTACACTTAAAATATTATATTTTTTTTTATTTAATATGAATAATTTAAATAGTTAAAAAATTAATTATTGTTGATTATCTTGAACAATAATATGATACCACTAGCCCCGATTCATCATACTCCTGATGTGATTATTAGTACTCTTTTTCAAATATTTATTACTTTAAAACATTCGAAACAATTTCATGATAAACTAATAATCATGAATCATTATCATACAAAACTATGCCTTTAATTTTTATTTCCTGATTATTATAAAGGAAATTTTGCATACCAGAAAACAATTACATACTATTTATTGGATTCGACATATGATTATTGTTACTAAATCTTGAATGAAATATTATATCCATGTTTTGTTTCATTAAATGTATATATAATCATTCAACATTCCTTTTAAATATACATGGAATGCCACCGTAAATGCACAATAAGGACGTTTTTCAACATAAAATAGAAAAAAGTTTGTGGATGTTCCTGCAATTATAATATATTTTTGTATGAGATTAGTTCTTAATGTTGATAGGTATAAACTATAAAGTAATTTGGGGAGAAAAATTAAATTTATAAGAGAATATTATGTACAAAAAAATCTTGTCATGTACTATTGCATTTAGTGCAATTTGTCGATGGTTATTAGATTTCTTATTTCTTAATGACAAAGAGTGAAACTAGTTTATACATAAATTCGTGAAGGGTATTAGTTGTTTTCACTGAAGAGTATTAGTTATTTTTACTGAAGAGTATTACTAATTTACACTAAAGAGTCTTAGTTGTTCGGTGAAAATGAACTAAGACTCTTCAGTGTAAACCAGTAATACTCTTCAGTAAAGCAACTAATACTCTTCAGTAAAAACAACTAATACCCTTCAGTGATTCATATATAAACCAATTTCACTCTATACATACTCTTTCTTAATTATTATATGTTGTTGGTTAATATATTTTTATTTCTTAATTATTGTAAAGGAAAATTTGCTTACCATAAAATCGGTTACGTACTAAATATTGAATTTACAAAACCCTGAAAGAAATATTATTACCATGGGTAATTTCATTGAATATATCATCATTCAACATTCCTTTTATCGGGATGAAATCATGTTCAAAATCTTATAATCATAAATGGAATGCCACCATAAATACACAATCATGACATTTTTTTATTATAAAATAGAAAACATTTGAAGGATATTCCTGCAATTATAGTTGATTATCTGTAAATAAAATTTAGGGCAGTGGATTATATGTTGACTGATATATAATAGTTTAGAGGGGAAAATTATATAAGTCTTACAAGGCGGCATAGAAATTTAAGAGATATGTGTTGTATAATTTGAATAGAAGAAAAAATGGTTATTGGATCTCGAAATGAGATATTTATAAATTGAACATCTAAATTGTGAATTAATTTGAAAAATGGATATTATTGTTGTAAATAAGTGCGTAAATAAAGAGACAGCGTTTGTTGACCCAGTTCGTCGGGAACGACTACGTCTGGGGGCGATCCAAGCCAGGAGTTCCACTAATATTCTTGTGTATAAGTGTTTACAATTCTGAGTACAAAGATATATTTATAATGATAAAACCTTAGTCTAATAGATAAGGCCCAATGAGTTTCTTGGTCCATAAGTAATGTCCACACCAAATCTCCTAGATTTGGAATATTAAATCTTCTAGATTTACAACACTCCCCCTTGGACATTACGATATAACATACATGTCTTATCATGAAAACTCAACGTGCTAGAGATCGGCCAAATAATAAGTAGGGAGGAATGTCACCGATCTTCTAGATCTAAATCTTCTAGATTTATTTCGGGGTTACCGCTCCACCTGAAGACAACAACAATTTAAGTCTTTGCATCCCAATGCCACGAACATACTTTTCAAAAGTAGACGTAGGTAAGGATTTAGTAAACAGATCTGCTAGATTGTTACTAGATTGCACCTTTTGAATGGTAATCACGCCACTCTTCCGGAGTTCGTATGGGTAGAAAAATTTAGGTGAAATATGTTTCGTCAGGTTTTTCTTGACGTACCCATTACTCATTTGTGCGATGCAAGCAGCGTTGTCTTCAAATATAACGGTGGGAGGTGTATCGCCTTTGGCGATACCACACGAGCCACCAATGTGTTTTACCAATGACCTTAACCAAACACATTCTCGTGCGGCTTCAAATAAAGCTATGATCTCTGAGTGGTTTGAAGACGTGGTAACCATGAATTATTTAACCGATCTCCATGAGATTACGGTTCCACCACAGAGAAAAACATAACCAGTCTGGGATACGACATTGTGGGGATCAGACAAATAGCCAACATCCGCATAACCTACTAAGGTTTTGTCTTGGTTCTTACGGTAAAACAGTCCAAGATCTTGAGATCCTTGGAGGTACCGTAGAACGTGCTTAACACCAGTTAATGTCTCCTCGTAGGAGAAGCGCTATATCTCGCAAGAAAGTTAACAGCAAATGTAATTAGTGTCCGGCCGGGTCCAATTTGCGAGATAGAGCAAAGCTCCAACAACGGTAAGATAAAGAACTTCTGGTCCCAGAATTTCTTCTGAATCTTCTCTTGGCCTATGGGTCCTTATCCACTTCGAGGGATCAGACAACCATCGGGGTGCTAAGTGGATGAGATTTATCCATGTGAAATCTCTCCAATACCTTCTTCACGTAGGTTGACTGATGAACAAGGGCTCTTTCTGGGAGTTGCTCGATCTGCAAGCCGAGGCAGTACTTGGTTTTACCCAAGGACTTCATTTCGAATTCAGCTCTCAAGATTGAACTGACTTCTTCAATCTCTTTGCATGTTCCGATTATGTTTAGGTCATCAACATATACGAATATGATGCACAAACTATCTTGCAATTTCTTCGAGAATACGCATGGGAAAGCTTTATCGAATGTGTATCCCTTCTTCTGAAGGAATTCACTAAGTCGGTTGTACCACATGAGACCTGATTGCTTCAGGCCATACAACGACTTTTGCAGTTGTATGCTATACATACTGCAGTTTTCACCATACCTCATCTGAGGAATGTCAAATCCATCTGGGATTTTCATATAAATATCAACATCTAGAGATCAGTATAAGTACGCGGTTACTACGTCCATTAATCTCATTTGGAGATTCAACTTAACTGCCAAAGATATCAAGTAGTGGAACGTTATTGAGTCCATGACGAGAGAATAGTCTGATCGAAATCAATCTCGGGTCTCTGCGAAAACCCTTGTGCTACCAGCCTCGCTTTATACCTCTCCACAGTATTGTTCTCATTTTATTTTCGTACAAGTACCCATTTATATCCTACGGGGATAGCGCGCGCGGGTGTACGAACGATAGAGCCAAATACTTATCTTTTGTTAAGCGAGGCAAGCTCTGCATCAATTACCTCTTTCCATTTAACCCAATCGTGGCGCTTTCGGCACTCTGCGATTGTTTTGGGTTCAGGATCTAGATCATTTATAATGAAAAGAGCTATTGACGCTGCAAATGTGTCATCGACAACAGTAATATTTCTATTGTATGTTTCTCCCGTATCGGTGAAGTTCACAGAGACTTCGATGTTTACGTCAACCAGACCTTCCTCATTTATCATTGTATCTGGGTCTGGTCGTTCCACGGTCCTAGTGCATGAGATGTTTTGTGCACGTGCTTCATCACTAGGACTCTAGTCTCCTAGAGACTTGGAGTTATCTAGACGGATCTCTTCTAGAGATTTTCCATTCGACTGTCCAGATTTGCTAGCCTTTCATTTAGGTGTTTTACTATCTCTTGAGGGTCCCTTACGCTTTTGGCGTGTGAGGGCACGAGTACTCATTTTCCTTGGGACCTCAACCCTTTGGGGAGCATTTACTGCAGGTATATGCGATCTAGTCACACCTCTATGGTCAGTGAATACGACTGGCAGGTTATTTGCTAAGTTTTGCAGGTTAATGATCTTCTGAACTTCCAGTTCAGATTTATTAGTGCACAGATCTAGATACTGAAGATTACTTATGTTCCACGTAAGTTCCCGACATTAATTCAATTTTGAATTCGGATCTCCCCCTAATGCCGGGAAGTAATCTTCATCGAACGTGCAATCAGCGAACCGGGCCTTTAATTGATCCCCAGACAAAGGCTCGAGGTATTTCACGATGGATGGAGAGTTAAATCCGACGTAAATACCGAGTTTCCTTTGTGGGCCCATAGAGGTTCGCTTGGGTATCGTAATTGGTACGTATACCGCACATCTGAAAATACGCCGATGGGAAATGCTAGGTTCTTTCCCACGCACTAACTGGAGGAGGGAATGCTCATTATATGCAGTTGGACGGAGTTGTATTAAGTGTGATGCATGAAGGACTGCATGCCCCCAGCATGAGGTGGGTAGTTTAGAGTTCATAAGCAATGGTCTCGCGATAAATTTGATACGTTTTATTAGCGCCTCAGCAAGACCATTTTGGGTATGGACGTAGGGGACCGAATGCTCCACTTTAATTCCCAGGGCCATACTGTAACCTGTAAAGGCCTTCGAGCTAAACTCAGCTGCATTATCCATGTGAATCGATTTAATTGGATAATCCAGGAATTGAGCTCTAAGCTCGATAGTCTTCGCAATGAGCTTCGCAAAAGCTTGATTGCGGGTGGACATCAAACATACAAATGTCCACCTAGTGGAGGCAACAATAAGGACCATGAAATAACGAAATGGTCCTGATGCTAGGTGAATCGGTCCGCAAATGTCTCCTTGAATTCGCTCAAGGAAAACCGGAGACTCTAGTCCAACCTTGGTGCGCGACGGGCGCACTATCAACTTACCCTTAGAACATGCATCACAGAAATATTCATCAACGTGAGGGATTCTATTATTCGAAATATTATGACCAGTTGAATTAGATAGAATCCTACGTATCATTGTTTGTCACGGATGACCTAACCGCTGATGCCACAATTTAAAGGAATTTGGGTCATGGAATTTCATACTCATCGCTAGATGGGAACTAGACTACCGGATGTAGGTATAGTACAAACCGGAGGAGAAGGAAGGAAGTTTTTCTATAACTTGCTTACGGCTACCTCGAGTACTAGTAATAAAAAAGTATTCGTTATTGTTCTCAGTTTTAGTTTCAATATGATGCCCGTTTATCCTAATGTCACTAAAACTGAGTAGGGTACGCTTAGATTGTGGAAACAATAAAGCATTATCAATTATTAATTCGGTACCCATGGGGCCCACTATCAACGTACTATCATTAGCTATTGTAGTTATACCCCCCTTACGTTTTATCAAGTTATGAAAGTACTTCCTATCCTTTAGGATCGTATGTGTGGTGGCGCTATCTACCAAACATAAATCACTATGGGCGTCCATCATGCAAGAGGAAATAGTCCAATCCTAATAGCTGATTTGTTTACAAGCCATAAATGAGAACATCAATATCCAAAATAAGTACATGGACATCTATTAAGGTAAACATATCAAAGCTAATAAATTCATTCATAAATAAAATATCCGAAAGAAAGGATCCAAAACATAATATAAAATTGTTTTATTCAGAAAACAAAATACTAGGAATAACTAAATACGTAAATCTACTCGTCATCTCCAAAATCCCTAAGCTCAATGCCCTTATGATCTGCGTTGTCTATGTCAGAGTCTGCTTCGGGCAGACTGGCATGGTGAGATTCAACTCTAGGAGCCTTCCCCTTATCGTCCTTCTGCTGCTTTTGATAAGCCTCGACCAAATATTTGGGAGTGCGACACGTGCGAGACCAATGGCCCTTGCATCCGTATCTGTAGCAGGACTGTGCACCATTATCTTGATTCTCAGATTTTCGGGTAGTGGAGTTCGTGTTAGGTGCAACCTTCCCACGAACCTGAGCTTGATTGTCATTCAAGGCACCTGAACCACCGGATTTATTAAAACCTCGGCCTTGACTACGAGTTCGTTTACTCCCTCTCCCCCTTCCACACTTGCGACCTCTTGTACCACTTTGAGCTACAACATGTGCTTCGGGCACCGCTGTCGAGCCAATCGGCCTCGCATTATGATTCTGCATAAGGAGCTGGTTGTGCTTTTCCGCTACTAGAAGTGCAGAAATTAGCTCAGAGTGTACAATGTAGTTCTTAGCCCTATACTGCTGCTGGAGTACAAGGTTGCTTGCGTGGAAAGTCGACAAAGTCTTCTGGATTAAGTCGTCCACAGTTACAGTTTTCTGACATAACTTTAACTGAGACACAGTACGATGTAGGGCTGAGTTATACTCCGTTACAGACTTAAAGTCTTGGAAACAGAGGTTCAACCAATCGTATTGGGCTTGAGGGAGGAGTATATAATATTTTGTTGTTGGAAACGGTCCTTCAGGGACTTCCACAATGTTCCAGGATCTCATTCAGTGAGATACTCATTTTTCAGGTCCTGATTGAGATGATGCCTAAGAAAAATCAAAGCTTTCGCCTTCTGGGCGTCAGTTGATTTTGGATCATCGACAATCGTGCCGCTAAGATTGTTCGAGGCTAGATGTATTTCGACATCTAGTGCCCATGTCAGGTAGTTACTACAATCAAGAGTAAGCTCAGCAAATTCTCTTTTGGTAATATCATACATTATTCACTACAATTAAAGTGACATGGGTAAGAGGATAGACCAAAATCATAAACAACGGGGATACAAGGATTTATTTAGTTATTTTAAGGCACATAAATGCACGTACTGGGCGCCGTCTACCCAAGGCATAAATTTACGGTCCGACAAATACCGGGCGCCGCCTACCCGGGCATAAAAAGCGGACTGTAAATAAACTATGTGCGCAGGATTAATGCATGTAGGATAATAAAATCACATAAACATGCAAAAAAAAAATAAGGGAGATAATCGCATAAAAATAATTTGCAGAAAATAAACGATTTAATAGACAGAGGAAATAATCATGAGGATAATTATTTCATGTATATTAACGCAATTTAATGAAATATTTTCAGGATTATATAATATAAATTTTGTGATACGAAACCGAAGCAGAATCAGGTTTTTCACAAAATTCACAAAAGGGTATTCGCTACATGTGACTAAAAGTGCATGTAAGTCGTGCATGGTGCACACGGCGAGAGGAGAAAACCGAAAAACAAAGAAAAATGAAAATTTGAAAAATCGGTGCTAGTCGCGCCTGGGGGACGCGACTGGAATGGGCGATCGCGTTCCCAGGACGCGACTCCCAGCCTCCGATCGCGTCCTACAGGCGCGATCGGGGCCAATTTTCTGGTTCTCCTTCTTCGTCGCGAAATCGCCCGCGGAAGAGGGAGCGCCGCCTCGACGCGGCGCACGGAGGCGGCGGGGAAGCCCATGCCGGAGGGCGATCCACAGGGGAAACCGCCATGCAGCGCGGCAGCGCAGGGTCGCATCGCGCGCGGTGGCTTCCAGCCACTTGGCGCAGCGGCATGTGGGGCTTCTAGGCGGCACAGCGGTAGCGACGAGGATGCGTTTCGGGCAGCACGACTGCGCGCGTCTCACGGCGGTGGCCGTGCGGCTTCGGGCGACGGCCGGCGTTCACTTTTCGATCTTGATCCAAGGATTAAAATAATAAATTCAATTCTATAACACATATGATTCACTTAATATCAAACATAGGAATCAAACAAGATAATTATATACGAGAACGCATATGGATTGAATAATTCAAGTACGGGAATTAATTCATGTGATGTAACGGGAATTAATTCTAGGGCGTACCGTTTAATCTTGGGCAGAGTCTCGTGCTGATAACGTGTTGTAAATAAGTGCATAAATAAAGAGACATCGTTTGTCGACCTAGTTCGTCGGGAACGACTACGTCTGGGGGTGATCCAAGCCAGGAGTTCCACTAATATTCTTGTGTATAAGTGTTTACAATTATGAGTACAAAGGTATATTTATAATGATAAAACCCTAGTCTAATAGATAAGGCCCAATGAGTTTCTTGGTCCATAACTAATGTCCACACCAAATCTCCTAGATTTGGAATATTAAATCTTCTAGATTTACCACAATTATTTTGAAATTCATCCTATATATTATTAGCACATTATTGTTATACAAGTAGTTTGATTTTGACAAAGTATAGGGTGAAACTGGTTTATACATAAATCACTGAAGGGTATTAGTTGTTTTTATTAAAGAGTATTAGTTGTATTTACTGAAGAGTATCACTGATTTACACTAAAAAGTCTTAGTTGTTTAGTGAAAATAAACTAAGACTCTTCAGTGTAAACCAGTAATACTTTTAAATAAAAACAACTAATATTCTTCAGTGAAAACAACTAACACCCTTCAATGATTCATATATAAACCAATTTCACTCTATACATACTCTTTGATTTTTATTCCCCTCTCTTCCATTACTTTGTATCTAATAAACATATAATCTAGTACCACCCTAAAAACCATTAAGAAAAAAAAGTACCACCCTAAAAACCATGACAAAGTATAGAGTGAAAATGGTTCATACATGAATCATTAAAAGAAATTAGTTATTTTTACTAAAGAGTATTAATTATTTATACTGAAGGGTATTAGTTGTTTATACTGAAGAGTCTTTGTTGTTTACTGAAAATAAACTAAGAATTTTTAGTATAGATAACTAATACTCTTTAATGAAAACAAGTAATACTCTTTAATAAAAATAACTAATATCATTTAATGATTCATGTATGAACCAATTTCACTCTATACATACTAAAAAAACCATTTATAACTAATCTAACACGAAAATCTATTATAATCGTGAGAATGTCCACAAAGTATTTTCAGGTTTGACTGTGTATTTGGGGTGACATTTCATTTATAATTAGAAGATTTTTAAACATCATTTGCTACAAATAAAATAAATATTGTGTCATGACATATTTAATGATACAATTCATATTTATAATATTTCGTTCAAGGTATATTCAATAATAATAATTGTATGTTGAATCCAATAAGTAGTACAATCAAATTTGTCTTTATAGTAATTGGGAAATAAAATATAGACAATTATTATAAATAATATTGTTGGTAATCGGATCTAATCGCATTGATTAGTGGCTGTTTTAATCCTGTTTTGGGACCACCAAACAAGATCGTGTGATTGATTACTACTGTTTATAGTAAATACGGAAGATCGGGTTTATAAAATCGTAAATACGAGTATTGAATTTATATTTATTTCGTATATGAGCGTTTGGAGGTGTATGAGTGTGTATAGGGGAACATTTGTGAATTTGAACTTGTTTTTATTAATGGAGAGCAACTTATTTATACTAACCACCAAGTAGGTGGTGTACATGACCTTTGGACTTACAAGCTTGCATGCTTGACATGTGTCCTTTGACTACATTTGACCTTATCTAAGCTGAAACTTAGTTACAAAGTCTTGTTTTTTTTATCTTATCACGTATCCAAAGTTGTTCGCCTTTGATCATAAGTCGCCTCTTCATACTGATCCTTGCTCAATAGTTGTTCGCTTAATGGACTGATGGTCCAAGTATCGTTCGCCTATCAGTTCTTCATCAATTCGACTCTTGATCTCTATCTTAGGGTTGTTCGTCATGAACCTGTTCGTCATTGTCGGTGGATGAGTGTCATACACTCTTTAGATTGGTTAACACACCATCTTTGATGATAGTTGTTCGTCATCAGTGTCTGATAAATGGTTCGTATGAATTCTTGGGCACATAACCTACTTGTCTGCTAGCTGGTCGTCGAATTTATTGTTCTCTGCAGAATACACCTCCTTTACTGGTTCATACACCATTTTTGGTTAATCTTGTTAATTATTTGTAGGTAATTTTCTTTGTCTCTCATCCTCCTCTTAAGCCTTTAAATTTTCTCGCATAATGATACTTGCTATGTAAGCTGTTCGCCTATAAAAAATTCCCCCTAGCCTGGCCTTATGTTGATTCTGAGCGAACTACCTTCTGCCGAACAACTGGGGCCAGGGTACCAATTTATTGTGTTGTCGTGATGAATAGCTATTCTCAGGGCGAACAACTTAACCGCGACGTTTCTTCTCCCGAGATCTGGGGATCCTTTCAAGGATGACGTGGGCGGCATGATTAAGCGCCGCCCACGCGCGGTCGAATTCGAGGCCACGTGCCCCTGTATTTGCTAATTGACCCCCAAATTTTGTATTTATTCGGTGGGTACCCCGTTTTCTCGCATTTTAGCTCCACAATTATTAAATTATTACGGGTTTTACCTATTTTTACCAAACATATAAAAGCGGGAGTTAAACATAAAGTTTCCCACTTTCACACTCCTGATTTTTAAAATTCCGGCAACCTCCATAATTTCCAGCGACTTTTGAGCTTTTTCGGCGCACTTTCTCATTCCAAATGCTTGATCTTCATAAGGTATTACATTTAAATCATCTTTTCCATTTTCATTTTTCATATTTTTCTCTCTCTCGCTCTGGGAATCGACTACTATTACCGCCATCGTTTTGTGGAAGCGCCGCCGCCACCGCCGCCTTTCTTCACATCCGATTACTCCTCCGTTTAATCTCTAAATTCTAAAAAAATTGTCCATTGTCCTTGCCTCACTCAATGTCCTCTCGATCTAAAAACGAAAACTCTATAGAAATCGTAGATAAATCACTCCTTGAGATTACTCCTTTCGAAGAGCAACCTCCATTCAAAGTTTCTTCTAATTCCGATGTAAACATTAACTCCGTGGTAAGATCCATGGAGGATACTGGCACTCGCCCTTCCGGTGAGGAGATCGTGGAGGCTGCGAACAGGGAGACGGACGAGGGGGAGTCTTCGAGCTCAGAATCCGAAGAAGAGTCGGATCCCAAATTTGATGACCTAACTTGGGAGTTTCTAGAGGGGATTGGGTTTCCAAATCCTAAACTGATGGAGAATGAAATCCCCGTTGGAGTTGCTCGCACATTTGAATGACAAGCATATGCTGAACAGCACGCAAACAACTTTCCCCCTCCCAGAAGGTTAAAGTACAAATCCCCAAGGACATACTTTCAAGCGAGCAGGATCAAGAGTATTGTTCGTCGTGACGAACTTGATCTGATCCGAGAAACGTACCAGATCACATACGATATTTATATGTAGGCGCCTAAGAAAAAAGAATGAGATGATCGCCCTCCCCCCGATTGTACAACGATCAATGTGGATACCTTGATTGCCGGTCTCAGACTGCCTCTTCCACCAATCGTTGGTCGCTTCCTTGAGGTGACCAACTTGGCCATAAAACAAATTACTCCAATAGGGTGGATGAACTTACTCGACATTATGAGCTTGTTCGCCCTGGAAGACTATGTGGATCGCATCACTCCTGACGAAGTTAATTATATGATGACGATCACAAAATGTTCGGTGATGGAGAAAGGACACAACTATCTGAAGGTGCGAGCAGGCCTCGAGGTTGTGGAGGGGGTGCCAAACAAAATTCAAAACTGGAAAAAGCATTTTTTTTCATCGGAGGGGATTGGCGAGCATCCTCTAGCGGACATGGTGGTGATGCAAAGGTTCAAACCCCAGAGGCTTATGGGAAACTCCATCGAGAGCATACTCTTGCTTGAGACTTTTTTCAAGTGAGACTAATTTAACTTTTATTTGTCTTTATGCAGGTCCTCGTTTGCTTAAGTGGGCGAGCAGAGAAAAAGAGACAAATTCTGAGATTCTATTCACTTCTTGCATGGTCGCCCTGCAAAACCGAGCCGATAGGACAATTGACCATCTCAACGAGGATACGTGTAAAAAAACTGCTCACCTATACACTTATCCTCACCACCTTGAAGCCCAAGCCGAGGTGCCCCCAGGTATGAAACTTAGAAAATCTCACGTCCATGAGTATACTTGCTCGTTCATGATTTTTACTTCAACTTACTTGTCTTGATGGGATTTTTCTTTTTTTTAATCGAGCAAGTGACTGTTGCTGTTCCACCCAGCTACTTCCTCTTGGAACAAAGGGTCTTCGAGATGCCTCCTGCTCGCGGTAGAAAGGTGAAAGGCGACCCTCCCACCAAGACTATTTTCTTGGTGACCAAGACCGCCGGAGCACAAGCTGCTCGGTAGAGTTGCCCTATCCCAGCGACTCCTTCCCCATCACCATCACCTCGATCTCCACCTCCTCCTCCTCACGAGACAAAGATGCTCAAGCGAGCAGATGGAACGACTGTTGCTTCTCCCCAACAACAAGGAGCGAAGGGGAAGGAGAAAGTAGGAGCACACACTGCTCGCCACTCGAATAAGGAGGCTGCTCGCTCTCCATCCACCGATGTAGTCGCCCACGGAGGGAAAGCGGGAAAGAGCTACGAGGTTGTGCGAACTAAAGGTCCTGAGGACCTCACATACTTAGGCTGGGATGGCCTCAAATTCTCTGAGTAAGCTTTTGCCTTATGTTCTTTGTTTATGAGTAAAAAATTTCTTCACATTTTTTTCTTTCTAACTTTTTCTTCTCATCTTGTTCGCAGATATCGACCAAATGTTCATCCCTAGCGAGCTGAGATGGTGCACCAGTTCGCGTGTTCCAAGATCCCATCATCCTTCCGGGATATCACTGATGACCACGTCCGCCGAGCAACTGAGGTAGTTGCTTGCGCTTGGACAAAGCCCTTAAACCGTGCCGTTCAAACACAAGGGGCTATCGACAATCTCCACCTCTCCATGATCAATGATGCTAACTCCCTCACGGCTGCCCAAAAAAGCTTATCACAAATTGTCGAGTTAGAGGAGTCTGCTCATCGCCATGCTGCTACTGCTCGACAGCTTACTGAAGAGAAGGACAAACTGATCAACAATATAACACAATGATCAACTGTCTCAACAACCAACTTAAGCTCGCCGATGACAAGAAGAAAAAGCAGTTGGAATCCTATCAAGAAGTCTCTACCGATCTTAAGGCCAAGTCAAGCGAGCTCGTCAACTCTCAAACGGCTCTTGAGGTGGAGATGAAGAAAAGAGAAGAAAGTGAGCAGAAGACTGCCGAGCTGGAGGCAGAGGTTGCTCGCCTCAAAGAACAGATGGCTGGGATGTTCACCCAGGAAGAGTTTGACACCCAACTGCAGGCCCACCTTGGACCCTGCTCGAACCTTGGCTACATCTATGCCTATGCTGACTGCATCCGTTCAATCAGTACGCACAATGCTTCCCACATAGTGGAGGACATTGGCCAGGATTTGACAGAATTCTTGGAAGCTTACCCTCCTGCACCAGGTTCTACACTTCAACTTGGTGATATGGCAGATTACGGGGTCAAGCTAGACTTTCTTGACCCCAGTGTCATTCTTACTCGCCCCCCAGCCGCATAAAGGAACGATGCGGGTGAGCAGATCAACACTGAAGGGGAGCAACAAACAACTGATGGTTTAGTCATTGGGCTGCTCGTTGATAACCCAAAAAATCAACCTCAAGACCCTCCCCAAGGCGAGCAAGGGTAGGAGTAGAGTAGGATTTCTCTTTTGTAATAGTTGTTCGTCATTTCCTTTTGAACTCTTGTACTCTTTTTTGGGCTTAAAGCCCTAGTATTTAATGAAATTGTCTTTTGTTCGCTCATCTTCTTGCATATGTTAATTACCTTCACATTTCTTTCAATGTTTTCACAATTATAACATACTAGTGTGTACCCATGCGAATTTTGAGTACTGAAAAAAAATTATTTTTATTTTCTGTAGACATTTAATATAAGAGTATTTTTGTCTAAAAAATTTAGGGGGTATATACAATAAGTTATGGGGTTTGTTTAGCTGTGGCCCGTGCCCTTCACTAAACCCTATAAGTATATCCTACAAGCTAAATAATTAAAAAAAACATCAACATTCACATAAATTAATAATAATTATGGAATAACATTACTTAGACTAATAATTTAATAATAATCAATTTCCATTTCAATATTGAATAATTTATAAATTAATCAACATTATTAGTTATTGGGAGTATATGGTAAGAAATTAATTTATATAAGAAACAATACAAAAAATTTGAAATAAACTTTAACGTTACAATACTTGTTCATCGATCAAAATGAGTTCCAAGTAGAACTTGTCTCTATTAAAATCATTAAAAAGACATTGTCCAACTTTTTCAATCATAACTTTAACGGTTAATTTTAGCTCTCACTCTTGATATTAGAAATCAGAGAAAATTGAGGTGTCATACTCTTGAAATCTAAAATGAGATTTAAAATACAACAATTAAACCATCATAATTATTCAGATAAAAATATATGGTATAGTTAAATATATTATTTTTGCACATGAAGAATATTTAAACTGAACGATGTAGAGCATAAATCAACAATCATTATTACATTCATATTGATATTGATATTTAAATCCAATCAAATTGTGAGCACTTAAAATGACGAATTTAATTATAAAATAAATATACTAATAACAATAGATATATAACTAACCAACAATTGATGGGAGAAATCTCAGAAAAAGAGTGGAACAAATGAATCTTCGATGTGAAAAAATGAAATACAATATGCTCTTATTTATAATAAAAAAAATGCATGCAGTATTATATCTTGTCCATAATAAGAATATATCACATAAGAATATTCTTTGGAATATATAACTATATTTTAGGAAAAAATAATCGAACATTATATTATACTATATATACTAACTCAAACTTAGAAATGATAAATTTAAATTCATTCAATAAGTAGATCATATTTAATTACATTAAGATTTGGAAAAAATATGATTTATAATAAATACCAAAAATAACAAAATAAGAAAATGGAAAAAATATCTATTTGCATTAATTATGCAGATATAAATTAATGGTTTAGATTTAATGATATATAACAAAGGACATAGATTAAAAGTTTAACCAACTTTTAATGAGAGCGCACTATTTCAAAATGGATAAATTTAAGACATGCCACATCAGCCTAAGAATAAGGTGGCGTTGACACATCATCTTGGAGAGGTTTGAAAATATATTATTATAAGATGATTTGGGGCTTTGTCCGATTTGAACTTTGCCTTTAATAAATAGAATAAGGGTTCAACCTTAGGCTTTGCTCGTCTTAAAGAACGAACAACCTTAATGGGATTTGATCCTCAAACGGATTGATACCTCGAGCTTGGAATTTCATCTTGAACAAACAACCATATATTTTCTAAGAAAAGTTTACAAGTATAAAAGAATTTCTCATCACTAACATGTACATACTGACGAACAACTCACATAACATCTAAGATATTTGCAAGTGCAAAAATGTTGTTCGCTTATAACAATTTTCCCGAACAACTTTTATATCAACCCTATCACCATGGCACTAACTATACAATGTGCCAAACAACTTTTGCCTAATTACTTAGCAAAATTTCAAAACATTTAGGCAAGTTTTTTAGCCTTCTTACATATATAAACTCTTGCTCGCCCAGATAGGGAACTTGTTAACCCTACTGATAGTACTTCTTTAAATGTACTGCGTTCCAGGAGTATTGGGCCGGGTTGCCCTTCATGTCTTCAATATCGCATACCCCATTGGGCAACTTGTCCGTTACCCAGAACGGGCCCTCCCAAGTCGGTCCAAATACTCCTGGAGGTGGGGCGAGCAACTTTCGTAGGACCAAATCGTCAATTTTGAATTCCCTGACTTTAACCTGGGAATTGTAATAACGTTCTGCTAGTTGTTTATAAGTAGCATTTCTTAGTTCGGCATTTAATCTTTTTCCTTCAAGCATATCCACTTAAGCAGCCAGAGCAGAGTTGTTCGCTTGTTCATCAAAGTTGGTCGTCCTGATTGTATTGGTCTTTAGCTCAATTGGAATAACAACCTTTGTTCTGAAAACAGGGTAGAATAATGCTTTATGATCCCCCACTTAGTGCAGAATTCTCTCAACTCTTTCCCATCAAACTGCGGACCATTGTCTGTTACAATTATTTGTGGAACTCTGAATCGACAGACAATGTTCTTCCAGATGAAGTTGATCATCTTCTGCTGCGTAATCTTCACCATGGCCTCTGCTTCTGCCCACTTTGTATAATAATCGACTGCCACAACAGCAAATCGAACATTTCCTACCCAAGTTGGGAAAGGACCAATTATGTCCATCCCCCATCTTGCGAATGGCCGTGGACTATAAACCAAAACGAGCTCTTGGGCCGGAGTTTGAATATTTGGGGCAAAATTTTGGCACCGATGACATGCCTTTGCCATCTTGATTGCATCTTGGCGTAGTTTGGCCAATAATAACCTTGCACAATGGTCCTGTATGCCAGAGCCTGTCCCCCAGTATGGTTTCCACATACTCTAGTGTGTATTTCTTCAAGTATAGCTCGTCCATGCCCCCTAGACAAACATTTGAGAAGTGGAAGTGATATTCCTCTTTATAAAGCTGCTCTCCAACCAGGGTATACCTGGCAGCTCGCTTGACTAGCTTGGTAGCTTCAAAATAGTTGTTTGATTTTTCTCCACTTTTCAAGTATTTGACTATTTCTGCTCTCCAATCTTCATCTTCAACTCGCTCGTCTAGCTGATTGACATTGTAATTGATCGTTGATAGATTATTAATCTTTGTGATAACAATGTCTAATAATTCTGCAGGGCCCTCACTTGTTGCTAATCGAGCCAAAGCATCTGTTTGAGTGTCTGATAAATCTGATGGTTGAGTCGCAAACCTGCCTGTCGGGGCTAATGACAACTACGCCTGCCCCCGAGGTCATGTTGGTGGACGACCCATCAACATAGAGATGCCAAGAGTGATTAAGTCCTCTCGTCAGATCCTGGGGGAAAGTTAGTTCGACAATGAAGTCAGCTAATGCTTTCCCCTTGATCGTTGTTCGAGGAGCATATGTTACCCCAAACTGGCTAATCTCTAGTGACCATTTTAGTAGGCGACCAGCTGTGTTTGGACGATGCAAAATTTGTCTGGGTGGGAAAGTTGTTAGCAATTCGACTTGATGGTCGAAAAAGTATGGTCTTAACTTCCTAACACTCATGACAAGTGTGTATGCCAATTTTTCAGTCGGGGAGTATCTGATCTCCGCTTCGTGCAAAACTTTGCTAACATAGTATATTGGTTGATGGAATTTTCCATCAGCCTGTACCAATACAGAGCTGATCGCCACTTCTGATGCTGCCAGGTATAGGTATAACTTTTTGCCCAAAACTTATTTTGAAAGAATTTTTACATCTCCCAAGTAATCCTTTAGTTGTTCGAATGCTTTCTAGCAGTTGTTTGTCCATGTAAACTACCCTTTCTTGATGGCTTCAAAGAATGGACGACATTTATCACCCGATCGGGATATGAACCTATTCAAGGCTGCTACTAGGCAAACCGTTAATCTTTGCACTTCCTTCACTGAGCGAGGAGGTTGCATATCCACGATAGCCTTTACTTATGCGGGATTGGCCTCGATCCCTCGTTGGCTAACAAGATGGCCCAAAAACTTCCTCGAGTGAACTCCAAAGCTGCTTTTCTTTGGATTCAACTTCATATTGTATTGTCGGAGAATATCGAACACATGGGCTAGATGCTGGAGGTGGACTTCCTTCTTGGGACTTTTGACCACGATGTCATCAACATAAACCTCCACTGTATCTCCAATTTGTGCATCAAACATCTTGTTAACCAGTCTTTGATATGTTGCTCCTGCGTTGATAATTCCGAATGACATCTTTTTCCAGCATAAAAGATTCTTGTTTGTATAGAATTTTGTATCTTCTTGATGGTAGCCAACAAACGCATCCATGAATGTTAACATTTCGTGTCCCGCAATGTTGTCCACCAACTGATCGATGTGCGGAAGGGAAAATTATCCTTCGGGCAGACTGCATTCAGATCTTTGAAGTCTATGCATAGCCTCCAGGTTCCATTTGACTTCCGCACGAGCACCGGGTTTGCCACCCATTGAGGGCAAAGAGCTTGGCGGATTAGATTGTTGTCTAGCAACTTTTTCACCTCTTCATTGAGAGCTTGATATTTATCTGGCTCGTATTTTCTTCTTTTTTGATGAACTGACCTCTTTGCTGGGTTGATGTTGAGTTGATGACAGACATGCTTTGGATCTATTCCCACCATGTCTGCATGAGACCATGCAAAAACATCTAGATTGGTCTTGAGGAATTCTGCCATGCGGGCCCTGTAAGGCTCAGGAAGCTCGGACCCGATGTAAAGTTCTAGATCCTCGTTTTCAGGATTAACTTTGAGGGCTTCCAGCTCTTCGACTGGAGTTGCTCGTCGTTTTTGTCCTTTCCAACGAGGATTAATAATTGGTCCCTCAAGGTTTAAATCATTTTTGATATCCATTGGGTCTGCTCCCAGGCGGGGCTCTGGATCATCTGCTCATTTGGGCTCAACGTTGTTTGCCGAAACTTGGACTTCTAGGTCAATGACAGCAGGTTGCTCGTCGATGTTCATGCATTATTTTTCAGGTGCACGTCCTTCAGTATTGGGGAAAAGTTATTCGCCCAACAGTTGCTCGTCCCTTGCAGGGAGTTGCTCGTCCAACTCCTTATGGTCCTCCCTGGTCTCCATTATATCATCTAACACCGATGGTTCACCTGCTGGAAAGCTAGTGGACGCTTCCATCATTGAGACTGTTGTTTGATTTGATTGGAGTTGGAGGAGACATTCTCGAGCTTTTCTTTGGTCTCTTTTCAATGTTCCAGTTCCACTTGCTGTTGGGAATTTAACACAATGGTAATAGGCTGAACATGCAACTTTGAATTAATTTAAAAATGGTCGTCCAAGGAACCCATTTTAGGTGGATTCTTGATCTACAAATAAGAAATCCACCATTTTTGTTATATTTTTCTCGGGTTCTCCAGTCGATATAACTTGTATAGACAACCTAATTATCCCTAACGGGACTGTTACAGCATTGCTGAAGCCTAAAGTTTGATGATTCGAATCCTCAATATAGCTCGAGTAGTCTCCCAGTTGCTCGAGCGTTTTCTTGAAGAGTATGTTGGTGTAGGCTCCGGTGTCCACCAACAATCGATGCACTTTGGTCCCCATTATCTTAGCACAAATTACGAGGGAATCATTATAAGGAGTAACAATTCTGTCCAAGTTTTTTTCAGTAAAAATCAACTCTGATTTATTGAGTTTTTAGAGTCAAATGAGTACTATTTCTTTACATTGATGAATTTGTCTCTTTGATGCTCATAGGTGAATTAAGGGCGAAAAATGGAGTTCGTAGGACTTTGAATCAGCTCAAACGGATGCCTGGATGAGAAGATATCGAAGCAATACGAACGGTATTAGTGCGTAAGAAGAGAAGTGTTAGTTGAAAGGAGAGAAGGGCCGCTCGAGTGACACCACTCGAGCGCCTCCGCTCGAGCTAAGAGGTCGAGCACCCCATTTATCCAGAACATTTTAGGCGCTTGTGTGCCTATGCTCGAGCGCCTTCGCTCGACCTATTGATCCGCTCGACCACCTGGCTCGAGCGCCTCCGCTCGAGCTCGCCCAGCTCGAGCGCCCCTGACTTACAGAGTATTCCTTCTCTCGAGCTCAACCACTCGAGCACCTTCGCTCGACCGCCTGCCCCTTTCGACCAAACAAGCTCGAGCGCGTCCGCTCGAGCGGGATAGCTCGAGCGCCTTCAAGGCTTAAGTTTCCAAGTTCGTTTTTCCGGCCCACGAGTTCCCGATTCTGCCCAAAGCTTATATATACTCGTCTCGAGCTCATCTTTATAGACCACCACATATCACTTGATAGAAATCACTTTTAGACTTAGTTTTTAGAGAGAGAAAGAGAAGAAGGAACGAGCAAGCTTTACTTTTACGTTTTTGAGGTTTTTCTTTACGAATTCTTAGTCCGATTTTACTTTTTAGTTACGTTTCTTTAAAGCTTTGTTCTTAAACACGTTGAGATTTCGTTTTATTGATTTAAATTTCAGTTTATTCCTTTAATGCTTGAAACCCTAGTTTATGTTTAATCTTTTTTTCTTCGTTATAATTATCATGTTCATGTTCGTTACTTATTCAATTGTTCTTGTTTATGTAAAACCCATGTCTAGCTAAATCCCTTGCATGCTTGGGGTAGGATGAACTCGTAGAAGTAGGTTGTGGGTATGTAATTAAGGTAACTCGTGACGTTAGGTTTTAATTCTCTTAATTAATGAATTCTTAAAATTAATCTTAACTTTACTTTTGAATTTCGTTCGAAAAGTGTTAGAGAGAGGACGACCGTATCACTCTTTAACAACGAGTAGACTTAACGAGAGGGTTTATAAAGGGCTAATTAATTTGCCAGTTTAGCTATGGAGGACGGCCGCATCACCATTAGTTAAATGAGGGCCTCATTAATTAAGCACAATCTATTAACTTCTTAGTGGATTAGTGAAGTCGAGTGTTAGGGTAAAATATTAGGGTTTAGAATCTTGAGCTTTTATCTTGCATTCTTTTACTTAGGTTATTTCTTGCACGTCACGGTTATTTTGATTATGTACCTGCTCCGTTAGTATACGTAGGGATTCCTATCCTGAGCATCACCAACTCTTACTTGAACACTAACCTTAAATAATTTGTCTTCTTTAGTATTTTAGTTTAATTAGTTTATTTTAGTTTTAATTAATTTTTTTCGAAAATCCAAAAACATTTCACTCATATTAACTATGACGCATAGATCTTCAGGGATCTATTCGCATATTCACCTTCCCTTGGGTTCGATACTACTTGGTCCCTATACTTGCCCATACTACAGTGAACCCGTACTCTTGCGGGGAAACTACTAGTAGAAAGCTGGTATTTTTGCTTCAAGTCAATGGCGCCGTTGCCGGGGAGGGCGTTGTATGTCTTTTGAATAGGACTTGTCAATAGCTTAGTAGTTAGTAGTGAGTGCTTTTCTTTTCTGTTTTTATTTTTATTTTTATTCATTCGGCAGTTGCGTTTTGATCCTTCTGCTAGTGTGTCAGGTATATGAAAACACGCTCACAAGGTAATACGAGCGAAGAGAGAATACCGTTGGACCCAGAGACGATAGCTAGAAGGAACCGAGCTTTCTTGAAGAGAATGAATACTGCCGGAGGAGGGAAAGAACCAATGGACATCTCTAATGAGTTGGATGATGCTGCGAACGAATTCAATCAGGAATTGGACCGAGTTGAAGGCACTGGAGTTAGTGGTAGCCAGAATCAAGTTCCTTTAGGGGATAGCCAGAGCCTAAACCCGGATACACAAAATGTAGACAATCCAGCTCACAACCTTGTTCAAAACCCTCATAACAACCCTGCTTACCCACATCCTAACTTACCACAAAACAACTTACCTTATCCACCTTACCCATACCCACCTTATCCGTATCCACCATACCCGTATCCTCCACCTCCAGTTTACAATCAACCACCTTTTTACCAACCACCACCACAACAAGTACCCGTACCACCTGCTAATCCGCAGCACATTCCTCAGAACGTAGATCAAAATATGGCTATTCGAGGAAGATTTACAGCGCAGCCACAACGGTACTATGATGGAGTGGCATTGCCTCCTGTTGAGGCAAATAACTTCTCGATTTCCCCAGAAATTTTAAAGTTGCTTACAGAGAACCAGTTCAAGGGGGTGATCGGGAAGAAGAATCCTCATACACATCTGAGGAGTTTTCTAATGATAGCCTCCACTTTCAATTACAATGGCATGTCTGAAGATGCCAAGAGGCTTAGGTTGTTCCCATTCTCATTGACGGGAATAGCTAAAGAGTGGTACGATAATACGCTTCCATGGGGAGGTATTACCACTTGGGCCGAGCTCGAGCGTCTGTTCCTCGAGCGGTTCTACCCTCCATCTAGAACGATCAAAGCAAGGATTGAGATATCTTCCTTCCGCCAGAAGCAAGGAGAGGACCTACGTCAAGCGTGGGAGAGATACTCAAACATGTTGATAGAGTGCCCGCAACATGGGTACAATGAGGGAGATGTGATAGCATTTTTCTATAGTGGTGCCAACAAGGCTGGACAAGACCATCTAGACGCCTGTGCTAGTGGATCATTCCTGAATCAAGGAATAGTGAGGTGTAGAGAGATCGTGGACAACATTGTCACGAATGTCGGGGCTTGGAATATGGACGTAGATTTCCAAAGAGTTCACCAGGTTGAGGAAGGTGAAGGAACGAGAAGGCTGTTGATGGCCATGATGGAAAAGATTAACAACCTTGAGTTGGGGAAGAATATGGTTGGAGGGAATGCAGCAGAGAATGAGCAAGAGGACAAGCCCACAATTCAGCAAGAAGTAGCCAACTATATGGGAGGTCCTTATTATAATCAGAATGGGTATCCACAAGGTGGAAATTTTCAAGGAAGACCTTCTTATGGCCAACCATTTGTACCTCCAGGTCCACAGTCGCCTCAAAATCAATGGAGGAACACACAAGGGTACCAAGGAGGCCAGCAGCCTCCACAAAACACATGGAGGAAGAATGAGAATTTCTTATATGCTAACCCGAAGGCAAGTATTACAGTTCCTCCAGGTGTTGATCCAGGTTCGAAACCTCCGGGAGGAGAAGGCGGTGCCTCAACTGACGAGATATTGAGAGTTATCCTTCAGAAGGTGGAGGAAGGAAGAAAGAGATTATCCTCTTTGGAGTATGATGTGAAAGAGTTGCATAAGAAAGGTGATCAGCGTGATCAAGAACTCCAAAAGAGAGATGTAGAGCTGAATCGAATTCAGCAAGAGAACAATAGGCGGTTCACCTCAATAGAGTTCCAGATAAGCCAAATTGCAAAATCATTGAATAGGGAGCCGGGTAAGTATCCTTCCATGCTGGAGGGGAACCCGAAAGAGCATTGCAAGGCTATCCAACTTAGAAGTGGAACCAACTATGAAGGGCCTCAGATGCCTGCTGATTCTGAGATGCCCCAAGATAGAGATGAGATTGAAGAGATGAGAGGTGAGAAGAAGGTTGAGGGTGAAAGCACTCAAGCGAGCAAAAAGCTTGAAGAGGAAGGCATTGAGAAGGTTGAGAGAGTTCCTAAGTGGAAGAAGGCAAAGGAAGCAAGGGAGAAAGTGAAAGAGACCGAGAGAGATGAATGGGGGGTACCCAAATCTGTGATACCCGTCCCATATCCACAACGCTTCATGAAAAAGAAGCTTGATGAGAAATTCGCTAAATTCCTTGATGTGTTTAAACAATTGCATATTAATATCCCTTTTTATGATGCTTTGGAATAGATGCCCAACTATGCAAAGTTTCTGAAGGACTTGATCGCGAAAAGACGGCGAGTGGATGAGCCGAAGTTGGTGCAGTTGAACCATGAGGTGAGTGCATTAGTGCACAAGGCGCTTCCTCCAAAGCTGAAGGATCCCGGGAGCTTCACCATTCCTTGTGATATCGGGAACGGGATCAAGAAGGGAGCATTGTCCGACCTCGGAACGAGCATAAATTTGATGCCTCTTTCGTTGTTCAGGAAGTTAGAAGTGGGTGAACTACAACCCACAATGATGACGCTCCAGCTTGCTGACCGGTCTATTACTCGACCTCAAGGTGTGGTTGAAGATGTCCTTCGTGAGAGTTGGAGATCACATTTTTCCAGCCGATTTTGTAGTGCTAGAGATGGAGGAAGATGAGCACGTGCCCCTGATCTTGGGAAGACCGTTCTTAGCAACGGCGGGAATGGTGCTAGACGTGGCAAATGGGAAGATTACATTGAAGGTTGATGATCAAGAAGTGAAGATTTCCCTATATAAAGCCATGAAGCACCCGAAGGAGGATGAGAGTTTGTATTGCATAGATACAATTGATCCTGGTGTTGAAGACACACCTCCTATCTCTACTCTTTCTCATGTTCATGATTTCATTAATCCTTCACTTGATGATTTAACCCATGAGCATTATGATCTTGATTTTTTTGATAGGGATAAAGTGAAGAAATTGAAGGATGAAGAAGTAAAAAAGGTGGACGTGGTCCAGTTGGAAGGGAAAGGAGGAGATAAGAAGAAAAAGTCCAAATTCAAGAAACTGTTTGGTAAGAATCCTCCAGATAAAGGTGAGAAGGAGTTGAGACCCATAACACTTGGGGATGAGAAGGAAGTAAAGGAGTTCACGATGGAGGGGCATCAAGGAAAGACATGCAAGCACCACTCTTATGAGAGTAAGGAAGGTAAATTTGAGTATGATGTCCCATAAGCTCCTTTGAGCTTGGTCCGGCATGAGGACCTTAAAAATAGCGCTGAATGGGAGGCAACCCATTTTTACTTGCTTTTGAGTGTTTTTAGTTATTTGAGTTTTATGATATTAGGGTGTTTTTGAATCGTAAATTTTAACCTCGTACTTGAGAGTTAATTTTGTAGGCTTGTCTCGATGGAGTACTCAAAAGGGAGGAACTCAAGCAAGGGAGTGTGCAACGTTGTTGAGAGAAACTGAATTAGTTAGATGAGGTAACCCACAACCCCAAACTTAGACCTCTTCGCAAGGTCGAAGTTTGGGGGGTGGAGTTTTTTTTATGTTTCTTGTTACATTGCACCGGAGCACCCCTTATCTTTTAGTGTGTTTGGTTATTTGGTGCCTTGAGATGCTCCTTGAGGTGATTTTGATCTGATTCGTTGTTGCTTATTTCATGCCTATCAATCAGCTTATGCTTACTTATTGCTATCTTTGAGTATGATTTGATGAGAAAAGTTGAGTTGTTAGGTTGAGTTAGGAATTCTTTTGTGTGAGTGTTTGAGTTAGAGTGGATTTGAGAGAGAACTAGTATACTTACAAGTTTTCTTTTTGAGTGCTTGTGTGATGAGAGTGAGAATTCACTAGGACTAGCATGGATGTGAAAGCCGTGAGATTTGAGCCTTATGAGATTTTGATGCATGAATTAATCTCTTCGTTTGTGAGTGGATCGTCACTTTAGAGGATGCTAGAACTTGTGTGTGCTTTTGCTTCTTGATTGTGTCTAGTTTGATATGCCGAATGTGATCTTAGACCATCTTTGATTTTATTGAGTCACTTAGCCTAAATTTTCCTTACCAATGACATTGACCCCTTGTTAGCCCCTTTGAGCTTTAAGCCTATTTCATTTGCTAGCACATATGAACACTATTCCAATTCCTAAGCCTTTTGTCCAAATTTGAGTGGAGAATAGGAAAAGTGTGAATGTGAAGGGATTGAATTGAGTTGAAAAAGGAAAATGTTGTTTGTTGAGTGAGTATGAGAAGAAGGTGTGATGAAGTTATGAGTTGTGGGAAAAAAAAAATTGAGAATGAGCAAAAAGGAAAAAATGAGCTCATGTGTTTGTGAAAAAAAAAGAAAAAAAAGTGATTGAGAAAAAAAAGTGAAAAGAGTGAGAAAGAAAAAAAAATTGAAGTGTTGAGAGTAGTGGAATTGAAAATGTGTTGATTGAAAATATTTGAAGTATTCTGTTCCTAATCTCGAAGTGCGAAAGTTTGATTTTCTATTCTCTATTCACTTGAGTCACTTACCCAAATTGATATCCCACCTGTCCAAAGAGCCTACATTACAACCTTGAGAAAAATCATTTTTGATTCGGCATTGATTTCTAGAGTATGGTCGAAGTTAAGAGTGCTTACAAGCCTATGGCTGCCAATATGAGTGATTGACTGTTTGAGTGAGTCCCTTTATCATTGATATACACTTGTGAGGGAGTGAAACACATAGTTGAGTGCACATCCATGTTTGATCTTGGTGATTCCTGCTGTTGTTGCATGAGTATGATGTTGGAAGATGAGTGAGCATACATGTAATTAATCTTTGAAGCTCGAATCCATTTACTTGCACGATTTGATTCATTGACTCATTCCTAACAATTTCACTTGACTTATTATTTCATTGCTTGAGGACAAGAAATATGGTAAGTTTGGGGGGGGTTGATTAGGCGTGAAATTGTCATGATTCGTAGCAAGAAATGCCCAATTTTTGGTCGATTTTATTGAGTTTTTAGAGTTAAATGAGTACTATTTCTTTACATTGATGAATTTGTCTCTTTGATGCTCATAGGTGAATTAAGGGTGAAAAACGGAGTTCGTAGGACTTTGAATCAGCTCAAACGTATGCCGGGATGAGAAGATATCGAAGAAATACGAACGGTATTAGTGGGTAAGAAGAGAAGTGTTAGTTGAAAGGAGAGAAGGGCCGCTCGAGCTAAGAGGTCGAGCACCCCATTTGTCCAGAACGTTTTAGGCGCTCGAGTGCCTATGCTTGAGCGCCTTCGCTCGACCTGTTGATCCGCTCGACCACCTGGCTCGAGCGCCTCCGCTCGAGCTCGCCCAGCTCGAGCGCCCCTGACTTACAGAGTATTTCCTAAGCTCGAGCTCAACCACTCGAGCACCTTCGCTCTACCGCCTGCCCCATTCGACCAAACAAGCTCGAGCGCGTCCACTCGAGCGGGATAGCTCGAGCGCCTTCAAGGCTTAAGTTTCCAAGTTCATTTTTCCGGCCCACGAGTTCCCTATTCGGCCCAAAGCTTATATATACTCGTCCCGAGCTCGTTTTTACAGACCACTACATATCACTTGATAGAAATCACTTTTAGACTTAGTTTTTAGATAGAGAAAGAGAAGAAGGAACGAGCAAGCTTTACTTTTACGTTTTTGAGGTTTTTCTTTACGAATTCTTAGTCCGATTTTACTTTTTAGTTACGTTTCTTCAAAGCTTTGTTCTTAAACACGTTGAGATTTCATTTTATTGATTTAAATTTCAGTTTATTCCTTTAATGCTTGAAACCCTAGTTTATGTTTAATCTTTTCTTCGTTATAATTATCATGTTCATGTTCGTTACTTATTCAATTGTTCTTGTTTACGTAAAACCCATGTCTAGTTAAAACCCTTGCATGCTTGGGGTAGGATGAACTCGTAGAAGTAGGTTGTGGGTATGTAATTAAGGTAACTCGTGACGTTAGGTTTTAATTCTCTTAATTAATGAATTCTTAAAATTAATCTTAACTTTACTTTTGAATTTCGTTCGAAAAGTGTTAGAGAGAGGGCGACCGTATCACTTTTTAACAACGAGTATACTTAACGAGAGGGTTTAGAAAGGGCTAATTAATTTGCCAGTTTAGCTATGGAGGACGGCCGCATCACCATTAGTTAAATGAGGGCCTCATTAATTAAGCACAATCTATTAACTTGTTAGTGGATTAGTGAAGTCGAGTGTTAGGGTAAATTATTAGGGTTTAGAATCTTGAGCTTTTATCTTGCATTCTTTTACTTAGGTTATTTCTTGCACGTCACGGTTATTTTGATTATGTACCTGCTCCGTTAGTATACGTAGGGATTCCTATCCTGAGCATCACCAACTCTTACTTGAACACAAACCTTAAATAATTTGTCTTCTTTAGTATTTTAGTTTAATTAGTTTATTTTAGTTTTAATTAATTTTTCTCAAAAATCCAAAAACATTTCACTCATATTAACTACGACGAGTAGATCTTCAGGGATCTATTCGCATATTCACCTTCCCTTGGGTTCGATACTACTTGGTCCCTATACTTGCCCATACTACAGTGAACCCGTACTCTTGCGGGGAAACTACTAGTAGAAAGCTGGTATTTTCGCTTCAAGTCACTGAGCCACAACCCGTAGCTCAGCCTTCATATTTCTGTTTGAAATTGGCGGTCATCCATTTGAGCAGCCCCCAACAAGCTCTGAAGGTTCCATCATTAAAATCTCTGCAGGAGGTCCAACCGCAACTGCTGGGTTTGGTCGCCCCCTTTTATTGTTCCTGAAGGGTTTTCATTTTCTTCTTCATCAGAGTTGTCTTCCCGGACTTGCTTCCCATGTTGTCTTTTAACGAAGTCGGAGAGTTTATCCTCATCGTAAAATCGCCAGAGTTGTTTTAACAAGTCTCGACACTCACTTGGTGGTAGGTACAATACTTGTTTGGGTTGAGTTTGCCAGTTTCTTGGCGAATCTTTCGGGGAGAGAAGAGCAACTCCTTTTCCTTCATATTGTTGTACACCGTGTCAATTGACACAGTTAGCACCTGGTTCAGTTTTTCCTTCAGCTCCGTCCCTTCATTGAATGTCTTCATGTTTTTCAGGACTCGGTAGCCGATTCCACCAGGTTTCTTGCTATTCTTATTCTGATTGGTGTTGGTGGCCTTGTTGTCCCCCAAATTTGCTTGCAAAGCCTCGTACATGGAGACAAAAATACCAGCATAGTTTCAGAATTCGACAAAAATACCAGCATAGTTTCAGAATTCCGAACCCTTTTTTAACCCGACCACAACGGCCACAACCTTGGTATCTTCGCTCACAGGTTCCCCTTCAAGTAGTACTTTATCGAACTTTTCCATGAATGCCCGGTCCGATTCATCGTCATTTTGCTTTAGATTTGACAACCAGTGCTTCTGGGAGAGGTACGATCCAGCTGTCAAAAAATGGAAGAGGAATTCCCGGCCCAGTTGGGCAAATGAGTGAACAGATGCGGGTGGCATGGCTGAGAACCATTTATGCACATTGTCCCCTAATGTTAGGGGAAAATTCCGGCATTGAGTGGCATCACTGGCCACCATAGAAATCATGTAGTCCGAATACTTTGTCAAATGGACACGGGGATCGGCTGTGCCTTCATATTGGATGCTTGCCGGAAACTGGATCTTCTTCTGGATCGAGGACATCCGTTTATTGAAGATAGTGGAGATGTCGGCATGCTGGTCGTCCAAATCCCTCTCTGCAGGTCTAGCTGCCCCTGCATACTTTCCACGGCCTTCCTCAGACTAGTTAGCTTATCAAGAGATGCTCTCTAACTCGGAGGTTGTTCGACGAGCAGGGATGCTTGACCCTCTTCTCGTCGCAGTCCCTTACTCGGAGGAGGAATCTCATGAGGTTGTCTTCGTGGGTTGCTCACCGCATTAGGTCCCAGGCGCCCAAAGGCAGACCTGGTTAATCTCTCGTGTACAGACGGGCGAACTTGTTCAGGATCTGCTCGCCCTTCCCCTGCTCTCGGGCGAGCAACATCTTGCTGATGTTGGGGTTGGGCCAATCTATCTTGTGCAGTGGGACGAGAAGTCCCATGACTTGAAACAACTATTCGCCCGGAGGCGTACTCTGCTTGGCCCTCACGGCGATCAGTTATTTTGGCCTTGCCCTTATTTCTCTGGACCTGGGCACTGTCCACCTCACGTTGTTCATCGAGAACAGACCTGGGTCTTGATGTTCCAACAGGCCTAGATCTAGCTCTCACTTGTGATGGCCCAGGCTGTTCTTGCTGTTTCTGGAGAGCTTGTAAGGCTGCAATGGTCCTAGCTAGCTCGGCAGGGTTGCTAGCCAATGCCTCCAATTCTGGGGGCATTATACGAGACACGGCCGAGAGTCGTGCTTTGTTCGCATGTCGTGGCTCTCGGTCATGGTGACCAGTAGACGAAGCTCTGGTTTGAGAAGCTCTTCTTGATGGATGTGAGGCTTGTATTTCCTTAGATTGAGACATCTTATTCAAAATTTACTTTGTATCTTCAAATATTCAAGTCTATAATTGAAGAACACCAAGAACACCTAAAACACACTTCTTGAATTTATGAAGGGAAACTCAAGAGCGTCTTCAAATCTTCAAGTTCTTGACTCGGGTTTCTTACAATCTAACACGAATTGAAGGTTCGAACCCTCCATCTAGCGCCAAATTGTTGGTGATCGGATCTAATTGCATTGATTAGTGGCTGTTTTAATCCGATTTTGGGACCACCAAATAAGACCGTGTGATTGATTACTACTATTTATAGTAAATACAGAAGATCGGGTTTATAAAATCGTAAATATGAGTATTAGATTTGTATTTATTTCGTATATGTGCATTTGGAGGTGTATGAGTGTGTGTAGGGTAGTATTTGTGAATTTGAACTTGTTTTTATTAATGGAGAGAGCAGCTTATTTATTCATTGTCGGTGGATGGGTGCCATAAACTCTTTAGATTGGTTAACACACCATCTTTGATGATAATTGTTCGTCATCAGTGTTTGATAAAAGGTCCATATGAATTCTTGGGCACAGAACCTGCTTGTCTGCTAGCTAGTCGTCGGATTTGTTGTTCGCCACAGAATACACCTCCTTTACAGGTTCATACACCATTTTTGGTTAATCTTGTTAATTAATAGTAGGTAATTTGCTTTGTCTCTCATCCTCCTCTTAAGCCTTTAAACTTGCTCGCATAATGATGCTTGCTATGTAAGCCGTTCACCTATCAACAAATGTATACACATTTCAATCATTAGCAAATTAAATTTAATATAATAGCATGAGAATATGTAATTATACATGCATTTTAAACCCAAATTATATTTTTTTAATTATGCACAAATTTAAGTGTTCAATTGGTAATTTCTCATTTTAAATTTGATGTTATTTTTCAATCTAGTGATTTGTTTTCTTTTTCAATTTTCCAAACCTAAGATGGAAATTTGAACAAGATTTAAATCCCAAATTTTTTGTTCATCTTATATAACTTTAATTGTACAAATAATTTTATTCGTCGAATCTAAGCGTATAAAAAATTAACTAAATAATACTTTCAATTGAGAAATAAAAAAATATATAAGATTTAAAAATGTTAAAATTCAAATTGGAACATTATAAAAATGAAAACATAACTTGATAAATGTGTGCATGCTTTATTATAAATTTATCTTAATTAAGACTTCTGAAGTAAAAGAAAAATATATGTTGGGCCTAAGTGCCCAACTCATGTTAGACTAATAAATAAGTTTAAATTATTAGTTTTAAAAACAATGTTCTAAAAAATGGTCTAGTCGGTCGAATAGTCGGTGACTAGTCGCTAGTCGGACCTAGACCATTCCGATTTTAGTTAAAATATTTAAAAAATGGTCCTGTAATTAGTCGGTGACTAATCGAATTAGTCGAATTAGTTGGCGACTAATCGGACTAGTGACGACTAATATGATTAGTCGTCGTCTAATCCATTTAATCCATTTTTTTATCTAAATAAGTAATATATTAAATATTTAATTCATTTTTTATATTTTTTAACCTTATTATCAAAATTATCCCCCACGGACGCTGAACGTCAGTGCACCTCCACCACCGAAAGTCATGCCCCATCCCTTCTCCACCGAACATTGTGCCACGACTCTCCACCACCGAACGGCCCAATCCTCCATGTTGCTCCCCCAGTCTTTCCATGGAATTTAGATAACATTTTTTTATTAATATTATTATGCATATTTTCTACTTTATTGAGTTTTGAGTTTTATGGTATTACTTAGGGCGATGATGTATTAATTATAATTTTAATATTGAAGGGTGGTGGTGTTCTTTTTATGTATTTAATGTTTTATTTATTAAAAATATAACTATTTTATATGTTTAGGTGGTTTCGACTAGTCCCCGACTAGTCTCCATCTAGTCACTCTAGTTGCTAGACCCCAATAGACCGATCGACTAGCATCTTTTAGAACACTGTTTGAAAATGAGATTTGACGGGATGAAAATGGAGGAAACCTTATATTTTACTTCTCATAATTAATAAACAACTTTTTGTTTTAAAATTATAAAAAAAATCTATTAAACTTTAAAGAAGAATACCTCATGTGGTTTGCGAGTTACTTTATGATGATGAAATTTTTAGTACACATCTTTGTATGGTGACCATAAATCTCCAATAATTTTTTGAATATATGTCAAACATGGACTCGTACAATTAATAAAATAATTTTTAAGAAACTAATTTAAAATCAAAATGATAAATTAATAGAAACAAATAAATTATATTACTTATCTCCATCATTTTAAATTTTCCAAAACATTTCGCACTCGAAATAGAAAGAAAATAAACAAAATAAAATCGAAAACCATCAAGCATCGAACGAATAGGCGTAGGGATAACACCACATAATAATATCAAATGATTCAAATCAAAGCCGATAATTCATAAAAAAATCAACATAAAAAATTAAAGTTGATAATTCATTTAAAAAATTCAAAGTCAATGATTCATCAATCAGTATACTTTGTCTAAATATTTTAATTTAAAGGGTTTATGATCCGCAATCTTAACCGAGTACATATAAAGGAACAAATCAATAATCTGCATATTAAGATCAAAATTTTATCGGAAAGATACAAATCAACTAATAAAACCTGGACATATTTTGAAAAAAGTATCCCCACCCACTTTATAAAAAATATATAATCTAGTAAGTCACCAATGAATTCATGAATATATATCTACCAAGTACATGAGGTTCAATGGAGGTCGAAGCATTTAACAAGAGGTGACGGTACATATCAACCCTAGGAGGTGACCTACCAATTATTGTTATACACGCATTCTCTATCATACAACGTTCTCCACGTGGTACAATGACACAAGCTCATATACTTATAATATATAAAAATCTTCATATAACACATAATTTGACACGTGTCCCAATTTTATCCATACATGTCTACTATCCCATTCAATATTCTCCATGTGTCTCTTCGACACGTGCTCGTATACCACCCCTACATGCCTCCAGTATCATACAACAATCTCCACATGTCACTTTAACGCATGTGCTTGTATACCGTTCATACACGCCCACAATGTATAAATATGTCAATCTTCATACTTTGCCACGTGTTCCTATACTATATATTTCTCAAATAATAAATATGATAATTTTCCACCTATCACCTTATTTTTGGTGTCAGTTATACTTGACCATGGAAGGGCCATTTCTAACAAACATCACATGTTGTGTTTCTCATCCTCATAAAAACGTTAAATTAGTTGGCTTAATCCATTAGGGTTGATCATATAGAAATTTTGGTAACCTCCTCAACTATTAATCCGAGCACTGTTGTGCGTAGTAGGCGAAAATCCAAAGTCCTGAGTCACAGTTAGTCTCATCGCATGTACCAAATCAAGCATCTAGCACTATATTGTGGTGTAAGCTCAATGAACACTTGATTGTGTAGCTCCTTCAGCACTCTCACATCCATCTGCGAGGTGACAAACGACTGGAAACAATAAACAGAAGACCCCCGAGAGCTCCTGGCCATATTGCCAAACCCTGATACATGCAATTTCAAATCAGGTTATCTCTAGAAATATCTGATCATGGCTCACTGGAAAAGGTACCAATGAAGTATCACTTGATCCATCTACAGGTGAGAAGGCGGTCCTTGGGACTAGAGCTGAGTGACCATATCAAGAGCATTGATTGTGCTCTGATTACAAATGGATGCAAATAGAGCATATGATAAAGAAGATACATATGTAGAACACAAAAGAACATATAATTTTGTCATTCTAAGAATACCAAAAAAAAAAAAGATAAACTCATTATGTTGA
Organism: Ballota nigra; assembly: GCA_947034835.1. NCBI lineage: Eukaryota > Viridiplantae > Streptophyta > Magnoliopsida > Lamiales > Lamiaceae > Ballota > Ballota nigra. The sequence continues at coordinate 38,809,129 of OX344727.1, read as the reverse complement.
TTCAAATGAATAAAGTAAATCTTATTTAAAATAAGAATATCGTAAATACGATATTGAGCCCCCACCCAAATTGAGAAAGGCCCAGTGCTTGGCTATTGATTGCACAACCACATAACCGCCCATTCCCGAAGCATCATTAATTCTTCTCTCACCCTCACCCTCACCCTCATCCTTACGTCACTCAGATACTCACTCTGTCTCAAGCTCATCCCTTTATCATTGTTTGGACATATCCCATCATTATAAACACCTTCAACATCTTTTTCAAATATTTCATCATAATCAAAGTTTATCTCATACCAAAAAGCTAATCGCAATTTTCAAAAGATTCATAATCAGGGTACCCTTACCCCTCACCCATCATTTCACCCTCACCCCACATTTCCGCATGTAGTAATTTCATATAAATATGTAATTCCCTTTACAACGCCAGAAATCTACTTGCCCAGCTCAAAAGGTCATTATCATCTATACACAATTTAAACTGATAATCGATCATTCTCAAAGAGTATATATGTCCCTTAACACTTAATAAAAAATATGTCTCTTAACTCTAAAATTGTTACTCCACTCATCTAGGTATCTCTTCCTAACCTCAACTATTTTGACTCAGTCATACACTAATTTTTGTACCCCTAATATATAGAGTATTAGGCATATCAACAAGTGTCCCCCCAAAATGAAGAACCAAAGTAAGATACTTAATTTGAGTCTCTACAAAAAAAAAAAAAAACAAATAAAGAAAAAAGACCCACATTCAATGGCAGAAAATAAAAGAACAAAATCTTACATGCTAGCTTTACTCATAAAAAATAATAAAAGAACTTATCAAACCTCACATTCAAAGACAAGAAAACCACACATATCCCACAGTAACACTGCTACCCACACAATCAACCCCAACTACATCCATTAAATGAAAAAATGAAATTAAAAAACAAGTAAAAACCCCACATACCAATTTGCAAGAGAATATTTTGATAACTATACCACATACCCACATAAATAATTCATATTCGCTATAATACATGAAAACCCTGTTGACGATCGTTTCTAATCACGTGGATTAGTGGTTGTTTTTAATCGCTAATTAGATCATCAAACAATTACGTGTGATTGATCACTACCGTAAATGGTGAATTCGATTATTCGGGTAGAAAAAAGATAGATGCGTGTATTGAATACATATTTGGTTCGTATGTGTGTAGATTAAGGTGTTTTAGTATGTGTGAGCAGAGTAAGGTTGCATTTGTGAATTTGTGCTTCTTTTATAAAATGGAAACCAACTTATTTATATAAACCACCAAGTAGGTGGTGGACAAGACTCTTGAGATTCTAGGCTTGCATGCTTGACATGTGTATTGTTTGACTAGTTTGACCTTATCTAAGCCTTAACTTAGTTACAAATTCTTCTTTAATGTCTATCTCATCCTTGGAGTTGTTCGTTCTTACTCAGTTTGTTGATTTCCATATTGAGTTCTTCATTCTAAGTTGTGTGTCACCTTTGTATGGCGGATGAAAGTGGTTCGCCCATAGTATTTCTATTGTTCCCCAATCTTGGTCTTTTCTTCAACTGTTCATGGAGCAATTGTTCGCTCGAAAGCTATTCGCCGGGTGATATGGTAGCAAGATTGACAAATAACTTTTTTATTTAGGCACAACCCTTGAGTCATACCTGTTCGACACTCTTGGCTTTGTTAGATTAAAATATAATCAGGGCATTAATGCCTAAAACTTGTTCACTTATCTTCAGAAGTTGTTCGCCTATTGGAGCGGCTCGCCTAATAAGGTTGCTCGTCATGTTGGTCATTTGTGTAGCATAGTTGTTAGTTGTATAGGGCAACTGCTCGTCATGGGGTAGTTGCTCATCACGAGGACCACTGCTCGTCCATATCGATTGACTTGACTCAGTTGTGTACCAGCTGCTCGTCGTGGGGAAGCTGCTTGTCAAGAGGACAACTGGTCATCCATATCAATTGACTTGGCTCAGTTGTGTACCAGCTGCTCGTCATGGGAAACCTGCTCATCAAGAGGATAGCTGCTCGTCCATATCGATTGACTTGGCTCAGTTGTGTAGCAGCTGCTCGTCATGGGGAAGCTGCTCGTCAAGAGAATAGCTGCTCATCCATATTATTTGACTTGGCTTAGTTGTGTAGCAGTTGCTCGTCAAGAGGACAGCTGCTCATCCATATCGATTGACTTGACTTAGTTGTGTACCAGCTGCTCGTCATGGGGAAGTTGCTCGTCCATATCGATTGACTTGGCTCAGTTGTGTAGCAACTGCTCATCATTGGGAAGCTGCTCGTCCATGTAGAAGCTTCTCATCTATATGGAAGCTGCTTGTCAAGAGGAAGCAGCTCGTCCATGTGGCAGCTGCTCAACAAATGTCAACAATTGCCCCCTAGTTCGTTCTTATGTTGCTATTGGTTAAGCAATAAGCAACTAAGGACGAGCTATTTCTTTATGTACATACGGGCGAGCAATTAGCCCTTAGGTGAACATGATTGAAGTGTCATTTTGTTTTCCCAAGGGAATCATTTGTCGCTTTGTGTGATGTGAATGTAATGGTGGTGCGTCAATCATGTGCAGGCTTAATCGAGGCAACACCTTTTTATTTGCAAAGAAGTCCTCAAAGTTTCTGATCTTCCATATTGTACTTAGTCTCATATTGGTGGTTGTTCGTCCATTGGAGGGTTTTTAATACCTCTGAGGTGATCAACTTTTTTTGTTGGTTGCTCTGCCTTTATTTGGGCTCTATTCGTATATAACTCTGTCTTTATTTGGGCTCTGTTCGTATAGAACTCTACCTTTATTTGGGATCTATTCGTATAGAGCTCTGCCTTTGTGGGCTCTGTTTGTATATAACTCTGCCCTTATTTAGGCTCTATTCGTATAGAACTCTGCCTTTATGGAATCTGTTCGTATAGAATAGTGCCTTTATTTGGGCTCTGTTTGTATAGAACTCTGCCTTTATTTAGGCTCTGTCCGTATAGAACTCTGCGTTTATGGACTCTGTTAGTATAGAACAGTGCCTTTATTTGGGCTATGTTCATATAGAACTCTGCCTTTATTTGGGCTCTGTTCGTATAGAACTCTTCCTTTGTTGGCTCTATTCGTATAGAACTCTGCCCTTATTTGGGCTCTGTTCGTATAGAACTCTGCCTTTATTTGGGCTCTATTTGTATAGAACTCTGCCTTTATGGACTCTGTTCGTATAGAACAGTGCCTTTATTTGGGCTCTGTTCGTATAGAACTCTGCCTTTATTTGGGCTCTGTTCGTATAGAACTCTGCCTTTGTGGGCTCTGTTCGTATAGAACTTTGCCCTTATTTGGGCTCTGTTCATATAGAACTCTGCCCTTATTTGGGCTCTATTCGTATAGAACTCTGCCTTTGTGGGCTTTGTTCGTATAGAACTCTGCCTATATTTGAAGAGTTTTAGCTTAATTTCTTTGTCGGTTAGCTTTAAGATTTGGCTCTTTGGCTAGAGTAGCTCGCCATGGTCTTGTTCCTCTTCGAGATTTACCTACTTTATTATTGCTCGTCAAAGTAGTTTACCTAGCAAGAATAGTAGCTCGTCAAGAGAACAGCTGCTCGTCCATATAGAAGCAGCTCGTCCATGTGGAAGTTGCTCGTCAAGAGGACAACTGCTCATCCATGTGGAAGCTGCTCGTAAAGAGGACAACTGCTCGTCTATGTGGAAGCAGCTCGTCCATGTGGAAGCTGCTCATCAAGAGGAAGAAGCTGCTCGTCCATATTGATTGACTTGACTTAGTTGTGTACCAGCTGCTCGTCATGGGGAAGCTGCTCGTCAAGAGGACAACTGCTCATCCATATTGATTGACTTGGCTCAATTGTGTAGCAACTACTCATCATTGGGAAGCAGCTCATTAAGAGGACAGCTGCTCGTCCATGTGGAAGCTGCTTGTCAAGAGGAAGCAGCTCGTCCATGTGGCAGCTGCTCAACATATGTCAACAAACCCCACATACCACATAATTTCATAAAGAGAGTTACAATTTTTAGGGGAATCAAGTCCATCACACTTTTTTTTCTCATGAAAATCATTTTGTCAGTCTCTTACGAAGATCGGGAAAAAAAACCCTGTTAGGATACTTTTGTCCTAAGAATCTCTCTATTTGATTTTGATGATGTCAAATTTATCTTTATATTGTATTGTGTGGAAACTAACATTTCAAGAATCAAAGAGAAGAAAAACTTAGAATTTTTCTAAGTATATAGTTGAAGAGTTAGAAGTCCACAGCTGAGGAGTTCAAGAACAAAGCCTACAGCTGAAGAGTTCGTGCCAACTGCAGAATCAAAAGCTACAACCGAAGACTTGTTTTCCTGATATTGTTAATCAAGTTTGTTTGAGTGTAATACTATCTGTATACTCACTCACAAGGGTTGAATAACTTCAGAATATTAAGGAAGGTTAATTATAGCCAGTAGACAAAGGGTCTATAATGATTAGTTGATTATTTTGGCAGCTAACACTATAAGACAACTTGTACTACAACAAGGACTATACAACAAGACAAGAAGCTATAATTAGCTGAAGTTAAAGTTGGAGATGACCCCAAATTCAAATTGATATCCCCCCAATTGCTCAAAGACCCCAAGAATCCTATAAATAGGAGAGATAGTTCAGAGGAAACAACAACAACACACAAGCTCTCAAGCATTCTACATAAGAAAACCTACAACTACCAAGAGTCTCCTGTTTTCATTGCTAGAAGTATAATACTAGGTTTCTGGGTTATTTTTCTAGACCATTTAGTTGAGGTTCCTCACATAAACCCCATTATAAATCTACCTTGTGTACATATATTGTCTTTGTGAGTTATTAGATATATCTTAGTGAGTGATTTTCTGAGTGAGCTTGTATTTTCACTTAAGTTTAGACAGGTCTAAGTGAGTAGTCTAGTTCTTAGTGGGAAATATTGTTCATCCAAGTGATTGCAAGATTTACCTTGCATTAGTGATTTGACACCTAAGGGTGTAACAGTGTATTTAGGAGGATTACACTACCTCTGAACCACTATATATATGTTGTTATTTACTTTCTGTATTTATAATCTTATTGCATTGTTTAATTAAGTTATATTCATCATTCTTTCTGGAAAAAGGTTCATAAAAATTGCATAGGTTAAAATTGAAAAGTTACAGCTGTAGATTGCTATAATCACTCAGCTGCACACCTTAGTTTATAATTGACTTTTTATTAACACACACACACTTTAATTCAGCTGCACTTAGGTTTTTCAATACAATTCCTAAAGTGTGAAAAACCTACTCTTAAAATTTTCTTTATGTTGGATAAAATATTTTAGAGACTTTACAAAGATTTCAAAAGTCTGCAGCTGCACTTTTGATTTCTAAACTTACAACTGCACAGTTAAGTTTTATTTCAAAAAGTTTTAAAACTGAAGATCTATTCACCTCCCCTCTAGACCTTCACCGCTTTGGGACCAACATACCCTAAATCTTCTCTCTTGACGGCACAAATACGGACTACAATTGGATTTGTGGCTGCAATTTTGTGGTGTCTTGTGCAAGTACTCTATTTCTCCTATCAAGTCAGAACACTAATTCTATTTTGTGAAAACGTAAAGTGAAACGATCTTATTTCCTTTGTGTAATTGTTAGTTTTGTTTTCTCTTTAGTTTAATTTTGTTTGTCCTTAATTTTATTTAGTTTTTGGTAGTCTAATTTTAATTTTTTAGATTTATTTGTTTAGTATCATTTCTATTAATGTATTTAGTGATATGGAATAAAAAATGAATAAAAGAAATTTCAAAACAAAAGATATTGTCACTCGGCGGTCACATTAGCAGGGGAACAAAATTTCCGAATTCATAACACATGACCAAAAAATGTTTGGGTTTTCAGCGGAAATTTAAGCAAATTGAATTATCAATTTTTTTGACGAAAAACAAACACGATAAGTGATGGGACTAAAAAAATTCTCTTATTTAATAGGGTAATTTTATATCAATTCACAACATTGAGATTCAATATCACTTTAATCACGCCTTTTGAAATTATAGTAAAAAAAAACACCATCCTTTAATATAGTTGCAGTCCGATACACTATTTTTTTCTCCAGCAGTGATTTGATAACGTGGCTCGCCGGAGCATGTGTATGCTTACCAAGTAGGATCGCACATATTAAATGAATTCTTTTCTTATTTCACATTATATTGCAAACCCTCTATTATCACTTTTAAAAAAGAATTTAAAAAATAAGATTAAAATTAACAGAATAAAATCTAAAACAGACAAATAAAAACTTATAAATGTAGAAAAAAAAAATCCAAACAATTCATTTGATCATCTTCAACCTCCTACCACTACTGCCCCACACTCTTTGTGACCACCAAACCACCATCCGTTAATCACCGCATCTTCAACCAAAAAAAAAAAAAATTGAATTCTACAAAACCTAAAAATCCAAAAATCCTTAAAATAAAAAACCCCTACCTTCCAAAATTGAGTCATGCAAATCCAAAAAGTGAGATTTTGCATCAAAATTCCATAATCCCAAAAATCGCAAACCCCACTCCCTGAATTGCTAAACCACACAATCAAATTGCTAAACCCCACATTCCCATATCATGAACACTTTCTGATGGTTTCTTGGTTTAGTTGTTCATATATGAGTGAAGTGATGCATATTTGTTGAATTTTACTTGTTGTTTGACCTTAAAACACGAGTCACCACTAGAATGCATCCTATGTTAGGAGACCAATTATATAATCAACATTTTATGATGGTTTGATGGTTCAACTGATGCATATATAACCATTTGCATTCATAATATAGTCAAAAAAATGTATATTGGTTTACAACTTAAACAACTTCTAGCAAAACAACCTACTAATGATCCTATATTTAAGTTGTAAACTTCAAAAATAAAAAAGTTTCCAAAAACATCCAACATATCTTGCTGGATTAAATGTCGTAGCCCTAATAGTAGTGGTCCTATATCATATTTGAGTTCTTTAATGTCTCCAACTTCCATCAAATGATGAATTATCATCCTAACAAGCTCAATATCAACAACTAGAACAATTGGTAACCTTTCTTGCCTAATAAGCTACTATTTATTCATATTGTTGCACCTTGCACTTGTTGTTGTCCACAACCTTCATAATTTATACTAAGCAAGACTGTAGGGTTAGAAACACATTGTTAAGTGTCATGACTGATAAAGTTTCAAATGACAACATGACATTTTTAACCAAATGATCCACATTGTTAGAAGGAGAATCAACTTGTAGCGATTGGATTGCTTTTAAAAAAACCAAGATCAAGGATTTTGTGTCAGGTGAATTAGGTGGTTAGCATACAATGGTGATGTTAAATCCATCTGATGATGCAACTTTTGTAAAATCTAGATCATTTTTGCTTATGTGTGGTCTAGCATTGTCTTGTTGAATGACAATGTTCTTGTATGCATTAGGAGACCCTTTTGCCTTAATAGCTAGTATCATCTGAAAAATGTGTACAAATAAAGCAACTTAATGTCACCAATAGGAACAAAACCTATTTTGGAGACATAATGAAGCTTAAAACTCAATGATGACATGTATTCTGACAATTAAATAACTGAAAATAAATTGGTGAATACTTTATTAATAATGCAGTCTCTTATGTCATCTTTTGTGATAGACTATATGGGTTTGGTCTCCAATGTCCCCCTTGCTCTGTTTCTTGAGTTTCTCCTTGTTGATTCTTGAGTTGTGAAAAGAAAGATGCCTATTTTTCCATCAAAGATGAGCTCACCAATAGATGCATATTGTGGCCTAGATACTCCACATATGAACATAATCTTTGTTATATATCTCTTGCTCTTGCATGTTTTACGTGGTTCTACTCCTCCTTCTAGTATATAAAACCTTTTAGTCTCTTGAGTCATATAAAACTATTTCTCATCTATGTGAACCACATTGTACATTCATTTATATTTGATTTCATTGGACTCACTATGATGTACCAAAGCATGCAGACTGAAGTTGATACTTCGTAACTTGTTATCATTTGTTAGTGTAGGCTTAATTGCATTGGTATGTGATTTGATCACTCATTCTTTCACCCATCTTCCCACTTGGCTCTTGCTCACACCTAGTTTCCTTGCAACTCTTCTAATTGGTAATATTTTTACAAAAGGTATGCTTCTCATTTTGTCCATTTCAAGTACTTGGAGCTTCTTATATGGTTTCCCCGTCCTATTTGACCTGATATGAACTGGTAGACCTTCACCTATTTTTTTTTTTTTTGCAGCTTGCCAAATGTAGTGAATGGTCCTTCTAGTAACCCCCGATAACTCAGATGCCTCATTTATCTGTCCATAATGAGTGACACCATTAGTACTATTTGCAAGCAGGAACTGTGCAATCACATTCTTTTTGTCTGGGGTAAGTTCTTTGTAACTTGTGATCATTAAATTTCAATTTTTTTTGGTATTGAATGTTGCATTAATGGACTGATCTACCTATTTATTGCTTTGAAACAAGAGGGAAAATTCAAATTTCTTTTGGAATTCTGGTATGAAGGGAAATTTTCAGCATTTTGGTGATGTTAATGTTGATTAGATAGGTATACATATGGAAGGAAGAAATCATGAAATATTAATCTTTAAATTTCCAATGCATATTTGGATTGAACGTATTTATGCACTATATGTATTTATGGATTGTATTATAAAATAGTATGTATTTAGTTCTAGACAATGATTGTGTAATGAATAGGGGTAATGAATAGTTAGATATTTTGGTGGATGCATATTTGTTTAATATGGGTACTGAATAGTGAAATGGATTTCAATTTTCCCTCCAGGGATCAAAATGGTGGGAATGGTTAACTTTAACCATAAAGTTAATCTCCCACCTTTTGAAATAGTAAATTGAATAAAATAAGAGTTTAGAGAGTTGAAAAGTTAATAAAGGAAAAAAATTATGGAAAAAAGATTAGTGTAACCATTCAATTGGTAATATAAATGAGAAAATGAATGAAAAAGAAAAGAAATAAAAAAAGCACATTTTAATGGGACAAGCAAGTGAGGTAGTAGGGGGTTTATTGAACACTTAGTCAAAAAGTAAAGAAAAAGTTAGATATAAAATAAAGAAAAAAAATAATGGCAGCGTATTGGGCTGATATGATGGTCTTGTACTGAACCTAATCTACTCCTACAAAGGAGAGTGTAGTAGGGTTGACTACAATAGAATTCAAAATTCTTGGAATTGCAAAGTAAAAAATATGGTATGGCTAATTGCAAAATAATATACCATAATGGTAAATTGAAGAACAAAATTATAAATATGAATTTTCTTCTTATTTGAACCAATTTTAAGAAAATGTAAATCATTCTTATGTTTCCTATTTTTAAATGACAATCTACTTTATCTTCTAAAAGTTTATAATTTTCTTATTAAATGAAACAAACTTTATTTTAATCACTGTATATTATTTTGATGAGTTTATCGATTCTTCACCACATGATGTAAAGATATGATTCTAACCGGAACACTAGCTCGTCATGTACAAGAATTGTAATTCAAATAGTCTCATTGTTTAACCTAAACCATGTAATTTTATTTTATTTTGAAGACTTAAAAGAGCATATCGAAGTGTTGTTACTTAAAAGAAGCAATTCATGCTTCGATTAGAATTTTTCACCATGAAAAATGTGTTGTTTAACAAGGGCAATAGAGAGGGCCAACTCATGTTATATAAGGTTAGCGAGAGTGTGTATCCATCAAGAAAATTTTCTTTGCTAAAGTTTTAATAAGATGTTGGGAAATTTACAGTTTTGATGATTGTATCAAAACACCATGTAATAGGATAAGTTTAGTTGTATACAACTTATGTGTCTAGACTTAGCTTTATTTTACATGTAATAAGTTAGAGGGGACTCATCTTATAAGTTAAATATGAAGATGAGTTTGATGGTCCCATTTTCGAATACCCAAATGGGAATTTAGGAGAATTTTTTTTAAAACTTTGCATCACACCCTGACTGAGTTCAGTAAGTGGAACACTCAAGTAACTGCATTGCTGAAAGTCAGAGGCATCAAGTCAGTGTGGTGACTTGAGGACTCAGCCTCTCAACAAGACAGTGACTAGTGAGATTGCACTTCAAGTCACTGCACTTCTTAGAGGCTGAGCTACCAAGTCAGGGTGAAGACTTGGAGACTCATGCTCTAAGCAATGCAGTGACTCGAGATACTGGACTCTCAAGTGCTTGCTTAAGCATGTCAGTGAGATTAGTTCTCCCTGACTAAATTACTCGACCAAAGTTTCTTTAACAATGCTCTCAGTGGGCAGATTTTACACAACACTTTAGTAAGTACTTAAACAATAAAGACACTCAGTTTAACGTGGTTCAGAGACTCAAGCTCTTACATCCACGGGCCTGATTTAACAGGAAGTCCACTAACTTGGGATTCTTGTTTTTAACGTGCCAAGGTGCACCCAGATCTATACACTCAGATCTTGCTTTCTTCCTTCCTAACTCAACAACAACTTCCACCAACAAACATGACAAGAAGGGTTTTGGTTTCAGTTAGGTTTTCTCCAACTAGGTGAGGTTTTCCTTTACAATGTGTTAGCCTAAAGCTAAGATTGGGAAAACCTCTCTAACCTATGAGTTACAAGTTGAACACTCAATTTTATATCTGTGAAGACCCTAATGGTCAGTGAACAAGGTGTAAGAAATGCCTCCTTATATCTCCCATGAAATGCACTATCCTCCCATACCTTCACAACTCGTAGGTGTTGATTTTTCTTATTCACACACTCCAAACCGCATCTATGAGCTTGTATTTATAGTGTGGATTCAAATGTGACCGTTGGAGGGAATCACATTTGAATCCATACAATTAATAGGTTTTACCAACTTTTCTTGGAACGCGGCCTTGTTAGTGTCAGATATGCTGTCTTGACTTGATTGGTCCACGTGGACTGAATCCAACGAATCTTTGGTTCAGTGAGCTTGATCAGGGCGCACTGACTTCAGATAACATTATCCTCCATTGACTGATGATCTTCAATAGACATACTTGTCTTAGTGATGTTGTCCTTCAGGGACTTTTGAAGATCTCTCCAAGAAGTTTGTCATAAGGCTGAATGACAAGCTTCCCTGACCACAGTAGCCTGACTCCTTCAGGGCCTACTTGGTGCAACACTGATCCTCTTGATCATGCTCTTCATTGAGTGTCCACCTGACTTAGCTTAGATCAGCTAGGTTTACACTCAGTGGGACATCCTTCAGGCTTCTCTTCAGGTTCAGGTCTCTGCCATGACTTCAATCAGTTCTTCTTGTGATGTCATCTTGATTTCCTCTGGCTGTGTTACTGAGTTCCCCCTCAACTGAGTGCTTCCTCAACTGAGTTCTTCTCAACTGACAGTCTATTCTACTGAGAAATAACCTAGCCTGACCTGAAACTAAAGATACTATCCTGACTGCTTTCAAACCTATTACATGTGGTTTTGGAAAATCATCAAAACTAAACATATCCCAACAATTTCCCCCTTTTTGATGATTCCAAAACTTCTAACAAAAGGATTTTCTATTACATGAATGATGTCAGAAAAGAAGTAATAGTTTGAAAAATGCAGAAATTCCCATAGTTTAAAACGTTTAAAATCTGTTCGGTTGACCATTTTTCTTAATAAAACTGGATCAGTGGTCATGTGAACAACCGCTCTGATACCAACTGATGGTCCCGTTATCGAATACCAAAATGGGAATTTAGGAGAATTTTTTTTAAAACTTTGCATCACACCCTGACTGAGTTCAGTAAGTGGAACACTCAAGTTACTGCATTGTTGAGAGTTAGAGGCATCAAGTCAGTGCGGTGACTTGAGGATTCAGCCTCTCAACAAGACAGTGACTCGAGATATTACACTTCAAGTCACTGCACTGCTTAGAGGCTGAGCTACCAAGTAAGAGTGAAGACTTGGAGACTCATGCTCTAAGTAACGCAGTGACTCGAGATACTGGACTCTTGAGTGCTTGCTTAAGCATGTTAGTGAGATTAGTTCTCCCTGACTAAATTACTCAACTAAAGTTTCTTTAACAATGCTCTTAGTGAGCAGATTTTACACAACACTTTAGTAAGTACTTAAACAATAAAGACACTCAGTTTAACGTGGTTCAGAGACTCAAGCTCTTACATCCACGGGCCAGATTTAACAGGAAATCCACTAACTTGGGATTCTTGTTTTTAACGTGCCAAGGTGCACCCAGATCTATACACTCAGATCTTGCTTTCTTCCTTCCTAACTCAACAACAACTTCCACCAACAAACCTGACAGGTAGGGTTTTGGTTTCAGTTAGGTTTTCTTTAACTAGGTGAGGTTTTCCCTTACAATGTGTTAGCCTAAAGCTAAGATTGGAAAAACCTCTCTAAGCTATGAGTTACAAGTTGAACACTCAATTATATATTTGTGAAGACCCTAATGGTCAGTGAATAAGGTGTAAGAAGTGCGTCCTTATATCTCCCATGAAATGCACTATCCTCTCACACCTTTACAGCTCGTAGGTGTTGATTTTTCTTATTCACACACTCCAAACCACAGCTATGAGCTTGTATTTATAGTGTGGGTTCAAATGTAACCGTTGGAGGGAATCACATTTGAATCCTGACAATTAATAGGTTTTACCTACTTTTCTTAGAATGCGGCCTTGTCAGTGTCAGATATGCTGTCTTGACTTGATTGGTCCACGTGGACTGAATGCAACTGATCTTTGGTTCAGTGAGCTTGATCAGGGCGCACTGACTTAAGATAGCATTATCCTCCACTGACTGATGATCTCCAGTAGACATACTTGTCTTAGTGATGTTGTCCTTCAGGGACTTTTGAAGATCTCTCCAAGAAGTTTGTCATAAGGCTGAATGACAAACTTCCCTGACCACAGTAGCCTGACTCGTTCAGGGCCTGCTTGGTGAAACACTTATCCTCTTGATCATGCTCTTCACTGAGTGGTCCGCCAGACTTAGCTTAGATCAGCCAGGTTTACACTCAGTGGGACATCCTTCAGGCTTCTCTTCAGGTTCAGGTATCTGCCATGGCTTCAGTCAGTTCTTCTTGTGATATCATCTTGATTTCCTCTGGCTGTGTTGCTGAGTTCCCCCTCGCTGAGTTCCCCCTCAACTGAGTGCTTCCTCAACTGACTTCTTCTCAACTGACAACCTATTCTACTGAGAAATAACCTAGCCTAACTTGAAACTAAAGATACTATCCTGACTGCTTTCAAACCTATTACATGTGGTTTTGGAAAATCATCAAAACTAAACATATCCCAACAAACTTGAAAGAGGAGTCTTCTTAAGAAGAAATGAAGTAAAGTCTTTAAGAAGAGATGAGCCAAAGTTTTCTTAAGAAGAGCTGAGGTGAAGTCTTCTTAAGAAGAGTTGATGTGAAGTCTTCTTAAGAGGAGCAGATGGAAGTCATCTGATGATAAGTTGAGATGAAGTAACCTAATAGATCCATTAGAAAGTCACCTAACAAGCCTATGTGTACCAATCACAACTCGAAAGTTATGTGCTATCCTTAAACAAAAGTTAATTGCGATAGTGTAAGAGAACAAGGAAAAACTATAAGCTACCCTATATGGTAAAAGTCAGCTACACATCATATCACAAGGAATATTGCACACCATACTTAGTATGGATTTGAATTTACTCTTCAAAGGTAATTTTCAAATCCACACTATTAATAAAAGTCATCTACACATCATATCACAAGGAAGATTGCACACCACAATTAGTATGGATTTGAATTTAATCTTCAACGGTAACATTCAAATCCACACTATAAATACAAGCTCTAGCTTCATTACAAGTGTATGGAAATGCTACCAAGTGAACAAGCAAGCAAAATCTTCAAGAATTTCCATTGAAGAACACTAAACTTATATGTATAAGAATCATCCATATCATAGGATTTATACAAGAGTGTTAGCATATATTGTCATATCTTAAACTTAAAAATATTTTTTAACCTTAGCTTCAAGGCTAACACATTGTAAGGGAAATCTCATATAGTTGGAAACCCACCTGTGAAACCTTTACTTCGAGAATGAGGTAGTTTTGAGTCGATTGAGTAAAGTAGAGTTGGACTTGACTAAAAAAATGTTGTAGAGGACTGAAACTCATCTAAATTCTAGGTTAGATAAATCCCACGAAGGGAGAAAAGTCTAGCAAAGTGTCTCTTGGCACTTTAAATTAAAATTCATAAGGAATTGGAATTACCCCTACTTTGGTTAGGAAACGTGGATGTAGAAACTGAGTCTTTGAACTACTATAACTTTTTGTGCTTTTACAACTATATATTTAATTTTCATACTCGTCTATTTCATAAAGCCAGCCTACAATCATATTGGTTAGCTTTACATTAAGTAGGATGGCCTTGCATAATTTGAGTCTGCCAAGACTCATCTTATCAGCTTCACTTTAAGTAAGTTGACCTTATTCAAAAGAGTTTTAAGCAAAAGCTTTTAAACAAACCAGTATAAACTAAGGGCCTACATTATTCGGCATCAAGCTTTACTTGAAGATGACTTTATAAGGCCAACTTATCGGTTGAAGTTTACCTTGTAAAGTCCCACCAAGTTGCGAGACATGTCCTAGAATTAGGCAGTGCGTGCCTGTGCTAGGCAGATTAGTACGATGCACGGGCACTGCGCGCTTAGGTTGATCCATCTATTAGTGGGAGTGAGTGTGAATCCATCATTTGTGCACAAGAGTGCATGCAAATCTGTCTGGTGGTGGGGTGCAAGGGAGTGTGGGCGAGTCTGATGGGTATGTGTAGGAGTTTTGCTGGAATGTACTTGACGTGTGCATGCAGCGTGTGCTAAGCGGTTATAGACATCCGATAGGCAATAGACTGGAAGCGAGATGTGGGTGGGCAATGAGCATCCAATCTATCCGATGGTTAATTGGAATGTGGGGTGGATAGGCTTAATTTAAGTAGGTGGTTATGAGCAAGTTGAAGGTGTTGATGACCGTTACTAATCGCGAAGATTAATGGTTATTTTTAGCGGTTAATTGATCACCAAAGAATTACGTGTGATTGATCATTAACATAATTAGTGAATACGAAAATTTAGGTTCAAGTTAGATTATTGCGTAGATAAGCTTACGTGATTAATTTGTACGTAAGATAACGAGCTGCTTTAGATTCGTAGACGAAGTTTGGACGTGTATGATAATTTGTGCTTATTTTATTAGCTGAAAAAATCTAAGTATTTATAAATATTTGCCTAGCAGGAGGTGTCATGACCTTTGGTCTACCATGCTTGCATGTGTGACACTTGGGCTTTGACTAGTTGACCTTATCTAAACTAAATTATAACCTTCTATGTTGGACTTGCTCGCAGTCAGGAGCTGCTCGTCCTATTGGACTTGTCCTCGTGGTGACTTTAGTCTGATTCTAATGGTCTTTTGTCTTGTTAAATTTTCATTTTGGCACTGTGGCTGGATCTGGTCGGCAGGTGCCGATTAAGCTCGTCTGATCTTTGCACGGAACCATATAGCTGTTGATCTGGTTCTGTTCGCCTATTTCGTCTTTGCTTGGCACGTAGGATCTGTTCGCCATATACCTTGTTAAATCTGGATCTTGGTTTAAATTCATCTTAATCCGCGAGCATTTGGTACTAATCCTGGTCTCCCTAATGTCAATTCTGCTCGCCTATCAATAGAAGGTAGTTTTGAAAGAAAAACTACACGGGGGTGGCTGGAACAAGGTTGGATCCGATACTTGGCACTTGGGATCAATCCGATATATGAGATTAATATGTCCACCATATCCTATTCTTCTTATATTTGCGTGTATAAATTGGGCTGGGCCTTAAGTTACACGATGCAAGCCTTCGCAATATACCCTTTGTACGAATTATGAGTTTCCCGTATATCGTTTTGTTGCCTTCCATTCATTATATTTTGTTGTTTAAGTATATGTATATGGTTTGTATTTCTTGCATATAAATCATCCTAAACATCTAAACATGAGTGTCGTGTTGTTAGCCTAAAATCGGGGCTGGAGATTATAAGAGAATATGGTAGGGATTAGGATAAAACATCAAAGATAAGAGCATTAAATGGGATATTGAATGCATGAATGGAGATATGAATGTTCATCATGGTGAGTTAATGATGAATGCAAGAAAGCACTAAATCAAAGAGGATTTGCCAGGGGTTTTATGCCCTGGACTTAATGTGTGTGT
Source organism: Ballota nigra (assembly GCA_947034835.1). Classification (NCBI taxonomy): domain Eukaryota; kingdom Viridiplantae; phylum Streptophyta; class Magnoliopsida; order Lamiales; family Lamiaceae; genus Ballota; species Ballota nigra. Next base: position 38,792,897 of record OX344727.1, on the reverse strand, counting down.
GTTTTTGGATTGATGAAACTTATGTTTATGTACATGGGTTGCCCTATTTATAGGGTTTACATAGAGAAGTATAAAGGTCATTTCCAACGTTGGTGGGGGACCATTACATTAAATGCCAAATATTCCCTGATTCAGGGGTGGTGCCCGTCCGTCCTTTGTCCCAGACGTCGAGCCAATCTCATTCCACCACGTGGCTCTGTGGAGAGATCTTCTTAATGTTTTCCTTATTTGTGGTGAATAGTCTTCTCGTCCTTGTGTACAAGGGTAGCTCTTTACCTTATTTGGGAGGATCTTATCTGATCTTATCACGTGCTCATCGGATCTTAACTTACCGCGAGGTCGGGCTTTGATTTCTTAGAAGAAAAATCCGACCTCTATGGTTGGTGGGAGGTCGGCTGCAAAGGTTTTGTGGCCAGGCCGACCTCTAAGGTTGACGGGATGTCAGTCGCAAGTATTTTGTGGCTAGGCTGACGCCTAAGGTTGACGGGAGGTCGGCCGACCTCTTTAATCTTGGCCAAGGCCGAATTTGGAGGTAATTATTATGGTCACAACAATTGCCCCTCAGTTTATCTCTCATGAATGATGAGAGGTGAACTGGTTCTTGAAGATCTGAGGTCGGTTCGGCCTCTTTGCAAGTCACGAGGTGATCGAGTGGTCGGATTCTGGAAGCTACCATGCGTGTGCAGTTGAAAGGACTTGCACAATTTTTCGCGCCTAAAAAGTTGTGCACGTACTCCAAGCATCACCTTCAAATTGCTTATAGGGGTCTGGAGCTCGAATTTTTGCACATTGGCCCCCGTTTTTGAAAAGTTATTTGTGTTTTTTACCCGGATTTATGCCTATAAATAGGGGAATCTTATCTCATTTTGAGCATTCCAAACTTTCGCTCTTTATTCCCTATAAAGGCTTTCGAATTTCGGCGACATCCACGACAGCGATAGGCGTTGTCACGGCGGTGAGTGGTGGTTTTGTTGGGTAAGTTTCAATTTTCTCTTCTTTTCAAAGGAGGCGAGGCGAGATGGAGGCGAGGGGGAGTGGCGACTAGACAGAGAGGCAAAGCCTTTTCTAGTAGTGGTGGTGGCGGCGGCGTTGGGTGCCAACTGTTCACCGGGGAGAATTCTAGCGGTGGCTCTCCGCCTCCGCGGATGATCGCGGGGCACTTTTGGGCTACATATGACGACGACTTGAATGGGATGTTCCCACCCCCTTGGCCGATCTCTATTGGGGGAAGGTCTTTTGGGTCAAAACGGGTCTCTCGAGGTCGGGACGTCTTCCCGTGGCGTGGCCGGTTCGGCTATTGGTGGGACTTTTGGGTTTATTCGAATGGCTCAATCGGTGGAGACTCGAGAGCCTCTTGATGACCTCCTTGAGGAGGATGAGGTCGATGCGGCTGCGGTCGGGAATGAGACGAGTGGGGCCGACCTCCCGACCAAACAGTTGCTCCAGAATTAGCGGCCGAGACAGTAAAGGATCGAATGGAGGCCGAGTCGGCAGCTAAGAGGTCGGAGGTTGAAGTGGTGGTTGTCCGACCTATGGAGAAGAAGAAAAAGGAGGGTGCTGAGCTCCAATTCAACTCACTTTACAAAGAAAGGGTGAGGAAAGCCTTCAAGCTGTGTCGAATTTTGTGAAAGATTCAGATGAGGTCGGGCCCTTAAATTTCGACTTCGACCATTATCACAAATATCAACCCTATATTCCGGTCTTGAGGGATCTGAAGACAGTGAAACTGGCCAACCTAGAGGAATCGGCCAAGTGGTCGATTGGCGCACTCCAAAGCTTTGTTACGCAAGATTTTTTAGATGAGGTCCGGGTTAGTTGTTTACCCCCGAGGTAAACGACAGGGCCGATCAGCCTTCCGCTGGGATAGTGGCTGTGACTCAGGATATCATGGAGGTTGGTCTCAAATTTCCCCTTCATCCGGCCATCTCCTACATCCTTAACTCTTGGGACCAGGCTCCGATCCATCTTTTGCCGAATGCTTGGATGATCGTGCTGGATATAATGACCTTATTTGGTAAAAAAAAATTGTACCGACTGCCGGCCCCGGGAGATATCTTATATGTTGAGGGTATTTAGTGAGAAGAACCAGGTTGGAGAGGTCTATGTTCAAACGAAAGGGGAAAAGCTTGTGGTCGGTCTCCCTAACAAGGCTTGTAATCTTCGGGAGTGGTGGTTCTTTGTGGTCGAGGCTTGGAAGACCGACTATTCCGATGGGCTTAAGATTGATATTCCCACTAACCCTCGTCCGAAGCATCCTAGTAAGATTTTACGAGCTTGATTTTGAATCAAATGCACTAATCTAATTCTATATTTTTCTTTGTAGGTTATCCTTTTCCGTCAGACAACGAGCTGAATTTCGACTTTGCTATTGTTCGTGAAAGAATCCTTCAACTTTCGGAGAGCGAGAGAAATCAAGTCCTCCCCCGAACTCGGCAAGCTCATCTTAGCAGTTGGATTTTTCAATATCCGAGGCACCTTCGGATCACATGTACCTTGGTATTTCTTTGTAATTTTTAGCGATCATCAATAGGCACTAATTGCTATTCCGGTCTTGGTTGTTGCCGAGCACTGCATCATCTGCCAGTGTCCACCTGAGCTTCTTCCCGAGTGACCTAAAATGTTTTCCCGGCTCGGAGGTGCTCTTCCTAAGAAACCGGTAGCCAAGGGGCCAGCGAAGAAGAAGTCTACTGCCCCCCAGTCGGGGACGCTCATAATTCATGGGCCGCCAACTGCTCGGGCCGACCAGGTGCCTATTGGGGCCTCCTCCATGAGAGAGTCCTCCTCACCGATCACCGGCAAAAAGTGAGCTTGGGCCGAGCTCGAAAGTACCGGGCTCCGGCCTGAAACACCGAGCTCGGTTCGGATTAGTTTGACCAAGCACTCTACACCCGAGCATGTGCAGTCTCCTCTTGCCCCGGTCCTATGTTCCCATAAGCCCGTCCGGGAGGAGTCCGATCAGAGCTTCTTTCGCCGAGATCCGGCCAAGTTTCACGTGTAAGTTTCTTTATAAACTTTTATAAGTTCCCTTTGTTTTTTACTTAGTCAATTTTACTAAAATGCTTTGTCATTTGAAGGTTGACCTGTAATGAACCGAGCCGACCTCCGCTGGTGCTCGATTTTCTATCCTCTCGAGCTCCGAGCTCGATCGTGGAGATGCCAGAGTATTCGAGCCGGACGGTCAACTCCATTCCCTAGGCTTGGAACCTGGACTTAGCCAAAATTCCCCAACATTAGCCGCGAGACTCGGGCCGAGCCACCATTGCCTTGGCTAGCCAGGCCGTGGTAATGGCCAACTTGGCCGAGAGCGAGTTCAACATTGCTATGAGCTCGCTAAGGAAAATGGAAGCGAGCCTCACTAAAGAGAGAGAGGCCAAGGCGATCTTGGAGAGCTCGAATGTCGAGCTGAAAAAGGAGGGGGATGACGTGCTTGGCTAAGTCGAGGGCATGTTGAAGGAGAAAGAAGATGCCCTTGCCCGGGCCGAGGCGGCCTTGAAGGCTCAAAATGATGCCTGGACCCAGATGGACCTGATGGACATGAAAATCGAGAAGCTCCGATGCGACCTTGAAGGGGCTCACAAGACAGTCGAGGCCGCCAATGCTAAATAAGAGTAGTTTTCCGAGCAGCTCCGTGAAAAGGTGGCCGAGTTGGCCATGGCATATGAGAGGCCGACAGTTGATCCCAATGACCCCGGAACTAGTCACGTCCTCTTCTCCGAGTATTGCTACTACATGGCAATTATTGACCTGATCCGGAAGGTTCGAAAAGCCGGTCTCGACACGGCTATTTATGAAGCCTTCTTCCGCGACTAGGTTGCCAAGAACCCCATTCATGAGAGCTACTACCTTCATTTCCTCGATCTCGAGATTGTCCATGGGGTGGACCTTTCTTGGTTCCCACATCGGCATAAGTTGCTCCTTCCGGGGCAGGCAGCTCCCGAGTTGGTTGTAAAGAAGAGGTCGGAGAGGGAGAGCTTGGCAAAGAGATCGGAGAAGCTGAAGAAGCTGGCCCGATAGCCGATGTTGATGGGCCGGGCTAGGTTGCCGAGGTGGTCGGTGGGCAGGACGAGGTCACTGATGTTTCCCCAATGGCCCGAGCATGAGAAACTTCATTTTTTATTTCTTTCCTTTTGCAAGATGTAATTGGCTTCGACCACTTTAATGTACCTTTGCACTCGGGCACCTATCGTTAATGAAATCTTTGATTTTCGCTACTGGACTTGTTTGTTTCCTTTTATCTTTATCTTTTGATTGAATCTTCGTCAATCTTGAGAGGGTCGGAAACCGGGCTCAATACTCGAACTAAGAAATTACAATTTTGACTAAGTATTTTATGGAAATCTTTGCTGACCTTTTCAAATGATTATATAGGTCGGCCGGCGAGCCCAAGGGCTTGAAGCAAAAACTTAAATTTCACTAAGTATTTCCCTTTGGGTAGAAACTTACTTAGAAATTTTTTGGAATTTTTACTTAGAAAGTCTTTTACTAAAAGATGGAGTGACTTGTTTCAATTGTTTTAGGTTGAACCAAGACTAAGGAAATTTGTAACTTTTGGAATTTTATCCAAGTATGGGGGCCAACCTCTCGGGGGTTGGTTCTTCTGAGTTAAATGCGATGTGTCGACCTCTTTGTGGTCGGTGTACACTCCGCACTTAACTTTTAAATTGAGAGCGAAAGGACGACCTCGTGGTCTTTCTTTCCAAACTAAGTGTGGTGTGTCGACCTCTTGGTGGTCGGCACACGCTTTTGAACATAGCTTTTGAATTGAAAGCGAAAGGACGACCTCGGTGGTCTTTCTTCCCAAGCTAAGTCTAATGTGCCGACCTCCAAAGAGGTCGGCACATACTTTTGAACTCAGGTTTTAAATTGAGAGCGAAAGAACGACCTCAGTGGTCTTCCTTTCCGAGCTAAGTGTGATATGCCGACCTCTTGGGGGGTCGACACATGCTTTTAAACTTAGCTTTTAAATTAAGAGCGAAAGGATGACCTCGGTGGTCTTTCTTTCTGAGCTAATTGTGATGTGCCGATGTCTTGGAGGTTGACACACGCTTTTAAACTTAGCTTTTAGTTTTGAACTTGAAAAGTTATAAGAAAGAGAATAGGCTAGTAATCACACACTTTTTATTGATAATCGAACGAGCTGATCTCGATACAAAATTTTTACTAGAAATATTTCTTCAAGTGGATCGCATTCCAAGGGTATTGGTCTGGAGTGTCATCCATGACTTCAAGTTCATATGCTCCCTTGGAAAGCCATGTGGACACCTTGAATGGGCCCTCCCAGTTTGGGCCGAATACCCCTTTAGGTCCTTGGATTTTCTTTAAGATGAGGTCTCCTATTTAAAATTGCCTCGCTTTCACCTTTGAGTTGAATTTTTTTCGGACTTTTTCTTTTAAGCTGCATTTCTGCGTTCGGAAGAGAGTCTTCTTTCTTTGAGCATATCCAAATTGATTCTCCGGGCTATATCATTATCTTCAGTGATCATTTGTGCCATCCTTTGGCTTGGGAGTATGACTTTGGATGGGATGACAGCCTCTGTTCCGGAAGCTAAAGTGAAGGGGGTCTCTCCCATAGAATTTTTGGTTGTGTGATATGACTAAAGTACATCAGGGAGCTCCGCGGCCCACTTTCCCCTTTTGTCCTCAAGCTTTTCCTTGATGGTATGCTTTAAGATCTTGTTCACGGCTTCGACTTGGCCATTTGTTTGCGGGTGGTAGGGGTGGAGAAAACTTTCTTGAATTTCCATTTTTCAAAAAAATTTAGATCATCTGAAGACAATCAAATTGCTTCCCGTTATAAAATATGATGACATGTGGCAGACCGAAACAACATATTATGTTCTTCCATATGAATCGGATGATCTAAGCTTAATCGATTTTGTTGAGTGGCTCGGCCTCGACCCATTTTATAAAGTAGTCTTCCGCTACTACGACAAGCTTGAGGACCCCGGGCGCAGTGGGCATTGGACTGATCAGGTCGATGCCCCATTGTGAAAAAAGCCAAGGGTAGTACATTGAGGTCAATTGCTCAGGTGAGAGCTTGATGTTGGGACCCAAGACTTGACACTTACGACACGACCTTGCATATTTGACTGCATCTTTATTTAAGGTCGGCCAAAAATAGCCTTACCTAATTGCCTTGTGAGTTGGAGCTCGTCCTTCCGAATAATTTCCGCACACCTCCTCATGGATTTCGGCCAAAACCTTTTGGCCTTGCTCTTGAAGATCGGAGTTGTAATTTCCGAGTTCGGACTTTATCTTCCGGGAGGTCTCCCGTCTTAAGATATTGAAACAATTGAGGTCATCCAACTTTCCTCGACATTGGAGATGGTGGCAGTCTGTGCCTTGTTGATGGTGGGAGCCTTGAGTGTGGAGAGCTGGATGTTAGAGAAATCGGCCTCTCCTTCGGCAGTAGCGAGCTTGGACAAGGAGTCCGCTAGAGAATTTTGTTCGTGGGGGGTTTGTTTGATAATACTTGGTGATTCTTCACAAAGAGTTGCCACTAACTCTTGATAATTCACCATATGTTCCCCTAGGGCCTCGTAGTCTCCTCGGACTTGGTTTACCACGAGTAGGGAATCCATGAAGATGTGGAGACAGCAACACCGATTGCGATGATGAGCTCTAGATCTCATACCAAGGCTTCATACTCGACCTTGTTGTTGGTTGCAGCAAAATCAAATCGGACGGCGTGAGTGAAGCTTTATCCCTCCGGACCGGTTGGAATGATACCGGCCCCGACGCATGTGTTTGTTGATGACTCGTCCTGGCCCCGGCGCGTGAGTGAAGCTTTATCTCGGAACCGATTTGACCAAGATCTGCGGGTTGGACAAGTATTCTTTCAACTTTGCGAAGGCTAGTTGTCTCTCTTTGTTCCAAGAGAACTTTCCATTCTTGATGGTGGTGAAGAAAGGCTTGTTTTTTATCGCCAAGTCGGGAGATGAATCTGTTTAATGAAGCTAAGCATCCGGTTAGTCGTTGAATTTGTTTAATGGTTCTTGGCTCTTGCATGTTGAGCACGGCCTTAATTTTTGCGGGGTTGGCCTCGATCCCTCTTTGTCTCATTATATGTTCGAGGAACTTTTCTGATTCGATGTCGAAACTGCACTTTTTGGGGTTTAGCTTCATATTGTATGCTTTGAGGATGTTGAATATCTCGGCGAGATCTCTTAGGTTGTTTTCTTTCTTCATGCTTTTCACAACTATATCATCGATGTATACTTCCATGGTCTTCCCAATCTGCTCGGTGAATATTTTGTTCACAAGGCGGTGGTAGTTTACCTCAGTATTGATTAGGCCGAATGATATCCTTAACCAAGAGAACATATTCTTTTCAGTATGGAACGATGTGTATTTTATATCCTCGACGGCCATCAGGATCTGTTGGTATCTGGTGAAGGCATCCATGAAAGACTGTTGGTCCTATAAAAGGATTATCCAGCGGAAGGCGTTTTGAAATATTTAAATGAAAAACCAAATTTTAAAGTAAGTGTTAAAATTGAAATGCAGAAATCTAAAGTGCAGAAAATAAAGAACACCAGATTTATAGTGGTTTCAGACCAACTTGTCCTACGTCCACTCTCCTTTTCTCAAAAGGGTTCTCTCTCTCCAACCAACATACTCACTTCTGGAATTAGGAAGTATCAGATCCTTCGTACAACAACTTACAACAACCTTTCTAAGTGATGAATAGTTGAGTAAAATTCCAACTAAAAACTCCTAAAGAGTATATAATCGTGAATGAACAAGGTAGAGTGGTGGGAGAGTTCATGTGTATTTGTGTGCTCTTGCCCGACTCATATGTAGAACTTATCCAAGCACTCCTATTTATAGTTGTGAGAATTAACTAGCCGTTAGAATGCTAGCAATTCAAACAACCATAATTGGAGGGATATAATCAATCTTTGATTTATTAGTTGACTTCAATCACCCAATCAATCAGATCATTCATCAGTTGACTCTCCAAATTGCCCTCTTCTCCATCATTGAACTCCAAGATCTCCTTGTCTCCAAATTATACATCGTCCATGTGCGTGAACTAATCCATCAACACTTTACCCTCGTCTGATCTAGTTTGGGTCGTCTGGTCTAGAGTCATTTGGTCTCTCCTGGTCAGGACTCGTCTGGTCAGAGCTCATCTGGTTCTGGTGACTCATGTGCTCTGGTGACTCGTCTGCTCTGATGACTCATCTGCTTCTGGTGACTCGTATTCTCTGATGACTCATCTACTCTGGTTTGGACACCTCATCCGGTCACCTCTAGTCTGGTCACCTCTGGTTTGGTCACCTCAGATTTCCTCCCCCTTAACCAAAGACCTGTTATAGACCTAGACTAATCTGTAGCTGACTAACAGGTTCAACTAGTCCCATTACAAGTTCTTTGTTTTAACATCTTCAAAAATCTAACCTATATCCCAACAAACACCTCATCTTGTGGCTGGCCGTGTTGTCGACCAAATGATCTATGTGCGGCATTAGGAAGTGATCCTTTGGGCAGGCTGCATTTAGGTCGGTGAAGTTGATGTACAACCTCCAAGTGTTGTTTACTTTTTTGACCAAGACCGCATTTGCCACACATTGAGGCTCATCTTCAGCTTGCTCAATGAGTTTGTTGTCCAACAACTTTTTGACCTCTTGGGCCAAGGCCTCGTATTTTTTGGGACTGAACTTTTTTTTTATAAACTGAATCTTTGTTGGGGTCGATCTTGGGGTCTATGCCGACCATATCCTGATGAGACCATGCGAAAACTCCTATGTTACTCTTTAGGAATCAATCACGGCCCCTTTCATTTTAGTCGGGATCCACAATCTGATTAGAACTTCAAGTTCTGATCTAGCGGGGTCTATTGGAATGTGTTCCAGTTCCTCTATAGTGGTTACTTTCTCCTGGCCTCGACAATCCCTGGGGCTGAATCTTGGATACAGGTCGAGTTCGGCGAGCACGAAACTGATTCTCGGCTTGAGTTCATTTACTTCCATGGCTGCATACCGACCTCGGGTCTCAACACGCAAAGGCTGGTCATCCCAACCTCGGCTTCATGAAGGGAAAGAGAGGTCGGTTCGGCCATGTTGGGCTCGGTGTGCCGACCCATCTAATGTAGCGCTGTTGAAAGTTGTTTGCTAAGTGAGGAATTTGAAATAAGATAGAGGTAGTTCAAACATTTCCTTACCATTGATTGATCATCCTTAATGGTGCCTACCACTCCCTCGGGAGTGGGGAACTTGATACAGCAGTAGTAGGAAGATGCCACTGCCTCAAAAGTGTCCAGAAATGGATGTTCTAGAAAGTCGTTATAAGAATTCGGCTGATCAACTATTTCAAAATCCAAAGGTCTTATTATCTTAATGATGTAGGCTCTGCTAGAACGGACAGAGCACATCAATTCTAAAGAAGTCAGACCAAAACGGAAAGCTCTGCTCAGAGATAATGAAAGCGAAGATCTGAGTTTATCATTATAGAAGACCTTGAAAAGACCAAATAAGTCTGGAAAGTGAATGAGATTTCTCCTATACAGCCTCACTAGGCTTTACTTGTTTAAGCCTCTCGAACGGAGAGATAATATTTCGACAGCTCTGCCAGAGCTTATGAAACTCGCACGCGAAGAACTCTGAAAATGTCAGTACTTGATGAAGGGTATAGAAGTCTTCTAAATGCGTAAAAGTTTGTGAAATAATATCCGGCTCATTTGAAATATATCTCTCCAGAGCTTCTCAAAAGCTCTGGGTACCAGTTGCAATATGTGAATATTTAAGCCATGAGATAAAGTATTATCGGATCCCAAAACCCCTGAAAGATTGGGAATGTTCTCTTATTCCTTGCCAACTCAACTAATGGAGAGGAGAGCACAAAAAATATCCTTTTCACGAGCTCTGGGGCTGAGGCTCGAAAATGGACGATTCTATCAGAATTTGCCTGTGCTAAACGACACCAAACAGGTCAGCCAAGGGACACGCATTGGCTCCTAAGGCACCCGGATCCCCAAGTGGTCCCAAGAATGATTAGGGCAACAGAGCCGATTTTACTGTTCTGCCCTCATAGCTTAAAGGTATAAATACACATTTTCCTTCTTCATAACAAGGTATTATCACTATTACTCACACACACTTCTAGTTTTCAGCTATGGCTTTTCTTCCATAGCAAGTTTTCGGACTTGAGCGTCGGAGGGTCGACGCCGGAGCCCTCTCCGGCCCGACTTTGTGCAGGAATTCCACCGGAGGACCAAGCTGTCACTGGAGGTTTCCATCTTGAGCTCCAGAGACTATTTTTCCAGTCTTCTCTCTTGTGTTCCTGGGCTTTTACGGAGAGACTTTCAGGTACCACTCTTAGTATTTCTTCAAATACTTGCTTGATTTTGTATTGATCTTGAGTTTACACTCATCAACTGGCGCTGTCTGTGGGAAACTTGAGTTTTGATGTGACGTGAGTTATATCTTATTTCCCTTCATGAATCGTGAGTGAAAATGGTGAAGTGATGCATGGTTATTCTGTCCCCTGTTTTTCTGGAAAAAATCTCATGAATATGAGTACCTTCATACGTTACAACTTTTCTTTTTAGTCATTTTTGTTATGAAAGTGCCAGATCTATACTAAAATATATTGTTATAGCATGGATATGGTTTGTCTTTATTGTTTCCGTAATTAAAAGTGTTGTTTCTTTGTCAAAACATGAAGTAATGCCTTTATGAAGACGATTTGGCATAAATGATGTTATGAATGTATGGATCTAGGCATATAGTGTTATTCGACAGCTTTATTTTCTCAAAAAATTAGCTCTCAACACGTGAGTCGATCTATTTGAAAATTTGCGAAGTTGCCAAATGATGTTATTATGATTTTCAAATAATGAGTGATATCATAATATTTTCTCAGAGCTTAGGAAAATTTTCATTATCTCTGGAACTGTTAGCTATGTAAAGATAACCACTGCATGTTGGTTGTTTTGTGTTCTTTAGTGCATATCGTTAAGATCTCGATGTAAGGGATACATATAATTGGTAAATTAATATGCATTTTGAGAAAACCATGAACTAAGCCGCTATTTTTTCCTGGCTTTCAGAGATGACGAATCCTACTCCCCGAGATCTGGGTAATAATTTTGATGATGCTACCACTGCTCCGACGGATACTCCAACGAGCGCGAATGTGGTAGGACGTTCGAAAACCTCTGAAAATGTGAGTACTCGTGCGGTCACAGTTGTGGATGTGGAACATCCAGAGACTACACCAGCTCAGGACAGTTCGGCTCTGATTCTGTTGACAGTTGAGAACTCTGATTAAGGCTGTGGTTGATCAGGCTGTGGCAGAAAGGACTCCCACCCGGAGAGCTCCTCAGTGCTTGAATACGAATGAACCCCGGGCACATGATGTGCCCGGACCTCAGGCCCTGAGTGCGCCTCATCCTAGAGTCTTCAATGTGGCTCAGGACACTAGGGCCTGGATGCCCCGAAACATTATGTTGTCTTCTCCCACTGGAGATGTCCTAGGGGAGACCAACTTGAGAACCAGTCTTGGCAGAGCAGCTGCCGGTAGGACAGCCACCAGGGAGGAAAGAACAGATCTAGGGGGTGCAACCCCAAGAGAAGTTAGAGCTACAGTCAGAGCTGCTAGGGTTGAGGAATAGAGACCTCGTTTGGTTGAATATGATGAATATGGGTCAGAAGAGGATGATGCTGTTCCATAACCCAGAACACCACCTCTCGTAGAAGTGGTACTCAGCGAGAGCTAGCGTCTTTAAGAAAAGACATTGAAGTAATGAAAAAGCAACGTGAGAAAAGCGGAAAGCAGGGAATGAGGCAAGATGGATCCCCCTTTTCGGAGGAAATCCTCTTGGATCCTCTTCCTAAGAATGTCAAAACTATGGCCTATGAATACAATGGTACTACCGATCCACAAGATCACCTGTTGAGAATTGAAAATGGAGCTTTGCTCCATTGTCATGAGCATGAATTATGGAGAAAGGGGTAATACTTAAATAATTGAAGACATTTGGAGTTGGACCATTATCTTTTAATTACTTTTTTAAGTATCTAGGGAATAGCCCATTTAATTAGTTAATTTTGTTGGGCTTTAGTATTTTATATTTTGAGCCCATTTATATTCCTAGTTGTATTAAATAGGGCAAAATGAGGAATGAAGGGACAAGCAGAAAATTATTCAATTATCTCCTCCTCTTTCACGTTTCTCTCTCAGCTCTCTTCTATCTCTCTAAATTGATAAGAGAGAATTGAGGGATATAGAAAATTTGGGGGAGATTTAGAGAGATAGAAGAGAGCTGAGAGAGAAACGTGAAAGAGGAGGAGATAACTGAATAATTTTTCTGCTTGTTCATTCATTCCTCATTTTGCCCTATTTAATACAACTAGGAATATAAATGGGCTCAAAATATAAAATACTAAAGCCCAACAAAATTAACTAATTAAATGGGCTATTCCCTAGATACTTAAAAAAGTAATTAAAAGATAATGGTCCAACTCCAAATGTCTTCAATTATTTAAGTATTACCCCTTTCTCCATAATTCATGCTCATGACAATACTCCCCTGTTTTTGAGATCCTTGTCCCCAAGGATCTAAAATGAGAATTCTTGCATCCAAAATTTGATATCCGTCAATGTTGCTTGCTTGAAGATGTCCAGAAAAGAGCACCAAATTGCAAAGATAGTCACTGTAATCTGCATAAAGCTCCAAGTTGCAGTGTCCTCCTCCTTTAACCCACAATGACTTGTCTGGTTCCCGTGCCATTTCCCACAATCCATTTTCATGCACCAATTTACCACATTGTTGCAATTTATCCAAAAGGTATAAAAAATAAACATTAACAACCACCTGGCCGACAAGATTCTGCAAAGCTTCTATGTGAAGAAAATAACTAAATATTGATGAAGCAACAATAAGAGGAATAATGGATATTGGCTGCCAAAGATTCCAATCCAAGAGAAGGAAATTTCTGCTATTAATACTCTTCTCTAAAAAATCACCACCAATGATAACAATCAACCTCTCCTGTTTTCCACATAAAACTCCAATTATAATTGAATTCTTCGGAAATTGGCAACTAAGTGAACCTACTCCAATGGAAACAAAATTAGCATCTTCTGATTCCTTTTGAAGCCTAGGTCCAAAGTTTGAAATTTGTGCCTCATAACAGCCATTTAAAGGTCTTAAGTCGTCGGGATCGAAAGGCTCGGTAGGAGGTGGTTCAACAAAAAGTAAGTAGAAGAACTGTAAAAGAAAATGAAATTTCCTAGGCCTTGTCTTCATTACTCTTTGCACAACAATTCCACCAAATATTGCAAACAATGGCTGATGATCGTGACAGTTTCTGGTAAACTCACATCCAATTACTAAATTGATGGCAGTGAAAACTACAGCCTGTAAACTCAAATCATATTCCAAGAAAATAAGGTTACTGAACATACCCCCCAACTTTGTTCCTTCATCATGCAACATCCCAGATTTCACAACATCAAAAATAATGTTCTTGGTAATCTTAACTTCAAGGCCCTGTATTTTGGAGACCAAAATACTGGAATCAATTTTTCCTGTTCTCTCATTAATGTAAATGCGAATTTTGTTATCCAATCTGCCTGGATCATATACTTCATATGTGAATTTGCAAGTGGAGTTTAGATAAAAGTGACATTTACCATTAACCCACCAACCAAGCTTTATCATTCCAAAACCACATGAAAGAAATATACCACTGTTCACCATATTAAAACTCACATTCTTGACATTTTTTAAGAACATAAGTATCTCTAACATGTTAGAAATACCTAATGCCGCACCAGGGGATATATAGAGAAAACACTCACTTCTCTCAAGGAGATCAACATCAATATTATGATGAGAATAATTATCCAGACAAACCATGCTCATAAGTAAACAGGGGAATTCACAAGGTAAAGTTGGTGAAATCAAAGGGGGAGGCCAATACTCATCACCAAGGAATTCATAAGAGCGAAGCAATTTTTTTACCTCAAATTCCATCAATTTCATCAGCGCATCACCGGTTCCGGGCATCTGCACAACATTTTTCCTCACCTTCACTTTCAATTGCTTCTCCCAAATTCTCACCATCTGTGCTACTTTTACATGAGAAATAATAACCACATTGAACCCCTGGTACTGAAATGGGATCCGTTTGTCCATACCCAAATCAATACTCTCATTCATGGTATTCACAATATCACTGCCGTAGGTAAAATCGCCAATGCCAGGGGAAGAGACAAAATGCTTTTGAAATATGAGGCTATCTTCATTGAATATAATGGATTTTTTTGTTAGATCGAAGGATTGTTCCTTTGTTACCTCGATAGCAGAATTGATATACAGTTCTCCATGGACTGGTTCGTGTTGCTCCACGACCACCGTAATACCAGAACCCTCTTCCTCAAAATTCTTGAGCGGATCACCCGACATCGATTCCCCATCCGCACTCATCGCACCAAAAGTCACTGGGTAGGATTCCCCAAAATTCAATTCCTCCTTTGGTGCTTCTCTGTTCGTGTTCCTAATTTGTAGATGTAATAGCATACCTTCTAACATCTCTGTTATGTGATCAAGCTGACTATTAATATCCACAAATCGATCTTTCATTTTAGCTCCAATTCCAGAAATTTGTTCCTCAATTTTTTGTTCAATAACTTCCCTCTTTTTTGAATCTGCGTGAAATTTAATTTCCAAGCATTTCTGGGAATCTTCAAGTTCTGTGAGGATTGCGTCGTCAAACCGAGAATCGTTGGCTCTGATGCCAATTGTAATGAACTCATCACTACAACAATCAGGATTCATATTTTCGAATAATTTTGATATAATTGATAAGGGAGAATTGAGGGATATAAAAAATTTGGGGGAGATTTAGAGAGATAGAAGAGAGCTGAGAGAGAAACGTGAAAGAGGAGGAGATAACTGAATAATTTTTCTGCTTGTTCATTCATTCCTCATTTTGCCCTATTTAATACAACTAGGAATATAAATGGGCTCAAAATATAAAATACTAAAGCCCAACAAAATTAACAAATTAAATGGGCTATTCCCTAGATACTTAAAAAAGTAATTAAAAGATAATGGTCCAACTCCAAATGTCTTCAATTATTTAAGTATTACCCCTTTCTCCATAATTCATGCTCATGACACACCAATACTCTGATAGCGTGAAATGCCGAGTATTTATAACCACCATGACAGGATCTGCTCAGACGTGGTTCAGCCAACTGCCCAACGAGCCTATGTTTGCTAGTGCAAGAAAGATACATAAAACATCTTTATCTCTAATGAACTTCAGGCAAGACACTCAAGAGAGCTTGAGAGATTACATCTCTCGTTTTAACGAAGCCGCCCTAGAGGTGCCGGCAGCCACTAATGAAGTTAAGATTAATGCCTTGGCGAGATGGCTAAAGAGAGGAGATTTCTTCAAATCTCTGGCTAAGAAACCCCCTGACACTTTTGACGAGCTCCAGCAGAGAGCTGATAAGTACATCAACCTAGAAGAGGCCACGTACTTACGGAAAGAAGAGACCACTGGAAAGAATGCTCCAGCTAAGAGAACACCAGACAAGAAGAAAGGTGTGGAAGAAAATGAGAGGGGCAGAGAAAGGAGATTGAAGCCCCTCCAGGAAAGATTTGAATCTTTTATCCCACTAACCCTTCAACTAGCAGAGATGTTGGAAGTGGTGGCTGATCACCCGAAATTCAAGTTCCCATCCTCCGCAAAGTCAGGGCCTCGTCACCCCAGGTCAGAGTTGTACTGCCGATTCCACAATGATTTTGGGTATGATACCAACTCGTGTAGGCATTTAAAAGATGCCATTGAAAGGTTGATCAGAGATGGGCACTTGGTGGAATTCGTGAAAACAGAGAGAGATAGAAACAACAAGAGGAAAAATGATGGAGATAGAGGCAAGGAAGTGGCAGAGTCATCTAAGAAAGATGGCTCTGGCCACAAGAGAGGATTTATCCATATGATAGTCGGAGGACCAGCGGATGGCGACTCTCATAGAGCTAGAAGGGCCTCTGTGTGAGCCGCTCATTTCTGGCAAAAAGAGGTTGTCAATGAAGTAGAGAGAATGAGAGGCTCACCAAATTTCCAATTCGGGCCAGAGGATGAGTTGTCAATACTTAGGCCTCATAATGACGCTTTGGTAATCACCACAGAGATCGTTGGATATGATGTGGCTAGGATTTTCATAGATACTGGTAGCTCTGCAGATATAATATTCTGTGATTGCTTTGTGAAGATGAAGCTGAATGCAGAAATGAAGCCGGTAGAGACGGCTATTTTTGGATTCACAGGAGGTGCTATCCACCCTAAAGGGCAGGTGTCTCCTCAAGTTCGTTTCGGAGAACCTCCCATTACTAATGTGAAGATGGTGAATTTCCTGATTGTAGACGCACCATCAGCATACAATGTGATTTTGGGGAGGCCATCTCTGAATCTTTTCCAAGCTGTGGTCTCCACCTATCACATGAAGCTAAAGTTCCCAGTAGGTGACGAAGTGGGAGAACTCGTGGGTGACCAGATATGCTCACGGAAATATTATGTTGAAACCGTTAAGAAAGCAGCACACACATTCCCAGGGAATCAGAGTCGAGGAGATGATCCTGCTGGGAAAAAGTTGAAATGCGTAGAGCTCATGGAGGAGGAGCCAGAGCTACAGATTAGGCCAGAGGAAGAACTCATGCTAGTGGAGTTGTTTCCTAACAAGCAAGGGTTCACCACTCGTGTGGGAACACAAATGCCACATGACGAGGCTGAGAATGTCATTAAATGTCTATGAAGAAATGCAGACCTCTTTGCATTCCAACCAAAAGATCTGCTGGGGATTGATCCCAAGGTGGCTTTACACCATTTAAATGTTAATCCAGAGGTCAGACCGGTGAAGCAAAGGTTAAGGAAATTTGGACCAGAGAAGGATAAGATAATTAAAGAAGAAGTTGGAAGGCTATTGCAAGTCAAACACATTGAGGAAGTACAGTATCCAGAATGGTTATCCAACGCAGTTATGGTAGCCAAAGGAAGTGGAGCGTGGCGTATGTGTATCGATTTTCGGGATCTGAATAAAGCTTTCCTGAAATATCATTATCCTCAGCCGAGGATTGACCAGCTAGTGGATTCAACATTCGGCTGTGAATTATTGTCCATGATGGATGCATACCAAGGGTATCATCAGATATGGATGAACCCTGAAGATGTGCCCAGAGCTTGCTTCGTAGTCTCTTGCGGCACCTACGGCTATGTGAAAATGCCCTTTGGACTAAAGAATGCTGGGGCCACTTACCAGCGAATGGTGGATCTGGTTTTCAGAGAACAGATTGGGCGGAACATGGAAGTTTATGTGGATGATATGTTAGTGAAAAGTTTTAAAGCAAAAGATCATGCCACAGATCCGGAGGAGGTCTTTGGCGTGGTTAGAGCTTATCAGATCAGACTTAACCCTACGAAGTGGGCCGTTGGGGTAAAGAGTGGAAAATTCTTGGGGTACATGGTAACCCCTAAAGGAATCGAGGTAAATCAGGCTAAGGTGAAAGCAATCCTTGAGATGCAGCCACCTCGAAACCTGAAAGAGACCCAGAGATTGAATGGGTGAATAACAGCATTGAGTCACTTCATCTCCAGGTCGGTAGAAAGAAGACTACCATTTTTCAAGATCCTTCGAAAAGGATCCAGATTTGAATGGGACAACGAATGTCAGAGAGCTTTTGAGGAGCTGAAAAAACACCTGACAAGTCTGCCTCTCCTCACAAAGCCAGTACCAGGGGAAACCTTGTATTTGTATTTTTCTATAGGAGAACATGCTTTAAGCTCTGTTCTCCTCAGAGAAGAGGGGGTGAAACAGATACCTATATACTATGTGAGTAAAGCCATCCAAGGGCCAGAGATGAGATACTCTGAAATAGAAAAATCAGCTTTTGCTGTGATAGTGACGGGGAGAAGGCCCAGGCCGTATTTTCTCTCTCATAAAGTAATTTTGAAGACTAATTTTCCTCTATGACAAACGATGGGAAGACCAGATCTGTTCGGGAGAATGGTGAAATGGGCAGTAGAACTGGGGGAATACGATGTTGAATTTGAACCCAGAGCTGCTATCAAGGCTCAAGCTCTGGCTGACTTTATTCAAGAAATTACCAGAGCTCATGAGTCAGAGTTCTGGAAAGCATATGTGGATGGCTCCTCATCCATGCATGGATGTGGAGCGGGGATTGTGATCATACCCCCAGCAGAAGAGGAACTGCAGTTTGCTATAAAATTCGAATTTCGAACTTCGAATAATGAGGCTGAATATAAAGCTCTGATTAGATGAATGCAGATGTTATGGGAGTTGGGAGCACAAAGAGCGATTGTGTATTCTGACTCCCAACTGGTTACTCAACAGCTATTGGGAGCATATGAGAAAAAGGATGAAAAGATGGCAAAGTATGTTGGCCTGGCTGAGCAGATCAGAACCAAATTTGAAGAAATAAAGATTGAGTAGATACCCAGAGCTGAAAACCAGAAAGCTGATTACTTAGCAAAATTAGCAAGCTCTAGAGAAGAGGGAGCCAAGGGTAAGATCACATTATTGACAGCCGAGAGTCAGGTGTCAATTCTGGATGTGGGATCAATCGATGAAGTAGACGATTGGAGAGCTCCCATTATCCATTTCTTGAAAACAGGGCAGAGGCTGGACAAGCCAAAAGTTCCCAAGAAAGTAATATACGCCAAGTACTGTATGATGGGCGAGTATTTATATAAGAGATCATTCTCTTAACCATACCTGAGATGCCTGTCAAACTTTGAAGGGAACTATGTGTTAAGAGAAGTGCACGAAGGCTGTGGAGGGAGTCATACTGGCTTCCAAGATGTGGTTAGAAAGGTGTTGAGAGCTGGTTATTATTGGCCAGCTCTTAACAGAGATGCAAAGGAATTAATGAAGAAATGCGACATATGCCAAAGAAATGGCCCTCTGATTCACATTCCAGCAGAGGAATTGGGAGTTATGCACTCCCCTTGCCCATTTAAAAAATGGGGCATTTATATCGTGGGAAAATTCCCAATAGCTTCCGGAGGTAGAGCCTTTCTGATTGTGGCAGTTGACTATTTCAGTAAATGGGTAGAAGCCGAGACTGTGAAGAAAATCAACGAGGCAACCATCATCAAGTTTCTATGGAAAAATATATGAAGTAGATTTGGGGTCCCCAGGGTCCTAGTCTTAGATAATAGAATGCAGTTCACAGGCTCTCAAGTGCGAGCCTGGTGTTTGGAAATGAGGATTGAACATAGATTTGTATCAGTGGCTCATCCACAAGCCAACGGACAAGTAGAAGTCACCAACCGAACCATTGTAGATGGAATTAGAACTAGGCTCTCAGGAGCTGGTGGAAACTGGGTGGAGGAGCTGGACTCTGTCCTTTGGGCTTACAGAACAAGTCCAAAGACTGCTACTAGAGAATCTCACTTCAGTCTCGTATATGGATCTACAGTTGTGATCCCTGCAGAGATAAGGGTAGAAACCCATAGGATCTTGAATTATAACGAGGATCAGAATTCAAAGCTGTTGAAAGAAAGAATTCAAAGCCGTTGAAAGAAAATTTGGATATGATAGATGAGCAGCAAAAGATGGCTCGTATCAAAGCTGAATGACACAAGAGTAAAATGAGAGTTGTTTACAACAAACGCGTGAAGGTCAGAAAGTTCACGAAATGAGATTTGGTACTGCGCAGAGCTGATGTGCTTAAACCAACGGGAAAGTTAGAACCAAATTGGGAGGGTCCATATGTAGTTACCCAAGTACTGGCTGGGGGTGCATATGAGTTGACAGACCAGAATGGAAGAAGAATGTCGCATCCCTGGAACGTGAGCAATTTGAAGAAGTATTATGTCTGAGCCTATTCAGATCTTTTGCTAGTTTTTCCCAATCAAAGTATGTAAGCACAGTTTGTTTGCATCATCGCATATTTGAAATTCAATGAAAAGCTGCCAGAGCTATACCCCGTGGCTCTGGCAAATCCTTAGACAAGCTCTGACTGAGTTATGAATGCCATGAATTCACATCCTATGAATCTTAATACGAATTAAGCATGGATAATGATCGAAAAATCGAATTGAAGTCAACAGATGAATACGAAGAATAAATTCTAGCTCTGCAGAGTAGATAAAATGAAAATTGAGAATTTTTATTTCACAGATGTTAGAAATAAAAAATGAAGGAGGGAGTATGCTTTAGCATCATCTCCGCAGAGCTGAAAAATGAAAATTGAGAATTTTTATTTCACAAATGTTAGAAATAAAAACTGAAGGAAGGAGTACGTTTTAGCATCATCTCCGCAAAGCTGAAAAATGAAAATTGAGAATTTTTATTTCACAGATGTTAGAAATAAAAACTGAAGGAGGGAGTATGCTTTAGCATCATCTCCGCAGAGCTGAAAAATGAAAATTGAGAATTTTTATTTCACAGATGTTAGATATAAAAACTGAAGGAGGGAGTATGATTTAGCATCATCTCCGCAGAGCTGAAAAATGAAAATTGAGAATTTTTTCACAGATGTTAGAAATAAAAACTAAAGGAGGGATATGCTTTAGCGTCATCTCCGCAGAGCTGAAAAATGAAAAATGAGAATTTTAATTTCACAAATGTTAGAAAAAAAAACTGAAGGGGGGAGTATGCTTTAGCATCATCTTCGCAGAGCTGAAAAATGAAAATTGAGAATTTTTATTTCACAGATGTTAGAAATAAAAACTGAAGGGGGGAGTATGCTTTAGCATCATCTCCGCTGAGCTGAAAAATGAAAATTGAGAATTTTTATTTCACAGATGTTAGAAATAAAAACTAAAGGAGGAAGTATGCTTTAGCATCATTCCAAATTTTTTTGTCAAAACTAGGCAACGACAAATGAAAAAGATCATATAACGAAAAATATATATTACGACTTAAAAGGGCATAACAGCAAAATAGTCACATGACACATAATAATATGATGACGAAAATAACAACAGTACCAGAAAAGCACAAGGGTACGATAAGGGTGCAAAAACAGAGATAGTCAAAGAGAGCACGCAGGCTCTAAGCAAAATGCATAATAAAATGTAAGTAACAAAAGCAGTAGAGATGACCCTCAAGGTCCAATCCTCTATTAATTCGGATGATCACCCAGTACGGGTTTAGTAGACTCCTTCTCAAGAGCTGGAGAAGTAGGTGGCTCAGGAACAGGGCCAGACATAGCAGCGGTCTCTGGCAAAGATGAGGCAGCTATAGCGGGTGAAGGATCTGAGAACAAAAGATCACGCAACTGAGGCTCCATCTGGGGCAGCTCTGGAGATATCTCCACCTCTTGCGCTAACTTTAAAGCTACCTTCTGTGCTACAGGAGGAAATCAGGAGTAATCTGCCTTCCCTTTAGGATCGCCTTTGAAATAAGGAGAAGGCGTGAGACCTTGCTTAGCACGAGAAAGACTAGGTTTCTCAGTGAAACCCTTTTCTTCAGCTTGAGAGACAGCGGAGTTGAAGCCCTACTTGATGAAATGGCCTAAGTGTAGGCCCATGTGACATAGAAATAGGGGACTCTGATGATAAGCTTTAAGAGACTCCTCAATCAGTTCTTTGAGAAATTCTTGGCCCAAAGTAGTCCCCAGAAGCTTCTTACGACATCTGTCAATACCCTCAGATAGACCTTGTGAAAAACCCTCCGCTCGAGAGGTTATCTCTCGCTGCTCTGCCTCAGAGAGCCTCTGTTAGGATAAAAGTTGTTAGTTTTGATGAGTTAAAACAAACCAGATAATGTAATAGGACCATCTGGACCTGTTAGCCAGATGAGGAATTAGATTAGGACTTAGTCTAGGGGAACTGCCAGACCAGAAGACTTCACCAGAAGAGTCACCAGAAGACCTACCAGAAGACCCTCCAGAGGACTTCACCAGAGGACTTCCCCAGAGGACTCCACCAGAAGACTTCACCATATGAGACTGACCAGAGGCAGAGAACCTTCCCCAGACCAGACGAGTCCAGGCCAGACGAGTCTGGTGAGCCAAAAGATGCTCAGAATCATCTCTTGATTCTACTGAGTATTCTGGTTCTTGACTAAATCCAGACCAGAAGACACTGAAGTTACCTGGTACCTGCTCTTGCCTTCTCTGGAGAGAATCAGAGTTAGGCATTGGAAGCACTTGACCGTTGGTGATTTAAATCAAGTCAACAAGATCAGGATTGAAAAGTTTTGAAGTCAATCAATCCAAGGATCCCACCAACCCAATCAATCAATTAGTGAATTGATTGATTGAAAGCTTCCCTAAATAGAGGATCTGATTAGATTAGCTCTCCAACGGCTAAACCCTAATCACCTCTATAAATACAAGAGTGCAGATTCAAAGAAAGGCTATAGAGATTCTCACGCGCAAGAAGACATCTTCCAAGCCTTGTTCATTCACTCTTAAGCACTCTTATTGCTCTCATACTTTGTATACACTCTTAAAGGAGTAGTTGAATCTCAACCTGTTCATCTCCAAGAAAAGGTTGAAGGTTGTAGACTTTAGATCTAAGCTAGATCTAAAGTGATTGTAAGAAGGAACTGGTACTTCACAATTCCAGTACGTAAGTGGTTTCTTGGTTGGATAGTGATACCCCTTTTGATCAAAGGGAGAGTGGACGTAGGATATTGAAATCCGAACCACTATAAATCTGGTTCTTTTTACTGTTTTCTTCAATTCTGTCTTAATATACCTTAGTGCTCTTATAAAAGATCTTGTGAAAGACATAACCTTTAAAGCTTCCGCAATTAATCTATCTAGTGGGACCAACAAGTGGTATCAGAGCAGTGTGTCCAAAGAACACTGCTTTGTAAAGCTTTTTGGTGGTCACCGGGCAGATCTATTGCTCTTTGTTGTGTTTGATCAAATTTCTTGTTAAATTTTTATTGAGTAAAAATGTTTTCAAAATCTTCTTATAAGAGCCGCATGTTACCAGAATTCTCCTTTGAGGATTACAGCCACTGGAGCTTCATGATGAGTAATCATCTTGGAGCTATCCATCACCGCATGTTAGATGTGGTAGAGAGTGGTCTAATTCAATTTTACTGAACTCCTATTGATAGTGGCAGGTCAGAGTCCAGAGAAGAAACAAGTGAAACTGCCCAAAAAGCTGCTGAGGACAGAGTTCCCAGACAGAAGATCCTCAAGAAGAAAGATGAGCTTGACAATGATGAAAGAAAGTTATATAATTTGGACCAGGTGGCAAGGGCTGAAATCATTAACACACTCACAAAGGAGGTGATAGAGAAAGTCAGAACTTGTGCCACTGCTAAGGAAATGTGGGATAAACTTGCCTTGCTCTGTGAAGGAACAGATAAGATTAAGGACAACAAACTCCAAGCTTTTCAACACTCGTTTGACACATTTAAGATAAAACCAGACGAGACTAATGACCAGTTGGATATGCGCCTTACAAATCTCCTTAACAAGGCTAGTGCCTTAGGTAAGACTTATTTAGAGAAAGAGATTAATAGTAAAATTTTGCGTTCACTAACCAGCATGTGGAGAATCAAAGTGACTGTGATTAAAGACAATAAAGATCTCAACACTCTGGATCATCAACTCCTGCTGTCTGATCTCAAAGCTTACGAGTATGATCTTCAAGAGGAGGATCAAACAGAAGAGGTTTCCTCTTCTAGCCAGAAAGGAGTTGCATTTTCCTCAACTATCAAGACAGATGATAAGCCAAAGGAGTCTACTGCAGATGACTTGAGTCTCAAGGAGCAGGTAGCACTTCTAACCCGTAAACTTGATAAGATGAGTTCTAAATATGGCAGGTACAGGAAGCATTGGAAGGAATCTACTAGAGATAGGAAGACTTCCTTCAAAGCTACAGATAAAGAAATAACATCTTTAAACTCAAGGGAGACCAGATTCAGAACTCTGGAGAGGAGGAGAGATATCAGCTCTGGGAGGTCATATTACCAGAGGAGGGATGGCAGTTCTGGCAGATCTGACTACCAGAGAAGAGAGAGTAGTCCAGCAAGAACAGAGTACAACCAGAGGAGAAGAGATCCAAGTCCCAGTCTTAGAGGAGATAACACCTGTTACACCTGCAACAAGCCTGGTCACTATAACTATAATTGTCCTTAATTGATTCCTAGAGAAAGAGAAGAGAAAAGACTCAAGAGAGATAGGAGATATGCAGACAAGAGAGCACTACTGGCAGAAGCAGAGGAGGAGGATACTAGTTCAAGTTCTTCTTCTTCTGATTTCGGATCTGATGATGATGTATGTCTTATGGCAGACATCACTGAGGTAAATGAACCTACCCTATGCTTATCTAATTCCAAATATACTGAATCATCTCATTCATCTGGTAACTCCAGAGAGTCTGATATGCAACAAATGCTATCAGATCTCCAAAATTGTGTTCAAATATGTCAAAAACTTGAGAAAGAAAATGGTAGGCTCAGAGCTGAAGTTCAATCCCTATCTCATGAGCAAAAATCCACCAGAGAACTCATGAAAGATCATTCCAAAGAAGTCTCTGAACTTCAGGATAAGATCACAGAAAGAGATACTCTGGTAGATCAACTCATGAAGGAAAAGAACTCTCAGGAAGATGAGTTTAATGAACTTAGAGCTAAATACCAGACTCTTATCAAGGGAAAACAAGTTGAGCAAACCATAGAAGAGATACCCATGCCCAGAGAAGCTCCTAAGATACCATCTGTTGTATCCATTATATCAGAGTCTTCTCAGCGCATTAATGATAAGAGTGGTTTAGGATATTCTGGAATTACTACCAAATCTCATAAATATCTTTACAACAAAGATAAGTCTGTAAGATCTGGTGAATTGGTAGAAATCTGGGATGAAAAAGACTCAACTGGTAATGGTTACAAAGTGGTTCACAATCCTGGTTGGAAAAGGAATCACTCTGCTAATCTCATATAATATAGTCCAAAAGAGTCGACTGTCCTGGAAGAAAGAATTCTAGAGATTAAACGTCAACAAGGGGAACCATTCAAGGTTGATAGATCTGTTAACAATAAATCTCAAAGAGTAGAACTTACTCAGATTGGAGAACCCCAGAGGAATCCCTAAAGAAGGGAACCTAACCAAATTAGGGGACCTCAGAGGAGACACTCAAGAAGGTTGAATTCTAATCAGAATAAGAACTATCAGAGATGGAATAATGTTCAACAGAACCAGGTACCCCAGACATGGTTTTCTCAGAGGAATTAATTCCAGAACAGATACACTCAGAGGAACTATAACCACCAGAAAAGGTCCAGTGTTCATCAAGACCTAAGACGCATCTATAGAAAACCAAGTGATCTGGGTAGTTATGACACCAGAGATGGTTCTTCTAGGATGTACCCTTACAACCAGACCTTTAAGACCATGTCTTTAAGGCAGGCCATTCGAAAGGCCAGGTTTGAGAAAAGATACACCAGACCTGTTTATAGGAAAGGTGTTCTGATCAGACCAGTAGCTCAATATGTCATTGTAAGAGGACATGTGCTGGTAGATAGATTCGGAAGGAAGATAAGATCTCCTCATCCAGCAAGGGATGATCTTTATCTTCGGATTCCTACAAAACCTGCAACTAACCAATCAGGACCCAGCTCTAGTAGGGGACCTAATTGATCTCTCTGCAGGATGATAAGAGTCCATTGGAGAAAGGATTTTCAAGCAAACATGTGTGGTACATTGATAGTGGATGTTCCAAGCACATGACATTCCAAAAAGATCATCTCCAGGACTTCAAGCCATTGAATGGGCCAAGAGTGATGTTTGGTGACAACAACTATGGAGTCACCAGAGGTGTTGGAAAGTTGATCTTTAATGGCGTATCTGTAGATGAAGTCTACTATGTTGAAGGACTCAAGCATAATCTGCTTTCTGTATCCCAATTTTGTGACAGGGGATACTCAGTGAAGTTTTCTAGTGATTTATGCACTGTCTTCTCTTCTGATTATAATGATATTTTGCTTATAGGCATGAGGAAGGGTAACATCTATCTTGCAGATTTTAGCAGTTGCCCAAGAAATGCTTGCCTGGTTACTAAAGGATCTGCAGAAGATAGCTGGTTATGGCAAAAGAGATTGAGCCACCTTAACTTCAAAACACTGAATAAAATTGCCAGGAAAGGTCTTATTCGAGGTCTTCCTAATGAAGTGTTTAAGAAGGATCCGGTATGTGGCTCATGCCAGAAGGGTAAACAACCCAAGACCTCCTTTAAGGATATCAAGAGCACAACCACAACCAGAGTACTTCAACTACTTCACATGGACCTGTTTGGACCTGTTTCTCCTCTTAGTTTCAGTGGAAGGAAGTACACCTTGGTGATAGTAGATGACTTTTCAAGATACACTTGGGTAGTGTCCTTGTTTAAGAAAAATGAAACTATCACTAAGCTGCCAGAATGCTTCAAGCAGATTCAGAATGAGCAGAATCAGATCATAGTCAGGATTAGAAGTGACAAATGGACAGAGTTTCTGAATTCACACATTGCAGAGTATTGCAAGGAACATGTAATTTTTCATGAGACATCTGCTGCCAGAACACCCCAACAAAATGGAGTAGCAGAAAGGAGAAATAGAACCCTAAAGGAAGCTGCAAGGACTCTTCTAGCAGAATACAACACACCACAAAGGTTTTGGGCAGAAGCTATCAACACAACCTGTTATACCCAGAACAGATGCCTAATTGCCCAGAGACATAGCAAGACTCCATATGAGGTATGGAAAGGTAAAACCCCATCTGTTTCATATTTTCATGTTTTTGGTTGCAAGTGTTTCATCCATGATTATGGGAAATCAAAATTAAAAACTTTTGATGCTAAAGTAGCAGATGGAATATTTTTAGGATATTCCACCACTAGTAAGGCATTTAGAGTTTTTAATAAGAATTCGCTTTGTGTGGAGGAAACACCCTATGTTGTTTTTTATGATTCTGCTTTTGAGTGCAAGGTGGACTTAAAGTCTTCTGATGAGACACATAATCAGACTACTCCCAGAATAATTAAGGTCAATCTACCTATTCTTGATTCAGATTCAGATGATGACCCATCTTCTGGTTCTCTAAAGGAGAAGTCTTCACAAGGTGCAGAACCAGAAGAGGTTGGAACTCCTGTAGGGGGAAGCTCTCCTGCAGTTGGTAATATTCACCAAGGTACTGCAGTGGATGGTCAATCAGGCAAGGCCACGGGAAGGAGGACCCTGGTTGATCACCCCAATGACCTGATAATTGGAGATCCAACTAAGGGTGTCTAGACTAGAAGAACTCTTAACTTAGCTGCCTTATTCAGTTGCTATGTGTCCTTGATTGAGCCCAATAACATCAAAGAGGCACTGAAAGCTTCAAATTGGATTGTTCTATGCAAGAGGAGTTGAATTAATTCACCAGACAGGATGTTTGGGAGCTGGTAGACAGACCAAGACATCAAAAGGTGATAGGCACTAAGTGGGTTTTCAAGAATAAGAAAGATGAGAATGATGTCATTACTAGGAACAAGGCAAGGCTAGTGGCTCAGGGCTATTCTCAGTCTGAAGGAATAGACTATGATGAGACATTTGCTCCTGTTACCAGACTAGAAGCCATTAGATTGTTCTTAGCATATGCTGCTCACATGAAGTTCAAAGTATACCAGGTGGATGTGAAATCTGCCTTTCTTAATGGGATTCTCATTGAGGAAGTGTATGTGGAAAAACCTCCTGGTTTTGAACAAGGTGACAAGGTGTTTAAGCTTAAGAAAGCTCTTTATGGGCTGAAGTAGGCACCCAGAGCATGGTATGACACTCTTTCTCAGTTTCTTCTGGACAATGGTTTTACTAAGGGTAAGATTGATAGGACCTTGTTTAGGAAAGAAGAAGGAAAGGACATCCTTCTGGTCCAAATATATGTTGATGACATTATATTTGGATCTCCTAACAAGAAGTTGTGTGAGAAGTTTGGTGAACTTAAGCAGAGCCAGTTTGAAATGTCTATTATGGGTGAGATAAATTATTTCTTAGGTCTGCAGGTAAAGCAAACAGAGAAGGGAATTTTCATCAATCAGGCTAAGTACATCAGAAACATGTTAGAGAAATTTGGAATAGGATCTAGCAAAGCAGCCAAGATCCCTATGATGATAAATTTCAACATGGATCCAGATGAGTCTGGAGAGAGTGTGGACCAGACTCAGTACAGAGCACTTATTGGTTCTCTTCTGTACTTGACAGCAAGTAGACTAGATATAACCTTTGCAGTTAGTGTGTGTGCCAGATTTCAAGCTAACCCTAAGAAAAGTCATTTTGAAGCATCTAGGAAGATATTGAAGTATCTTAAAGGTTCAGTGAACTTGGGGTTATGGTATCCTGCAAATGACAATTTAGAATTAAGTGGTTATTCGGATTCAGTGTGCAGAATAGACAGAAAGTCTACCAGTGGAACATGCCAATTTTTAGGAAATAAATTGGTATCTTGGTTCTCTAAGAAGCAGACTTCAGTTGCTACATCAACAACGGAAGCAGAGTATATGGCCGCAGGCAGCTGTTGTTCACAACTACTCTGGAGTAGTCAACAGTTAAGGGACTACCAGATTAGAGCTAAAGATATCCCAATCTTTTGTGATAGTAAGAGTGCAATAGCAATCACCCAGAATCCAGTTCTTCACACCAGATGCAAACATGTTGATATAAGACATCACTTTATCAGAGATCATGTTGAGAAGGGAGATATAAGGATGGAAAAGATTGAAACAGAGAAGCAGAGAGCAGATATTTTGACTAAGCCTTTGGCTGAAACCAGATTCAGAGAGTTAGCTTTTGAGTTAGGACTTTTGGATCCAGGGACATATTTGGTTTAGGGGGAAAATCATAGAAGTATCCTTTGTTTCATAATTTTTATGTATTCAAACTAACATGCTTACACGTTAGATATACCAGGGAAGTTACATCTCTAGATGAGGTCTGTACCAGATGAGGCGTGTGCCAGGTGAGGTACATTCCAGATGAGGTACAGAGATAGATTCCAGAGAATCCAGGAGTCATATTTGACCAGAACCAGATGAGTTTCCCTCAGAAGAGATGTAACACCAGACTAACCGTGGTATCATCTGGTTACAATACCAGGTGACAGGTATATCTTTACTTCTCTGGCCTCTGATCATTGGGATACACTTTCAAAATTAGTAAATACACTCAAAATGTTTCAACTTCAGGGTGTATTTAAGACTAGGGTAGAGGGAC
Source organism: Ballota nigra (assembly GCA_947034835.1). Lineage (NCBI taxonomy): Eukaryota > Viridiplantae > Streptophyta > Magnoliopsida > Lamiales > Lamiaceae > Ballota > Ballota nigra. The sequence continues at coordinate 38,763,722 of OX344727.1, read as the reverse complement.
TAGGCAATCATTTCGCTTTCTCTCTTGACTGCCACAAAACCCCCTCGATCTCATTCCCAATGACCATGCCCACGCACTATATTAAATCTATAACTTGCTTTTTAATCGTGGCCATCAGATTTAACAATAGTGCAATATGTCAATCAATTCTTAAATTGATTATATTCCCTAAATTAAAATTTTCAACTACACGCGTTCACACTTCATTAATTGTTCAAGCCACGCGTCTTGCCCTAAATCAAACTTTTCTTCAATCTGTCCTTTCACGTTTCCTTAATCTCAAATCCCTAACCTCTCTCTGCAAGCTCTCTCTCTCTCTCTCTCTCTATCACAGAAATGACACCCAAATGCAATTTCGACCCTGAGCACGTATGCAAGAAACTAAAGTCAGAAATGGTGGTGGACTTCTATTCCACCAAGAATCCAGCGGCGCTAGAGATTCTGGAATTATTGAGGAAATCTGGGGTGGAGGAATTGATCTCCAAAGTCCCCAAGGACTTGCGCACGTTGGATGGGTACGCTGCCCAATTTTTGGTCCGGATGAAGATTCACGATGACCACATCTCTTCCAAGCTTGACAAGGAGGATGTCGTCTTCTCGAAGCACTATTTTTGTAGGCTTTTTGGGAATCTTTCTTCAGAAGGTGTGGACCCTTTGAAGTACAAGGAAGGAGAAGCATTGGAGTTGTTCAAGTTATTCGCTAGAAATTCTTGCCAGAATTTGACGAAGGGCTTTTTGGATAAGCACTTGAGGCAAAGGTACAAGGTTTTGTTTGACATTGTTGTCAAAATTTTGATGTGTGAGAGCCATAGCACAGATGCCATCTTCATTGGCAGGCTCTGTGTTATGAGGGCTATTTTGGATGGTGTCCAATGTAATTGGGCTGAGTTCTTCTGGGGTGTGTTGAGGAAGAACAAGTTGAAAGTGCAGAAGGAGGAGTGTCCCAGCTTGCTAGGAGAGCAGCAGTACTTCTTCAATGCCAACGTGTCTCTTGGCACCAAGCTTACCCTGATCTTGGATTCCATCTTCCCAGAGAAGAAGTGGAAGAAGTCATGGTGCAAGGGCTTTCACAAGTCCAAGATCTTCTTCTCCAAGGATGGGCCTCTTCATGGCCATCCTGATTCTGATGGAGAGCATGCCATCCCTTCCCCTCCTCTCCAAGCAGTGCCCTCACCTGCTAAGGGTCAGAAGCAGCAGAAGAGCAAGAAAAATGCTGTTGAGGCTACTGGTTCTACAATCATAGCCTTCTCTGGTTCCTCTGAGGAGGACCAGATTCCCCTTCACCCTATCCTGAAGAAGAAGGGTGATGGTGAAGAAGTTGCTAAGAAGGCAGGAGCAGCTAAGAGGAAGAGGCCAGATGATGCCAAGAAGGTCTCTGCCAAGAAGCCCAGGACCTCAAGAAGGGCTAAAAAGAAACTTCTGGTGGATGAGCCATCAGAAGAGGAGGTAGAAGAAGAGGTTGAACCTCTTAAGAAGAAGAAGTCTCAGGCCAGGAGAACCATCTTTCAGGAGTCAGACTCTGGATCTGACCTGGGAGATGCTTTGGAGTAGGCCATTGAGGAGGCCTCTCATCTGATGGAGGAAGCCACGGCTTCAGAGCAGGTAAACCTTATAACCCCCTCTACTTCTCCCCCAGAAACCCATACACAAAACCCCTCTCCTGCTTCTAGTGCCCCCATTTCTTCACCAGGGGAAACCTTACCTGATACACCCCAATACACTCCCTCCACCATCCCTACAAAAACTCCTTCTCCCCTCTCTTCACAAATCCCTCTCCCCACATACCCTTCTCCCCCAGCCCCTGCACCAGAGGTGCCATCAACCTCTGGTGCAGAACAACCCATTCCACCCTCCTCTTCTCAAATTCCCATCCCAGCCTCTGTGCCAGAGGTTCTAACTACTTCTTCTGGTGCAGAGCAGTCCCTCCCCACACCCTCTACACAAATTCCTACCCCTCCCCAATCTCACACAGACCAGATTCCCCCCTCTTCCATAGCTTTGGGATTTGCTGCTCCCCATCCCTCTCCCACATGCCTATCTAGCGATGATAGTGAAGATGAGGATGCTTCCCTTGAGCCTGCTGGCTTAGCCCCATCCTCCTCTGCCTCTGGGCCCAAACCCTTTTCATTCTCTTCTGCATAAATGGGTCCCATCAGGCAGAGTATGAGTGTAAGTGCTCAGCTCTGGCTAAGAGAGCATTTTCCCATCCTGTTGGAGCACTTACCCCTGTTGGCGGATCTGATTGACACCAAGGTCTGGAGCAAGGCCAGACTTGAAGACGTGGAGGACCTAATATTGTTGCTTGAGGAGATGGGTTCTCCTAATTTCACTGCCTGGGAGATTGAATTGATGAAGAAGCTTAATCACCAGAATCCAGCAGAGTTGGAGACTCCAGAGGCAGCCGAGGTGGTGATTCGCACCTTGTTAATCCAGCAGGGAGTTATGATCCCCCCAGAGGGCCCCTCTTACAAATTTGGCCCCCACTTCACCTTTCCTCCAGAGCTCTACTCTGATGATGAGGACTTTGATGCGACTCCTGTCGTGCTCCAGAAGATGAAGGCTTTCTTCAATGAGCAGATCATGCAAATCGGCAGATTCTCTAAGGCCATGCAGCACCTGGCTCCTGCTTTGGTTGAGGACCAGATTAAAGTTTAGAGGAGAAGATTCTTGAAGCAGATCAAGGATGTTTTTGCCTATGCCAAAACAGCTTTCAAGTCTGACTGCCTGTACTTGAAGATGGATGTGCATGAAAGCCAGAGGCAGATCCAACAGTACGTTCTGGACCGGGTGAGGCCTGTATCTGTGCTGAAGGTGGAGATGGCCTCTCAAATGCTGCAGACTGCAAAGCTCAAAGACTCCCTCCAGGAGATGCTCGAGAAGCAAGAGAAGTTGGTAGCTGAGTCTAAGGCCTACCTGGAAGAAGCCAGGCAACTCCGTGATCTTCACTCTTCCTCCTCCACTGCCTTGACTGATCTCATAAGGCAGGTAGTGCAGCCCCTTATTGATGAAGTTAAAAAGGGGGAAGAGCAGGCCAAAACTGATCTGGCGAAGACCACTCTGGAGACTTTCTTTAGCCATGGGGTGCGTCTGGACCTGCTGGAGAACACTTTGGCCCAGGCGGAGCTGTAGAAGAAGAAGAAGGAAGAGTTAAAATCTCTTACCATGGCGAAGCAGCTGGCGGCAGAAGAGGAGTCCACGGATACAGAGCAGGTGAAGAAAAGCTTTCTTGAAGAAGTTGTTGAGGAAACAGAGAAAAAATTCAAGGAGGAGACACTAGAAGAAAAGCAAGCCAGAATAAGGAAGAACATAGATGAAGAGCAGAGGCTCAGATATGTTAGGAGGCAAAATAAGAAAGCCAGAGAAGCTGGTATTACTCCTGGTACCAGTGGATCTAGCCAGAGGAGGAAGGCTCCTGTTGAAGTAATGAAGATCTTGCCTCTCAGGACAGAAGGGTCTTTTGACTCTACTGTGCCTGTTCCTCTCATTGAGAAGTGGAGAGAAGCCAAGACTCTGTGGTTTATCCAGCGCTACATCCAGAGGCCCCCTCCTGAGGATGATGCGCTTATCAACAGAACCTTCCACTCTTGGATGAAGGCTTATGATGCAGATCTCTACAAGCAGCTGATGGATTCCACCATAGAATTCAATCTGGAAGTCACTGCCCCAGAGTTTCACTTTCTCAACACATATATGCTTGGGGACCAAATTGATTGGATAGAGTTGAAGAAGCTGTTCAAGACCAAGGTATTGGCGAATTTCACTCCAACATCTTCTGCAGAGTTGAAGGCAGTTCAAGACAGATTCCTTGACTGGTTTCTGGTGCCAAATGAGAACAGAAGATATGCATAGTTTAGGACTCTGAAATGAAATGTAACATGTAATCTTTTGTCCTCGATTATTATTAATGAAAAGTTATATCTTCTCTGTTCAAAAGATAACCTCTTGTTGTCTTCTTGTTTGCCTGATAAGATCTATTCTAAGGTCTTATCCCTTTATTGTTTTTATGCTTAAGTGTTTTTATTTTTGATCAGTTCTGGTTAAGTTTTAACTCCATAAAAAAGGGGGAAATTGTTAGGATAAAAGTTGTTAGATTTGATGAGTTAAAACAAACCAGATAATGTAATTGGACCATCTGGACCTATTAGCCAGATGAGGAACTAGATTAGGACTTAGTCTAGGGGAACTGCCAGACCAGAAGACTTGAGGACTTCACCAGAGGACTTCTCCAGAGGACTCCACCAGAAGACTTCACCAGATGAGACTGACCAGAGGCAGAGAACCTTCCCCAGACCAGACGAGTCTGGTGAACCAAAAGATGCTCAGAATCATCTCTTGATTCTACTGAGTATTCTGGTTCTCGACCAGATCCAGACCAGAAGACACTGAAGTTACCTGGTACCTGGTCTTGCCTTCTCTGGAGAAAATCAGAGTTAGGCATTGGAAGCACTTGACCGTTGGTGAGTTAAATCAAGTCAACAAGATCAGGATTGGAAAGTTTTGAAGTCAATCAATCCAAGGATCCCACCAACCCAATCAATCAATTAGTGAATTTATTGATTGAAAGCTTCCCTAAATAGAGGATCTGATTAGATTAGCTCTCCAACGGCTAAACCCTAATCACCTCTATAAATACAAGAGTGCAGATTCAAAGAAAGGCTATAGAGATTCTCACGCGCAAGAAGACATCTTCCAAGCCTTGTTCATTCACTCTTAAGCACTCTTATTGCTCTCATACTTTGTATACACTCTTAAAGAAGTAGTTGGATCTCAACCTGTTCATTTCTAAGAAAAGGTTGAAGGTTGTAGACTTTAGATCTAAGCCAGATCTAAAGTGATTGTAAGAAGGAACTGGTACTTCACAATTCCAGTATGTAAGTGGTTTGTTGGTTGGATAGTGAGACCCCTTTTGATCAAAGAGAGAGTGGACATAGGATATTGAAATCCGAACCACTATAAATCTGGTTCTTTTTACTGCTTTCTTCAATTCTGTCTTAATATACCTTAGTGCTCTTATAAAAGATCTTATGAAAGACATAACCTTTAAAGCTTCCACAATTAATCTATCTATTGGGACCAACAGCCTCTTCTCCAAAGAAGAAATTTGAGAAGCCTGTGCAGTTGTAAGGGCAGCAGCCTTGCTTATTGCTTTTTTAGCTTGAAGAAGATCAAAATCCTTAGAGGACAGCTCCTGTTCCTTCTTAGTTAACTCCTTACGAAGCTCGGCAATAGAAGCAGAATGGCCCGAAGAAAGGAACTGGGCTTGTAAATCCAAGAACTAAAAAAAAATCGTCAAAGAAATTAGAAACAGGCCTAAGAAGGAACAAAAGAAAAAATCGAGATACTTACCTCAACTAACTTACGAAACAAGAAGCCCTGAAGCTGGTCAGAAGACGGCGGGGCGGAGGGAGAGCCATGGTCCAACACTTAAAGAGACTTGAGAAACAGAACACATTTATCCTCCACTGGAATGGAAGGATCGTGTAGAAGGTCGTTGGAAGTCAAATCCTCGAGTTTGGCCGAATCTGAGAAATTGTTTTTGACTGTTTTCTTTCGTTTAGAAGGAAGCTTAGCAGTGGAGGCAGGGTTTGCAGCTCTCTTTCCCCGAGTCTGGTAAGAGGGTTTGCTTTAGTTCCCTTCGGTCTCCTCCGAAGCCAACACAATTTGAACAGGAACCGCATTTATAGGATCCACAGAAGAGACAGAGATCTCGGACGCATGAACAGTGGCAGAGGAATCTTTTTCCTTCACTTGTTTGGGCTGAAAAGAAGCAGCAGGGTTGGGAGGAGCATCGTCGTCATCCGACAAGAGAATCACGTTCTCCCAACTCATATTTGTTCAATAAAACACATATAGCATACACGTAAGTAAAGGTTATGAATTATACCTAGGTAAAAAATGGAAGGCGAATAAGGTGAATACCAGCTCCAGGAGGAGGAGGAGTTGCGGAACCCAAAAACCCAAAGCTAAAAAGAACGACTGTATTTTTCAATAGAGGGAAAACCTTAGGTTTCCCCTACTTATCGGCAACGCGATTCAAATACATCATCAACTCAAGAGCAGCTGGGGGAGTAATTTCTTCAGGAGAGAGTGATGGTTTAATAGGATCTGGAACTTCATATTGCCATCCTTCCGGATCACAATAAAAAGGCCATTGACCAGAGCGAGGAGTGACTATAAAGAAGTTGTCTTTCCAGTGAGAATAGATACCAGGTGGTTTACCTATGAATTTAGCGAAGCCACTAGGACGAGAGCTAAAGTAGTAAAATTTCTCTCTCCGTTTGAGATCATGATGGAAATGAAACAACTCTGCAGTGGGGAACCCCCCATTGACCTCAAACACTATGTAGAAGGACAAAGCTAGTCTTATGGCAGATGGGTTTAGCTGGTTTAGTGGAATTTGATACAAGTTACATATCTTGGCAAGATAGGGGCAAACGGGAAAGCGCAGTCCTGCTAGAATTTGAGAGCCCCAAAAAGCAAGGAAAGGATACACCACATAGTTAGGTCTCTCACCGGGACGTGGAAGTTCAATAATGAATTCGGGGCGAGGCTCTAAAGCCCCTGTTATCACTTTCAACTCCTCAGGAGTTAGATTAGATTGATGAGAGATCATATTTATCTTATCAGCCTCGCGAAGAGACTCGGGAAAAAAAGGACGGTCGGAATTGGGAGACTCGACTAACTTAGAAAAAGAGCTAGAGGCTGGTAAACCTAAAACGGCTAGACGCTTGGATGCCCTAAGAGGTGCGGATGATGCCGAACTCTCGCCGGAAAAGGGGGGAAGTTTCGACATGACAAATTCTAAAAGCAAAATAATCACAATAAAACGAACAGAAGAGAGGAGGGGGAATACCTCACCTAGACGGAAATAGCCGCGGAAAGGCCGGAGGAAACGAGAGCCTGTCAGTGTTGGAGTTATACGTGAAAGTATACTTTTACTTTGTATAACTCGTGTATCAAACACTCGTTTATGAGAATAATTCTTTTATCGCATTTGCTTTAGTTATGATTGAATGTTGAATTCTATTGCAAACCGTTCAATATATAGTACGTGTTACATAGTAGTTAATGTGGTGATACCCGATCACGGAAGACGACATTAACAGTTTACTTGTAACTAAACGTACATTTTCACGACCTAGGTGGAATTGAACAATCCGCCGTGAAAGGTCGATGTGTAAGGCTCAGATTGGTCTGTCTTGACTAAGAGATTGCACTAGCACATTTAGTATGTGTTGAAGAGGTCCTACAGCGAGGAGAAATTCTTCTGTTCTGAAAGGTGAAGAATTAGACCTCAGTGGTTGTTGATTTCTTAATCTCCGTCACTTAAATAGGACCGTGTGTGCTTAATAGTTACTGCTTTGATTCATGTTGGGTGAGAATCATTGCGACTTCGAACTTTGTGTCTTGGGCAGTAATATTAATCATACGGCGGTTGCTAAGATTTAATACGGAGAAACGTGTGCGAGTACGGCTCGTGTGATTAGTCCCCTTGGTGGGCTCAGAAGTTTTATTGTACCAAATCTTGCAAGTGAAGAATTAGTTTCTTCGGTACGAATAATAATGTTGAGCTGTCTTTACTCCAAGGTGAAAGATGTTAATTAATTTAGAGCTATTTGAAAGCTTGATTAATTAATGGACTTGATAATCTTAAACGCGGGAAATAATAACCGGGAGCCCATATTATCGTAATATGGATTAAGATGGATAGTGCAATATTAATTTATTAGTGGTAATAATTAATATTAATGGGCTGAATTATATTGGGGCTCAATATTGAAATTCAGAAGTCCATTAGGAGGTCCAATCTTAATTCTCCTTAAGGCCCCTCAAGTAGCCCATTAAGTAGCTCAATAATGATAAGGTGATTAAAATAAAAGGAAAATAAATATGCTGATTTTTTCTTTATAATTTTCGAAAAATGCATTATTAGAGAAGAAAAGATTTTGTTGATTTTCTTGGAAAGATATTATGGAAGATAAGTATTCTTGGAATACAAGATTATCTCATATATTCAAGAAGATCCAAATCTTGGATTCTTATTCATTATTTTCGAAAAATACAAGCTTATTTAGAAGAGTGAGATTTTTTGTGGAATATTTTATTTTGGAGAAAAGAATATATGAGATATATTCAAGATTTCTTAGAGTCTAAGAAAAGATTTTCTCCAAGGCCCAAATAACCTCAAATTTTCGTCCACCTCCTCTTATAAATAGGGGATGATTATTTCATCCCCAAGTACATAATTCCATGTGTTGGAAAAATCAAGAAGCATAGATATTTTTATTTTTCCTTAGTTTATTAAATTGCTTGAAAGCGTCTCCCACCGGCGATCAAGTGAGGTGAAAAGGGAAATACTTGAGAAGGCTTTGGGTTGATAAAGCGAGATTACAAGTGTCCCGTATATCTAAAGGCCAATACTACGAGAGGTACGTTAATCGCATATTTACTTGTTTAATTCCGCCTAGTTAAATATGTGAAATTAATTTAACATGCATGATGATAATTAGTTGTTGGAATTATTATTTGAATTAATTAGGATTAATTCATGCTAGTAATAATTGTATTTAAATTCGTATTTAAATTTCATCCCGAATAGATTCCGGGCACCCCTATTTTCCCAACAACTGGTATCAGAGCCACGGTTTCGGGCTCTGAATTTTAAATTGGTATTTAAATTGTTAGAACATTAAATTGAAATTGGATAGTAGAATTGTTAGATCTTTTTTGCAGGTATCCAATTGTCATGGTTTTAATGTTGTTAATTTCATGCGTGTGAATTAATTGTTTTTTAATTCGATTCGTTCGAATTCGTTTTTCTCGTGAGAAAATCCACGAGTAGATTAGTTATTTTTATTTTGATTCGATCATTGTAATAGACTAGTCTAGATCTAGTATTTTTTTTTTATAAAAATAAATTGTAACCGGATCGTAACGAAGAACGAAGAATTAAAAACGGCGTACCCGGACGATGCATACAAACGTGGCGCGTGTATGGACGTAAAATCATGCAAGGGGTGAAGAAAACGAGGATGAACGGCAAAAAAAAACGGTGCACGGGGGTGCACGGCGCACGCCGTGCGCAACGGGGGCACGACGCCGCGCGCACGCGTGGGCGCGCCTCGGGCGCGGGCTGCAGCGCCTCGGGTGCGCCTCGGCGCTCCTCCGTGCAGCGCCTCGGGTGCGCCTCGGTGCTGCGCTTCGGCGCGCCTCGGGCATCGTTTCGGCACTTCTCGGGCCGGGAAGCGCGCGGGTCCACTTCGTGGGCCGACGCGCGCTGTATCTCAGGCCGTGGAATTTTTTCGGTTCGTGTTTTTTTTTTCGTGTGATTTTAAATGTCGTCCCGAACCCCAAACGATGCTGTTTTTGAAGAAGTGTTGCTGTTCGAGTGGGAGCACGTCGAGACGAACGTCGGAAAGCAACAAGGACGATTTTTCGCATCAAGACGTGAAGAAATTAAACCGTGACAATTGGATTTGAGTGCTCCACTGTGTTTAATTTTGTTTTGATGGATGTTTTATTTCGTGCACTTATTATTATTTGTTAATATGTGTTTGCATGAATTTAATTGTCCAAGAAAAACCTTACTTTCGAAAATTACTAAGTATGTTTTTATAATCGCAATTTTATTCCGGATATTAAAATTGGATTATTTTGACCTCCATAATTTATTTATTTGTGAAGTTCTTTTGGAATACATTTCCCCCTCGGATCGGCCAAAAGAACGGATTTCACATGAATAAATTCCGAAAGGATGATTGTGGATTATTACTAGTGGCGGTATTGACCCTCACCACGAGTGGCTTGCTCAAAGCGAAATAATAATCCTGTATTTAATTATGGTTATTACTTAGGCATAGGAAATTGATATTAACTTACTCCCCTCGGAGTCCCTGTCAGTTTCTATGTGGTCAAAGTGGGAGTCAACTATTAATTTTGAATTAAGGATTTGTAACTTTTAAGTTTGTAATCCGATTGAATGTGTTTTAAATGTATAGACCACCCCTCGTGGCACATTTAAATTATTTCGAGATGTTGGCTGATGCATGATTATATTGTTTTAAGGTTCAATATAATTGATGTGATCGAATTATGTGATAATTTCGTATTTTTCTAGATATTAATATGAATGTATGTTTTATTCTCATTTCATCATGTCGCAACCTTTTAATCCACTGTTTAATATACTTAAAGTTAATAAACTTTTTGGAGAGAATTATATCGATTGGAAATATTTATTTTAAAATTTGTCCTTACTGCACGAAAACACAATTGGGTTATTTACGTTAATATACCCGGCAAGCCTAATGATAAGTCAAGCAATGGGAAAATGCAGTTTATGATTGGAAGCGTGACAATGAACACATGAAGTGCATCATCTTGACATCTCTGTCTGAGGATTTGAGGCTTGTCCATGGAGACATTGTATCCGCTGTTGAAATCATGGAACACCTTGAAGAGATGTCTTCACATCAAACCCATGACTAATCAGTTCACCAAACATGACTCGGTCAAGTTGAAAATGGTGGAGGGAACGCCCGTGAGGGAGCACGTTCTCAAGATAATGACATACCTTAACAAGTTGGAAGTACTTGGTGCGGATTTTGATTGATTTCATATACCATTCTCTACCGAGAAGCTTTGAGCAGTTTTGTCTGAACTGTCAGATGAATGAACGGACAAATCGTTTGCCCGAGCTCTTGCAAGCTTTAGTTTCGGTGGAGGTGATAATGGAGCACCATTCTAGTGCTATGGTGGCTAATGGTTCGTCTACCTCTTTTAGTCCCAAGGGAGGGAAAAAGAGGAAGAGAACCAAAGGCCGGATCCAAGCAAATCCAATTGTTGCGAAAGGCAAATGCAAAGGCAAGCATTGAAGGGGAAGTGTTTTAGTTGCGGTGAGAGAGGACAATGGAGGTCTGCATGTTCCAAGCCTAAGAGGCTAGGAAAGTTAGGTAATTTACACACCTTAGTCGTCGAAACTTGTGAAGTGGCGTATGCTGTCTATTCGTGGATAGTGGATACGAGAGCTACTGATCACATTTGTTTCATGGGTTTAAGCTAACCCGACGACTTAACGGAAGTGAGATCCCCATCACATCGGGCAATGCTACGAGAGTGGCAGCTGAAGCAGTGGGAGAAGTGCGCCTATCTTGTGAAGATAGAGTTATGGTCTTGAGAGACGTTCCTCATGTTCCTAGTTTAGAAAGAACTCAACCTTCAGTTTCTAAACTGTTTGAATAGATACTCAGTTTCTTTTAATAAGGATGTTATTATTGCTTGAAACGATGAGTTTAACCGTTCCGGAACTTTAATGGATGATCTTTATACCATTATTTGGGCACACCACTCACAAAATTGAATCTAATAACACATCTATTATTTCGAGTAATAAAAGAAAGCGTTCTTCGGAGATGAACGAAATACTTCTATGGCATCTTAGACTAGGTCATATTAATCTAAAGTGGATAGAGAGATTGGTGAAAGACGAATCCTTGGAATTATTCCAAGTCGAACCATTTCCAACTTGTGAATCCTGTTTAGAGGGTAAAATGACCAAGAGGGCATTTGGAGCCAAGGGGAATAGAACTACGGAAGTGTTAGAACTCGTTCATACCGATATGTGTGGTTCAATGACGATCATAGCAAGAAGAGGTATGAGTAATTTGATGATTACTCAAGATACAGATACATCTACCTTATGATGCATAGGGAAAAAAGTATCAAGTCTCTACGATTTGTTCGTGGAGGCGAATACCTTAGCAATGAATTCTTGAACTACCTATCGGAAGAAGGGATTGTATCCCTGTTGACCACATCGGGAACCCCTCAATAGAACGGTGTGGCAGAACGAAGGAGCCAGACTCTTTTAGAAATAGTCAGATCCATGATGAGTTATTCGGATTTACCCAAGTCGTTTTGGGGTAACGCCTTGGAAACAATGACTTACATTCTAAACTTGGTGCCATCCAAATCGGTTCCTAAAACCCCAATGGAATTGTGGACCGGGGCGCAAGCCCGGTCTAAGACACTTGCAGATTTGGGGTTGTCCGGCATACGTGCTAGACAAGAAAGCCGGTAAATTGGATCCATGTTCGGAATTAAGGTTGTTTATAGGATATCCCATGGGAACGAAAGGGTGTATGTTCTATAGTCTCAAGGATTAAAAGACCGTGATTAGTTCGCACTTTAAATTCTTGGAGGAAGACTATATAAACAAAAGAAAGCCCAGAAGTGAGATTACCTTAGACGAGTTAAGAGGGCAAACTCCTATACCAAGAATACAAGATGATATACCACACGTCATACCTTCACAACCAGAACCCCGTCGTAGTGGGAGGATTGCAAAGCAACCCGAGAGATTCATGGGAATTGGAGAATCTTCGGATTTGATTCCCGGCGATGAATTAGACCCATGAACGTACGACGAGGCAATCCAAGACAAAGACGCGGAAGTGTGGCAAACCGCAATGGAAACCGAGGTGGGTTCGATGGATTATAATCAAGTGTGGGAGTTGGTTGATCCACCTAATGGGGTAGAGCCCATTGGATGCAAGTGGGTGTACAAGAGGAAAAGAGGACCGGACGGAAGGGTAGAGACCTTCAAAGCAAGGCTTGTGGCCTGTAGCTATGCTTAAGTCCATCCGTATTCTCTTGTCGATCGCTGCGCACTTAGATTACGAGATCTGGCAAATGGATGTCAAGACAACTTTCCTTAACGGAAGTCTTGATGGGATCTATATGCAACAGCCCAAAGGTTTCGTTGAAAAAGGCTAAGAGCACCTCGTATGCAAGCTTAAGAGATCCATTTATGGACTTAAGCAAGCGTCGCGTACTTGGAACCAGTATTTTGATCAAGTTATTAAGTCTTACGGGTTTGTGATCAAAACAAGTTCGAAAGTTGTGTGTATAAAAGATGTGACGGAACTGCGGTGGTATTCTTAGTATTATACGTAGACGATATTCTGCTCGTTGGAAACAATGTAAAGGTATTGTCAGACGTAAGGGTATGGCTGTCAAATCAGTTTGATATGAAGAACTTAGGGAAAGCCGATCACATCCTTGGGATCAAGTTCACTTGAGATCCAAGAGGAGGATGTTGGGTTTATCGCAAGTTTCATACAAAGCCACTGTTTTGAAGTATTTCAACATGCAAGATTCCAAGAAAGGTTTTGTACCTTTTAGGCACGGAATCCATCTATCTAAAGAAATATGCCCTAAGACGCAAGTGGAGATAGATGACATGAAAGACGTTCCGTACGTTTCGGACGTAGGAAGTCTTATGTATGCAATGTTGTGTACGAGACCGGATATCTGTTTTACCGTGGGCATGATGGCAAGATATCAAAGTAACCCCGAGAAAGCACATTAGATTGCAATTAAATGCGTTCTTTAGTTTCTGAAAAGAACTTGGTATGGAATGCTGATTTAACGATCAGACAATCTAATTCCCATGGGATACACGGACTCAAATTTCCAATCAGACATAGATTCCAAAATAACTACCTCGGGTAGTGTGTTTTGCATGGGAGAAGGAGCCATGACATGGAGAAGTGATTTGTAGAAATACATCGCCGATTCGACCATGAAAGCCGAATAAGTAACTGCTTGTGAAGAAGCGAAAGAAGCGGTTTGGCTCAAGTACTTCTTAGTGGACTTGGACGTTGTTCCGAATTTGCCCATCACAATCATTGTGCCGGAGCAGTTGCAAATTCAAGGGAACCGAGAGCCCACAAGGCCAGCAAACACATAGAAAGAAAATACCGTCTTATACGAGAAATCGATAAGAGAGGAGGTAAAAGAGGTGGCAAAGATATGCGTCGGGGACAACCTAGTATGTCCATTCACAAAGGGTCTGCCTCTGAATACATTCGAGAGACATGTGGATGGAATGGGAGTCAAGACTATTGCCAATCTGCTTTAAGTATAAGTGGGAGGAATTATTAGGTTAGTGTAGGTTGACATGAGATGTCACGTAGAGCTACTACACTAAGACATGCGTGATGTATACTAAAAGCAGACTTTAAGTATAAGTGGGAGATTGTTGGAGTTATACGTGAAAGTATGCTTTTACTTTGTATAACTCGTGTATCAAACACTCGTTTTATGAGAATAATTCTTTTATCGCATTTGCTTTAGTTATGATTGAATGTTGAATTTCTATTGCAAACCGTTCAATATATAGTACGTGTTACATAGTAGTTAATGTGGTGATACCCAATCACGGAAGACGACATTAACAGTTTACTTGTAACTAAACGTACATTTTCACGACCTAGGTGGAATTGAACAATCCGCCGTGAAAGGTCGATGTGTAAGGCTCAGATTGGTCTGTCTTGACTAAGAGATTGCACTAGCACATTTAGTATGTGTTGAAGAGGTCCTACAGCGAGGATAAATTCTTCTGTTCTGAAAGGTGAAGAATTAGACCTCAGTGGTTGTTGATTTCTTAATCTCCGTCACTTAAATAGGACCGTGTGTGCTTAATAGTTACTGCTTTGATTCATGTTGGGTGAGAATCATTGCGACTTCGAACTTTGTATCTTGGGCAGTAATATTAATCATACGACGGTTGCTAAGATTTAATACGGAGAAACGTGTGCGAGTACGGCTCGTGTGATTAGTCCCCTTGGTGGGCTCAGAAGTTTTATTGTACCAAATCTTGCAAGTGAAGAATTAGTTTCTTCGGTACGAATAATAATGTTGAGCTGTCTTTACTCCAAGGTAAAAGATGTTAATTAATTTAGAGCTATTCGGAAGCTTGATTAATTAATGGACTTGATAATCTTAAACGCGGGAAATAATAACCGGGAGCCCATATTATCGTAATATGGATTAAGATGGATAGTGCAATATTAATTTATTAGTGGTAATAATTAATATTAATGGGCTGAATTATATTGGGGCTCAATATTGAAATTCAGAAGTCCATTAGGAGGTCCAATCTTAATTCTCCTTAAGTCCCCTCAAGTAGCCCATTAAGTAGCCCAATAATGATAAGGTGATTAAAATAAAAGGAAAATAAATATGCTGATTTTTTCTTTATAATTTTCGAAAAATGCATTATTAGAGAAGAAAAGATTTTGTTGATTTTCTTGGAAAGATATTATGGAAGATAAGTATTCTTGGAATACAAGATTATCTCATATATTCAAGAAGATCCAAATCTTGGATTCTTATTCATTATTTTCGAAAAATACAAGCTTATTTAGAAGAGTGAGATTTTTTGTGGAATATTTTATTTTGGAGAAAAGAATATATGAGATATATTCAAGATTTCTTAGAGTCTAAGAAAAGATTTTCTCCAAGGCCCAAATAACCTCAAATTTTCGTCCACCTCCTCTTATAAATAGGGGATGATTATTTCATCCCCAAGTACATAATTCCATGTGTTGGAAAAATCAAGAAGCATAGATATTTTTCTTTTTCCTTAGTTTATTAAATTGCTTGAAAGCGTCTCCCACCGGAGATCAAGTGAGGTGAAAAGGGAAATACTTGAGAAGGCTTTGGGTTGATAAAGCGAGATTACAAGTGTCCCGTATATCCAAAGGCCAATACTACGAGAGGTACGTTAATCGCATATTTACTTGTTTAATTCCGCCTAGTTAAATATGTGAAATTAATTTAACATGCATGATGATAATTAGTTGTTGGAATTATTATTTGAATTAATTAGGATTAATTCATGCTAGTAATAATTGTATTTAAATTCGTATTTAAATTTCATCCCGAATAGATTCCGGGCACCCCTATTTTCCCAACAGTCAGAAAACCCACTCCAAAGCTTGCGGAGGAAAGTGCCGCCTGAGACGATGATCTAAGGAGAAAAAGTGAATAAAAAGAGCGAACAAAGAAAAGAATCGTGAAAAATCCCCTCTTAAAGTGGACGCGTGGAGTTAGGCCAAGAAACCGCCCCTTTTTTGGGCCTCCACGTGTATTGCCCAGATGAAAGCTGTTGAAGGGACTCCTCCAAGGGCCCCGATGATACACGACTTTCAAAAAGAAAAACAGGCGGAAAATGAATTATTGGCCCCATAAACTGGAAGTTCTAGAGCTTATAGGTAATGCTTGAAAAGTTGTGGGTCACACCAGAGTTAAGAATATCTATTCCAAGCGATCTTTTGAAATACCACTTGGAATAGGGGGGAGTAGTTGATGTAGGCTCTGCTTGAGCGGACAAAGCACATCAATTCTAAAGAAGTCAGACCAAAATGGAAAGCTCTGCTCAGAGATAATGAAAGCGAAGATCTGAGTTTATCATTATAGAAGACCTTGAAACGACCAAATAAGTCTGGAAAGTGAATGAGATTTCTCCTATACAGCCTCACTAGGCTTTACTTGTTTAAGCCTCTCGAAAGGAGAGATAATATTTCGACAGCTCTGCCAGAGCTTATGAAACTCGCACGCGAAGAACTCTGAAAATGTCAGTACTTGATGAAGGGTATAAAAGTCTTCTAAATGTGTAAAAGTTTGTGAAATAATATCCGGCTCATTTGAAATATATCTCTCCAGAGCTTCTCAAAAGCTCTGGGTACCAGTTGCAATATGTGAATATTTAAGCCATGAGATAAAGTATTATCGGATCCCAAAACCCCTGAAAGATTGGGAATGTTCTCTTATTCCTTGCCAGCTCAACTAATGGAGAGGAGAGCACAAAAAATATCCTTTTCACGAGCTCTGGGGCTGAGGCTCGAAAACGGACGATTCTATCAGGATTTGCCTGTGCTAAACGATACCAAACAGGATAGCCAAGGGACACGCGTCTGCTCCTAAGGCACCCGGATCCCCAAGTGGTCCTAAGAATGATTAGGGCAACAGAGCAATTTTACTGTTCTGCCCTCATAGTTTAAAGGTATAAATACTCATTTTCCTTCTTCATAACAAGGTATTATCACTATTACTCACACACTTCTAGTTTTCAGCTATGGCCTTTCTTCCATAGCAAGTTTTCTGACTTGAGCGTCGGAGGGTCGACGCCGGAGCCCTCTCCAGCCCGACTTTGTGCAGGAATTCCACCGGAGGACCAAGCTGTCACTGGAGGTTTCCATCTTGAGCTCCAGAGACTGTTTTTCCAGCCTTCTCTCTTGTGTTCCAGGGCTTTTACAAAGAGGCTTTCAGGTACCACTCTTAGTATTTCTTCAAATACTTTCTTGATTTTGTGTTGATCTTGAGTTTGCACTCATCACTTAACACTAAGATCTAAGCTACAGACTAGCTCAACACAGAGTTCTATCCTATTGTAGGCTGCCACCGTCGCATCTCCGAATCCCTTTAGTTGCACATCGAAATGCTTGATGAAATTTTGAAGGTCTCCGAGCTGGTCCAGAGCCAACTTTAAGATGATGTTGCAAAAACAACCATTGTTAATTAGAACCCGCTGGACTTCTTTTCCCAGAATATTTGTCGTGATCACCAGAGCATCTCCCTTTGGGTAGAGCACCCCTTCCCTATCTTTGTTGGAGAAAGAGATCTCCAATTTTTTGTGAATGGTGGGCTGGGGGGTTTGACAATGTTCACATTGGCGACGGCACAGAGCTTGACTTTCCACTTTCGGTTGGATAGGGTAGAGACAGGAGCTAGGCCTCCGAGGTTTCCTCCCCCAGCCTGGATTATATTCACCTTTCCACCGGGGTTTATTGGCCGGTTGAGGTCATCATCGTCCTCTTCATCGACCTCAGCAATCGGTCGGGGTGGTTGGGCTTCGTCTTCCCTCCGATAATATGGTCTTTGCTCGTTTCAAAGAGCCGGTCTTTGGACCAAATTGTCCAAGGGTCCTTCCTCAAACAGTTTCCAGAACTGCTTGAGGAGATCACGACATTGGCTCTTATTGTGGCCAATGCTATCGTGATAGGCGTAGAACCTTTTGGGGTCTAATTTTGACCGGTCTCCCATGAAAGGCCATGGCTTGGGGAGCATATCCCTATGTTGGATAGTGTTGAGCACGTTGGCCAGAGTTTGCATCAGATCTTAGGTAAGATGGACCTCAATGTCCTCAAATGACTTGAGATTTCCCGAGGGCTTTGCTTCCCTTCTTGCTTTGGGGTCCCTTTTGGGGGAGCTTGAGTGCTCTCCGACTCCTTTTTGCTGGTCTCCACCTCTCCCAACTTGAGTGCTAGGAGTTTCTTCTGAGCTAGAAAGTCTCCAGCTCGGGATCAGAATTCAGCGTAGGTCTTTGGGAATCTTTGGTTAGAAGTTTAAACATCAGAGACCTCCCATGGAAACCTCCCAAAGCGGTATGTAGAGCTAATTAGTCGCTCATCGGTTCGCCGGTCAGAATGACCTCATCAACACGGCCAATGTAGTCCTCATCGGTGTCTCTCTTCTCTTACTGAATATGTATGAGTCTGTGTCAGTTTTCGGGTTGTGCAATCTTCGCCATAAAGTAGGCGGCAAATTGAGTGCTCAAGGTAGTAAAAGAGTCGATCGACCTTGACGGTAGGGAGATATACCATTTATAGTCTAGATCGCTTAGAGTAAGTAGGAAGAGATGGTATTTGGTGGCATTTGTAGTGCCGTGTCCGGTCATATAGATCTGGTACTTGCTCAAATAGGTCTCCGGGTCCGTCTTTCCCTCGTATAGAGGGGTCGGCGGAGGAGCAATTTTGAGCTGGATAGGGGCCAACTCGATATCGACAGGTAGGGGCTCGTTTGCCACAGGGGCTGCCTTGGGCCGACCTTGAGCCTCGAGCATTGCTAGTATTTTGTCGAGCTGCTTCTGCATTTAAGCCATTTCCGGGCTTTGAGTGGTCTCCGACTGACCTCCAGGAGCAATCGTTGAATCGATTCGATCGAAAATTGCTCTGCGGGAGGTGTCATGGCCGAGGAGGCCACTTTAAACAAAGCATAACTTCCTTCTCGCTGAGTTGGCCGAGCCAAGCTGATTTCGACCTGCCTCTTAGGGGCCTTTTTAGCGGAGCTTTGCGTGCACGACATAGTTTTCGTATCATATCGGTTGAATCGGGTGCTAAGGACCCTGCTGGGGAGCCATGATGAGTCAAATCCTAACCAGCTGAAGGCGGGATGAGACCGGCTCGTAGCGGACTCGTGCGACGTCTGTGTGTTGAGGTTGGTTTAAGGATGGCTTTCCTCCTGGCGTTCGTAAACTTTCGAGTGTTGTACTTCTTCTTTGAAGTGGGTGGAGTGCTTTTGTTAGCTCTCATTTCCCAAGCTCGCGGCGGCGAGCTGATTCAGCCTGATTCGGAGTTTCGAAATTTCGAGCTAAAGATGATTGAGTTTCTTCGGGGTACCGGATAGGGGACGCCATTCATATGGTTTTCCCTGGCCGCATTGGAGTGGCTTCAACGGAAGCCTGCGTGGCGGAGGCTTGGGAGGAAGCTTGCATCGTTGTAACTTTTAGAGTGCCGGATGATCTCGGGTTGGTCATTTTTTCCCAAAGAGGGAGGAAATGAGGAACTTGGACTTTGATGATTTAAAGATAGGTATGAAGGCTTTGATGATCTCGGGTTGGTCACCCTTCTTCTAGCGCTAAATGTTGTTAGCCTAAAATCGGGGCTGGAGATTATAAGAGAATGTGGTAGGGATTAGGCTAAAACATCAAAGATAAGAGCATTAAATGGGATATTGAATGCATGAAAGGAGATATAAATGTTCATCATGTTGAGTTAAGGATTAATGAATGAATGCAAGAAAGCAATAAACCAGAGAGGATTTGTCAGGGATTTTATGCCCTGGACTTAATGTGTGTGTGTTTTTGGATTGATGAAACTTGTGTTTTTGTACATGTGTTAGGATAAATATTGTATAGTTTTGATGAGTTAAAACAAACCAGAAGATGTAATATGACCATCTGTACCTGTTAGCCAGATGATGAACTAGAATAGGACTTAGTCTAGGGGGAATTGCCAGACCAGAAGACCTCACCAGAAGACCCACCAGAGGACTTCACCAGAGGACTCCACCAGAGGACTTCACCAGATGAGACTGACCAGAGGCAGAGAACCTTTCCCCAGACCAGACGAGTCCGGACCAGACGAGTCTGGTGAAACAAAAGATGCTCAGAATCATCTCCTGATTCTTATGAGCATTTTGTTTCTTAACCAGAAGACATCAAGGTTGCCTAGTGTCTGGTCTTGCCTTCTCTGGAGAGAATCAGAGTTAGGCATTGGAAGCACTTGACCGTTGGTGATTCAAATCAAGTCAACAAGATCAGGATTGGAAAGTTTTGAAGTCAATCAATCCAAGGATCTCACCAACCCAATCAATCAATTAGGGAATTGATTGATTGAAGCTTCCTTAAATAGAGGATCTGATGGGATTAGCACTCTAACGGCTATACCCTAATCACCTCTATAAATACAAGAGTGCAGACTCGAGAAAAGCTCTAGAATCCTACGCGCACGAAGTCATATTCTTAGCTCTTGATTATCAAGCATATAGCACTCTTATTATGCTAATACTTTCATATTTACTCTTAAGGAGTTGTTGGATCTCAACCTGTTCATCTTTAAGAGAAGGTTGAAGGCTTTAGATCAAGTTAGATCTAAAGGGTTTGTAAGAAGGAACTGGTACTTCACAATTCCAGTAAGTAGTTGGTTGTTGGTTGGTTAGTAAGACCCCTTTGATCAAGGGAGAGTGGACGTAGGATATTCAGATCCGAACCATTATACATCCGGTCTTATTTACTGTTTTCTATATTTACTTTTTAGCTTATTTATTGTGCTCTTGTGAAAAGAACTTTGCTAAAGACATTTTCTTTAAAAGCTTCCGCAACATATCTACTTAGTGGGACCAACAAGTGGTATCAGAGCAGTGTGTCCAAAGACCACTGCTTTGTAAAGCTTTTTGGTGGTTACCGGGCAGATCCATTGCTCTTTATTGTGTTTTGGTTAAATTTTTTTAATCTCTCTAGTAAAAAATGTCTTCAAAATCTTCTTACATGAGCCGTAAGTTACCAGAATTCTCTTTCGAGGATTACATCCACTGGAGCTTCATGATGAGTAATCATCTTGGAGCTATTCATCACCGCATGTTAGATGTGGTAGAGAGTGGCCCAATTAAATTTTACTGGACTCCTATTGATAGTGGCAGGTCAGAGTCCAGAGAAGAAACAAGTGAAACTGCCCAGAAAGCTGCTGAGGACAGAGTTCCCAGACAGAGAATCCTCAAGAAGAAAGATGAGCTTGACAATGATGAAAGGAAACTCTATAATTTGGACCAGGTGGCAAGGACTAAAATCATCAACTCACTCACTAAGGAGGTGATAGAGAAAGTCAGAACCTGTGCCACTGCCAAGGAGATGTGGGATAAACTTGCCTTGCTCTGTGAAGGAATAGAGAAGATCAAGGATAACATACTCCAAGCTGTTCAACACTCGTTTGACACCTTCAAAATGAAACCAGACGAGACCATTGACCAGCTGGATATGCATCTCACAAATCTCCTCAACAAGGCTAGTGCCTTAGGTAAGACCTACTATGAAAAGGAAATAAATAGTAAAATATTGCATTCATTAACCAGCAGGTGGAGAATCAAAGTGACTGTGATTAAAGATAGCAAGGATCTCAACACTCTGGATCATCATCTTCTGTTATCTGATCTTAAAGCCTACGAATATGATCTTCAAGAGGAGGATCAAACAGAAGAGGTTTCCTCTTCTGGGCAGAAAGGAGTTGTCTTCTCCTCTACCATCAAGACAGATGACAAACCAAAGGAGTCTCCTGCAGATGACTTGAGTCTCAAGGAACAGGTAGCACTCCTAACCCGAAAAATTGATAAAATGAGTTCAAAATATGGCAGGTACAAAAAGCACTAGAAGGAATCTACCAGAGACATGAAGAGTTCCTTCAAAGCTGCAGATAAAGAGAGAAAATCTGGAGACTCAGGGGAGACCAGATTCAGAACTCCAGAGAGGAGAAGAGATAACAGCTCTGGGAGATCAGATTACCAGAGGAGGGATGGCAATTCTAGCAGAGTACAACCAGAGAAGGAGAGATCCAAGTCCCAGTCCCAGAGGAGATAACACCTGTTACCCCTGCAACAAGCCTAGTCACTACAGCTATGATTGTCCTCAATTGACTCCTAGAGAAAGAGAAGAGAAAAGACTCAAGAGAGATAGGAGATATGCTGACAAGAGAGCACTACTGGCAGAAGCAGAGGTGGAAGATACTAGTTCCAGTTCTTCTTCTTCTTCTTCTGATTTCGGATCAGATGATGATGTATGTCTTATGGAAGACATCACTGAGGTAAATGAAACTACCCTATGCTTATCTAATTCCAAATATACTGAATCATCTCATTCATCTGGTAACTCCAGAGAGTCTGATATGCAACAAATTCTATCAGATCTCCAAAATTGTGTTCAACTATGTTAAAAACTTGAGAAGGAAAATGGTAGGCTCAGAGCTGAAGTTCAATCCCTCTCTCATGAGCAAAAATCCACCAGAGAACTCATGAAAGATCATTCCAAAGAAGTCTCTGAACTTCAGGATAAGATCACAGAAAGAGATACTCTGGTAGATCAACTCATGAAAGAAAAGAACTCTCAAGAAGATGAGTTCAATGAACTTAGAGCCAAGTACCAGACTCTTATCAAGGGAAAACAAGTTGAGCAAACCATAGAAGAGATACCCATGCCCAGAGAAGCTCCTAAGATACCATCTGTTGTATCTATTATATCCGAGTCTTCTCAGCGCATTAATAATAAGAGTGGTTTAGGATATTCTGGAATTACTACCAAAACTCATAAATACCTTTACAACAAAGATAAGTCTATAAGATCTGGTAAATTGGTAGAAATCTGGGATGAAAAAGACTCAACTGGTAATGGTTACAAAGTGGTTCATAATCCTGATTGGAAAAGGAACCACTCAGTGAATCACATAGAATATGGTCCAGAAGAGTTGACTGTCCTGGAAGAGAGAATCCTTGAGAATAAACGTCAACAAGGGGAACTATTGAAGGTTGATGGATCTGTTAACAATAAATCTCAAAAAGTAGAACTTACTCAGATTGGAGGACCCCAGAGGAATCCTCAAAGGGAACCTAACCAGATTAGGGGACCTCAAAGGAGACACTCAAGAAGGGGAAATCCCAATCAGAATAGGAACTACCAGAGATGGAACAATGTTCAACAGAACCAGGTACCCCAGAGACAATTTTCTCAGAGGAATCAATTCCAGAACAGATATACTCAAAGGAACTATAACCACCAGAAAAGGTCTAACTTTCAGAATCAGAGGAGGTCTTCCAGACCCATCTATAGAAAACTAACTGATCTGGGTAGTTATGACACCAGAGATGGTTCTTCTAGGATGTACCCTTACAACCAGACCTTTAAGACCATGTCTTTGAGGCAGGCCATTCCAAAGGCCAGATTTGAGAAAAGATACACCAGACCTGTTTATAGGAAAGGTGTTTTGATCAGACCAGTAGCTCAATATGTCATTGTAAGAGGACATGTGCTGGTAGATAGATTTGGAAGGAAGATAAGATCTCCTCATCCAGCAAGGGATGATCTTTATCTTTGGATTCCAACAAAACCTGCAACTAACCAATCAAGACCCAGCTCTAGTAGGGGACCTAATTGATTTCTCTGCAGGATGATAAGAGCCCATTGGAGAAAGGACTCTAAAGCAAACATGTGTGTTACATTGATAGTGGATGTTCCAAGCACATGACATTCCAGAAAGATCATCTCCAGGATTTCAAGCCAATGAATGGGCCAAGAGTGATGTTTGGTGACAACAACTATGGAGTCACCAGAGGCGTTGGAAAGTTGACTTTTAATGGAGTATCTGTAGATGAAGTCTACTACGTTGAAGGACTCAAGCATAATCTGCTTTCAGTATCCCAATTTTGTGACAGGGGATACTAAGTGAAGTTCTCTAGTGATTCATGCACTGTCTTTTCTTCTGATTATAATGACATTTTGCTTATAGGCTTGAGGAAGGGTAACATTTATCTTTCAGATTTTAGCAGTTGCCCAAGAAATGCTTGCCTGGTTGCTAAAGGATCTGCAGAAGATAGTTGGTTATGGCACAAGAGATTGAGCCACCTTAACTTCAAAACACTGAATAAGATTGCCAGAAAAGGTCTTATTCGAGGTCTTCCTAATGAAGTGTTTAAGAAGGATTAGGTTTGTGGTTCATGCCAGAAGGGTAAACAACCCAAGACCTCCTTTAAGGATGTCCAGAGTACAACCAAAAACCAGAGTACTTCAACTACTTCACATGGACCTGTTTGGACCAGTTTCTCCTCTTAGTTTCAGTGGAAGGAAGTACACCTTGGTGATAGTAGATGACTTTTCAAGATACACTTAGGTAGTGTTCTTGTTTAAGAAAAATGAAACTATCACTAAGCTGCCAGATTTCTTCAAGCAGATTCAAAATGAGCAGAACCAGAGCATAGTCAGGATCCGAAGTGACAAAGGGACAGAGTTTCCGAATTCACACATTGCAGAATTTTGCAAAGAACATGGGATTCTTCATGAGACATCTGCTGCCAGAACACCCCAACAAAATGGAGTAGCAGAAAGGAGGAATAGAACCCTTAAGGAAGCTGCAAGGACTCTTCTAGAAGAATACAACACACCACAAAGGTTTTGGGCAGTAGCCATCAATACAGCCTGTTACACCCTGAACAGATGCCTAATTGCCCAGAGACATAGCAAGACTCCATATGAGATTTGGAAAGGTAAAACCCCATCTGTTTCATATTTTTATGTTTTTGGATGTAAGTGTTTCATCCATGACAATGGGAAATATAAATTAAAAACCTTTGATGCTAAAGTGGCAGATGGAATATTTTTAGGATATTCCAGCACCAGTAAAGCTTTTAGAGTTTTTAATAAGAATTCACTTTGTGTGGAGGAAACACCTCATGTTGTTTTTTATGAATCTACTGTTGAGTGCAAGGTGGAATTAAAGTCTTCTGGAGAGACATAGAATCAGACTACTCCTAGAGTAATCAAGGTCAATCCACCTATTCTTGATTCAGACTCGGATTCAGATTCAGATGTTGACCCATCTTCTGGTTCTCTGAAGAAGAAGTCTTCACAAGGTGTAGAACCAGAGGAGGTTGGAACTCCTGTAAAGGGAAGCTCTTCTACAGTTGGTGATATTCACCAAGGTACTGCAGAGAATGATCAATCAGGTAAGACCACGGGAAGGAGGACCCTGGTTGATTACCCCAATGACCTGATAATTGGAGATTCAACTAAGGGTGTCCAGACTAGGAGAACTCTTAACTTAGCTACCTTATTTAGTTGCTATGTATCCTTGATTGAGCCCAAGAACATCAAGGAAGCCCTGAAAGATTCAAATTGGATTGTTGCTATGCAAGAGGAGTTGAATCAATTCACCAGATAAGATGTTTGGGAGCTGGTAGACAAACCAATACATCAAAAGGTGATAGGCACTAAGTGGGTTTTCAAGAATAAGAAAGATGAGAATGATGTCATAACTAGGAACAAGGCAAGGCTAGTAGCTCAGGGCTATTCTCAGTCTGAAGGAATAGACTATGATGAGACATTTGCTCCTGTTGCCAGAATAGAAGCCATTAGATTGTTCTTAGCATATGCTGCTCACATGAAGTTCAAAGTATACCAGATGGATGTGAAATCTGCCTTCCTTAATGGGATTCTCATTGAGGAAGTGTATGTGGAACAACCTCCTGTTTTTGAACAAGGTGACAAAGTGTTTAAGCTTAAGAAAGCTCTTTATGGGCTGAAGCAGGCACCCAGAGCATGGTATGACACTTTAACTCAGTTTCTTCTGGACAATGGTTTTACTAAGGGTAATATTGATAGGACCTTGTTTAGGAAAGAAGAAGGAAAGGACATCCTTCTGGTCCAAATATATGTTGATGACATTATATTTGGATCCCCTAACAAGAAGCTGTGTGAGAAGTTTGGTGAACTCATGCAGAGCCAGTTTGAGATGTCTATGATGGGTGAAATGAATTATTTCTTAGGTCTGCAGGTAAAACAATCAGAGAAGGGAATTTTCATCAATCAGGCAAAGTACATCAGAAATATGTTAGAGAAATTTGGGATAGGATCTAGCAAAGCAGCCAAGATTCCTATGATGACAAATTTCAACATGGATCCAGATGAGTCTGGAGAGAGTGTGGACCAGACTCAGTACAGAGCACTTATTGGTTCTCTTCTGTACCTGACTGCAAGCAGACCAGATATAACCTTTGTTGTTGGTGTGTGTGCCAGATTTCAAGCTAATCCTAAGAGGAATCATTTGGAAGCAGCTAGGAAGATATTGAAATATCTTAAGGGTACAGTGAATTTGGGGTTATGGTATCCTGCAGATGACAACTTAGAGTTAAGTGGTTATTCGGATTCCGATTATGGTGGGTGCAGAATAGATAGGAAATATACTAGTGGAACATGTCAATTCTTAGGAAATAAATTGGTATCTTGGTTTTCTAAGAAGCAGACTTCAGTTGCTACATCAACAACAGAAGCAGAGTACATGGCTGCAGGAAGCTGTTGTTCAAAACTACTCTGGATTAGTCAACAACTTAGGGACTACCAGATTAGAGCCAAGGATATTCCAATATTCTGTGATAGTAATAGTGCAATAGCAATCACCCAGAATCCAGTTCTTCACACCAGGTGCAAACATGTTGATATAAGGCATCACTTTATCAGAGACCATGTTGAGAAGGGAGATATAAGGATGGAAAAGATTGCAACGGAGAAGCAGAGAGCAGATATTCTGACTAAGCCTTTGGCTGAAGCCAGATTCAGAGAGTTGGCATTTGAGTTAGTTTTATTGGATCCAGAGTCAGATTTGGTTTAGGGGGAACATCAGATAAGTATCCTTGTTTCATTCTATTACTTAATTCATTTTCAAACTAACATGCCTACAGGCTAGATATATCAGGGAAGTTACATCTCCAGATGAGATACGCACCAGATGAGGCTTGTATCAGATAAGGTACATCCCAGATGAGGTGCAGAATAAGATTCCAGAAAAGTCCAGTGTCCTCTCTGACCAGAACCAGATGAGATGTGACACCAGACTAGCTGTTGTATCATTTGGTTACAATACCAGGTGACAGGTATGTATTTACTTCTCTGGCCTCTGATCATTGAGATACACTTTCCAAATTACTTAATACACCCAAAACGTTTCAACTTCAGGGTGTATTTAAGACAAAGGTATAGGGCCTAGGCAATCATTTCACTTTTTACTTTGACTGCCACAAAACCCCTTTATACCCAGTCCCAATGATCACGCCTACGCACCAGATTAAATCTGTATTTTGCCTTTTAATCTTGGCCATCAGATTTAATTACTGTGCAATATGTCAATCAATTCGAAAATTGATTTTGTTCCCTAAATTAAATTTAAACTTTACACGCGTTTACACTTCATTTAATTTTCAAACCCACGTGTCTTGTCTTATTTAAACCCAATTTTTCTTATCTATCTTTTCACGTTTCCTTCCTCTCAAAACCCTAACTTCTCTCTACAAGTTTCTCTCTCTCTCTCAGAAATGGCACCTAAATGCAATTTCGACCCTGACCACGTCTGCAAGAAGCTCAAATCGAAGATGGTGGTTGATTTCTACTCCACCAAGAACCCAGCGGCGCTCGAGATTCTAGAATTATTAAGGAAGTCTGGGGTGGAGGAAATGATCTCCAAAGTCCCCAAGAATCTGCGCACTTTGGATGGGTACGCTACACAGTTTTTGGTCAGGATGAAGATCCACGATGACCACATCTCCTCCAAGCTTGACAAGGAGGATGTCGTCTTCTCAAAGCATGACTTCTGCGGTCTTTTTGGAAATCTTTCCTCCGAGGGTGTGGACCCCTTGAAGTACAAGGAAGGAGAAGCAGTTGAATCCTTCAAGATCTTTGCCAGATCGTCTTTCCAGAACTTGACTAAAGGTTTTTTGGACAAGCATTTGAGGCAATAATACAAGGTATTGTACGATATTGTGGTGAAGATCCTGATGTGCGAAAGTTATAGCACATATGCCATCTTCACAGGCAGGCTCTGTGTTATGAGGGCAATTTTTTACGGTGCCAAGTGCAATTGGGCCGAGTTCTTCTGGGGAGTTTTGAGGAAGAACAAGTTGAAGGTGCAGAAGGAGGAGTGCCCCCAATTGCCTGGAGAGCAATAATTCGTTTTCAATGCCAATGTGTCCTTAGGCACAAAGCTCACTCTGATCTTGGACTCAATCTTTCCAGAGAAGAAGTGGAGAGATTCCTGGTGCAAGGGCTTTCACAAGTCCAATATCCTATTTTCTAAGGATGGCCCTCTCCATGGCCATGCTGATTCTGATGGAGAGCAAGCCATCCCTACCCCTCCTCTTCAAGCAGTTCCCTCACCTGCAAAGGGGCAGAAGCAGCAGAAGCAGCAAAGTAAGAAGAAGACTACTGAAGCTACTGGTTCTTCAACCATAGCTTTCTCTGGTTCCTCAGAGGAGGACCAGATTCCCCTTCTTGATGTGTTGAAGAAGAAGGGTGATGGTGAGAAGACTGCCAAGTCAGGGGGAGCAGCTAAAAGGAAGAGGCCAGAGGAGGCCAAGAAGGTATCTGCTAAAAAGCCCAGAACAAGCAGAAGGAGCAAGAAAACACTTCTGGTGGATGAGCCATCAGAAGAAGAAGAGGCAGAGGAGGTTGAGCCTCTTAAGAAGAAATCCAGGGCCAGGAGGGCCATATTTCAGGGGTCAGACTCTGGCTCTGACCTAGGGGATGCCTTGGAGCAGGCAATAGAAGAGGCTTCTCTACTTATGAGAGATGCTCCAGAGATATCTGTTCCAGCTGGCGTTGACCCAACTGAGGTAATTCCTTCCATCCCCTCCCATGTTAACCTTGTTACCCCCTCTACTTCTCCCCCAGAAAACCCTCCCCAAAAACCATCCTCTGCTTCTGGTGTCCCCATCTCTGCACCAGAGCAGACCCTACCTGATACTCACCAATACACTCCCTCCACCATCCCTACTCAAACTCCCTCTCCCCCTTCTTCACAAATTCCTCTTAACACTAATCCCTCTCCCCCAGCCCCTGTACCAGAGGTGCCATCCACTTATGGTGCAGAACAACCCCTTCCAACCTTCCCCACCTAACAAAATTCCATCCCAGCCTCTGTACCAGAGATACCATCTTCCTCTGGTGCAGAACAACCCTTACCCTCTACCTCTACCTCTCAAAATCCTACACCTCCCAAAACTCATTCAGACCTGAACCCATCTATCTCCATGGCTTTGGGACCTCTTGCCCCTACCCATTCTCCCACCTGTCTGACCAGCGATGATAGTGAAGATGAGGATGCTTCACTAGAGTCGGAGGTCTTAGAACCATCCTCCTCTGCCTCTGGGCCCAGACCCTTTACTTTCTCATCTGTAGAAATGGGTCCCATCAGGCAGAGCATGAGTGTAAGTGCTCAGCTCTGGCTAAGAGAGCACTTTCCAATCCTTTTAGAGCACTTACCATTGTTGGCAGATCTGACTGATGCCAAAGTCTGGAGCAAGGCCAGATTAGAGGATGTGGAGGACTTGATGATGCTGCTAGAAGAAATGTCTCCCTCCACATTTACTGCCTGGGAGATAGAGCTCAAGAAGAAGCTAAACATCCACAACCCGACTGAGCTAGAGACACCAGAAGCAGCGAAGGTATTGATTCGCACTCTGCTCATCCAGAGAGGAGTTATGATCTCTCCTGAGGGCCCCTCATACAGTTTTGGCCCTCACTTCTCTTTCCCTCCAGAGCTCTACTCTGATGTGGAGGATTTTGATGTTACTCCTGCCGTGCTGCAAAAGATGAAGATCTTCTTCAATGAGCAGATCATGCAGATTGGGCATTTTTCTAAGGCAATTCAACATATGGCCCCTGCTATGATTAAGCATCAGATCCGGCAGGAGAGGAAAATCTTCTTGAAGCAGATAAAGTCCACCTTTGCAGCTGCCAAAGCCTCTTTCAATGCCAATGGACTTTTTGTTAAGCTGGATGTGATGCACAGCCAGAAGCAGCTCCAGGAGCATCTGCTGGAGCAGCTGAGGCCAGTCTCTATGTTGAAGGTTGAGATGGCTTCCCAGATGTTGCAGACTGCTAAGTTAAAGGACTCCCTCCAGGAGATGTTAGAAAAGCAGGAGAGACTAGTTGTTGAGTCAAAAGCCTACCTGGAGGAAGCCAAGCAACTGCGTGATCTTCACTCTTCCTCCAACACTGCCTTGCCTGATCTCATTAGGCAGGTGGTGCAACCCCTTGTTGATGAAGTTAAAAAGGGGGAAGAGAAGGCCAAAACTGATCTGGCGAAGACCACAAATAAGACTCTCTTCAGCCATGGTGCTCGTCTGGACCTGCTGGAGAACACTTTGGCCCAGGCTGAGCTGCAGAAGAAGAAGAATGAAGAGTTAAAATCTCTTACCATGGCAAAGCAGCTGGCAGCAGAAGAGGAGTCTTCAGAAGCAGAGCAGGATCCTATCTCAATTTCTGGACCTGCAAAGAGGAAGATAAGAAAGGTGAAGAAGAGCTTCCTTGAAGAAGTAGTTGAGGAAGCAGAGAAGAGATTCAGGGAAGAAACGCCTGAAGAGAGGCAAGCCAGAATAAGGAAAAATATAGATGAAGAGCAGAGGCTTCGATATGTTAGGAGGCAGAACAAGAAGACCAGAGAATGTGGCATCTCTTCTGGTGCTAGTGGATCCAGCCAGAGAAGGAAAGCGCCTATTGAAGTAATGGAGATTTTGCCACTCAGGACAGAAGGGTCCTTTGACTCTACTGTGCCTGTTCCCCTCATTGAGAAGTTGAGAGAAGCCAAGACTTTGTGGTTCATCCAGCACTACATCCAAAAGGCCTCCACCAGAGGATGATGCTCTCATCAACAGGACGTTCCATTCTTGGATGAAGGCTTATGATGCAAGTCTGTACAAGCAGCTGATGGACTCCACCATTGAGTTCAACCTGGAGGTCACTGCCCCTGAATTTCATTATCTCAACACTCCAATGATAGGGGACCAGGTTGATTGGGCTGAACTGAAGAAGCTATACAAGACCAAGGTGTTGGCGAATTTCTCTCCAACATCTTCTGCAGAGTTGAAGACCATTCAAGACAGGTTTCTTGACTGGTTTCTGGTGCCCAAGGAAAACAAAAGATATGCATAGATTAGGACCTTGATATTCATTGTAAAATGTAATCTTTTGTCCTTTATTATTCAACGAAAAATCATATCTTCTCTGTTAAAAAGACAACTTCTTGTTGTCTTAATTGTTTGCCTGATAAGATCTATTCTAAGGTCTTATCCCTTTATTGTTTTTCTTGCTTATATTTTGTTTTGATCAGTTCTGGTAATGTTCTAACTCCATCAAAAAGGGGGAAATTGTTAGGATAAATATTGTATAGTTTTGATGAGTTAAAACAAACCAGAAGAAGTAATAGGACCATCTGGACCTGTTAGCCAGATGATGAACTAGAATAGGACTTAGTCTAGGGGGAATTGCCAGACCAGAAGACCTCACCAGAAGAGTCACCAGAAGAGTCACCAGAAGACCCACCAGAGGACTTCACCAGATGAGACTGACCAGAGGCAGAGAACCTTTCCCCAGACCAGACGAGTCTGGTGAAATAAAAGATGCTCAGAATCATCTCCTGATTCTGATGAGCATTCTGTTTCTTAACCAGATCTAGACCAGAAGACATCAAGGTTGCCTAGTGTCTGGTCTTGCCTTCTCTGGAGAGAATCGGAGTTAGGCATTGGAAGTACTTGACCGTTGGTGATTCAAATCAAGTCAACAAGATCAGGATTGGAAAGTTTTGAAGTCAATCAATCCAAGGATCTCACCAACCCAATCAATCAATTAGGGAATTGATTGATTGAAGCTTCCTTAAATAGAGGATCTGATGGGATTAGCTCTTCAACGGCTATACCCTAATCACATCTATAAATACAAGAGTACAGACTCGAGAAAAGCTCTAGAATCCTACGCGCACGAAGTCATATTCCTAGCTCTTGATTATCAAGCATATAGCACTCTTATTCTGCTCATAGTTTTATATTTACTCTTAAGGAGTTGTTGGATCTCAACCTGTTCATCTTTAAGAGAAGGTTGAAGGCTTTAGATCAAGTTAGATCTAAAGGGTTTGTAAGAAGGAACTGGTACTTCACAATTCCAGTAAGTAGTTGGTTGTTGGTTGGTTAGTGAGACCCCTTTGATCAAGGGAGAGTGGACGTAGGATATTCAGATCCGAACCACTATACATCCGGTTTTATTTACTGTTTTCTATATTTACTTTCTAGCTTATTTATTGCGCTCTTGTGAAAAGAACTTTGCTAAAGACATTTCCTTTAAAAGCTTCCGCAACATATCTACTTAGTGGGACCAACAACATGGGTTACCCTATTTATAGGGTTTACATAGAGGGGTTTAAATTTCATTTCTGACCTTGGTGAGGGACCATTACATTAAATACCAAATATTCCCCGATTCAGTGTTGGTGCATGTCCGTCCTTTGTCGCAAACGTCGAGCCAATCTCATTCCCCCACTTGGCTCTGTGGGGAGATCTTCTAAAAGTTTTCCTTATTTGTGGTGAATATTCTCCTCATCTTTGTGTACGAGGGCGACTATTTAACTTATTTAGGAGGATCTTGTCTAATCTTATCACGTGCTCATCGAATCTTCACTGGCAGCGAGGTAGGAATTTGCCAAAGCGAGGCCGGGCTTGGATTTTTTAGAAGAAAAATCCGACCTCTATGGTTTGTGGGAGGTTGGCTACAGAGGTTTTGTGTCCAGGCAGACCTCTAAGGTTGATAGGAGGTTGGCCACGGGTGTTTTGTGGCCAGTCCGACCTCTAAGGTTGACGGGAGGTTGGCCGCAGGTATTTTATAGCCGGGCCGGCCTTTTTAATCTTGACCAAGGCCAACTTCTGGCCTTTCAAGTCTCGTTGACCACCCTGGGCAAAGTAGAGGCAGGTTAGGTCTTGAGCTCTTGATATATTGTAGGATCATACGCTTGCCACTAGACTAAAAACTCAGACTTGTAGTGAGGTGCTACTTTATTTCCTTTAACCACATCTAGCTGCAACACCGCATAGTGAATAGCCTCCGCCGAACTTGGTGCACTGGACCGTTATTGCACCCGACTCGGCTGGGAGATGCTGGACTCTGCGCCCAACAATCCCCCTCCCAGCATCTGCCAGCCCCTTGCCAATAAATGCCTTCTAGGGATTCAAACCTATGAACTGTGCTCTGATACCAATTGTAGGATCAAGTGCTTGCCATTAGACTAAAAGCTCGGACTTGTAGTGAGGTTCTACTTTATTTCCTTTAACCCCATCTAGTTGCAGCGCCACAAATCGAATAGCCTCCACCGGACTTGGTGCACCGGGCTGTTTTCACGCCTGGCTCGGCTAGGAGATGCTGGACTCTGCACCCAACATACGTATTGACCTTATCCATTCCCTTGAAAGGTCGACCGCCAATCTTATAAGTTGTTTGAGAGGTCGGTTGCCGACCTTGGGGCTTTCTCATGTGGCGACTGCAATTTGGAGGTAATTATTATGGTCACAACATGGTTAGGAAATGAGACGTTAAGGCAGTTCTAGGCATTGTGGTTATGTCGGAAGGAAGGTTGATTGGTTTGTGTGGGGCGAATAAGTGGTGAATGTGGCAAAAAAATTAGGTTTGGAATTTAGCCTCATGACACTTTATATCCACATCTTTCATGATGAGCCTATAGTTGTATATAAATATAAGGTATCATCTTACACTATTAAACATGTCGAATCACCATTTACAATATATATTTATATATATATATATATATATATATATATATATATATATTTACAAGAATACAAAGTCTTTTACAAGGACATAGAACAATTCAACACTAATAATCCCTAATCCGTCCAGGAGGCTAAGTCTTCAAACCTTCAAAACTATCTCATTCTAGTCGTGAGGAAATGAAGAGTAAATACAAGAGACGGATGCATTTTTAAAGAACTTAAAGTAAATAGAAACATCCCATACTAAAGTGTCTTTCACCTTCTTCATATTCATGTCGTCCTTCTCTTTTCATTCACCAAGTCCCAGGCCAGATCTGAGAGTAAAACCACAGTCTACCCACAAAAAGTACATTGAAACAAAACATAAACATCCATAAAAGGGAAGATTGCAACACAAGGGGTGGATGATCTCACTACTAAAGACCTAGCGGAGAGGAGAAACCCAACAACCAGAAGAAAAGAAAAAAAACAAAATGAAAAATAAAATAAAATTAAAAAGTGAGTTAACGAGTCAGTATACCAAACGGAAACTATAAGCACGATGTCATTGGAGGAGATCGACACATTGATCTAAATGAACAAACTGTAAGAGAAGATCTTTCTTACACTAGAGAAATAGATTTTTGGTACCAAAATATAGTGACTGTGGCATTGGCAATGACGGTGGCAGTGGCAGTGCCGCTCCGACGATGCGGTGGTGTTGGCAGCAAATATGTGTGAGGCAGTGATAAAGGTAGATTTATGGTCTTTTGGGTTTAGAGAGATGGCTGCAAGGCAAGGTGCCTAGAGTGGTGGAGAGGCGGAGAAGAGAATGTAGGAGGCGGTAGATCTAGGGTTACCTTTTTTTCTTAGAGAGAGAAAATTTGCAGCCTTTACCATTTACATTATATTATTATTTACTCGAAACTTCAAATATTGGTCCTGCCGGTTGACCATGCTAGATCTTATATGAAGAGCCTTTATATCAGTGGTGGATATGTATGTAACTTTAGTTTGGTGTATGCATGTCTTTCAAATTTAGGGAAAAAAATCTCATTTTTAAATTAATTTTTTTAATTTTAATTATAAAGTAACTTAATATTTTTTTAATATGTTTATTCCCGTCTTCCCATGATTATTTGCACACTATCTTTTTTCGTGTTTTAGCGAGCGAGTTGTTTATTAGTATTTAAAATGATAAAGTGATTTTTAAGAAGGGGCATAATAGATCTATCTCTCCTCTATTATATATATGTTGGGACAATGCCAGTTTTGATTTTATCCCAAAGACCCTAAAAAGATGATTTGCCTAAGTGTTTGTAATAGTCAGGCTAGTCTTGGTTAGGTTTGTAAGTTAGAATATTTTATATTCACAGGTACACAATGAGAGGAGTACTCATTGTTGACAGTCAAGACTGAAGCATGAAGACACAAGAGCACCATCCTGAACTTATGGCAGTCTTCTAAGCTGGCTGAGTAAGTGTCGGGATGAAGAGCATGATGGTAAGATCATTGCTAACTCAGCCTGAAGAGAACAGGACTGCACTGAGTTATTGGGAAGACTTGGAGTAGGATCCAAGCAAATAAAAGGAATGTCAGTGCTGGAAGATGTACGTAGATGAGGACAAACCTGAACTCAGTAAAGACAAGACTGAACTGAAGAATGAGTTCTGACATTCTCACCTACCAAATAACGTGGACCAATCAGACCGCGCCAAGTTATGTATGGACACTGACTTGAACCTGACATCCCTGCACTGTTTAACGGGCAAGAATTAAATATAAATTACCAAATTCATGCAAGGACGGCGGCTGCATTAGAGATATGTCCGTTGAAGAATCCTACATGATGGGTGAATAGAAGGCTATCTCTCTAACGGATAGTTATTCAAATTCATCTATAAATACAGAAGACCTTGAACCCAAGCAAGGTTATGGTAAATTTCGAAGCCAGAAATTACTCAAACTCTCAGCGTTCAAAGTAATCAAAGCACTCAAAGAAGCACTCGAAAAAACCTTAAATTTCCCAAGAGTTTCTTAAGTTAGAGAGTTATTCTGTATTCTACTGAGCTCATTAGATATATCTTAAGCTTAAAGTGACTATCCAATTCTTAGCATAGCCTTGTCTTGTAAGGATAATCACACCTTAGTTGGAAACCATACTGAAACCAAAACTCTCTTAGTTAGGTTTGTTAGTGGAAGTTAGTAAGAGAGTTAGAAGGAAGTAAGGGCCAGTGAGACTGATCTTGGTGCACCTTGGCACATTAAAAATAAGCCAATCCTTAATGGATTCTCCTATTTAATCAGGACTTTGGACGTAGGAGCTTGAGTCTCTGAACCACGTTAAATTGCATGAGTCTTTACTGCTTTGATATTTGTTCTTAACTGCTTTATTGCTTAAGTCAGTCATTGCACGTTTTATCAGTCTTGAATCAATCAACTTGGTCATTAAACTCAGCGCACTGCCCTTCTAATCACAGCTTCATAAAAAGGATAATCAAGTTTTCAGAAAGTAAACCATAAACAAGTCTTTAATCTTTCAGGGCTCACACATTCTGCACTAAACATAAGTAGATAGTTAGTCAACTGACTTGCACTCAGTGTTGTTAGTAGGTGTATTATCTACTCCGTGTTCAACACCACTCTGAGTAAAGGGGCTCAAGAAGGTTTTTAAGAAAGAAAATTTGTAATACGTGTATTCCCCTCCATACACGTATTACTCAGACTTGTACCGGGACCAACAAGTGGTATCAGAGCAGTGGTTCAAAAGACCACTGACTTTGAATACTAATAGTTTCAGAGGAGAAACTGTTGGTGGTCACTGAACATATCTAAGTTTGTATTCTTTAAAAACTCTGCATCATGACTTCGAGGTGACTTGAAGCTTCATTGCCTGAATTCTCTATTTCTAACTTTGTCTACTGGAGGTTCAGATTAGAAGCACATCAAGAGGCTATCCATGACCAGATGACGCGTGTCATCAAGGAAGGACCCATCAAGATCACTATTCCTAATGTTATAAGACTGGGGTATGATCATCTCCCCATTTTTGAACAGGTTTTGAAGGAGAGGAGCCAGCTGACCAGTGACGAGATCAAGATGATAGGACTGGACAAGGTGGCCAAGAATATCATCCTGTATACGGTGCCTTTCAAGGAGTCAACAAGACTGATGCACTTCACTACGATAAAGGAGGTCTGGGATGAGCTGAATCAGATGTGCGAAGGTTTAGAGAATATAAAGGAGAACAAGAGAAATATTACCATTCAGAAGTTTAAAGCGTTCGAGATGCTGCCTGAGGAAACTATTGATCAGATGGAGTCAAGATTCATCAAGATGATGAAAGATCTTGTAATGCTGGGGAAAGATGTTCCCAAGAGAGAAGTTGCATCAAAGATCCTGAATGCCCTTCCTGAGAGATGGGATAATAGTGTTATCATGCTGAAAAACACTTAGGATATGAGTAACATAACTTCTCCTTTACCTTTTTCAGAGCTCAAAACGTTGGAGTATGATATGAATAAGAGAAAGAAGAAAGTAGTTCCTGAAGAGGAAGAGAAATTTCTGGAGAAAAGTGTGGCTTTCAAAGCCAAGTCGGAACCTATTGAATCTTCATCAAAGTCACTGATGGAGATGAGCAAAGAAGAGCTAACTGAGGAATACAGTATGATGGCCAGACGATTTGACAAGTTAAACTCCAAGTTTGGTAGATACAAAAAGTACTATCAGGATACAAGAGACAGAAAACCTGAAAGAAGTCACCAAAGTTCTAGAAGGTATGAAGAATGGTGGAACACTGACTAGAGACGCGATCATGGTGAAGAAAGAAGGTGAAGAAAGAAGATATTCAGACCTGAAACCCGATCGTAGGGATGTGGACCAGAGACGTGCTCGTGATGATAGGCACTCACGGAAGAATGAAAGCTCATCATGACCGAGGGAACCTAACTCAAGAAGGAACCCTAAACCAAGAAAGGAACGAAGAGATGAGCCAACGACATGTTACAATTGTAACAAGAGCGGGCATTATCGGTATGATTACCCAGAGCTGAGTGCAAGGGAGAGAGAAGACAGGAGGGTCAAGAGAGACCAGAGGTTTGCTTATAGGAGAGCCATGCTCGCTGAGGACGCAACCGATTCAGATGGTCCTGAGAGGTCACCTGAACTCTTTTCCGACGACGAGTACAATGACTTATGCCTTATGGCAAGGGAAGAGCCTGAGGTAACATCTAACTCTACATGTGGTTCACATAATGGTCAAAATCCTGAGCTTAGCTTAGATTCAGTTAGAGAGATGAACCTTCAAATCTGCTTAGATCATTTGATGGTTAATTTCTCCAAACTGCAGGAGCCATAATGTCTTTTTGGCTGAGGAGAACAAGAAACTGCGTACTGAAGCTCAAAGTCTAAATGATCAGTTGACTCAGTCAGATCTTAAAGAGACAGCTCAAATTGTGAGACTAACTCAGGAAATTAACTTGATCAATGCTCAACATCTCCCAAGAGAGAAGATTATGAAGGAACTGGCTGAGGAGGAGCTGGTCAAAAAGGAAGAACTGATAGCACTTAGGAGTAAGTTTGATAACCTCTTTGCCAGACATGAAATCCTGAAAAAGAGAGAGGACTCTCTTAAGAAAAAGGTTGCTGCAGTGAATAAATCCTCAGTGGCTAGAGAGGAAATATATAGCAACCAGATGCTTAGGAATGAGAAAAAGGGGCTTGGATATACCCCTAAGAAATCCTCACAAGGTCAGTCTCATGTTGCTTCAGGGAGCAACACTGAGAGGGTGTTTGTTCAGGCAGGCCAGAGTACAAAGAAGGTTGTATTCGAGGCTTGTCAGACTGACAAGGGCAAGGAATCTGCTGAGACAATCAGGGTTGCCCTCAAGGTTGTAAATCCAAAACCCAAGGGAAAGGCTAAGCAACCAAAGGAGGTCCCTGAGAGTTCAGGCCAAAAAACATCTCAGCGCAAGCCGAGGAGAGCTCAGGCTCAGAGCACTCAGACTGCTCAGCGAGGGTATCATCATGCTTGGCAATACCAACAGGGAAGACCAAACATGATGACTCTCCCATGGTTTTGGCATCCTGAGGCCTTTAACTGTTTCTCATTCCCTCACCTGCCTAGGGGGAACAAGAAACAGGGCCCTTATCAAGAACAAGCCCCAAGACCTGCTGCACCTAGGCCTAGGAAGAACAGGAAGCCAGCCCAAAAGGCACCCACTCAGGCTCCTGTGACTCCAAAGCCTGACACTCATACACTATCTTCTTCTCAGGCTAAGAAGAAGAAAGTAGTGTATGTAGATGATTCAGGGAGACAGATTTACCACTCTGAGGCAATCAGGGTTGTTAAGCAAGTCTGGATCCCGAAAGGTACAGCTGACACCATAGGACCCAACACCAAAAGGGTGCTTAAAGCCTGATTGTGTTGCAGACGGTTGTGGACCACAGGAGAAGAAAGGATGATTCAATCAAAGTTGTTTGGTACCTAGACAGTGGTTGCTCAAGGCACATGACTGGAATGAAGAGTCTCCTTCAAGATTTTCAAGCTAAAGATGGTCCACATGTAACCTTTGGTGATAACTCAAAAGGTTTTACTAAAGGTTTTGGTGTTTTGATAATAGGTACAGTCAGAGTGGAGAATGTGTCCTTTGTTGAAGGACTGAAGCATAACCTGTTGTCACTAAGTCAGTTTTGTGACAAAGGTTTCAGTGTTGAGTTCTTATCAAATATATGTTCTGTCAAGGACAAATCAACACAAGTGCTTCTCTCAGGTATTAGGAAAGGTAATGTTTATTTAGCTAATTGGAGCAACATTATTCCTAATACTTATTTTGTTGCTAAAAGCTCTTCAGAGCTCAGTTGGT
Source organism: Ballota nigra (assembly GCA_947034835.1). Lineage (NCBI taxonomy): Eukaryota > Viridiplantae > Streptophyta > Magnoliopsida > Lamiales > Lamiaceae > Ballota > Ballota nigra. The sequence continues at coordinate 38,724,177 of OX344727.1, read as the reverse complement.
TATGGTATAAAAGATTAAATCATCTGAACTTCAAGATTCTTAACAAGATTTCTAGAGTTTCACTTGTTGAAGGTTTACCTAATGAAGTTTTTAGCAAGGATCGTGTGTGCAAGGCTCGTCAGGAAGGGAAGCAGGTTAGAGCTACATTCAAAGAGAAAGCTATCTTCTCAACTGACAGGGTTCTTCATATCTTGCACATGGATTTGCTTGGCCCTGTAACACCTGTGAGTATGAATGGTGGGAAATATACCCTTGTGGTCATTGATGATTATTATAGGTATACTTGGGTTATTTTCTTGTTAAATAAGAAGGAAACACATGTGAAGCTTCCAGAGTTGCTCAGGAGACTCAGCAATGATAAGAATCAGTCCATTACTAAGATCAAATCTGACAAGGGCACTGAATTTATAAATTCATATATTTCTAAATTTTGTAATGAACTTGGTATAGCTCATGAGACTTTTGCAGCTAGAACCCCACAACAAAACGGTGATACTGAAGGAAGCTGCCAGGACTATGCTGGCTGAGTCAGGATTGCCCAAGAAGTTCTGGGCTGAGGCAATCAACACTGCATGCTACACTCAGAACAGATCACCATGCTGAACAGACAACATGCTCAGACCCCATATGAGACATGGAACAAGAGGAAGCCTCGTATCTCTTATTTCCATATATTTGGTTGCAAGTGCTTCATCCTCAACAATGGGAAGACCCAATTGAAAGCCTTTGATAACAAATCTAATGAAGGAATATTCTTAGGATATTTTGAAGTCAGTAAAGCCTTCAGGGTTTACAATTGTAGGACCCTAGTTGTGGAAGAATTATCACATGTTGTGTTTGATGAATTTGCTACTGAGTCTAGGGTAAAAGTGTTGGATCCTAACTCTGAGGAGGTCACAAGGAGAGTGACAAGGCTGAGCTTGAAGAATCAACCTGATCCTAAGGTCAAGGCAGTGCCTATTCCATGCTGGGATGATGACGAAGATCAGGATGATGATGCAAGAGCCACTCCTAAACCCAGTGCATCAGGGACAGTTGAGCCTCAGACTGGGGAACAGGCTCAACCAGAGGTAAGTACCGCCAATGAAGATGCGGTCGCAGCTGAGACGGTCACTGAGTCAACTTATCAAGGGGGAATCAATGTCCCTGATATTGAGTTGGTAAATCCATTTGGTATAGACTCAGGTTCATCCCTTCTGTTCATTTCCCTGAATTCATAGAACCTGTAGATGCTAACATTGCAAGTACATCAGGGACAACTCCAAGCAATAGGACATGGCTAGAAGACCATCCCATTGACCAGGTCATTGGTGATCCAACTGAGGGAGTCAGGACCAGACGGTTCCATGGTGAGAGCGCTCTGTTTGTTGCTTTTTCTCTGAGCAAGAGCCTCAGAACATAGAAGAAGCTCTCACTGACTCGAACTGGATCATAGCCATGCAAGAGGAGTTGAATCAGTTCACAAGGAATCATGTTTGGGAACTGGTAGATAGACCTAGGTATCAAGATGTAATTGGTACCAAGTGGGTCTACAAGAACAAGAAGGATGAGAATGGTGTAGTGGTAAGTAACAAGGCAAGACTGGTAGCAAAGGGGTATTGTTAGTTTGAAGGAATAGATTATGATGAGACTTTTGCTCCAGTGGCTAGGCTAGAAGCAATCATGTTGTTCCTTGTGTATGCAACATACAAGAAGTTCAAAGTGTATCAAATGGACGTTAAGAGTGCGTTTCTTAATGGTATCCTGAATGAAGAGCTATATGTGGAACAACCCCCAGAGTTTGAGGTTGGAGACAGGGTATACCATCTGAAGAAAGCACTATATGGACTTAAGTAAGCTCATAGAGCATGGTATGATACTCTTTCCCAATTCCTGACTGACCACGGGTTCAGGAAAGAAACAATAGATAGGACATTGTTCAGGATCACTGAAGGTGATGACATTCTCTTGGTCCAAATTTATGCGAATGACATAATATTTGGATCACCAAATCATCAGCTCTGTGAGAAATTCTCAAAGTTGATGACTGGTAAATTTGAGATGTCTATGATGGGAGAGATGAACTTTTTTTGGGATTGGAAGTCAAGCAAACTGATCAAGGGATTTTCATTAATCAGGCAAAGTACACAAGAGACTTGATTCAGAAGTTTGGAGTTCAGCATTGCAATCCAGCTAGGATCCCAGTGAATACAAATTGGAAGATAAATCCTGACACTGATGGGGTATCAGTGAATCAGACTGAGTACAGAGGGCTTTTTGGTTCACTGTTGTAACTGACTGCAAGCAGACCTAACATCACATTTGCAGTTGTTGTATGTTCTAGGTATCAGTCTAACCCTAAGGAAAGTCATTTGGAGGCTGCCAAGAGGATACTTAAGTATTTGAAAAGGACAGTCAATTTTTAGGACTATGGTATCCTTCAGATAACAACCTAGAACTGACTGATTATTCAGATGCGGATTATGGAGGTTGTAGGATTGATAAGAAATCAACCTCGGGGACATGTCAGTTTTTAGGAAGTAAGTTGATCTCTTGGTTCTCAAAGAAGCAGAACTCAGTGGCAACATCTACAACAAAGGCTGAATATATGGTTGCAGGTAGTTGTTGTGCTCAGATTCTATGGTTGAGGCAACAATTGAGAGACTACCAAGTGTTTGCAGATGAAGTCCTAATTTATTGTGACAACAATAGTGCCATAGCAATCACTCAGAACCCAGTGCTTCACACAAGGTGCAAGCATCTGGATATAAGGCATCACTTCATAAAAGATCATATGGAGAATAAGGATATTAGGATGGAGAAGATTCACACTGACAGGCAGAGAGTTGACATCTTGACTAAGCCTTTGGCTGAATCAAGGTTTATGGAACTATCAGTGGAGTTAGGTCTCTTAGATCCAGGAGAGAGCGTAGGATCTAGGGGGAACTCAGGCCAGACTCGACTCAGCGAGGTATCAGGGTGCTACAATGTCACCCTGACAGGTATGAAGTTCCAATCCTGACCTTTTTTAATTTGAACCGTCACACTGAATCATCTACCCTGAAAATCACATTAAACTTTGTTCATTATCATTTAAAGTGTGTCTTTTGATATTTAAACCCATGCGCATCAGAGCAATTAATGCGCACATTTACTTTTTCACATACGTGTCCGTAATCTACAGAATGTGACTGATGTAAGGAAAATATTCTCCTTGAGTTAATCCTAGCCCCTCATTTCAAAACTCTTTCGAATTCAGAATTAATCTCAACCACAAGTCTGAGTAACTGGTTCATACATATCAATTTGCGAAGCCATTTGTGGAATTTACACTTACACTAATACACACTTGCTCACTAAGTATTCTCTCACACTCAAAGCTTTTCAAATTTCTCAAGTTTTCTCTCAAAAACTCAATAGCTTCCAACACCAATGTTGATGAGTAGACTTATGATGATCTTGAGACCATCGTCAATAGTAAATTGGTATATTCGGAACAAATCATCTCCATGGATGGGCCATGCTTGAAGGTGGAGGAGATCAAGCCAGTTCTGGAATGGATTTCGAAGGCTAGACTGAAGATGTATTTCTCAAAGAAGCCACATGTGGTGCTTCCCAAGGCAGTGGCGGAGGCGTACATTAACATGTTCAAAAGAGGAGATGAATTGTTCACCAGGGTATCGGTGCATATACGCAGAGGAAGGACGAGGAAAGAAAAATGTTGTATGAGACGGAAAAGAGGGAGATTGACCTCCGTACGGCGGCGAAAGCAGTTTTTGGGTTACCAGAATTCAGGACGTATATGCATAAAGATCTGTTGAAGCCTGTGTATCGGGCGCTGATCGACCTAGTCAGCAAGATGATCATGGGCACAGTTGGATCCCATGAGCAAATTAGCAAGGACAAGCTCAAGATAATGGTTGCACTGATTGACAACGTCAAGGACAACTGGGAGCAACTGTTTCTGGACCAGATGCTGCTGTGGAGAAGGTGAAGAGGGATAAAAGGAAGAAGCATATTGTTAGGATAAATGTTGTTAGTTTTGATGAGTTAAACAAACCAGAAGATGTAATAGGACCATCTGGACCTGTTAGCCTGATGAGGAAATAGATTAGAACTTAGTCAAGGGGGGACTGCCAGACCAGAAGACTTCACCAGAAGAGTTACCAGAAGACTTCACCAGAGGACTCCACCAGAAGAATCACCAGAGAAGATCAAAATCAGAGGCAGAAGACCTTCCCCAGACCAGACGAGTCCAGACCTGACGAGTCTGGTGAACCAAAAGATGCTCATAATCATCTCTAGATTCTACTGAGTATTCTGGTTCTTAACCGGCTCTGGACCAGAGGACATCAAGGCCATCTGGTGTCTAGTTCAGCCTACTCTGGAAAGAATCAGAGTTGTGCAATGGAAGTACTTGACCGTTGGTAATTCAAATGAAGTCAAACATGATCGGATTGGAAAGTATTTGAAGATAATCAATCCAAGGATCTCACCAACCCAATCAATCATTTAGGGAATTGATTGATTGAAGCTTCCATAAATAGAGATCTGATTAGATTAGCTCTCCAACGGCTAAACCCTAACCACCTCTATAAATACAAGAGTGCGTCTTTGAAGAAAGGGTCTAGACACGCGCACAAAGCTCATATCCAAGCCTCTATAATCACTAAGCATTAAGCACTCTTACTGTTCTTATTCATATCTACTCTTAAGGAGTTAGTTGGAATACTCAACTTGTTCATCTTATTAGACAAGGTTGGAGTAAGTTAGGCTTTAGATCGAAATTAGATCTAAAGGCTGTAAAAAGGATCTGGTACTTCTAAATTCCAGAAAGTCAGTAAGTTGGTTGGTTGGTTGGTTAGTAAGGCCCCTTGATAAAAGGGAGAGTGGACGTAGAATTTTAACATCCGAACCACTATACATCGTGTGTTTTTATTGCTTTTATTTACTCTTTATTTATACTTGTGCTCTTAGTAAAAAAGTCTTGAAAGAGTTTAATTAAGCTTCTGCGTTCTTTCTAAAACTGACTAGAGGGACCAACACATATCTCAGTGGTTGCAGCACTTCCATTTGCCACAAGAATCTCTATGATGATCACTCAGGCTTGTCCAGGGTGTTCATTTGACTGGGAAGATGATATGTCAGGGAAGAAGATCATGTTTTCCAATGAGAGTGACACTTATGCTATTTTGGGCTTACCTAACCCCAATGCACCTAAGAATGGTCAGAGGAAGGTGGTTTCAAATCTCCTAGAGCGCGTGGATGAGATATTCAAGAAGGCTCAGGAGACTACTGCCGAAGTGGAGGCTGAGCGTGAGGCTGCTGAGAAGGAGAAGGAGGAGAGGCTGGCAGGTATGAAGGTGGTGCTGAAGAAAAAGGCCACGACGACTGAAAAAGAAGGGACTGAGAAAGCCTCCAAGACTAACCTTCCAGAGGTTGAAGAGGCTGCCAATGAAGTCAGGGAAGAAGTGGAAGATGTGGTGGAGAAGGCAAAACCTTTTAAGAGGCTGAGAAAATGAGTGAAGGGTTCGCCCGTGAAGAAGATGAGGGAGTTCAGCCCTCAGAAGGAAGGTGAGAAGTCAGGAACGGCTGAGGCATCTGACTTAGTTCAGGTGAGGGAGACAATTGAAACTGCAAATTTTCTCCAACCTGAACAACCCAACCCAACCCACTCTGAACCTCAACCTTCTGAACCCACATCCACCCCTGAACCTATCCCAAATCCCACTGAACCTTCCTCTGAACAAAACCCACCCCAACCTCAGTCATAGCCAAACACTTCCAATACCCAAGAGCCTAACACTGAGCAAAACCTACCCAACCCTGAAGACTTCCCCACCTCATCCAAAAATCCTAAAGACACCGACCCTGACCTTGATCTGATCATCTAGGAGAAGGGAGAGGATGATGACTCTGAAGACCTCATATCCCTTCTTTTCATGAATGCCATTAAAGATAGGGCGGGAAACTGGGTTGTTCGAAGTTTTCCTTCACTGAACAACTACCCAGAGCTCAGGGAGCATATGGTGGACATGAAGGTCTGGCTGGAGTCACTACAAGAAAAATGAGGTTTTATGACGGTGGATAGACAACGGTTCCGGAAAAAATATTGTACAAAGTAAAAAACGTGTTGCATAAAGTATTACCGTTGTCTTTCATATCAGACATTTGATGATATACGATGGGTATGGCCAGCCGTTGTAGTTTCGCATTGTTAATGCCCGAAAAACCGGGCATATACAACGGTTATACACCGTTGTAGTTAATCGTTAGTTCCGCATTGTTAATGCCCGAAAAACCGGGCATATACAATGGTTATACACCGTTGTAGTTAATCGTGGTTTTTTTTTAAGGAATGAATAGAAAGACAATGCTTTTCAACCGTTGTATTTCCAATTCGTAAAATTAAAAAAGATGTGCACTTCTTTTTTCAATGAATTCTTACAACAACGTTTTTTTTATTATTGTCTTTCCACAATTTTAAAACAAAAACTATTATCTTCTAAAAATCAACACTTTTAATTGGTGGGAATAACACTTTATTTATTTGGAATGACACTTTTAGTAAATTGAAGTAACACTTTTACAAATACATATAAAAAAATAAGAATAGCAATTTATCATTGAAAATGACACTTTTAAAATTATTCAATTAACACTTAAAAAAAATAAAACTAGCACTTTTAGAAATACTGAGTTAAAATTCACGTTCAATTCTCTCCCCTCTTTCACAATTCACTCTCCCTTCCCGCTACTACCTCCATTGACTGTGCTCCATCGCTGCCCTAACTTCAAAATTTCTCTCCATTCGCGCTCCTCCATTGTGCTCCATCATCTCACCGCCAATTTCTCTCCATTCGCGCTCCTCCCTTCGCCGCTCCTGAAGCCTAAAGCCTAGCTGCTCATGCCCACAAGCCCTAATACAGAAAAGATGGGTTGAGTTGGGCATTGAAGTGGTCGTGAAAAAATGGGTAAGCAATTTCTTTGCTCTAACTCTCTATCTCGCTCTTTCTCTTTTACACTCCATGTATGTGTGTCCTGCTCTAAATTCGAAATAAATTAATGTTAGAAGGGTTAGGGAGATTCACACGCATGACATTAAATGAGTTTCTGTCTATTTATTTGCCCTTACTGGTGTGATGAATTTATATGAAAAAACGCTGGGAAATTCATGAGGCATATATTTGGTGTTCGAGAAAATGCCCGAGAGAGATTTAGTGTGTTGGAATATTCAATAGGATTGTGATTCTTCTGAGGAGAAAATCTAGAAAGGGGAAAAAGAAATAGTTCTGAGATTGTGTTCCATTTTCTTTTGTAATTGTTTAATTTTGTTCTTGGGACATAAATTGATACTTGGATTGTTTTAGTGCAATGAGAAGCAACTTATGGGTGCACTGAACAAGATGCTCGAGTTCCAGAGTCGTCTCGATCTGAGCAAAACCGAGGTGTTGCCTGCATTAAAATGACTAGGGAATTGCAATGCAAAATGCTGTCTATAGCTCAACGATGGCCATTTTCAGGTTTTAATTCTATATTCATTCAGTTTTATCTTCTTCTTCTTCTCCAATGCGTTGAAAGTGGCCTTGTAACTGTAGGGGTGTGTCCTCCATTTTAAGAAAAGCAGTAGTTATCATTAATGTGTTGTGCTTTAAAATCTGTTGAATGTATCAATTTCTAGAATATTTGTATATTCCCAGATCTTTGCAACGATGGCATAACTTTTTGAGCTTATTTTTTTCTTTGCAAGGATAGAAAATGGGAGTTGTAACAAATGGTCTTGAAACCTGTTTAGGAAACAATTTTTATCTCTTCAGGTGACTAAACCTTTGAACATCTTCAAATTAGATCTCTTGAACCAAGCTAACAGAACAGGTGATATGAGTATTCAGGTAAGTGGAATTGGAGGGAGAGATAGATTTTCAATTCTTTGATTTTTTGAAAATCAAATTAATACTATTTTTTGTGAAAAGCTGATACTATTATACTAAAAATTAATATTATTTCTTTATAAGAACCAAAAACTGTAGCTAGTAATCTTTTCAAATCTTAGTCTTCAATTGTTTAATTAGGTGTTCCCAAATTGTATTTTTACTCATACATATATATATATATAGATATAGATATACATGTGTATGTGGCAGTCATCTGATCCTCATACAAATCGGCGCATTTTCTTCCAACAGTACTAGCCAAAAGACATTAACTACTGCATTATAAGTCAAACAACAATATAAAGCATTATAAGTGTCGTGATATTAAAGCAACAAAATAAATGAGCTCTACCTAATGAATCTTGTTTTGAAGATAAATGTGAAGGTAGTTTGGTTCTATAGTCTTCTTGATTTCCATTACTCACTCTCTACATTATGATATAGTTCATGTCAAAATTTAGAAGTTCAAAAGGCGCGCGCCCATTTACTGCACCTACCTCAGTCGCGCCTTTGAAACCGTGTTCTCAACTTGGAATTTATAAAACAAAATCAAAGAGGCCTTATTAAAGCTCTGCTCTCTTGTGTTTTTCTGTTAACTCAGAGTAAAAGTTCAAGTTCAAGTGTGATTTTGGATTATTATTTCTTCTCTTCTCAGTTCCTATTGTTCTTTATGTTATGAAATTCCTTATACCTGACTGTTTTTGCAGCCGACACCTGCACCTCGTGCTGCACTAAATTGTACTCCTACTTCTGCAGCTGAGGCTCAGTTTATACCGTGAGTTGTAGTAAAATATCCGTAGATGCTCCATAGTTAATGTTTATATACATCAATTTATGATGTTACTTTCATTCTCTAGGCCCCAAATGAGCACCTTCAGAATTGTATGTAATCTTTTCATCTTTGATTCCACATGCTTGCATATGTTCTCATGAGAACTGTAATAGTTGATGTTTTATTCTTGAAGGGACCCTCTTGGTTCAAATGAGTTACATATTGCTGCTGTTGGTGGTGATAAGCTTGAGAGGACCATTCAACAACTACTTGATATGGGCGGTGGTAGTTGGGATAAGGAGACAGTAAAGCGTGCTCTTCGAGCTACATATAAAATCCAGAACGAGCAGTGGATTACTTGTATTCAGTATGCTTATATTCATTTTCTTTTTTTCTTTCACCAATGGTCATGATTGGTTACAAACATTGAATTTCTTCTACAGGGAATCCCTGAAAGCACAGAAGTTGCAGTTCCATTGGCTCAACCTATAGTTGACGCTGTTGTTGCAGCTGATCCACCTTCATTAGGAGCACTAAACTCGTCCCCACTGAAATTTTTTTCCTCAGGTTTTCCATCGTCTTGCTAGTTCTTACAATTCTATTAATGACACAATCTCCAAGTTTATAACTTCATACGATTTTAAAATAAAAAGGTATATCTATTTCAACACCTCAGTTATGGATTTTAGTTTTTTAGTACTGCTTCATATAAAATTTATTATGCTTTTTGTTATTAACTACAACTACATAGATTCTTCAAATCTTTCAACCTTATTTTGCATGAGATCTGACATAAATTTCCTGTTGTATGATGTTATATTACCTTTTGTCTCCCATGTAGTGAGTGACATCCCTGAGGACGAAAACAGAGTAGAAGAATGGGAACCGAAAGCTGAGCATGGATTAGTATTACATTTTTTAATTGTGTATTTTTCAACGTTATTTAGATCAGAATTACGACTTTGAATTATGCATTTATGTAAAATGTTGGTGATCAAGATTGTGTGATTATTATTTTATTGAAATTTGTGGGTACTGTTTAAAAATTGGAAAAAAAATTAATAGGTATATGGTATTTTGAGAAAAAATGGAATGACAACGGTTAAAATTCGAAAACTTATGGTACAATGGTTTTAAGTTGGAAAGGCAAAAATTGTTAGAAATGTAGAAAGACAATGGTCCATCACCGTTGTCTACATAGACAAAATTTTGAAAAATTATGCTTCTACAATGAGTTTCATTTGGAAAGACAACGGTTATTAACCGTTGTATAAAATTGGAAAGACAACGGTGGAAAACAGTTGTCTATTGGGACAATTTATGAAAAATGTATGCTACAACAATGAATTTTATTTAGAAAGACAACTATTACGAACCGTCGTAATAAAGTTGGATACACAACGGTTACTTAACCGTCGTGTATCTATACCCACCTACTAAAACGGGGGCTTCTACATCGGTTATTTTTCTGGAAAGACAAGGCTTATGCACCGTTGTAAAACCCCATTTTTCTTGTAGTGAGTATAAGCAGGCCATCATGGTGGAGCAAAGGATGTTGGTGGAGCTCAAAGGATGGGATTTCTGGTGCTCAGAGGAGGCAAGGATGACCAACTACTTCAGCATATCTAGCTACCTGGAGTTGTTGGAGATGGAGGCGATCAGGGAGATAGTAGCCAAAATGATTGCCATGCACGCAGGGAAATCAAAGTTCTTTGACACTCCTGAGAAGGATGACAAGGGCGATGATGATGAAGGAGGCGATGGCCATGATGGTGGTCAGGCTGAAGAAAAGTTGGTGGAGGAGACAACGAGAGAACTTGATGAGATGACCACTGAGCCGAATGCTCAGGGGGAAGGTGAGAAGGAAACTGCGTCCAAGGGTGGAGCAGTTGGTGAGTCCAACAAGGTTGGATCATTTGTCAATGATACATCAGTCTATGAAGGGATTCCCTGCCCTGAGACAAAGGAGGATGATGTAGAGGCATCAAAGGGGACTCCTAGTTTTGAGGGACTTGTTCCCGAAGTTCGAGCTGACTTGGTTGAGCCTGAGCAGGCGACCATGATCACTCCTAAACTGCCTTCAGTGCTCCCTGAAGAGGGGACTGATGCTGCAGGGGTTGTCAAGGGAAAACAGCCACTGACTGACGACGCTGAGGATGTCCTAGTCATCACTGACACCCACCAAGGCAACTTCACTGACATCATCACAGCGAAGTAGGATAAGACTTCTGAGAACCTTGTTGAGCTGGAGAATAAGATTGCAATGCTCAAGGCTGAGGCCGAGGAGAAAGACAAGGGGATTCAGAAGCAATTGCGGTGGGTGAAGTCAGCAATCAAGACAGTTTCCACCTCTGAGGTGAAATGCCTAAAGAAGTTGATGGTGTCAATTATCAAGTCTGTCAAGTCAGAGAGGAAGACGGTGAAGAAGTTTCTTGCCAACACTCTGACTTAGCTGAAGGAAGAGCACGATGAAAGAATGCTAAGGGCAGTGGAGCAACTGGCTACTCAGTCTGCAGAGTTGCTCACTCAGGCCCTAAATGACTCAGTGGCCAAGATGGCACTAGAGTCAGCCAAGATTGCTCAGGAGTCTGAGAAAATTGCATCTGAATCAAAGAGAGTCTTTGAAGAGTCAGGGAAGGTGGAAGCAAGGCTGACACACACTGAGCAAAGCCTACACACCTCAATGGAGATATTCAAGAAGAAGCTCAAGGCAAGTATTGCTAGTGTGACATTTACAAGAATGGGAATTGCCACTGGAGTGGATCTGCTGAAGGAGGGTATCAAAGAAGTTCGGTCCTTGACTTCTTTTGTGATCAATAATGGAGAAGAAGTCTTCAAGGAAGCTGCAACTAAGGCACTCCCTCCTCCTACCTACCAAGGATGATGCCAAAAAGGGGAAAAAGGAGAAGACGAAGAAAAGATCTCTCCCTGAGGCATCGGAGGCTGAGACAAATATGGTTAAAGAGAAGACGAAGAAAAGATCTCTCCCTGAGGCATCGGAGGCTGAGACAAATATGATAATCATGCACACTCTCCGCAAGTCAGCAAGGATAGCGGCGAATCAGGCTAATGATCCTTCCAAGGAAGTTCCTCAACTGCCAACCATTCCAGAGGCTTTAGAACAATCACCAATAAGCACAAGGAAGAATCCTTACATATGATGTCGATAAAGTGGTTGAGCTGTGTGCTGAGGTGTGGGGATCTGCCCTGAGAAATCTGAAGCTGTGCGAAGGGCTGAAATCACACAAAAGGAGAAGATGAAGATCCTGGAAAAGAAGGTTAACAATTTTACTGACATCACTGAATTACAACGGAGAGAACTCGATGATGCAATGATTAGTTTGCTAAGGAGGAAGAAGGAGAAGCCTGAGCCAAGGAAGTACATGAAGAAGCCGACGGCAAAGATATCAAGAATGCTTCAAGTTCAGAAGCCTGAAGAGCCTACTCAGAGGACAACACTCATTGATGACTTCATCTCAAAGAAACTGGTACATTGTGAAGAAGTGGGGCGACACTGAAGACATTGATGCCCACTTTATTGATTTCATGTCAGACAACCATCCTGAACTACTCAAGGGAAATCTGGAGGAGGCTGATGATGCTAAAGTTCAAATCAAAGCTCCTGAGTTCCTGACTCGCCCACCACCACTCCTACCTAGTGGAAAAGGTTATGACTCGAAGGCCATAATGACTGAAGTGTTCAAGATCGCCAAATCTGAAGGGTACCTGAACCAACTAGATAGGGTTGACGAGCTGAAGGACAAAGTCTACAACGGCTATGAACATCGACCTGAGTTGAGGAAAATCTAGTTGTACCCTAAATATTTGTAATAGATAGGATTCATTGTACTCTTGATCATATTCATCAATGAAATCTATTACTTTGCCCACAGAAAAAAACTCATTGTCTTTTTGGCTGCTATTTAAAATTCTGTACTTATCAAGAATTGCTCTAACAATGACTTTGTCTTATAGATTAGGACTTGTTTCCTCTAAGTGTTTTGAGGATCTTTTCAGTGTTTTGACATCATCAAAAAGGAGGAAATTGTTGGAACAATGTCAGTTTTGATTTGATCCCAAAGACCCTGAAAAGATGTTTTGCCTAAGTGTTTGTAATAGTCAGGCTAGTCTTGGTTAGGTTTGTAAGTTAGAATATTTTATATTCACAGGTACACAATTAGAGGAGTACTCATTGTTGACAATCAAGACTGAAGCCTGAAGACACAAGAGCACCATCTTGAACTTATGGTAGTCTTCTAAGCTGGCTGAGTAAGTGTCGGGATGAACAGCATGATCCTGAGATCATTACTAACTCAGCCTGAAGGGAACAGGACTGCACTGAGTTATTGGGAAGACTTGGAGTAGGATCCAAGCAAGCAAAAGGAATGTCAGCGCTGGAAGATGTACGTAGATGAGGACAAACCTGAACTCAGTAAAGACAAGACTGAACTGAAGAATGAGTTATGACATTCTCACCTACCAAATGATGTGGACCAATCAGAGTGTGCCAAGTCATGTACGGACACTGACTTGAACCTGACATCCCAGCATAGTTCAACGGACAAGCATTAAATGCAAATTACCAAATCCATGCAAGGACCGCAGCTGCATGGGAGATATGTCCGTTGAAGAATCCTACATGATGGGTGAATAGAAGGTTATCTCTACAACGGATAGTTATTCAAATTCATCTATAAATACAGAAGACCTTGAACCCAAGCAAGGTTACGGGAAATTTCGAAGCCAGAAATTACTCAAACTCTCAGCGTTGAAAGCAATCAAAGCATTCAAAGAAGCACTCGGAAAAACCTTAAATTTCCCAAGCGTTTCTTAAGTTAGAGAGTTATTCTATATTCTACTGAGCTCATTAGATATATCTTAAGCTTAGAGTGATTATCCAATCCTTCGCATAGCCTTGTCTTGTAAGGATAATCACACCTTAGTTGGAAACCATACTGAAACCAAAACCCTCTTAGTTAGGTTTGTTGGTGAAAGTTAGTAAGTGAGTTAGAAGGAAGTAAGGGTCAGTGAGACTGATCTTGGTGCACCTTGGCACTTTAAAAATAAGGCAATCCTTAGTGGATTCTCCTGTTCAATCAGGACCGTGGACGTAGGAGCTTGAGTCTCTGAACCACGTTAAATTACCTGAGTCTTTACTGCTTTGATATTTGTTCTTAACTGCTTTATTGCTTAAGTCATTCATTGCACGTTTTATCAGGCTTGAATCAATCAGCCTGATCATTAAACTCAGCGCAATGCCCTTCTAATCACGGCTTCATAAAAAGGATAATCAAGTTTTCAGAAAGCAAACCATAAACAAGTCTTTAATATTTCAGGGCTTACACATTCCGCACTGAACATAAGTAGATAGTTAGTCAACTGACTTACACTCAGTGTTGTTAGTAGGTGTATTATCTACTCCGTGTTCAACACCACTCTGAGTAAAGGGACTCAATAAGGTTTTTAAGAAAGAAAATTTGTATACGTTTCCCCCCCCCCCCATACATGTATTACTCAGACTTGTACCGGGACCAACAATGTCATATTAAAATTATTTTATCATTTTAAATGCTAATAAAAAAACTAGCTTGCTAAAATACAAGAAAATAATAAGTGTGCAAATAATATCAGGACGGAGGTAGTACATTAATTTGTATGATTTTAATTATAAAATAAATAGGGACACTCATATGAAATTTTCTACTTGTAAAATATATTTAAAATAAAAAATTAATAAATTCAAGTGCCATAAGTCGATTCAGGTCAAAATTTGCTGATCCTAATAGGGTCAGGCTGGGTGGGGCGAATTTTTTTTTTATTTCAAGATTTTGCTCCCAGTGTTTGTTACTATGTGTTGGGATATGTTTTAGTTTTGATGATTTTCCAAAACAACATGTAATAGGTTTGAAAGCAGTCAGGATAGTATCCTTTGTTTCAGGTCAGGCTAGGTTAGCTCTCAGTAGAATAGGTTGCTCAGTTGAGGGGGAACTCAGCGAGGGGGAACTTCTCAACACAGCCTGAAGATATCAAGATGACAACCAGAAGAGCTGACTGAAGACATGCCATCAACCTGAACCAGTGGAGAAGCCTGGAGGATGTCCCACTGAGTGTAAGTCAGGCTGATCTAAGCCAAGTCTGATGGACCACTCAGTGAAGAGCCTGATCAGGTGGATCAGTGCTGCACCAAGTAGGCCCTGAAGGAGTCAGGCTACTGTGGTCAGGGAAGTTTGTCATTCAGCCTTATGACAAACTTCTTGGAGTGATCTTCAAAGAGTCCCTGAAGGACAACTGCACTGAGGACGAGTCAGTCCACTGAAGATCAGAGTCAGTGAAGGAGAAAGCTACCTAAAGTCAGTGGGTCTTAGTCAAACCTACTGAGTCAAAGATCCGTTGGATCCAGGCCACGTGGACCAATCAGCACGAGGCAGCAACTCTGACACTGACAAAGGCCGCATTCCAAGAAAAGTGGTTGAACCCATTTAATGTTGGATTCAAATGTATCTTCCCTCCAACGGATACATTTGAATCCCCATTATAAATACAAGCTTCCAGCTGCGGATTGAAGTGTGTTGGATTGTGTGTGAGGAAGAAAAATCAACACCTACGAGCTGTGAAGGTGTGAGTGTTCTGTGTGTTTCAAAGGGAGTTATAAGGAGGCACGACTCACATCTTGTTCACTGAACTTTAGAGTTCATAGATATACACAAATGAGTGTTCAGCTTGTAACTCATAGCTTAGAGAGGTTTTCCCAATCCTAGCTTAAGGCTAACACATTGTAAAGGGAAAACCTCACCTAGTTGGAGAAAACCTTAACCGAAACCAAAACCCTAAGTTAGGCTTGTTGGGAGTAAGTTGTTAGAAGGAGAAGGGCAGCCCAGGGAGTGGCGTGAGTCCAGTTGTAAGTGCACCTTGGCACGTTAAAAACAAGAATCCCAGGAGTGGATTTCCTGTTAAATCAGGCCGTGGATGTAAGAGTATTGAGACTCTGAACCACGTTAAACTGAGCGTACTTATCTTTCAAAGTATTTACTAAAGTGTTGTGAAAATCTGCTCACTGAGAGCATTGTTTAAAAAGGAACTTTAGTTAAGCATTTCAGTCAGGGAGATTCATCTCACTGACTGAATCAGGCTAGGCACTCGAGAGTTCAGTCTCTCGAGTCACTGCCTTGTTAAGAGCCTGAGCTCACAAGTCAGTTTGCACTGACTTGAGTGCTCTGACTCTTAGCAACGCAGTGACTTGAGTGTTTTCTCACTGAACTCTCTCAGAGCGCAACGCTCAGGTTTTAAAAAAAAAATTGTGCTCCTGAATTCCCATTTTGCCCTTCGAAAACCGGGACCATCAATTGGTATCAGAGCGGGTTGTTCACATGACCACTGATCCAGTTTTGTTAAGAAAAATGGTCTACCGAACAGATCTTAAACGTTTTAAACTATGGGAATTTCTGCATATTTCATACTATTACTTGTATTCTGACATCATTCTTGTAATAGAAAATCATTTGGTTAGAAGTTTTGGAATCATCAAAAAGGGGGAAATTGTTGGGATATGTTTTAGTTTTGATGATTTTCCAAAACAACATGTAATAGGTTTGAAAGCAGTCAGGATAGTATCCTTTGTTTCAGGTCAGGCTAGGTTAGCTCTCAGTAGAATAGGTTGCTCAGTTGAGGGGGAACTCAGCGAGGGGGAACTTCTCAACACAGCCTGAAGATATCAAGATGACAACCAGAAGAGCTGACTGAAGACATGCCATCAACCTGAACCAGTGGAGAAGCCTGGAGGATGTCCCACTGAGTGTAAGTCAGGCTGATCTAAGCCAAGTCTGATGGACCACTCAGTGAAGAGCCTGATCAGGTGGATCAGTGCTGCACCAAGTAGGCCCTGAAGGAGTCAGGCTACTGTGGTCAGGGAAGTTTGTCATTCAGCCTTATGACAAACTTCTTGGAGTGATCTTCAAAGAGTCCCTGAAGGACAACTGCACTGAGGACGAGTCAGTCCACTGAAGATCAGAGTCAGTGAAGGAGAAAGCTACCTAAAGTCAGTGGGTCTTAGTCAAACCTACTGAGTCAAAGATCCGTTGGATCCAGGCCACGTGGACCAATCAGCACGAGGCAGCAACTCTGACACTGACAAAGGCCGCATTCCAAGAAAAGTGGTTGAACCCATTTAATGTTGGATTCAAATGTATCTTCCCTCCAACGGATACATTTGAATCCCCATTATAAATACAAGCTTCCAGCTGCGGATTGAAGTGTGTTGGATTGTGTGTGAGGAAGAAAAATCAACACCTACGAGCTGTGAAGGTGTGAGTGTTCTGTGTGTTTCAAAGGGAGTTATAAGGAGGCACGACTCACATCTTGTTCACTGAACTTTAGAGTTCATAGATATACACAAATGAGTGTTCAGCTTGTAACTCATAGCTTAGAGAGGTTTTCCCAATCCTAGCTTAAGGCTAACACATTGTAAAGGGAAAACCTCACCTAGTTGGAGAAAACCTTAACCGAAACCAAAACCCTAAGTTAGGCTTGTTGGGAGTAAGTTGTTAGAAGGAGAAGGGCAGCCCAGGGAGTGGCGTGAGTCCAGTTGTAAGTGCACCTTGGCACGTTAAAAACAAGAATCCCAGGAGTGGATTTCCTGTTAAATCAGGCCGTGGATGTAAGAGTATTGAGACTCTGAACCACGTTAAACTGAGCGTACTTATCTTTCAAAGTATTTACTAAAGTGTTGTGAAAATCTGCTCACTGAGAGCATTGTTTAAAAAGGAACTTTAGTTAAGCATTTCAGTCAGGGAGATTCATCTCACTGACTGAATCAGGCTAGGCACTCGAGAGTTCAGTCTCTCGAGTCACTGCCTTGTTAAGAGCCTGAGCTCACAAGTCAGTTTGCACTGACTTGAGTGCTCTGACTCTTAGCAACGCAGTGACTTGAGTGTTTTCTCACTGAACTCTCTCAGAGCGCAACGCTCAGGTTTTAAAAAAAAAATTGTGCTCCTGAATTCCCATTTTGCCCTTCGAAAACCGGGACCATCACTATGTGAGCAAACGTGTGTCACTATAAAGGTAAATGTGTGTTACTAGTCCTAAAAACAACATATATTTATACTTTAGAGTAACTATAAGGACAAATATGTATTTTTATAAGAACAAAAATATGTTTCTTAATTATTCCCCATCCCTTTAAATCTAGGTTTATTGATTCATGTTGAAATTATTTTATTCATACAGTAAAACATCTTTCAATACCTTACATGAATTACTATAAGGATAAAAAATACACTGAAACAGTAACACACATTTGCTCTTTACAATAACACAAGTTTGCCATTATAGTAACACACTTTTTTCAACAAAGTAACTAGTTTATATTCATCTAGTAAAGCATATTCCAATACATTATATTTGTTACTATATAGAATAAATATTTATCTGTCCTTACAATAACAAATATTTGCTTTTATAGCAACACATGTTTGCTCTTTATTGTAACACAACTTGGGAGAGTATTTTTGTATTTTCTTGCCAACATATTTTTCTCTATAGCTTATCAACGAAAAATCCAAATAACATGAAACCAATGACAAGTGAAATCTAACTCATCCTAATTTCATAATATGTAAATAGAATACTCAGAATCTAAGTGTACAGAAGCATCAGGTTGCTTATTTTTAACATACTTGTGTGAATGCTTACTTTTTTTTCTTATACCTATCTGGCCATACAACTTTCACCACTTAATACACATAAAAACATCATTTTCTAGCATGCATCTAAACTTGCCATACTCATATTTTATACAAGACTTTAAGATATTCTAACATACAAACCTATCATGCTCACAAGATCACATATACACATATTTAAAGAGTTATGAAGTTAGGGTTGTTTCCAACCCTTTGGAGACTTTTATTTTTAGCTAAGAGGGCCTATTTAGTGCTTGAAGTTCTTGTGAAAGAGTGAGAATGAAGCTCCTTGGATGAAAATGCTAGAAACAACAAGAATATAAGTTAGAATTCTATAGTTGGAAGATAACTTGAAAGATTTGCAAGAATGAAGGAAATGGATGGCACAAAAGGCCTCAAACCTTAAACCTTTTTATCAATGGAGATACTTCGAATTTGGAGCCTCCTATGGATGCAAAGGGAAGAAGAAAATAATTTTCTTCTCCCTAAATTGTTGCTGCCGAAATGGGAAAGATAGAGCAATTTTTTTTATAACTTTGGGAGATGTTTGCTGAAAAATGAAGCAATGGGGGAGGGGCTGTCTATTTATAGAGGCAGATAAATGAGTTTTCAGCCAAGGGGTGTGGGGGAGAGGGGAGTTAGGGTCAAGACATTTGAAGGTAAGTAAATGTACTAAAGAATAAAGAAAATGAAACATGGGAACAAATTAAGGGAACAAGATGGGAGGCATGACTTTGCCCTCCCCTATCAACTGATGCACATCCATGTGGACCCCATATGAAGATTTTTTGGGTCCTCTCTGTATTATCGGACACAATATAATTTTCATTTTTGCAATCGGGTATTTTTCGGCTAAGTTTTGGGTTTTGAAAGTGAAGTTTGGATCGATTTTCATAAGAATTAATTAGGGATTTAATTCTCCTAATTCAAAATTATTATTTAACTTATTTTATTAATTGTATATTAATTTGGGCCCGTATTTAATCGTTGGATAAAAAATTGGGGTTTTTTTCCCAACTTTCGGCAACAAGTACTTAATTTACATTCAATAATTATAAGTGTTATTAGGGCATTGAAAATGCCTATTTAGAATTTGTATCTTTTTCATTAGATTAGTTCATGATTTAATTTCATTAGTATTAGTGCTAGGAGTGCCTCCGTTTCGGTTCTCTCATTCGTCGTTTGAAAAAATCAATGAAATAGACTTATCTTCTTCTTTTCGAAAAATAAAATATGAGATGCATGAAAATAATAACATTAAATATATATAACATAGAAATTTTGGGTCGGTGTATTACTTACATTAGCGAAAAGGTAAAAGATTAAAGAGTTTTAAGGCAATCTAGTAAAATATATACAATGAAAAAAGAAAAAGAAAAATAGTTGATCGGGCCAATTGGGCTGCCCATTAGCCCATGGGCCTAAGTGTCTAACCTAATTAAACCCACGGGCCACATATGTCGGGCCAAATAGGCCCGCATCTTTTTTGGGCCTGTATATTTATAGCCCATTCCATACTTACCTACAGATTGGAATGAGATATTGTATTGAAACTGTTGTAAATCTGGAAGATTTGATATTCCAAATCTAGGAGATTTGGTGTGGACATTACTTGAGGACCAAGAATCATATTGGGCTTTACCCATTAGACTAGGGTTTTTACTATTATATATATCTCATTGTATTCATGAATTACGCACTCTCATACACAACAATATTAGTGGAACGCCTGGCTTGGATCGCCCCCAGACGTAGTCGTTTCCCTACGAACTGGGTCAACAAACCGTGTCTCTTTATTTATGCACATATTTACAACACGTTATCAGCATGAGTCTCTGCCCGAGATAAAACGGTACGCCTCAGAATTATTCCCCTTTAAATCACATAAATTAATTCATGTACTTGAATTATTCAATCCATGTTTTGCATGATCTATATGCATGAATTTAATTATCATATTTGATTACAATATTTGTTCTCGTTTAAAATACATGCGTTCTTGTATCAAATTCGTTTATGGATCGAGATCGAAAAACTAACGTCGGGTGACGCCGTGAGACGCACGACATCGCGCTGCCCAAAACGGCCCCAAAGCGCCGCCCGTAGAAGCGCCCCGCCGCCGCCACACGACGTGGCCGTCGCTCCACCGCCGTCCCCACCGTGCGCCGTCACTGCACCTGGCGCGACCCCGCCGCGAGGCCCGCAGTCGCGCGCCGCCGCTGCCGTGCTAGTGCAGCCACCCGCCGCCGCCTCCTCACCTGCGCGATGCGTCGCTGCCGTGGCTGGAAGCCACCGCGCGCGACACGACCTTGCGCCGCCGTGACGCAGGTGGCTTCCCCCGACGGAGCAGTTGTCGGTGCCTCTTCTCCCTACCGTCTCCGCGCGCCTCCAGGCGTCGCGTTGAGGCGGCGCTCCTCCTACCGCGACTGAAATCGCACCGGGGAAGAAGCCCAGAAATCGGCCTCGATCGCGCCTGGTAGACGCGATCGGAGGCTGGGAATCGCGCACTGGGAACGCGATCTCCCGGGCTAGTCGCGTCCCCTAGGCGCGACTGGTCCCGATTTCCTTATTTTTATTTATTTTTTGTTTTTCTTTGTTTTTCGATTCTCTCCTCTCGCCGTGTGTTACCTGCATGATTTACGTGCACTTTTAGTCACATGTTGTGATCACCCCTTGTGAATTTTGTGATAACCCCGATTTTATTTCGGTTGTCGTATCACAAAATTTATATTATATAATCCTGAAAATGTTTCGTTAAATTACGTTAATATACACGAAATAATTATTCCAATGATTATTTCCTCTGTCTATTAAACCGTATATTTTCTGCAAATTATTTTCATGCGATTATCGTTATTTATTGTTATTGCATGCTTAAGTGATTTTATTATCCTACGTGCATTAACACTGTGCACATAGTTTATAGTCCGCTCTTTATGCCCGGGTAGGCGACGCCCGGTATTTGTCGGACCGTGAATTTATGCCTTGGGTAGACGGCGCCCAGTACGTGCGTCTATGTGCCTTAGAATAATTAAATGAATCCTTGTTTTTCCCTCATTGTCTATACGTCTTGTTCATCCCCCCTCACCATGTCGCTTCTCTTGTAGTGAAATATAACTAATATCACTATGAAAGAGTTCGATGAGCTTGCTCTCGACGGTAGCAATTACCCGACATGGGTGCTAGATATAGAGTTCTATCTAGCCTCAAATGGGTTAAGCGAAACCATCATGGAAGGTTCAAAATCTACGGACGCCCAGAAGGCGAAGGTATTGATTTTTCTGAGGAACCACATGAATGAAGGTCTGAAATCCCAATATGCCACAGAAAGGGACCCCGAGATATTGTGGAAAACCCTAAAGGAATGTTTCCAACAATATGATCTTGCACTCCTCCCTCCATCACAACATGAGTGGTTGAACGTCCGTTATAAAGACTTGAAGTCTATAATGGAGTACAGCTCTGCATTGCAGCGTGTTGTGACCAACCTGATCCAAGATTCTGTATCAATGTTTCACGCTAACGACTCTGTACGCCTGCAGCGGTACATGCACAAACCATCGTTTGGTCGTCGCAATCGTGGAAGGGGGAGAGCGAGTAAGAAATCCTGGATAACGACCAAAGTCGTAGTTCACTCGGTGGTCACAAGACCCGGGTTAACGCTCTTAAAAAACCCAGCTCTCAAAGAATGATTGAGCAGTCCTGCTTCAGATGCGGATGCAAAGGCCATTGGTCGCACACGTGTCGTACTCCCAAACACTTGGTCGAGGCTTATTTAATGATGCAAAAGGACGACAAGGGGAAGGCTCCAGTTGATGAACCTGAGGATGATGACCTGCCTGAAGCAGATTTTAACCTAGACAACGATGACCTCTTGGGCCCGTAGCTCGAATTTTAGGATAAATGAGTAGATTCGCGTATTTGATTATTCCTAGTAGTTTGTTTTCTAGATAAAACAATTACTTATTATGTTTTGGATCCTTCCTTTTGGATATTTTATTTATGAATGAATTAGCTTTGATGTGTTTACCGTAATAGTTGTCCATGAGTTTATTCGGATATTGCTATTTTGATTTATGGCTTGTAAACATATCAGCTATTAGGTTTGGACTATTTCCTCTTGCATGATGGACGCCCATAGTGATTTATGTCTGGTAGATAGCGCCACCACACATACGATCCTAAATGATAGGAAGTATTTTCATAACTTGATTAATCGTAAGGGGAGTATAAGTATAATTGCGAATGACAATACATTGATAGTGGGCTCTGGAAGAGCTTCCATTGTCCTCCCCATGGGTACCGAATTAATAATTGAAAATGCTTTATTGTTTCCGCAATCTAAGCGTACCCTACTCAGTTTTAGAGACATTAGAAATAACGGATATCATATTGAAACTAAAACTGAAAATGATAACGAATACCTTTTGATGACTAGTACTCGAGGTAGCCGTAAACAAGTTATAGAAAAGCTTCCATCCTTCTCCTCCAGTTTGTACTATACCTACATCCGGCCATCTAGTTCCCATCTAGCGATGAGTATGAAATTCCATGACCCAAATTCCTTTAAATTATGGCATCAGCGGTTAGGTCATCCGGGACAAACAATGATACGTAGGATTCTATCTAATTCAACTGGTCATAATATTACGAATAATAGAATCCCTCCCGTCGATGAGTATTTTTGTGATGCATGTTCTAAGGGTAAGTTGATAGTGCGCCCGTCGCGCACCAAGGTTGGACTAGAGTCTCCGGTTTTCCTTGAGCAAATTCAAGGAGACATTTGCGGACCGATTCACCCAGCATCAGGACCATTTCGTTATTTCATGGTCCTTATTGATGCCTCCACTAGGTGGACATTTGCATGTTTGTTGTCCACCCGCAATCAAGCTTTTGCGAAGCTCATTGCGAAAACTATCGAGCTTAGAGCTCAATTCTCGGATTATCCAATTAAATCGATTCGCATGGATAATGCAGCTGAGTTTAGCTCGAAGGCCTTTACAGATTACTGTATGGCCCTGGGAATTAAAGTGGAGCATTCGGTGCCCTACGTCCATACCCAAAATAGTCTTGCTGAGGCGCTAATAAAACGTATCAAATTTATCGCGAGACCATTGCTTATGAACTCTAAACTACCCACCTCATGCTGGGGGCATGCAGTCCTTCATGCATCACACTTAATCCAAATCCGTCCAACTGCATATAATGATCATTTCCCCCTACAGTTAGTGCGTGGGAAAGAACCTAGCATTTCCCATCTGCGTATTTTCGGATGTGCGGTATACGTACCAATTACGATACCCAAGCGAACCTCTATGGGCCCACAAAGGATACTAGGTATTTACGTCGGATACGACTCTCCATCCATCGTGAAATACCTCGAGCCTTTGTCCGAGGATCAATTAACGGCCCGGTTTGCTGATTGCACGTTCGATGAAGATTACTTCCCGGCATTAGGGGGAGATCCGAATTCAAAATTGAATGAATGCCGGGAACTTACATGGAACGTAAGTAATCTTCAGTATCTAGATCCGCGCACTAACCAATCTGAACTAGAAGTTCAGAAGATCATTAACCTGCAGAACTTAGCAAATAACCTGACAGACGCGTTCACCGACCATAGAGGTGTGACTAGATCGCATATACCTGCAGTAAATGCACCCCAAAGGGTTGAGGTCTCAAGTAAAATGAGTACTCATGCCCCCACACGCCAAAAGCGTAAGGGACCCTCAAGAGATAGTAACACACCTAAACGAAAGACTAACAAATCTGGTCAGTCGAATGGAAAATCTCTGGAAGAGATCCGTCTAGATAACTCCAAGTCTCAAGGAGACGAGAGTCCTAGTGATGAAACACGTGCACAAAATATTCCATGCACTAGGACCGTGGAACGACCAGACCCAGATACAATGGGAAATGAGGAAGGTCTGGTTGACGTAAACGTCGAAGTCTCTGTGAACTTCACAGATACGGGAGAAACGTATAATAGAAATATTACTGTCGTCGACGACACATTTGCAGCGTCAATAGCTCTTTCCATTATTAATGATCTAGATCCTGAACCCAAAACAATCGCAGAGTGCCGGAAGCACCACGATTGTGTTAAATGGAAAGAGGCAATTGATGCGGAGCTCACCTCGCTTAACAAAAGACAAGTATTTGGCTCAATCGTTCGTACACCCGCGCGCGCTATCCCTTTAGGATATTAATGGGTATTTATATGAAAACGAAATGAGAACAATACTGTGGAGAGGTACAAAGCGAGGTTGGTAGCGCAAGGGTTTTCGCAGAGACCCGGGATTGATTTCGATCAAACCTATTCTCCCGTCATGGACTCAATAACGTTCCGCTATTTGATATCTTTGGCAATTAAGTTGAATCTCCAAATGAGATTAATGGACGTAGTAACCGCGTACTTATACGGATCACTAGATGCCGACATTTATATGAAAATCCCAGATGGATTTAACATTCCTCAGTTAAGGGAGGGTGAAAATCGCAGTATGTATAGCATACAACTGCGTAAGTCGTTGTATGGCCTGAAGCAATCGGGCCTTATGTGGTACAACCGACTTAGTGAATTCCTTCAAAAGAAGGGGTACACGTTCGATAAAGCTTTCCCATGCGTATTCACGAAGAAATCGCAAGACGGTTTTTGCATCATATCCGTATAAGTTGATGACCTGAACATAATCAGAACATGCAAAGAGATTGAAGAAACCAGTTCAATCTTGAGAGCTAAATTCGAAATGAAGTCCTTGGGTAAAACCAAGTACTGCCTCGGCTTGCAGATCGAGCACCTCCCAGAAGGAGTCCTTGTTCATCAGTCGACCTACGTGAAGAAGGTATTGGATAGATTTCACATGGATAAATCTCATCCACTTAGCACCCCGATGGTTATCCGATCCCTCGAAGTGGATAAGGATCCATTTAGGCCAAGAGAAGATTCAGAAGAAATTTTGGGACCAGAAGTTCCTTATCTTAGCGCTGTTGGAGCTTTGCTCTATCTTGCAAATTGCACCCGGCCGGACATTGCATTTGCAGTTAACTTGCTTGCGAGATATAGCGCTTCTCCTACGAGGAGACATTGGAATGGTATTAAGCATGTTCTACGATACCTCCAAGGATCTCAAGATCTTGGACTGTTTTATCGTAAGAACCCAGACAAAACCTTAGTAGGTTACGCGGATGCTGGCTATTTGTCTGATCCCCACAACGCCGTATCCCAGACTGGTTATGTTTTTCTATGTGGTGGAACCGCAATCTCATGGAGATCGGTTAAACAATCCATGGTTACCACGTCTTCAAACCACTCAGAGATCATAGCTTTATTTGAAGCCGCACGAGAATGTGTTTGGTTAAGGTCCTTGGTAAAGCACATTGGTGACTCGTGTGGTATCGCCAAGGGCGATACATCCCCCACCGTTATATTTGAAGACAACGCTGCTTGCATCGCACAAATGAGTAATGGGTACGTCAAGGGAAACCTGACGAAACATATTTCACCTAAGTTTTTCTACCCATACGAATTCCAGAAGAGTGGCGTGATTACCATTCAAAATGTGCAATCTAGTAACAATCTTGCAGATCTGTTTACTAAATCCTTACCCACGTCTACTTTTGAAAAGTACTTTCGTGGTATAGGGATGCAGAGACTTAAAGTGTTGTTGTCTTCAGGGGGAGCGGTAACCTCGAAATAAATCTGGAAGATTTAGATCTAGAAGATCGATGACATTCCTCCCACTTATTATTATGGCCGATCCTTAGCACGTGGAGTTTTTATGACAAGACATTTATGTCGTAATGTCCAAGGGGGAGTGTTGTAAATCTGGAAGATTTGATATTCCAAATCTAGGAGATTTGGTGTGGACATTACTTGAGGACCAAGAATCATATTGGGCTTTACCCATTAGACTAGGGTTTTTACTATTATATATATCACATTGTATTCATGAATTACTCACTCTCATACACAACAATATTAGTGGAACTCCTGGCTTGGATCGCCCCCAGACGTAGTCATTTCCCGACGAACTGGGTCAACAAATCGTGTCTCTTTATTTACGCACTTATTTACAACAGAAACTATTTCTAAATATTTTAAGAACACTAATGTGATGCATGTAATTTGATTTCCATTTTTCCCAAATTACCTTATACCTAGTCAATATCTAATTCACTACCATTATATTTATTTAGAACTAATTGCTCATGATATACTTTAATTGCAGTGATATACACAAAGTGTTTTTTTTTATGATAAAATAAATCTGTATTTATGGTGACATTCTAATTTATTATTAAAAGATTTCAGAAGCATGATTTAAATAAATAAAAGGAATGTTAAACGATGATGTATTTAATGATACAACAACCTATGGTTATAGTATTTCGTTCAAGTTTTAGTAACAATAATAATAATAATAATTATAATAATAATATATCGAATCCAATATATAGTAGGTAATCGATTTTATGGTAAGAAAATTTTCCTTTTCAATAATTGAAAAATAAAAATATATATTTGGTAAATTGAACTTAATGCAATAATATGAAAAAAAAAAAAAATTTACATTGCATTTTTTCCCTATAAATTGCTTTTATTTTGATGGTACTCAACTCAATTTACTATCAATTTGATTTCAATTTTCTTTCTCATTTTCATAAACTTTACAATAATAATTATATTTTTCATCATGAATGTTTCAGATGGAACCAAACCAAATGAGAACAACCCTAATCTTTTTCGTTCAAACAATCAACGGAAAGGGAAGGGTCGTAAAAAGTTAAGCATGGAGAAGATAGAGAACGAAAAAAATCTACAGGTTACGTTCTCTAAGCGACGTGCTGGCATTTTTAAAAAGGCCAGCGAACTCAACACTCTTTGCGGTGCTGAGAGCGCCATATTAATTTTCTCCCCATGCGACAGGGCCCATACGTATGGTCATCCCAATGTTGAAACCATTGCAAATAGATTTCTAAACACCAATGTTGGGCCCGCACCACCGACCAACTCATTGCTTGCTGCTCTTCACGAAGCAGGCAACCACCAGCTGAACCAGGAGCTTGTCCACATGGAGGGGTTGTTGGAGCGCGAGAGACAACGGAAGATGGAACTCGACCAGATGTTCCAAGTACACATCAACAATATGAACTACGAGGAGCTCAACCAGCTGCACGAATCTTTGTTGGGATTTAAATCTGTCTTTCAATCCCGACTTAAAGATGCTTCAATTTCAGAGGGTGCAACAAATGTCCAGGGCTCAGCCGAAGAAGGTGGCCTTGACCCAAGTGTTGGATTCACCAACCCTGGTGGATCCGACATGGCTAGTTACATAAATATTGGTGACCCGACCCATTGGGCAGATGACTCATCCACCACTTATCATGCTCCCTTGAATAAAAACATAGAATTCATGCTCCAACATCCTTATGATACAGATGACTCAGCTGGTTCAGGGAGGTCGACAAACGTTCAGGGGCCAAAGCCTGAGTCGGGTGGCCTTTATAACCCATGTATTGGATTCACCAACCCCGGTGGAATTGATATGTATGCTGGTGACTCAATCCATTGGGCGCATGACTCATCCTCCTCCTATCGTGCTCCCTTCAATCCAAATACGAGATACATGGACAAATCTCATTTTGTTGCAGGTGGTTCTAATGTCTTGGTCCCGCACAACTTCATCCATCCAAGTGGTGAGACTCCATTTGGGAATACAATTGTAACAACTTCTGACATAGGGAAAAATAATGGAACACAGGTTAATGTTTCTAACATGTCTCGAGGTCGAGGGTCAAGGCACAACAATGGCTGTGGAGGACTGTCCTAAATTTTGTAACGCTTTACTTTTTTGGTTAATTTTGTTTTTTAATGAAAAATAATTGTTCATCTTAGTGTGTATAAATTTAATGTTTTTATGTTTATTACGAATTTAATCGAGACAGATATAAAATAGCAACAAATTTTAAATTTTAAATTTCAATATGATAGATAATTACTAAAATATTATTTAACACAAAAACTCATATGAAATATTTTACATGTAAAATAATGACCAAACTGAAAAATTCTTGGATTCTGGTAGGATCGGAAGAATTTTCTCAAAAATCTCACGCAAGGCTAAATTCAAGATTTTCGCTCCCAGTTTGTGTTACTATATAGACAAACATATGTTACTATTAGGGCAAAATGTGTGTTACTATTAGACCAAATAATTTTTTTTTTTTTTTTTACAAATATTTACTTTTTTTTTTTACAGAAATTAATATTTTTCCGTACAATATAAGGGTAAAATGTGCATTACATATAACAAATATTATTTTTTCACAAATATTTATTTGTTTTTACAAATATAATTATTTTTCCTTACAATAACACATTTGGTGGAGGCGCAAATCAACCCTAAAAGTTGGGACATACGTAAACTCTAGAAGCATAAAAAGAAAATATTTTATCACATACCCACTGCCGTCCACATACCACTCCCACATAACATAGCAGCCTTCTTCTGGGATGTGAACTAAGGAGAACAAGACGGAGGATTAGCCATGAAGATGAAGATGCCCACAACCACTTTTAGTTATTTTGTTTTTATTTCAATTTCGGGGATTTCTAAATTTGTGTTTTGATGATTGCTAATTGAACCCCGTGTTATTCGTGAGACTTTTTACACGGATTATTTATATCATCTATTTTTACTATTTAATTGTTTGAGTAATTAATTTAACTTGATCACCTAGGTTAATTATTTCGTGCATGTTTGCTAGATCATATGTCGTGATCCGTAATTGTTGCGATTATATGGCAATTGGTAGCAACTAGTAATATTTATTAGGGTGATATAGATCGGATTCTTTCGAACCGAGCTTGCGTGTTTAGGAATTTGTTTAACCTTTATCCTAGGGTTTAATGTTTCTACCAAATTAAATTTATATCGTATCTAGACTGTTTGGTTAGAAAGGTTCCTTGGAGAGTTTATATCAATAGAATAAATATTAAGGGATAAAACTGGTGAACAGAGCTTGTTGTTTATCGAGGGTCATTAATCCGTGGGAAAAGTTGAGCAAATAATATGTTTGATTAGCATAGTAAAGGCCAAGTGGTGAATGAACTGCGAATTGGAATACTTTTAATTTATTGAATTTTATTTCGTATCTATTTATTATTTTAATATTAATTTACTGCTTTAGTAGTTTTAGAAAATCAATCCAAACTCCTTCTGATTTGTTTGTCCCATTAATTATTTCAAGAGGCATAATTTTGATTTCTACGTTCCCTGTGGATCAACCCCTTGCTTGCCACTACAACGAGTTAGTAGAGTAACTGAGGGTTATTTAATTATTGTAATTTGGCGCGCCTTGACAGCGCGACCCAAATTTTGACGTCGTTGTTGGGAAACTGTGGGAAATTATTTTTGTGTCTAATGTGTGTGATTAGTGGGGCTTATTTTTATGTTACTTTTTTTTTAATTGGTATTTTTTTAAATCTCCGTAATCCCCCATTTATTTTGTGTGCCAGTTGCACAATATCTGCAATTCTGATATTGGGTTGTCTAGTGTCAATATAGTAGCGAATTTTTGCAGCTTGTTTCTGTTTAGTGTTTTCTGTCTTTTTTTTTTTTGTTCGGTTTCATGTGTTTTTAGTATTTTCTCAGGTGCTCAGCGTTATGGCAGCTAAACAAACTTTGAAGCAGTTGGCAACCCCACAACTTCCACAAAATTGGTTTTGCATAGTTTATCCAACTGATGGTGATGATTTTGAGTTTAAATCTAGTTTGGTTCGCATGTTGCCTATGTTTCATGGCGTCTTGCAGGTGAGGATCCATACACATTCTTGAAGGAGTTCCATGTTGTCTGCCTGCACATGAGGCCTAAAGACGTGACAGGGGAAATAGTGAAACTGAAGGCCTTCTCATTCTCATTGAAGGATTCAGCAAAGGAATGACTATATAATTTACCTTCCGTGACGGTCACTACTTGGGCTCAGATGGAGAAGTTGTTCTTGCAGAAGTACTTCCCAGCCTCTAGGGCGGCGAACCTACGCAAAGAAATTTGCGGTGTGAAGCAAGTCCTAAGGGAGACTCTTTATGAGTATTGGGAGCAATTTAGCAAGTTGGTGACAAGCTATCCACAACATCAGATCCCTGAACAACTTCTGATCCAGTACTTCTATGAGGGATTGACCCTCACTGACCGAAGTTTGATAGATGCAACAAGTGGAGGAGCCCTCGTTGATAAAACCCCAACACAAGCGAGAAATCTCATTGCTAACATGGCAGCGAATTCTCAACAATTTAATAATGAGGTAAGTGATTCATCAATTAGTGATAAACTAACTGCGCTAACCTCTTCTGTGAGTAACATGGTTGCAGGTGGAGCCCAACCCCAACATTTGGAGGAGAATGATAACACTTGGTCACAACCATAGAGAGGGCATTACCATGTCGAGCCACACATGGAGAGCTCTGGACATTCTACAGATGAATTGATCAAGATGCTCACTACCCAATCTTTCTCATCAATCAAGAACTTGGAAATGCATATTAGTCAGCTTGTCACTGTTGTAGGTCGAATGTGAACTCAAATTGGTGAGAAGTTATCATCACAACCTGAAGATAATCCAAGAAAGTGAACGCTATCACGTTGAGTGGAAATCAACTGGAAGAGGTATATATAGGCAACAGGTCGAAACGGGATCTCATCGAGTAGAGCTCGAGTAAAAGTACTCGAGCAATGCAAGCTCGAGTGTTAAAATTGTACAGAACGTGAAAAGTACTCGAGCCCCTTAGCTCGAGTAGTTCTACTCGACCGGTCCTTGCTCGAGTAGTCTACTCGAGTGCCCGCGTACTGCCTACTCGACCGGCTTCTGCTCGAGTGCACTACTCGAGTGCCTGAGTATTGGCTACTCGACCGAAGCTGGCTCGAGTAGTCTACTCGAGTGCTTGAGTAGTTTTTACTCGAGCGCCTTCATCTTGAGTACTTCAATGACACTTTTGCTCGCTCGAACTAATACTTCTCTTATTTCTTCCATATCTTCTCATCCGGGTATCCGTTTGAGTCGATTCGAAGTCCTACGAACTCCTCTTTTTACCCTCTATCCATCTATAAGCATCAAAGAAACAAATTTGTTAGTTTACGAAAATAATACTCAAATGACTCTAAATACTTATATGAATCCATCAAAACAAGGGCATTTCGAGCGACGAATCATGACAATTTCACGCCTAATCAACCCCCCCCCCCAAACTTACCATGTTGGTTGTCCTCAATCAACGAAATAATAAGTCAAGTGAAATTGTTAGGAATGAGTCAAGTTATCCAATCATGCAAGTACATAAATTCGAGCTTCAAAGATGCATCACAAGTATACTCACTCACCTTTCTTTATCATATTCATGCAACAACAGCAAGAAACACCAAAATCAAACATGGACGTGCACTCAACGATGTGTTTCACTCCCTTTCAAGTGTATAACAATGATCAAGGGACTCACTCAATCAATCAATCACACAAATTGGCAGTCATAGGCTTGTAAGTGCTCTTAACTTCGACCATACTCTAGAAATCAATACCGAATCAAAAAGGACTTTTCTCAAGGTTGTAATGTAGGTTCTTTGGACAGGTGGGATGACAATATAAGGTAAAGTGACTCACGTGAATGGAGAATAGAAAATCAAACTTTGGCACTTCGAGATTAGGAACAGAATACTTCAAACATGTTCAATCAACACCCTTTCAATTCCAATTCTCTCAACACTTCAATTTTTTTTTCTTTCTCACTCTTTCATTTTTTTTTCAATCACTTCACTTCTTTTTTTCTTTTTCGCACAAACACATGAGCTCATTTTTTCTTTCTTTTGCTCATTCCCAATTTTTTTTCTCTTTTTCCCACATCTCATAGCTTCATTACTCCTTCTTCTCATATTCACTCAACAAACAACCTTTTCATTTTTCAACTCAATTCACTCCCTTCACATTCACACTTTCCTATTCTCCACTCAAATTGGGACAAAAGGGCTTAGGAATTGGAATAGTGTTCATATGTGCTAGCAAATAAAATAGGCTTTAGGCTCAAAGGGGCTAACAAGGGATAAATATCAATGGTAAGGAAAATTTTGGCTAAGTGACTCAATAAAATCAAAGATGGCCTAAGATCCTATTCGGCATATCAAACTAGACACAATCAAGAAGCAAGAGCACACACAAGTTCTAGCATCCTCTAAGGTGATGATCCACTCACAAACGAAGAGATTGATTCATGTATCAAAATCTCATAAGGCTCAAAAGCTCACGGCTTTCACATCCATGCTAGTCCTAGTACATTCTCACTCTCATCACACAAGTACTCAAAAGAAAAATTCACAAGCATACAAGTTCTTTCTCAAATCAGCTCAAACTCAAACACTCACTCAAAAGAATTTCTAACTCACCCTTACAACTCACTCTACTCATCAAATCATACTCAAAGACAGCAATCAACAAACATAAGATGATTGATAAGCATGAAATGTGCAATAGCGAGTCAACTCAAAATCACCTCAAGGAGTATCTCAACATACCAATAATTAATCAAACTCAACTCAAAGATAAGGGCGTGCATGCATGTGCAATGTAACAAGAAACATAAAAAAAAACTCCACCCCCCAAACTTTGACCTTGCTAGAGGTCTAAGTTTGGGGTTGTGGGTTACCTCAACCAAATAATTTCGTTTGTCTCACTAGCTTTGCGCACTTCCTTGCTTGAGTTGGTCCCTTCAATCTGAATAACTACATGATATCTTTACTCCTTTAGAGACAAGCCTACAAGCAACTCACTCAAATACGAGGTTAAACATACGACTCAAAATAACTCCCTAATAACTAAAAAACTCAAAGCAAATAAAAAAAATAATGGGTTGCCTCCCATTCAGCGCTATTTTTAAGGTCCTCATGTCGAACCGAGCTCAAAGGAGCTTATGGGACATCATACTCAAATTTCCCTCCCTCACTCTCATAAGAGTGGTACTTGAACTCCTTTCCTTGATGCCCCACCATCATGAGCCCTTTTGCTTCCTTCCCCACCTCAAGTGGTATAGGTCTCAACTCCTTCTCACCTTTATCTGGAGGAGTCTTACTAAACAATTTCTTGAGTTTGGACTTTTTCTTCTTAACTCCTCCTTTTCCCTCTAGCTGGACCACGTCCACTTTCTTCACCTCTTCATCCTTCAACTTCTTCACTTTATCCCTATCAGAATAATCAAGATCATAATGCTCATGGGTTAAATAGTCAAGTGAAGGACTAACAAAATCATAAATATGAGAAGGATTAGGGATAGAAGGTGTGTCTTCAACACTAGGATCAATGGCATCCATGCAATACACGCTCTCATCCTCCTTCGGGTGCTTCATGGCTTCATATAGGGAGATCTTCACTTCTTGATCATCAACCTTCAACGTAATCTTCTTATTTGCCACGTCTAGCACCATCCCCGCCGTAGCTAAGAACGGTCTTCCCAATATCAGGGGCACGTTCTCATCTTCCTCCATCTCAAGCACTACAAAGTCGGCTGTAAAAATATGATCTCCAACTCTCACTAGGACGTCTTCAACCACACCTTGAGGTCTAGTAATAGACCGGTCGGCAAGTTGAAGCGTCATCATTGTGGGTTGAATTTCACCACCTTCCAACTTCTTGAAAAGCGATAACGGCATCAAATTAATGCTCGCTCCGAGGTCGCACAACGCTCCCTTCTTGATCCCGTTCCCAATATCACAAAGAATCGTGAAGCTCCCGAGATCCTTCAGCTTCGGTGGAAGCGCCTTGTGCACTAATGCACTCACCTCGTGGTTCAGCTGTACCAACTTCGGCTCATCTACTCGCCGTCTTTTCGCAATCAAGTCCTTCAGAAACTTTGCATAATGCGGCATCTGTTCCAAAGCATCATAAAAAGGAATGTTAATGTGAAGTTGTTTAAAAACATCAAGAAATTTTGCAAATTATTCATCAAGCTTCTTTTTCATGAAGCGCTGTGGATACGGGACTGATATCACAGATTTGGGTACCCCCCATTCATCTCTTTCTGTTTCTTTCACTTTATCCTTTGCTTCATTTGCCTTTTTCCACTTAGGAACTCTCTCAATCTCCTTACTTTCCTTGCACTTCTGGGACTCATCCATATCTTCATGTTTCTCAATCCCTTCACTTTCAATCCCCTTCTCAACTTGGGGCGTCTCAGAATCAGCAGGCATCTGAGGACCTTCATAGTTGGTTCCACTTCTAAGCTGGATCGCCTTGCAATGCTCTTTCGGGGTCCCCTCCGGCATGGAAGGATATTTTCCCGGCTCTCTATTCACCATCTTTGCAATCTGGCTCATCTGGAACTCTATAGAAGTGAACCTTCGATTGTTCTCTTGTTGAGTTCTAGTCCACTCAACGTTCATCTTCTGGAGGTCTTGATCACGTTGATCACCCTTCTTATGCAACTCCTTCACATCGTACTCCAAGGATGACAACCTCTTACTTCCTTCCTCCACCTTCTGTAGAATCGCTCTCAACATCTCCTCAGTCGATGCACCGCCTTCTCCACCAGGAGGTTTAGACCCCGGATCCACACCTGCAGGAACAGTAATACCAGCTTTTGGGTTAGCATAAGAAAAGTTCTCATTCTTCCTCCATGTGTTTTGAGGAGGCTACTGGCTTCCTTGAACTCCTTGTGTGTTCCTCCATTGATTTTGAGGTGGCTGTGGACCTGGAGGTACAAATGGTTGACCATAAGAAGGCCTTCCATACTGATTTCCACCTTGGTAGCCATTCTGATTGTAATACGGACCTCCCATGTAATTGGCTACCTCTTGCTGTCCACTGGGCTGGTCTACTCTCTCATTCTCTACTGCCTGCTCTCCACCCAAACTCTTCCCCAACTCGAGGTTGTTGATCTTCTCCATCATGGCCATCAATAGCCTTCTCGTTCCTTCTCCCCCTTCAACCTGTTGCACTCTCTGAAAATCTGCATCCACACCCCAAGCACCGGCATTCGTGACAATGTTGTCCACGATCTCCCTACACCTCTCTATGCCTTAATTCAGGAATGCTCCGCCCGCACAGGCGTCTAAATGGTCTTGCCCCGCCTTGTTGGCACCACTATAGAAGAATGCCATAATGTCTCCCTCGTTGTACCCGTGCTGCGGGCACTCAATCAGCATGTTTGAGTATCTCTCCCACGCTTGGCGTAAATCCTCTCCAGACTTCTGGCGAAAGGACGAGATCTCAATTCTAGCCTTGATCGTCCTAGATGGAGGGTAGAATTGCTCGAGGAACAGACGCTCGAGCTCAGTCCAAGTGGTAATACCTCCCCGCGGGAGCGTATTATCGTACCACTCCTTGGCTATTCCCGTCAATGAGAATGGGAACAGCCTAAGCCTCTTGGCATCTTCAGACATGTCATTGTAATTGAAAGTAGATGTTATCATGAGGAAACTCCTCAGGTGAGTGTGAGGATTCTCCTTCCCTATCACCCCTTTGAACTGATTCTCGGTAAGCAGCTTTAAAATCCCCGGGGATATCGAGAAGTTGTTCGCCTCAACAGGAGGCAAAGCCACTCCATCATAGTACCGTTGTGGCTGCGCTGCAAACCTCCCTCGAATAGCCATATTGTGATCTACATTCTGAGGAACGTGTTGAGGATTAGCAGCAGGTACTGGTACTTGTTGGGGTGGTGGTGGGTAAACAGGTGGTTGATTATAGACTGGGGGTGGAGGATACGGGTATGGTGGGTAAGGATAAGGTGGGTATGGGTAATGTTGGTATACTGGGTTGTTGAAAGGGTTATTTGGGTTTTGTGGGTAAGCAGGGTTTTGGTTCTGGTTTTGGAGTTGTGTTTGTGCAGAGTTGATTGTGTCTTGTGGGTTTGGGTGTGGGCTCTCAGTTCCCCCTATGGGTATCTGCTGATTACTGCTGTTTCCATTGGTACCCTCTGCCCATTCCACAAGAGCAGTATACTCTGCAGCTATTTTGTCTAACTCCCCAAGTTCATCAGAAATCTTGTCTTTGTTTCCCGCGGCAGTAGTCATTCTTCTCAAGAAGGCTCGGTTCCTTCTAGCTATTGTCTCAGGATCTGCAGGCAACCTCTCTTCGCTCGTATTGCCTTGTGAGCGTGTTTTCATAAACCTGAAACACTAGCAGAAGGATCAAAACGCAACTGCCTAATGAATGGAAATAAAAATAAAAACAGAAAAGAAAATCACCCACTACTAACTACTAAGCTATCTACAAGTCCTATTCAAAAAGCATATAACGCCATCCCCGGCAACAGCGCCATTGACTTAAAGCGATTTTACTAACTTCTACTAGTCGCTCACCCGCAAGCGAACGGGTTCACTGTAGTATTAGCAAGTATAACGACCAAGTATATCGAACCCAAGGGACAGTGTATATGCGAATAGATCCCTGAAGATCTACGCGTCGTAATTAATATGAGTGTATTATTTTTGGATTTTTTTGGAAAGATTAATTAAACAAAACTAAATAATCCTACGAATGCAAGAGGAAGATTAAACGAAATAACAAAAGGTATGTTTTCAAATATGAGATGGTGATGCTTAAGACAGGAATCCCTACGTATACTAACGGAGCAGGTACATAATCAATAACTGTGACACAAGAATTAACCTAAGTCTAAGAATGCAAGGTGAAAGCTCGAGATTTGAAACCCTAATACTTTACCCTAACACTCGACTTCACGAACCTACTAACAAGTTAATAGATTGTGCTTAATTAATGAGACCCTAATTTAACTAAGGTGATGCGGTCGTCCTCCTTCGCTAAACCGGTAGATGAATTAACCTTTCCTAAACCCTCTCATTAAGTCTACTCGTTGTTAAAGAGTGATACGGTCATCCTCTCTCTAACAACTTTCGAACGAAATTCAAGAGCGAAGTCTAGATTAATTTTAAGAATTCATTAACCAAGAGAATTAAAACCTAACGTCACAAGTTACCCTAATTACGTACCCACAACCTACTTCTACGAGTTCATCCTACCCTAAGCATGCAAGGGTTTTAGCTAGACATAGATTTAACGTAAACAATAACAATTAGACAAGTGACGAACATGAACATGGTAATTAAATCAAAGAAAAGATCGTACATAAACTAGGGTTTTAAGATATAAAAGAATAAACTGAAATTAATTAGCAAAACGAGGTCTCAACGTAATCAAGAACAAAAGATATTAAGAAACGAAACTAAAACGTGAAATCGTAATGTGAATTCGTAAGCGAAAACCTCAAAAACGTAAAATTAAACTTGCTCGTCTCTTCTCATCCTTCTCTCTCTAAAAATTCTGTGTAAAAGTGATGTGGTGCGTTCGGGGATCCTTCAAAATGTGTTTGGAAGAGGAATATATAGGCAACAGGTCGAAACGGGATCTCATGGGCCAAAATTCCCATCGAGCTCGAGTAGAGCTCGAGTAAAAGTACTCGAGCAATACAAGCTCGAGTGTTAAAATTGTACAGAACGTGAAAAGTACTCGAGCCCCTTAGCTCGAGTAGTTCTACTCGACCGGTCCTTGCTCGAGTAGTCTACTCGAGTGCCCGCGTACTGCCTACTCGACCGGCTTCTGCTCGAGTGCACTACTCGAGTGCCTGAGTATTGGCTACTCGACCGAAGCTGGCTCGAGTAGTCTACTCGAGTGCTTGAGTAGTTTTTACTCGAGCGCCTTCATCTTGAGTACTTCAATGACACTTTTGCTCGCTCGAACTAATACTTCTCGTATTTCTTCCATATCTTCTCATTCGGGTATCCGTTTGAGTCGATTCGAAGTCCTACGAACTCCTCTTTTTGCCCTCTATCCATCTATAAGCATCAAAGAAACAAATTTGTTAGTTTGTGAAAATAATACTCAAATGACTCTAAATACTTATATGAATCCATCAAAACAAGGGCATTTCTAGCGACGAATCATGACAATTTCACGCCTAATTAGTCAACTCCAATTGATGAAAAAGAAGAGAAAAATTCAGAACAGACTGATACAATTATTCCACTAAATCAAATGAAGTAAGATGAATCTCAAAGCCGAAATCTCAAATCAGGTAGTTATTATCACTAAAGGAAATTTGATAGATTTTTTGGAGTAATATCAGACATTATATGAGTGAACAAATCAGCAGCAAAAGTCAATAATAATCACACAATGATTTTCCACATAAAATCCTAAGTTTTACAGCAGATAATTTCCAAGCCTATTCAGCGGCAAAAGGTGTTACTTGCTGAAATTTAAAAGAAATTAAATCACTTTACCAGAGTGAAACCCTATGGTAAATATTTTTAAACGTCTAATGAAAATTCAGAAAGTTTCATCAGCCTTAGACACGTCTCTAACAGGTAAAGCAACCAAATAGATATCGAGTCCAAAAGAAAATCCAATACAAAATGGATTGGCAAAAAATAAAAAGCATTAAAAAATTAATAGAACCACCTAGCCATTAGATCACATTGAATAAGAATATCATCAAATTTAACATATAAATATGCTTATAAACATGCAAAAAAATCCAGGGTACTAAGTCTAATATCTATAGCAATTAGATCTCAGTCAATCTATCCAAAGCCAGCAAAGTCCAGAAGAAAGATCAATACTCTATATAATTTCTTAGCAATGTAATTCTATATATAACAAGACCTTACATATAGCCTACTGTGGTATAAATGCAGTATATATTACCACAAACTAAATATAATTATGAGCCTCATATGAATATTGAAATATACATTTTCAAACATATCACATCAATGAACATTTTTAACGAAATAGATTGTATAAAAGTAACTTATGTTCAACTATAACTAAATGTTTAAATAAATTTGCACATGATAAAACATAAGTATAAACGATAGTGTAGGTGAAAATTTATATCTTTGTCAGGGGATTTCTCGTGCATAAAAACACACCACAAACAGAGTAGCAATAATTGATATTTTGAAGCACCATCGAAATCCATATGTCACATGTCGTCGTTGGTCGTCGATCGTCGATCGTTCTCCGGTATAAAATTCTAAAATTCGGTACGAAGAGCACTAGTGCTGATAATGTATTACAAAATAGAAAAATAAAATAAAATGCACCATAAGCTTGACCGGTTACATGACTCCCACTAGTTAGTAAGAGGGCCAAATTAAAAACTTTTACAAATTTACGGGATTAAAATCAAAAGGTTATATCGATTGGGACCAAATTCAAAAATCATATCAAATTACGGCACTTATGAATATATAATCCCATAATAAAAACAAACGCTCTGGTACTTGCATGATGCAGCTGAAACTGGTCAAGGCAAAACGAATGAAAACCTACGCCATTTTGTGAGGTAGATTAAATTAATCTCTCATCATTAGTTATTATTATTATTATTACCCCTAATACTATTACTTAGTTTGCAATAAGTAATAAACCAATAACTTTGGAGTCATGCTATATGCACATTGATAGCACATTTTGATGGGATGGGATGGGAGGGATCTGAGATGATAATGTTTAAGGTGATGATGGGATGATGATTATTAGAAAATATTAATTATTTAATTATTTTATGAAACAATAACAAAGAGGGGCACATTTTTGCCTCTAAACTCAAAGAGGGGCACCCCTTTTTAAAAAATACAAGGAAGGTCAAAACCTCCCCCAATAAAGTTGTGATGTGACTGACCATCAGTCACTTTTTAAACATACGTGCATTTTTAACAAGATTTTGCACATAATGTGCATTTTTAATAATACTTTGCACATATATAATTATTAGTTATCTTTAAGGGTTTTATTAATGGTGCAACTTCAATCATTATTTGAACATACATAATTATATCCAAATTTTAAATTTTTTTTTGCACATGTTTGCACACACATAATTATTGGTATTATCATGTTATTTGAATGTGCATTTTCGATAATATGTTGAACGTACATAATTATATCCAACTAAAAGAATAAAATGCAACAACACCAATTTAATTACAAAAATTGAAAACTACGTATCTAAAATTGGATATATAAATTCAAATTAAATTTTAGTTACATATTCAAAACTTCCTGACATATTTACCCAAATGCAAAAAAAAAAAAAAAATGCATATTCCTTCATCGACACACAAATGGAGATTTAAAAATACAGATCCGTTTATTCTTACCTTGTCGGTTGCGGATCTAAGGCAGAGATTGGAATCTGTTCACAACGGGGGACTCCAAGCGGTGCACGACGCAAGAGAGCGTCAGATCTGGAAAGGCAGAGGGAAGCGCCGCCAGAACGTGGCCAGACGCACGGTGGCCGATGAGTGGAGTGTCTTCCCCACGATGGTCGGAACGCCCGGCAGGAGATAGGCACGCGATAGATCAGAAAAGCGGCGATGCCCGATTAGCCACAAATCCGACAAGGTCAGAGCACCTGCTTGAAAGATCGGCAACTCCAAGTGGTGCACGATGCTAATCGGTGGGACCGTCTCACAGACGCCAGTGTTTGATAGAGGAAAAGGGTGGTGGCAGGTAGCCTTTCGGGAGGGACTCATGGCGGCGGAAATGGGGAGGAATCATGGTGGCGGCGGCAGATTGCATACAATTTTGAGAAGCTGGACGGAAAAAATGGCAAATGGGGAAAATGGATTGAAATGAGAGAGGGGGAGGAGGGGGGAGGGTTTGGATTGAAATGGGAATTGGAAAGTGCCGTATGGGAAGATAAAGGGGTAGGGTTGGGTAGGTGGGGAGAAAAAGGGGTGGGTATGGGTGTGCTTTGCCCTTCTTTGTTATTATTTTTTTGGGCTTGCCCCATGTTGTAATAACACTATACAAAATGTCCTTTTATGTAACTATCCCTTATTTTATTAACTCTAATTATTTATTACTCTGATTATTTTACAAAAAATATTAGTACAATATTTAGGGTGATGATTGGGATGATGTTATTTTCCTTTATTTATTTACTCTAATTATTTTTCAAAAAATATTAGTTGTTTCATTCAAAAGTATTAATTGTTTAGAGTAACTATTTTTTTTATTACTTAATTCAAAAGTATTACTTGTGAAGGACAAATATACACAATTCTAACAAAAATACACTCATTACATATTTTTCATTACAGGAAAAAAAATACACTCATTACAGGAAAAATAAAAATACACTCATTATTTTTCATAAAAAAAAAACTTATTTTTTTTTTTGCCTGGTTTTTGGAAAAATTGAATTCTCTTATAGAAATTTTTGTCCTAAATTTTGATGCAATATTTGATCAATAAATCTCATTAAATAATAATACATTTTTCTTTTTTACCCGTTCCACAATACTTTGCACACAACTAAAATATAAATAATTATCTTTTGCAAAAAATTTATAAAATATTAAAATGTTATTATTTTATTAAATTTTACATTTACGTATTTTTTTTAAATGTTTATTTTAAGTGCTAAAAGTTTTTATGATTAAGGGAGCGTAACTTAAATTATTAATAAATGACTTTTGGTTATTTATGATCTAGCACACTGATTAGATATTGATTCAATGTCTAATCAATATGCAAATAACATTTTTTATAATTTTGGAGTAATTTAGTGGCAACTCTGACTCCAAATTCTGGATGATTGAATTGAACCTGCAACATGGGTTACAATGATGTCACTCATCACCTAAGTGTAGTTAGCACAGAAAATTAAGCGTTAATTAATTAATAATTGAATAAACATAGTACTATAATCTTGTAAGGCCATTAACAGATCTTGTCTTGGGAGTTGGTGCTACTTAGCCCTTTGAGCAAAATCAATTTTCTATGGAAATCCACTTGGCTCGTTTATTTTTTTATTTTATTTGTTTTAAGGACACTTGTCTCGTTTATAAATCTTCATTGACATCAATCGTCAAATATTCTAATGGACTATGGCACGAAATTTTCCTACACTTTGTAAATATTGCATGAAATTTTTTATGATTTGGAAATTACACAAAAACTCTCCCATTATTTTTTAAACAATGGGAATTCCATTTTTTTTAAATGAGTTAATAATCCAGTCTCTACATTTTCCACTATGCCCTTATTATGTAGTCTTACGAGTTAAAAGAAATTATTAAAACCGTGATTTTTTTTTAAACAGAGTATTAGCTTTATTTATTAAACTAAAAAAGGAGCTTCGTGCAATTTTCAGACTACGAGATAATTTCGTGCAATATTTTTCAAAACACGAGGGATTACATACAAATATATAGCATATATATATATATAATAACAATAAGTAAATTAAATTAATCGAATTAAATAAATATTCGATGTACTTAATGTCAAATTAATGTTCAAGAGCTAGCTAGTGTATATATTTATAGATTGTACTATTTAATTTCTTCATCATAACCAAGGATGAAAATATTCGGAAATTTCCACGATATATCCCTGATATATCCATTTTTCGTGGCCCCCGATATCGATATTGGGGGTAACGATATTTCCATAATATCCGTAAAAAATCGATAAATATCAGTATAGTATATCAATTTCAACTATAATTTTGGGCAAATTTCGATCTAGATTGCTCCACATTTATCCAATTGTAGACATATATATTACACATCTTAGTTGGAATATAAAATTAAAGTGTAATAAAATACACCACATTGACCAAAAATAAACCCATGTTCTATGTGTAGATATTATATATATTAATTCAAAAAGACACAGTGACAGGCACATCGAAGCCATTTAAGGAGTCGTTTGGTTAGCAACTCCTCAATGGTAATGAGAATGAAAATTATTTTCCATTTATGTCCCCATGATAAAAATGATATGTTGAGGGAAGACTTGTTACAATTGTGACTCCATTGTTAGTAGCATGCCCCAATTTTGGAATAGAAATGGACAACAAATGATTGTTGGTAGAGGAATATGGGAGTGATTGAGGAGAATGATTGTAGGAAGAGAATATGGTAATCAAAATGGTGTAGCGATTACCTTATTTAGGAGATGAGGTAGTGATTTTGTTCTCATGAACCATCAAAAATACACTAATTTTCAATTTCATTCTCATTACCATTGAAGAGTTGTTAACCAAGCGCCCCCTAAATTTTTTTATAGCACTATTTGTATTTTAGTGTATCTTCAATATTAATCTTTTAGATTCACTAGAAAATTTGTAATCTGGGATTGCAATAACCAACGAACAAATATTGAAATCAGTGAAAATTTAAAAAGGGTTTATTGTAAATTAAATCA
Source organism: Ballota nigra (assembly GCA_947034835.1). Taxonomy (NCBI): domain Eukaryota; kingdom Viridiplantae; phylum Streptophyta; class Magnoliopsida; order Lamiales; family Lamiaceae; genus Ballota; species Ballota nigra. The sequence continues at coordinate 38,680,593 of OX344727.1, read as the reverse complement.
CAATTTTTTCGCAAATTGCAATCTAATCTTAAAAAAAATTAATCTTGACAAACAAAACCTCAACTTATCATTTATTTGCAATTCGAACTAATAAATTAATTTTTTATTATCCGAAAATGATGTTTCACTTACCTGACAACGAATAATTAATAATATTAATATGTTTAGATTGGTTTGGGTGACACATAATTTATCATCATTATCGGGCTGATTAAAATCTACGTTTTGGTTAAAATTGCAACCAAATATCAAGTTGAAGTTTTGTTTGCAAAGATACAAAAAATTAGATTAAATTGCAATTTGTGAAAATGTTATAATTTTATTTGCAACTAGCTCATTTAAAAAACACCATAATTTTTACGTGGTTCGGCGAAAACACCTACGTGTACGGGATCAGAGAGATCAGACTTTCATTAACAGGGATAAAAATTCAATTACAACACTCACACTCACGTTCACTCAGATATTTCTCTACGAACTCAGCTAGCAACCCTAATTCTCTTCTAATTAGAGTATAAATTGTAAATCTTATATCTTGTGTTGAAATTCAATTGGGAATCATCACATATGTAGTGTATGTAATCCAGCTAGCATCGTCCAGTAACCGTATTCCGTTGGGATTAGTTAGAACCGTCTTCACCGCCGCATTAAATGAGTAAAACCATCAATTTCAGCTAACTAGAAGATTTCGAGCTCGTCTACCAGAAAACTGAAACTCTTCTGGAATGTCTTCTGGTATGTGATCTTTAATGCTCTTCTAAGGTTAACATGCATGTTTGTTGGTAGAACTTGACTTTCCTAGAAGTCATTTGCCTCTTCTGCTTCTGGTCTTTTGCCTTAGACCAGAATTGTTCTGATCTAAATCTTCAAAAAATATTTCTATCACCCGATTGAAGTTAGACTGATACCAACCAACAAAACAACTATCACCAACCAGAATAAATACTTATACTAGTGCATAACTCAAGTAATACTTCATATATAACTCTACATTTCACTTATTAGTTCATTAATACATACAAATATAAAATATAAACTCGCCGTGGGTAGCTCTTTTTCTTCCTTCTTATAAATGGGCACCACTTTGCACATGAAGAATTCAATTATCAAATAAATCATAAGGCGAGTTAACTTGAGTATGATTTAATGGGTTGGGGTTACACACACATATATATATCACTACAAGAACATAAAAAATTACCTACGAAATTAGAATTGCTTACGGAATTTAAAAAAAAAATGTTTTTAGTGAAATTACCAACAATTTGCCTACAAAATTTTCTAATTTTGTAAGCACTTTATTCCTCAACCTACCTGCAAGTTATTTGTCTACGAAAAGAAATTTCTAGATATTAATTACCTACAAATAATTTGCCAATAGACTACGAAAATTATGCAGACAAATTCTTTGTAGGTAGGGAATGAAAATATCTTGTTAATAATGAGGTAATTATTCAAATATTCCATCCAATCAAAACTCATTGGTTGCAATTGTAATAGCGTGCATGCTCATATGTACCAGGTGCACTCACCCAACAGTTGAGATTGTATATATTGAAAAGTATGATTTGATTAAGCTGAAAAGTCATGTGGTTAAATTACACTGAAAAGTTTACATTAAAACCTAATTTTCAGTGTAAATTTTTTAGCATAATTAAACCACACTTTTCAGCGTAATCTAATCATACTTTTTAGTGTAAACAGTTTCAACTATTGAATGAGTGCACCATGCGTCAAGTACAAGAGAGTTACTCTTGTAATAGACTTAGATTGTCAATGTAGTGAAGATCTTTTTAATGGATTTTACATTTTTACTTATTTTGTATTCCTGCCATAAAAAATAACTCTTGGACTAGTCCGTGTTGATGATCACTGTATGAAAGAAATTAGTTATACTTAGCTAGATGGCTATAAGAAAACCTTATGCAAGATGAAGATATTTTACAAAATACTAGTTTGTAACTTTACTCTTTATAAATTGTAATTAATTATTACCAATTGTATTGAAGATTACGTCTTTAAATATTAAATAAAAATTTTTAACAAAACCAAAAAACATTTAACAATAATTTTAAATTAATTACAAGCCACCCAAAAATTATAATCAACCACATAAACTTTAAATTTTAATTTTAATACATAAGGTAATTATATACTAAGAGGCGTGTATCATATCCACATTTTTTATGTCGCGCCTACAATTCTATATACATGTGCATGTTAATTCATTTTACGTCATTTACTTAGTTGAATCACCATTTACATTTATATTATATGTACTCCAAACTTCAAATATTGGTTTCGTTGGATGAGCAAGGTGATATCAGACTATCAGAGGTGGATATATATATAATTTGGAGTAAACATGTACTTTCACATTGAAAAAAATAATCTCATTATTATATTTTGCTTAAAATGAAAAAAATTAATATGTACACTAATTTTTTTAATTGTAATTTAAATTAACTAATTTTTTTTTTAATATTATGTTCTATATACATTACATCGGTTGCATATATGATTTTAATAATTAAATAATATTTTGGATATTGTTTATCAAAAGATGTGAATTTAAAATTTTGAATATATATGTTGTTACCTTATATTTGTGATAAAATTCATAATAAACATAAAAACGTCAAATTCGTACTGTCTAAGGTGAACAATTACCTTTTTTTTAAAAATAATTTAAAAACAACAAAAATATGTAAAGTGATGCAAAAACTTAGGAACATCCACTATTAGGGATGTTAAACGGTCCGACCCAACGGGTTTCGGGCTAAACGAGTTAGGGCTTTATCCGGTTCACTCTTAACGGACCTCTAATAATTAAGACATAACCCTAACCTTAGCGGGTCTCGGGCTAAACGGGCCACAAATGGGTTATGTCGAAAAAATTAAAATTCAACACAAAATTTAAAATAGTGGCAATAAAATATTAATGAATTTAAACATTGTTCATAAATTCATTAAAACTACATAAAAACAATTCAACATAATTATAAAAATTCAAACATCAATACTTAAAAAGTACAAAACCATATTAACACTTATTATATATATTAATACATAAGAAAAATACTTATTAACATTTATGTGAATATATATATATATATATATATATATCACTACTACACATTTAAACTTGCATAGCTTTACTTGGAGAGCCTTTTAAAAAACCGCTCTCCAAAATTTAGCTTGGAGAGCGGTTTTATAAAATTATATTAAAAAAAAGGTTAGATAGTCAATGATAAATAGCGGTCAAAACCGCTGTGCAATGCCTACTTTGGAAAGCCCTTAATAACCGCTGTCCAAGTGTAACCTTGGACAGCGGTTCAAAACAGTTGTCTAAGCCTTCTAACCCCTTTAATACAGATTTTTCCTTAGAATCGTTCATTCTTTCTCCCAACTGCGCATAACTGCACATATCCGGTCCCTTCTTTCCTTATGCTTGCTTCCTCCGCCGACGCGAGGCACCGCCGCTGCCTCGGCCGCCTCCTCTTGTCACCTCCGCCTCCCTACGCGGCCGTCACCGTCGATGTCGCCACCTCCGCAACGCAGTCGCCTCCCCTGCCGCATTAGCCAACGCCGCCGTCTCCCCATGCCGCCTTGCCACATCACAGGCAGCCAAGCGTAACATCTGCGCCTATCTCCTCCTCGGCGTGCACGGTAGGGTTTAGTGAATTCCTCCGCCGTCCTCGCCGAATATGCGCCAGATCTCGCGCCCTTCATGTCCGATGATGTATTTGTTCACAGTCCAATTTTTTAATTGGGAATCTTACTGTTATTAGTTTGATTGGAGACAAAGGCTGTTTAGTTTTTTATTAACAGAGGAATGAATGATTATTGATGATAATGAAGCTTTAGATCCCTGGTTTAGGTTAATGAGTTGAAATTGGGAATTTCCATTTGGGGAATTTACTGGATTAACGTTCTTCTAGGAAGTAATTTTGAAATAATGTGAAGGATGATTGCTCTGTTATTTCGTTGGGCTTATTTTGTATTGCGTTGAAAATTAGGCGATGATTTCAACTCTATCCTTTTGTCTTTCACAGCAAAATTGAATTGTTTCTTTAATGAAAGGATAATTTTGGTAAAAATATAGAGTCCATATGGATAGGATTTATCATTAATTATCTGTGACTTTGTGCTCTAAATGAATTTTATTTTTGTCATTGCCAAAATTCTAGAGGAGTCTTAGACGATGAATTGGAAACTTTGCCGTTAATTTTTCTTGCTCAAGAAATAAATGAGAAGGTGAAATGACATTTTCAACAATTTAATGACCTTGAGGATTACATCTTGGAGATGACAATTTTGCTTTTCTTTTTTATAGGAGAATGTATTTTGGGCAAGACGATAAAATTATTTGCATAATAATTGTATTATTCGAATAAAGTCATTCCCTTCATTATTCTTCTAAGATAATTGTGTTTCCATCTTCTGTGACTTCTATTTTAACTGTTGAATTTAGGGTGAACATAGCAAAAAAGTTATAGATTTCAGGGGCCAGGGCATATTTCATTTAAGAATCTTATTGAATGTTTTTGCAATGCTTAAAATTTGAATTACTTGTAATGGATTATGATCAGGAAAATGGTTTGTAAGAATCCGTGTGAATTTTTATTGTTATTTTTTTAAAATTCTTGTCGTGCAAGACAATGATGGACATTTGATCTTTGGAATTAGAAAGAAAGAAATTGGGAATTTTGGTTTTATCGATTTTGAAATTGTTAAAAAAATTGGTTTATCCTTGGTTTTGTGCAGTCACATACAAATTTGAAACTTATAATTCAAGTGTTTTGGCTGCATTGATTAATCCTTGATAAAAGTTTGGAATCGAAATATGATTTTTGAGTTTTCAAAGATTTAATTGTAAACGAAATATAAGTGATTTTTTTCCAGCTATGAGTATGATGTGTTCTAAGGCTCTGAAAAGAAGAAATATTGCATTTTCTACTTTCAGGAAGCCTTGTTCTGGCTATAAATTAAAGGAAATTATTGGAATCAAAATATTTGCTGAAGAAGACTCATCACAATCTGCAACTTATGATGGCAATTTTAATAACCGAACATCGATCCGAACAAATGGAAGATGCTTCTTCTAAGTATGTTTTTCATGTTAATGATAGGAAATTAGTTGAGCAGCCGTACGTTGATTCAGTGGATTGGTCAAAATGACATGTCTTTTGGGTTGATGAGAGAGTGGTGCCTAAGGATCATACTGATAGCAACTACCTCCTCGCTTATTCCGGGTTCCAATCTAAGGTATTTGTTATCTCTGTGCTTGTAAATGATGCTTCAATCTGCAACATTATGGCTGCTAAACAGGTTTTTAACAAATGTTAATATATTGAACTGGCTTTTGAGAAATAGGTTATTTTTTAATGTTTGGATGATAATTGTAATGAAATAATTAAAAATGAGGCTCTTAAAACTTACGTCCCAACACTTGAAAATAATTGTTATGGTGAACTTACGTCTTAAATACCCAACACTTGAAAATTTAATGTGCTCATGATGATATAAGTTGGATCCTTGACATATTTAACCCGTTAATTATTAAGGTTGAATGAAATAGTCTGATACCTAACGATTTACTTGTTTTTTTCAAGGGAAAATATTTATGACACCCGCAATGAAAGAAACATTAATACTCGTGAGCAATGCGAACGAAGAGGACTTTGCTCCACAAAAATGATGGGAGATGAGGTCTACTTACTCAAAGTGATTCCTACCCCAATAAAAGAATGTAGAAATGGAAAATAGATTAGATGTAGTATTTTTACAATTGATTCTTATATTCTATGCTATTATAACTTTTGGTAGCATGTAACATATATATTAATTTGTGATGATATATATTTCATATTTTTGGTGTATTCAATTGATGTGTATGTTTATTTATTTGATATTTTGGTGTTGGACTTATAAATATTAGTATAGGTTTTGGTAATTTTGTATAAACAGATTTATTAAAATATAAATTTTTTTTTAATAAAATTACATATAAAAAATTATATAAAAAAATCATATAAAAAATTATAAAAAAAATCGGGTAAATAAAAAAAAAATATATATATATATATAATAGACAGCGGTTAATAACCGCTGTCTAAGGCTCTATCTTGGACAACTGTTAAAAACCGCTGTCTAAGGCTTTGTCTTTGACAGCTGTTAATAACCGCTATCTAAAGCTTTATCTTGGACAGCGGTTTCCAACCGCTGTCTAAGTGGATACTTGGCTTAGATAGCTGCTACTTGGACAGCCCTTTTAACCGCTATCTAAGAACAAAATTAACAGCTTTCCAAAGCCTTCTATGTACTAGTGTATATATATATATATATATATATATATATGAGTATTATATATATATTCAAACATAAAGAAAAAATGTGAGTATATTAATACTTTAAAAAATATATAAACCTATATTAACACTTATTATATATATAAATAATTTAAAATATATATATATATATATATATATATATATATATATATATATAACCCGGGCTGGCGGGCCGGGCCAAAAAGGCCTGGATTTAAACGGGCCTCTCAAACCATGGCCCTAACCCTGTATTTTTAGGGTTAAACGTGTCGGCCTGTTTAGCTCGGCCCGGATTAACATCTCTATCCAATATAGTCAATGTTGTGTCTTGATTCTCAACCCTGGGGCTTGTGTTGCATACTCTGGCTCCTTATCCGAGGTTGTTGCAGTTTGACTTTGACCGAAAATACTAACTTTCTACTAGTAGTTTTCCCGCAAGCGTACGGGTTCACTGTAGTATAAGCAAGTATAGCGACCAAGTATATCGTACCCAAGGGAAGGAATGTATGCGAACAAATCCGTGAAGATCTATGCGTCGTAATTAATATGAGTGTATGTTTTTTAGTTTTTAAAAAGAAAATATAATCTAAACTAAATTACTCTATGAATGCAAAAAGGAAAATTAAACTAAGAACGTAAAAGTGTGTTTTCGAATATGAGATGATGATGCTCAGGATAGGAATTCCTACGTATACTAACGGAGCAGGTACATAATCAGAATAACCGTGACACGCAAGAAATAACCTAAGTAAAAGATTGTAAGATGAAAGCTCAAGAATTTAAACCCTAATACTTTATCCTAACAATCGACTTCACTAATCCACTAACAAGTTAATAGATTGTGCTTAATTAACGAGACTCAAATTTAACTAAGGTGATGCGGTCGTCCTTCCTAGATAAACCGGTAGATTAATTAACCCTTTCTAAACCCTCTCATTAAGTCTACTAGTTGTTAAAGCGTGATAAGATCGTCCTCTCTCGAACACTTTTCGAACTAAATTCAAAGGTAAAGTTAAGATTGATTTTAAGAATTCATTAATTAAGAGAATTAAAATTAAACATCACGAATTACCCTAATTACATACCCACATCCTATTTCTACGAGTTCATCCTACCCCAAACATGCAAGGGCTTTAGCTAGACATGGTTTTTACAGAAACAAAAACACTCGAAGAAGTAACGAACATGAACATAATAATTTTAACTAAGAAATTATCAAACATAAACTAGGGTTTAAAGAAATAAATGCTAAGAACTGAAATTAACTTAATAAAACGAAGTCTCAAGTATTCAAGAACAAAGAAGTAAAGGAAAGAAACTAAAAATCAAAACCGAACTATAATTTCGTAAATAAAACCTCGAATACGTAAAACAAAAGCTTGCTCGTCTCTTCTCCTCTTTCTCTCTCCAAAAAACTAACTCTAACAGTGATATAGTATCAAGTGGTGTGTACAAACGTGTTCGGGACGAGTATATATAAGCGTCGGGCCGAATCGAGAACTCATGTGCCGAAAAACGAATCCGGAGGTAAAAACTTGGAAGTGCTAGAGGAAACCCGCTCGAGCGGGGGCGCTCGAGCTGTGTAGCTCGAATGAAACAGGGGCTCGAGCGGTGGCGCTCGAGCTGCTCGAGTGGCCGAATCGTTCTGCAAGTCTTGGGGTGCTCGAGTTGGTCAAGTGCTAGAAATTCTCCGTACGTTTTAGGTGCTCGAGCCACATGCTCGAGCGTTGGTGCTTGAGTAGCTTGAATGACAAAAGTTCTCTGGACAAATTGGGTGCTCGAGTGGCATGCTCGAGCGGTGGTGCTCGAGTGGATCCACTCGAATGAGTCTCCTTCTTCTTCAACTGATACTTTTCTTCTCGCGCACTATTACCATTCGTATTTCTTCGATATCTTCTCATCCGGGCATCCGTTTGAGTCGATTCAATGTCCTACGAACTCCATTTTTCGCCCTTGATTCACCTATAAGCATCAAAGAGAAAAATTCATCAATGTGTAGAAATAATACTCAATTGACTCTAAATACTCAACAAATTCGACCAAAACTTGGACATTTTAAGCTACAAATCATGACAATTTCACGCCTAATCTACCCCCCAAACTTACCATATTGCTTGTCCTCAATCAATGAAATAATAAGTCAAGTGAAATTGTTAGGAATGAGTCAAAGAATCAAATCATGCAAGTGAATGAACTCGAGCTTCAAAGATCGATCACCCGTATACTAACTCACCCCCCTTCATCATACTCATGCAATAACAAGAAGAAACACCAAGATCAAATATAGATGTGCACTCAACGATGTGTTTCACTCCCTCACAAGTGTATATCAATAATTCGGGACTCACTCAAACAATCAATCACGCATATCGGCAGCTATAGGCTTGTAAGAACTCTCAACTCCGACCATACTCTAGAAATCAATGCCGAATCAAAAAGGACTTTTCTCAAGGTTGTAATGTAGGCTCTTTGGACAGGTGGGATAACAATATGGATAAGTGACTTAAGTGAATGGAGAATAGAAACTCAAACTTTAGTACTTCGAGATTAGGAACAGAATACTTCAAACATTCTCAATCAACACACTTTCAATTCCAATACTCTCAACACTTCAATTTTTTTTAACTCATTTCACTTTTTTCATTTTCACACAACTCATATGAGTTCATTTTTTTCTTTTGCTCATTCTCAATTTTTTCTTTCCCACAACTCATATTCTCATCACACCTTCTTCTCATAATCACTCAAGCGATCACAATTCTCCCTTTTCAACTCAAATCAATCCATTCACATTCACACTTTTCATATTCTCCACTCAAATTGGGACAAAAAGGCTTAGGAACTTGGAATAGTGTTTAAATGTGCTAGCAAATGAAATAGGCTTAAGACTCAAACCGGCTAATAAGGGACAAATATCAATGGTAAGGAATTTTTTTGGCTAAGTGACTCAATCAAAACAAAGATGGCCTAAGATCACATTCGGCATATCAAACTAGACACAATCAAGAAGCAAGAGCACACACAAGTTCTAGCATCCTCTAAGGTGACGACTCACTCACAAACGAAGAGATCAATTCATGTATCTTAATCTCAAAAGGCTCAAAACTCACAGCTTTCACATCCATGCTAGTCCTAGTGAATTCTCACTCTCATCACACAAGTACTCAAAAGGACAATTAGCAAGCATACGAGTTCACTCTCAAATCAACTTTAACTCATACACTCACACAATAAAATTTCTAACTCACCCTCACAACTTAACTCTACTCATCAAGTCATACTCAAGAATCAACAATAAGCAAGTGATAAGAGTTAATAAGTGTAAAATAAATCAATCAACACATCAATCCATAACAAATCGTACCCCATCAGTTTTAAAATACTTCCAATATAATCCCATAATTCAACCAAACACTCAACTCACCACACATCATCAAAGAAAAACAAAAGACGGAAAAGGAAAAAAATTCAAGAGTAAGGAAAGCGGAGGAAATCCCCATCATCAATGATCAGGAGGAGGTGGTGGAGGACGGTAGTGAGGATGATCGGCTCCCAAATGAGACACGAAGAGTGACTCCATCCAACGGGGCATGTCGGAGAACTGGTCCTCCATGCGGGTTGTTCTTGTGTCCATCCTCTCTTGCGCCTCTCGCATGTACGTCATGTCCGTCTGGAGTGTCTGAATCTGGTTTTCCATCTGTGTCCATTCGACATACGTAGGGTACCACTGCCCGGGTGACTGCACTCCAGGTGACTCTACTTCCATCTCTTGCGGTTCTTCACCAGCTGCTCCTCCCTCTTCATGTCCTCCTTCGTACTCTTACTCATCCTCTTCTTGCAAGTCTCCCACTCCGCTCGATCCAGCACCACTTGTGCCTTCTCCTCTGTTCCTCTTCACGGGCCTAGTATCCCGGAGTCCTTGGCTATCCACTTCTGCCATGTACTTAGCACCTATAGAAAGGTGCTGCTCTCCATTCATCCGATGTTCTGCTTCTTCTTTCCCTTCAGAGTCACGAGTTTCTCGTTCGGCAGCGGAAAGAGGTCATCATCCTTGTATCTGATGCAGTAGCTCCCCATCCATCGCTCGAACATTAGGGTGTTGTTCAGCTGGTCGAACCCTAAATCCATACCAATGCAAGGACCCGAATATAGCACAAACCCAAGGCTCTTCATGAACACCGAAATCAATCTACCTCCTCGAACTTTCGAGGTCTTAGCACCAAGCTTGAACGGGGCCTCGTAATGGTGCTCCAAGAAATCCCTACCAAAATCATGCTCCTTGGTGTACAAGAGACACCAAATCCCATATAACTCCTTGCTCGTCACCGTTCCCATCTCAGAGCGGGCATAGATGGTGTTTCCTAGGATCCTCTCCAAGTAGCGAATCACCGGATTCCTGATTGCTGAGGCTTTTGCGTTCTGCCCCTTGTACTCTCCGGCCATGCCACCCGTGATGTCATTCCAAAATGCATTTGCATTGTAAGACTTTGACACACGGTTAGGCCTCGATAAGGCTGGGAGCCCAAGTGCAAGGTTGACAGCTCCAACCTCGCAATGCTGCCACTCGTTCCGATGCTTGAACTTGAAGGAGTTTTCATCCTTCTTCTCCACAGTGGCCAGGAACTGCTCCACCAAATCAACATTTGTTTCCATGGTCAGCAGTAGCTCGAAGAACTCCGTCATGTTGTTCCTCGTGAAAATTCTCCTGATTTCACCTTCAATTCCAATGTCTCGCATGAAACTCACAATGGGCCTCCGAGTCTTCTCCACTTTCCCGGCTATCAAACTCCACCGGTAGGCTATATAGCGCCAACTCCCCTCATAGTCCAAATTATCCCACCTCGAGGGTAGCAGACCCTTTTGCCTAAGCTCACTAGTGACCTCTTCCAACTCAGCAATACACAAGATTCTGTCCTCGTTTTTCTTTGGAGCCATATTACCTAAACAAAACAAATCAATGTATTTAAAAACCATTCATGACATTCAATTCAATTCAATAATCTCAAGTACCTCTCAATGCCAATTCATGCAACATTTAATCTCAACTTAAGTTCATCAAGTTCAATCGTTATGCTTTCATACCAAAGTGCTCAAGTAGTTTGCAAACAATTCATCCATCTCAAATCAAAATTGCCCACAACTAAGTCTATCATGAAGTAAAATCACAAGGATAATGTAATTTACATGCTCAAGACTCAATTCATACTCATTCATGATCAATACCATCTCAATTCACAAAATTTTCTTCTCAACAAGCAAAACCCATATCATTTTCTCAAATTCCCTCTTTCTCACTCTAGAAATTCACCCATTCTACTCATGCAATTTCGAAATTGAAAGCAAAACAAGAAAATCCATAGCATATAATCATCATTCAACAACAAGGAATCGAGAATCAACAAGCTATGCAAAAGTCCCCAAAATTTTCGAAATGTTCATGAACCCTAGTTCTCATGCTCAATTCATGCCAAATCCAAGCCTAAACTACGAATTGAATGAAAAGAGTTAGAGATTACATACCTTGTTGGAGGATTGAAGAAGATTCGTGAAGAAATTGAACGAATTCGTGAGCAAACAAGTGTAATTCATACGAAATCGCCCCAATCGCCCCAAAATTGCACCTTTTCGTGTGTGATAGTGTGTGTAAAAGTGTGGGGGGTATTTATAGAGTGGCTCAAAAATAGGGTTGAAACCCGTGATCCGCTCGAGCTCGGTCGAATGAGCGACCTGACTTAAATCGAGGAGTTCTCAGGTTAGTTCAGGTTTTGATGAGTTTGATGATAGTTTCGTGCTTGGTTCGTATGAAAATTTCGAGTGTTGGACATTATTGTTTTTGTTGTTGAAGGGAGGAACTACTCGAGTGGCATAGCTCGAGCGCCTCCGCTCGAGCATGTTGCTCGAGCACCCAAATTTTCCAGAAACTTTTTACCACTCGAGCAGCTCGAGCGCTAGCCCTCGAGCCCTTGTTCCATTAGAGCTATATGCTCAAGCAGACCTGCTCGAGCGGAAGCGCCCGAGCATATAGCTCGAATGGAACAAGAGCTCAAGTGGCAAAAAGTTTCTGGACAATTCGGGCGCTCGAGCTATGCCACTCAAGCAGTTCCTCCCTTCAACAACAAAAACAATGATGTCCAATACTCGAAATTTTCATACGAACCAAGCACGAAACTATCATCAAACTCATCAAAACTTGAACTAACCTGAGAACTCCTCGATTAAGCCAGGTCGCTCATTCGACCGGGGAGTTGGGGTCTCTTCCAAACGTGCAAATCACCAAGCCAATTCAAGTCGAACTTAAGCACTCACACTTAATTCGTTCCAACTACCCTAATGCATCAATATTTTCGAAAAAGTTGACCAATTTTTCATTAGAATTTTGTGTATGAACTCGAAGTACGAATACACACCCCCCCAAACTTTGTTCTTGCTACGCAATAATAAAGTTTGAAAAGAATGAGTACGTACGAGTAAGTACACTAAATTCTCATGAACTTAAATCACTACCAATGCAAAGTAATGAACGAAAAAAAATCACCCCCCAAACTTCGACTTCGCAAAGAGGTCTACTTTTGGGGTTCGGGTTACCTCAAACCCCATCAATCGAATGCTTTACTACTCGAAACATCTCCAACTTCATGAATTGTTTCACCTTTTAAACTCACTTACTCGAATCAAGTACCACGAAACAAGCCTACACAAAAAAAAACTCAACAAACGAGGTTAACGCCTACGATTCACAAAACGATAAAATGAACAAAACACATAAAAATAAGTAAAAATGGGTTGCCTCCCATTTAGCGCTAGTTTTAATGTCCTAATGCCGGACCGAGCTCGGAGGAGCTCACGGGACTTCAGAATCTAAAATACCTCCCTTAATCTCATGAGAGAAGTTGAAGAATTTCTTTACTCGATGCCCGTTCATCATGAGTTCCTTTGCTTCCTTCATGAATTGTTTCACCTTTTAAACTCACTTACTCGAATCAAGAACCACGAAACAAGCCTACACAAAAAAAACTCAACAAACGAGGTTAACACCTACGATTCACAAAACGATAAAATGAACAAAACACATAAAAACAAGTAAAAATGGGTTGCCTCCCATTTAGCTCTAGTTGTAAGGTCCTAATGCCGGACCGAACTCGGAGGAGCTCACGGGACTTGAGAATCTAAAATACCTCCCTTAATCTCATAAGAGAAGTTGAAGAATTTCTTTACTCGATGCCCGTTCATCATGAGTTCCTTTGCTTCCTTCTCCACCTCAAGTGGTAGGGGTCTCAACTTCTTCTCACCTTTATCTGGAGGAGTCTTACTAATCAATTTCTTAAATTTTGACTTTTTCTTCTTAACTCCTCCTTTCCTTTCCAGCTGGACCACGTCCACACTTTTCACTTCTTCATCCTTTAACTTCTTCCCTTTATCCCTATCAAAATAATCAAGATCATAATGCTCCTGAGTCAAATTATCAAGTGAATGACTAACGAAATCATGAATATAAGAAAGATTAGGGATAGGAGTGTGTCTTTAACACAGGGATCAATGACATCCATGCAATAACAGTTCTCATCCTCCTTCAGGTACTTCATAGCCTCATATAGGGAGATCTTCACTTCTTTATCATCAAATTTCAACGTGATCTTCCCATTCGCCACATCTAGCACTATCCCCGCCGTCGCTAAGAACGGTCTTCCTAAGATTAAAGGCACATGCTCATCTTCCTCCATGTCGAGCTCTACAAAGTCGGCTGGAAAAATGTGATCCCCAACTTTCACGAGGACGTCTTCAACTACAGCTTGAGGTCGAGTAATAGACCGGTCGGCAAGTTGAAGTATCATCATTGTCGGCTGAAGTTCCTCCAACTTCTTGAATAACGACAATGACATAAGATTAATGCTCGCTCCAAGATCGCACAACGCTCCCTTTTTGACTCCATTCCCGATATCACATAAGATCGTGAAATTCCCGGGATCCTTCAACTTTGGGGGAAGTACTTTGTGCACTAATGCACTCACCTCATGGTTTAGCTGCACCAGCTTAGGCTCATCAACTCGCCTCCTCTTCGTTATCAAATCCTTCAGAAACTTGGCATAATTCGGCATCTGTTCCAAAGCATCATAAAAAGGAATGTTAATATGCAATTTCTTAAAAACATCAAGGAATTGTGCAAACTTTTCATCTAATTTCTTTTTCATGAACCGATGTGGATATGGAACAGGTATCACAGATTTGGGTACCCCCCATTCATCTCTCTCAGTTTCTTTCACATTCTTCCTTGCTTCCTTTGCTTTCTTCCACTTGAAACTCTCTCAATCTCTTCAATGCCTTCCTCAAGGTCTTTTCCCTTCTGGGTCTCATCCATATCTTTACTCTTCTGAGTGCCTTCACCCTCAACCCTTTCTCAACTCCCATCTCCTCAATCTCATCTCTAACTGCCTCAGGCTCTCTTTCTTCTATCTCAACCTCTCCTTGGGGCGTCTCAGAATCAGCAGGCATCTGGGGACCATCATATTTGGTCCCACTTCTCAACTCAATAGCCTTGCAATGCTCCTTTGGGTTTTCCTCGGACATTGAGGGATACTTGCCCGGCTCTCTTGTCTGAGACTTTGCAATTTGACTAATTTGATACTCAATAGAAGTGAACTTGCGGTTGTTCTCTTGTTGAGCTCGATTTAGATCAATGTCCCTCCTTTGGAGTTCTTGATCACGCTGATCACCCTTCTTATGCAACTAATTCACATCATACTCCAATGAGGACAATCTATTGCTTCCTTCCTCCACCTCTGAAGGATTGCTCTCAACATCTCCTCAGTTGAGGAACCGCCTTCTCCACCTGGGGGTTTCGAACCTGAATCAAACACCTGGAGGAACTGTAATTCCGGCCTTCAGATTAGCATATGAAAAATTCTTGTTCTTCCTCCATTGGTTCTGAGGAGGCTGCTGGCCTCCTTGATACCCTTGGGTATTCCTCCACTGATTTTGAGGAGGCTGTGGACCTGGAGGTACAAATGGTTGGCCATAAGAAGGTCTTCCAAGTTGATTTCCACCTTGTGGATAGTTAGGCCTTCTCATATAGTAGGCCTCTTCTTGCTGACTCGTGGGTGGGTCCACCTTCTCGCTCACTGCTACATTCCCTCCAACCAGATTCTGCCCCATCTCAAGATTACTTATCTTCTCCATCATCGCCATCAATAGCTTTCTCGTTCCCTCATTCTCCTCCAACTTACAAGCTCTCTGAAATTCTGGGTCCTCGTTCCATTGCCCGGCATTCGTAACGATATTATCTACGATCTCTCTGCATCTAGCTGTACCATGATTCAGAAATGCTCCACTAGGACATGCATCAAGATGGGCTTGACCAGCCTTGCTGGCTCCACTATAGAAAAATGCAATGATATCCCCCTCATTGTACCCGTGCTGCGGGCACTCAATTAACATGTTAGAGTATATCTCCCATGCCTGACGTAAATCCTCACCTGGCTTCTGGCAGAAAGAAGAGATTTTTATCCTTGCTCTAATGGTTCTAAATGGAGGGTAGAATCGCTCGAGGAACAGACGCTCGAGTTCGGCCCATGTGGTTACACCTCCCCGTGGGAGCGTGTTATCGTACCACTTCTTTGCTATTCCCGTCAAAGAGAATGGGAACAGCATGAGCCTCTTGGTATCTTCAGACATGCCATTATAATTGAACGTGGATGCGATCATCAGAAAACTCCTCAAATGAGTTTGAGGATTCTCCTTCCCAACCTCCCCCTTGAATTGATTCTCGGTAAGCAGCTTTAGAATTCCAGGGAAAATTGAGAAGTTGTTTGCCTCTACCGGGGGCAATGCCACTCCATCATAGTACCGTTGCGGTTGTGCTGCAAATCTTCCTCGAATAGCCATGTTCTGATCGGCGTTCTGAGGAAAGGGCTGAGGAATAACAGGTGGTACGGGTACTTGTTGGACTGGTGGTGGTTGATAGACTGGTGGTTGGTTGTAAACAGGGGGTGGAGGGTACGGGTATGGTGGGTATGGGTAAGGGTAAGGTAAGTTGTTTTGTGGGAAGTTGTTCTGTGGATATACAAGGTTGTTCTGAGGATGTTGGACAAGGTTATGAGCTGGATTATTTACGTTCTGTGTACCCGAGTTTTGGCTCTGGCTTTCTCCTAACGAGACTTGGTTCTGACTGCCATTCCCTCCAGTGCCCTCAACCCGGTCCACCGTCTGATTAAACTCATTAGCAGTATCATCCAACTCATTACTGATGTCCATGTTATCGTTCTCTCCTCCGGCAACATTCATCCTTCTTAAAAAGGCTCGGTTTCTTCTTGTTATTGTCTCAGGATCTAGCTGTAGTCTCTCTTCACTCATATCTTCTTGCGAGCGTGTTTTCATAAACCTGAAACACTAACAAAAGAATAAAAACGCAACTGCCAAACACGTAAGAATAAAACAGAAAAAAAAGCACTCACTACTTACTACTAAGCTATCTACAAGTCTTATTCAAAAGACATACAACGCCATCCCCGGCAACGGCGCCATTGACTTTGACCGAAAATACTAACTTTCTACTAGTAGTTTCCCCGCAAGCGTACGGGTTCACTGTAGTATAAGCAAGTATAGCGACCAAGTATATCGTACCCAAGGGAAGGGATGTATGCGAACAGATCCCTGAAGATCTACGCGTCATAATTAATATGAGTGTATGTTTTTTAGTTTTTAAAAAGAAAATATAATCTAAACTAAATTACTCTATGAATCCAAAAAGGAAAATTAAACTAAGAACGTAAAAGTGTGTTTTCGAATATGAGATGATGATGCTCAGGATATGAATTCCTACGTATACTAACGGAGCAGGTACATAATTAGAATAACCGTGACAAGCAAGAAATAACCTAAGTAAAGGATTGTAAGATGAAAGCTCAAGAATTCAAACCCTAATACTTTATCCTAACAATCGACTTCACTAATTCACTAACAAGTTAATAGATTGTGCTTAATTAACGAGACCCTAATTTAACTAAGGTGATGCGGTCGTCCTCCCTAGATAAACCGGTAGATTAATTAACCCTTTCTAAACCCTCTCATTAAGTCTACTAGTTGTTAAAGAGTGATAAGATCGTCCTCTCTCGAACACTTTTCGAACTAAATTCAAAGGTAAAGTTAAGATTGATTTTAAGAATTCATTAATTAAGAGAATTAAAACTAAACGTCACGAATTACCCTAATTACATACCCACATCCTACTTCTACGAGTTCATCCTACCCCAAGCATACAAGGGCTTTAGCTAGACATGGTTTTTACGGAAACAAAAACACTCGAAGAAGTAACGAACATGAACATAATGATTTTACTAAGAAATTATCAAACATAAACTAGGGTTTAAAGAAAATGCTAAGAACTGAAATTAAATTAATAAAATGAAGTCTCAAGTATTCAAGAACAAAGAACTAAATGAAAGAAACTAAAAATCAAAACCGAACTATGAATTCGTAAATAAAACCTCGAATACGTAAAATAAAAGCTTTCTCGTCTCTTCTCCTCTTCATCTCTCCAAACACTAACTCTAACAGTGATATAGTATCAAGTGGTGTGTACAAATGTGTTCGGGACGAGTATATATAAGCGTCGGGCCGAATCGAGAACTCATGTGCCGAAAAACAAATCCGATGGCAAAAACTTGGAAGTGCTCGAGCAGACCCGCTCGAGCGAGGGCGCTCGAGCTGTGTAGCTCGAATGAAACAGGGGCTCGAGCGGTGGCGCTCGAGCTGCTCGAGTGGCTGAATTGTTTTGCAAGTCTTGGGGCGCTCGAGCCCTATGCTCGAGCGGAGCCGCTCGAGTTGGTTGAGTGCTAGAAATTCTCTGTAAGTTTTAGGTGCTCGAGCCACATGCTCGAGCGTTGGTGCTCGAGTAGCTCGAATGATAAAAGTTCTCTGGACAAATTGGGCACTCGAGTGGCATGCTTGAGCGGTGGTGCTCGAGTGGATCCACTCGAATGAGTCTCCTTCTTCTTCAACTGATACTTTTCTTCTCGCGCACTAATACCATTCGTATTTCTTTGATATCTTCTCATCCGGGCATCTGTTTGAGTCGATTCAAAGTCCTACGAACTTCGTTTTTCATACTCGATTCACCTATGAGCATCAAAGAGACAAATTCATCAATGTGTAGAAATAGTACTCAATTAACTCTAAATACTCTACAAATTCGACCAAAACTTGGACATTTTAAGCTACGAAACATGACAATTTCACGTTTAATCACAGTTGTATCCCTTAACAGAGTCTGACCACTCAGATGAATGTTTTACGGAGATAAGATATTGGAATCAGCTACAACACCTAAACTACCTGCACCATAAGGAGATTGGACCATGTATCCCATGTTTGGATTGAAGGGATTAGGATAGGTGGAGGACGAGTCGCTTGCCCAATAGGTCGGATCACCAGTATTTGGGTAATGCGTCGTATATATTTTGTCGGGGTTGGTGAATCCAATACTCGGGTCAAGGCCCCCGTGTTCAAGGTGGTCCCTGAACATTTGTTGACCCTATTAAACCAATTGAACCATTTGCATCGTATGAATATTGGTGCAAGAATCCCATGTTTTGATTGAAGTAAGCATGACACCCTGAAGACGAGTCACTTACCCAATGGGTCGGGTCACCAATATTTATGTTACCAGTCATGTTGAATCCACAAGGGTTGGTGAATCCAACACTTGGGTCAGGGCTACCTTGTTCACGCTTCGGTCCTAGGACATTTATCGCACCCCTGATTAGGAGTGAAATTGTTATGTTTTGGTGCCCGATTTGCCCATGTTTTGAGTGTTTTTTATGAGAGTTTGGAGTCATTTGAGTATCATTTTTATAAAATGATTAATTTGTCTCTTGGGTTTTCATAGATGGATATAGGGTGAAAAGAGGAGTTCGTAGGACTTTGAATCGGCCAAAACGGACTCCCGGTTGAGGAGATATGAAGATTTAACGAACATGTGTACAGCTGTCGAAAAGTACTCGAGCTGAGTCGCCCGAGTAGTCACTACTCGGGCACTCGAGTAGTGCACTCGAGCTGCAACAGGTCGAGTAGTTTTACTCGACCTCTACTCGACCTTGACGCGTATTTTGGCCCATGAACACCCAAATTCGATCTCAAGCCTATTTATACCTTTTTCCAAGCATATCAACAAAACCAACACATATTTTTACATATTTTGAGCGAGGAGAAAGCTTGGGAGGGAGATTGGAAGAGTTTTATACGTTGTAATCGAGGTTTTAATTTACGAATTCTTCGTTTTAGTATTTCTTTTGAACGTATTAGATTAATTCTTTCTTTCTTTACTCTTGGAGACGATTAAATCTAGTTTTTCAGATTTATATAGATTTCTTTAGAGACTTTAATTTGTTCTTTCGTTTATGTTCTTGATTTCTTTCGTTAATTTAATTATGCATATGATTATTGTTCTTGTGATTGCTTTTATTATTCAAACCACCATGTTAGGCTAGAACCCTTGCATGCTTGGGGTAGGATGAACTCGTAGAAGTAGGTTGTGGGTACGTAATTAGTATAATTCGTGACGTTAGTTTTAATTCTCTTAATTAATGAATTCTTATAATTAATCTTAACTCTACCTTTGAATTTCGTACGAAAGTGTTAGAGAGAGGACGACCGCATCACTCAATAACAATTAGTAGTCTTAACGAGAGGGTTTAGGAGAGGTTAATTCATCTACCGGTTTAGCGAAGGAGGACGACCGCATCACCTTAGTTAAATTAGGGTCTCATTAATTAAGCACAATCTATTAACTTGTTAGTGGATTAGTGAAGTCGAGTGTTAGGGTAAAATATTAGGGTTTAGAATCTTGAGCTTTCACCTTGCATTCTTATACTTAGGTTATTTCTTGTGTGTCACGGTTATTTTAATTATCGTACCAACTCCGTTAGTATACGTAGGAATTCCTATCCCGAGCATCACCCTTTTATATTTGAGACAAAACCCTTAGATAATTAACTCATTTCTTTCTTTTGCATTAGTAGAGTAGAATAGTTTAGATTTAATAATTTTCAATCCCCAAACATACACTCATATTAACTACGACGCGTAGATCTTCAGGGATCTATTCGCATACATACCTTCCCTTGGGTTCGATAATACTTGGTCCCTATACTTGCCCATACTACAGTGAACCCGTACTCTTGCGGGGAAGCTACTAGAAGAAGTTAGTATATTCGCTTAAAGTCAATGGCGCCGTTGCCGGGGATGGCGTTGTATGCTTTTTGAATAGGACTTGTAGATAGCTTAGTAGTTAGTAGTGAGTGATTTTTTCTTTTCTGTTTTTTTTTATTATTTCGTACATATTCGGCAGTTGCGTTTTGATCCTTCTGCTAGTGTGTCAGGTATATGAAAACACGCTCGCAAGGAGATACGGGCGAAGAAAGAATTCTGACAGACCCTGAGACGATAGCCAGAAGGAACCGAGCTTTCTTGAGAAGAATGACTACTGCTGGAGACGAAGACAACATGAATCTGGATGGAGATGGGGACTTAGACAAAATAGCTGCAAAGTATACTGTTTTAGTGGAGCAGGTGGTTGGAGTTGAGAGCAGTAACCAGCAAAAACCCATAGGGGAAACTCAGAACCAACTCCCAAACCCGCAAAACTCAATCAACTCTACACATACACAACCCCAAAACCAGAACCAAAACCAGATTATCCACCAAAACCCACAGCAACCATTTAACAACCCTGCTTACCCACATCCTAACCTACCACAAAACAACTTACCTTATCCACCCTACCCATACCCACCGTATCCTTACCCACCATACCCGTATCCTCCACCTCCAGTTTACAATCAACCACCTGTTTACCAACCACCACCACCCCAACAAGTACCAGTACCTGCTGTTAATCCTCAACACGTTCCTCAGAACGTAGATCACAATATGGCAATTCGAGGGAGGTTCGCGGCACAACCGCAGAGGTACTATGATGGAGTGGCTTTACCTCCAGTTGAGGCGAACAACTTCTCGATATCCCCGGGGATTTTAAAGCAGCTTACTGAGAATCAGTTCAAGGGGGTGATCGGGAAGGAGAATCCTCATACACACTTGAGGAGCTTTCTCATGATAGCATCTACTTTCAATTACAATGGCATGTCTGAAGATGCCAAAAGACTTAGGCTGTTCCCATTCTCATTGACGGGAATAGCTAAGGAGTGGTACGATAATACGCTCCCACGGGGAGGTATTACCACTTGGGCCGAGCTCGAGCGTCTGTTCCTCGAGCAATTCTATCCTCCTTCTAGGACGATTAAAGCTAGGATTGAGATCTCTTCCTTCCGCCAGAAGCAAGGAGAGGACCTACGTCAAGCGTGGGAGAGATACTCAAACATGTTGATAGAGTGCCCGCAACACGGGTACAATGAGGGAGATGTAATGGCATTCTTCTACAGTGGTGCCAACAAGGCGGGGCAAGACCATTTAGATGCCTGTGCGGGCGGAGCATTCCTGAATCAAGGCATAGAGAGGTGTAGAGAGATCGTGGACAACATTGTCACGAATGCCGGTGCATGGAATGGAGATGCAGATTTTCAGAGAGTGCATCAGGTTGAAGAAGGTGAAGGAACGAGAAGGTTGTTGATGGCAATGATGGAGAAGATCAACAACCTCGAGTTGGGGAAGAGTTTGGTTGGAGAGCATGCAGTAGAGAATGAGAGAGTAGACCAACAAAGTGGGCAGCAAGAGGTAGCCAATTACATGGGAGGTCAATATTACAATCAGAATGGCTACCAAGGTGGAAATCAGTATGGAAGACCTCCTTATGGCCAACCATTTGCACCTCCAGGGCCACAGCCGCCTCAAAATCAATGGAGGAACACACAAGGAGTTCAAGGAGGCCAGCAGCCTCCTCAAAACACATGGAGGAAAAATGAGAACTTTTCTTATGCTAACCCAAAAGCTGGTATTACTGTTCCTGCAGGTGTTGATCCAGGTTCAAAGCCTCCGGGTGGAGAAGGCGGTGCCTCAACCGAAGAGATATTGAGAACGATCCTTCAGAAGGTGGAGGAAGGAAGTAAGCGGTTGTCATCCTTGGAGTACGATGTGAAGGAGTTGCATAAGAAGGGTGATCAACGTGATCAAGAGCTCCATAAGATGAATGTTGAGTGGACTAGAACTCAACAAGAGAACAATCGAAGGTTCACTTCTCTAGAGTTCCAGATGAGCCAGATTGCAAAGTCAGTGAATAGAATGCCGGAAGGGAACCCGAAAGAGCAGTGCAAGGCGATCCAGCTGAGAAGTGGAACCAATTATGAAGGTCCTCAGATACCTGCTGATTCTGAGACGCCCCAAGTTGAGAAGGGGATTGAAAGTGAAGGGATTGAGAAGCATAAAGATGTGGATGAGTCCCATCAGAGCAAAGAGCTTGAAGAGGAAGGCCTTGAGAAGGGTGAGAGAGTTCCTAAGTGGAAGAAGGCAAAGGAAGCAAGGGAGAAAGTGAAAGAAATAGAAAGAGATGAATGGGGGGTACCCAAATCTGTGATACCCGTCCCGTATCCACAGCGCTTCATGAAAAAGAAGCTTGATGAAAAGTTTGCAAAATTTCTTGATGTTTTTAAACAATTGCATATTAATATTCCTTTTTATGATGCTTTGGAACAGATGCCAAATTATGCCAAGTTTTTGAAGGATTTGATCGCGAAAAGACGGCGAGTGGATGAGCCGAAGTTGGTGCAGCTGAACCACGAGGTGAGTGCATTAGTGCACAAGGCGCTTCCACCAAAGCTGAAGGATCCCGGGAGCTTCACCATTCCTTGTGATATCGGGAACGGGATCAAGAAGGGAGCGTTGTCCGACCTCGGAACGAGCATAAATTTGATGCCTCTTTCGTTGTTCAGGAAGTTAGAAGTGGGTGAACTACAACCCACAATGATGACGCTCCAGCTTGCCGACCGGTCTATTACTAGACCTCAAGGTGTAGTTGAAGACGTCCTCGTGAGAGTTGGAGATCACATTTTTCCAGCCGACTTTGTAGTGCTAGAGATGGAGGAAGATGAGCACGTGCCCCTGATCTTGGGAAGACCGTTCTTAGCTACAGCGGGGATGGTGCTAGACGTGACAAATGGGAAGATTACGTTGAAGGTCGATGATCAAGAAGTGAAGATTTCCCTATATGAGGCCACGAAGCATCCGAAGGAGGAGGAGAGTTTGTATTGCATGGATGGAATTGATTCTCGTGTTGAAGACACACCTTCTATCCCTAATCCTTCTCATATTCAAAATTTTTATAATCCTTCACTTGTTGATTTAACCAATGTGCATTATGATCGTGATTATTTTGATAGGGATAAAGTGAAGAAATTGAAGGATGAAGAGGTGAAAAAGGTGGACGTGATCCAGTTGGAAGGGAAAGGAGGAGTTAAGAAGAAAAAGTCCAAATTCAAGAAACTGTTTGGTAAGACCCCTCCAGATGAAGGTAAGAAGGAGTTGAGACCCATAACACTTGGGGATGAGAGGAAAGCAAAAGAGCTCATGATGGAGGGACATCAAGGAAAGACATGCAAGCACCACTCTTATGAGAGTAAGGGAGGTAAATTTGAGTATGATGTCCCATAAGCTCCTTTGAGCTTGGTCCGGCATGAGGACCTTAAAAATAGCGCTGAATGGGAGGCAACCCATTATTTTTTATTTGCTTTGAGTTTTTTTTAGTTATTAGGGAGTTATTTTGAGTCGTATGTTTAACCTCGTATTTGAGTGAGTTGCTTGTAGGCTTGTCTCTAAAGGAGTAAAGGTATCATGGAGTTATTCAGATTGAAGGGACCAACTCAAGCAAGGGAGTGTGCCAAGTTGATGAAGAGAAACTGAATTGTTTGGTTGAGGTAACCCACAACCCCAAACTTAGACCTCTTCGCAAGGTCGAAGTTTGGGGGGGTGGTGTTTTTTTTATGTGTTTTCTTGTTACATTGCACCGGAGCACCCCTTATCTTTGAGTTGAGTTAGTTATTGGGTGTCTTGAGATGCTCCTTGGGCTGATTTTGATTTGTTTTGTTACTCAATATTTCATGCCTATCAATTCTCTTATGCTTGTTGGTTGATATCTTTGAGTATGATTTGATGAGTAGAGTGAGTTGTAAGGGTGAGTTAGAAATTCTTTTGTGTGAGTGTTTGAGTTTGAGCTGATTAGAGAGTGAACTTGTATGCTTATGAGTTTTTCTTTTGAGTACTTGTGTGATGAGAGTGAGAATGCACTAGGACTAGCATGGATGTGAAAGCCGTGAGCTTTTGAGCCTTATGAGATTTTGATGCATTAATTAATCTCTTCGTTTGTGAGTGGATCGTCACCTTAGAGGATGCTAGAACTTGTGTGTGCTCTTGCTTCTTGATTGTGTCTAGTTTGATATGCCGAATGTGATCTTAGGCCATCTTTGTTTTTATTGAGTCACTTAGCCAAAATTTTCCTTACCAATGACATGTATCCCTTGCTAGCCCCTTTGAGCCTAAAGCTTATTTTATTTGCTAGCACATTTAAACACTATTCCAAGTTCCTAAGCCTTTTTGTCCCAATTTGAGTGGAGAATAGGAAAAGTGTGAATGTTGAAGGGATTGAGTTGAGTTGAGTTGAGACAAGGAATTATGATGGTTGAGTGGTGATAAAATAAGGGTGTGAATGAGATTTGAGTTGCGGGAAAGAAAAAAAATTGAGAATGAGCAAAAGAAAAAAATTGAGCTCATGTGTTTGTGCGAAAAAGAAAAAAAAGTGAAGTGATTGAAAAAAAAAAGTGAAAAGAGTTAGAAAAAAAAAATTGAAGTGTTGAGAAAAGTGGAATTGAAAGAGTGTTGATTGAAAATGTTTGAAGTATTCTGTTCCTAATCTTGAAGTACCGAAGTTTGATTTTCTATTCTCCACTCACTTGAGTCACTTTACCATATTGATTCCCACCTGTCCAAAGAGCCTACATTACAACCTTAAGAAAAATCCTTTTTGATCCGGCATTGATTTCTAGAGTATGGTCGAAGTTAAGAGCACTTACAAGCCTATGGCTGCCAATTTGTGTGATTGATTGATTGAGTGAGTCCCTTGATCATTGTTATACACTTGAGAGGGATTGAAACACATCGTTGAGTGCACATCCATGTTTGATCTTGGTGGTTCTTGTTGTTGTTGCATGAGTATGATGAAGGAAGGTGAGTGAGTATACATGTGATTGATCTTTGAAGCTCGAGTTCATTTGCTTGCATGATTTGATTTTTTGACTCATTCCTAACAATTTCACTTGACTTATTATTTCGTTGCTTGAGGACAAGCAACATGGTAAGTTTGGGGGGGTTGATTAGGAGTAAAATTGTTATGTTTTGGTGCCCGATTTGCCCATGTTTTGAGTGTTTTTTATGAGAGTTTGGAGTCATTTGAGTATCATTTTTATAAACTGATGAATTTGTCTCTTGGGTTTTCATAGATGGATAGAGGGTGAAAATAGAAGTTCGTAGGACTTTGAATTGGCCAAAACGGACTCCCGGTTGAGGAGATATGAAGATTTTACGAACATGTGTACAACTGCCGAAAAGTACTCGAGCTGAGTCGCCCGAGTAGTCACTACTCGGGCACTCGAGTAGTGCACTCGAGCTGCAACAGGTCGAATAGTTTTACTCGACCTCTACTCGACCTTGACGCGTATTTTGGCCCATGAACACCCAAATTCGATCCCAAGCCTATTTATACCTTTTTCCAAGCATATCAACAAAACCAACACATATTTTTACATATTTTGAGCGAGGAGAAAGCTTGGGAGGGAGATTGGAAGAGTTTTATACGTTGTAATCGAGGTTTTAATTTACGAATTCTTCGTTTTAGTATTTCTTTTGAACGTATTAGATTAATTCTTTCTTTCTTTACTCTTGGAGACGATTAAACCTAGTTTTTCAGATTTATATAGATTTCTTTAGAGACTTTAATTTGTTCTTTCGTTAATTTAATTATGCATATGATTATTGTTCTTGTGATTGCTTTTATTATTCAAACCACCATGTTAGGCTAGAACCCTTGCATGCTTGGGGTAGGATGAACTCGTAGAAGTAGGTTGTGGGTACGTAATTAGTATAATTCGTGACGTTAGTTTTAATTCTCTTAATTAATGAATTCTTATAATTAATCTTAACTCTACCTTTGAATTTCGTACGAAAGTGTTAGAGAGAAGACGACCGCATCACTCAATAACAATTAGTAGTCTTAACGAGAGGGTTTAGGAGAGGTTAATTCATCTACCGGTTTAGCGAAGGAGGACGACCGCATCACCTTAGTTAAATTAGGGTCTCATTAATTAAGCACAATCTATTAACTTGTTAGTGGATTAGTGAAGTCGAGTGTTAGGGTAAAGTATTAGGGTTTAGAATCTTGAGCTTTCACCTTGCATTCTTATACTTAGGTTATTTCTTGTGTGTCACGGTTATTTTAATTATCGTACCAACTCCGTTAGTATACGTAGGAATTCCTATCCCGAGCATCACCCTTTTATATTTGAGACAAAACCCTTAGATAATTAACTCATTTCTTTCTTTTGCATTAGTAGAGTAGAATAGTTTAGATTTAATAATTTTCAATCTCCAAACATACACTCATATTAACTACGACGCGTAGATCTTCAGGGATCTATTCGCATACATACCTTCCCTTGGGTTCGATAATACTTGGTCCCTATACTTGCCCATACTACAGTGAACCCGTACTCTTGCGGGGAAGCTACTAGTAGAAGTTAGTATATTCGCTTAAAGTCAACCCCCTAAACTTGTAACATCTTTAAATCGGGATTGAAAGTTAGATTTAAATTCCAAGAAAGATTCTTGTAGTCGGGTTAGCTCACTAAAAAAATACGGCGTTTAACGACGGCTTTAGCGACGTATAATCTGTCGCTAATAGTGATTAACGACGGGTTTAACGACTGACAAGGACCCGTAGTCAAATCGATCATAGCTAAAATTTACGATGGCTTTTGGAATACCGTCGTAATTTACGACGGACAAAGCCGTCGTAAAATCTGACCCATCAATGACCCGGTCCAGCATCAAACTTTACGACGGACGTCAGCCGTCGTTAAAAGTTATCCAATTTTCATTATTTTTATAAGCCAGAAAACTTTTACGACGGGCACAAAGCCGTCGTTAATTTATGATTTACGACGGACGTGTCCATCGTAGATATCGAATCTGGAACAAAAAAAAAGTGGCTCGTGTGGTTCGAACCCGGACCTCCGAGCACCCGGGGCGGGTGCGAATCACTGGGCCATTGGCCCCCAAGCTATATACTCCGGCTTAACTTCTATAAAAGCCCTATTGGGTCTGCAACAATTAATTCCAATTTTGCATTCAAGGGGAATCAAACCCATGACCTCTCTTGCATATAGAGAGGGCATGAACCGTTACGACACTTGCTTCTTTTGTTTGATTTCTTGCAACTAATTGTATATTTATCCAAATTGAGTCATTCTTTTTTTATTATTAATCAAATTAATTCATTTTCGTTTCTAACTTGTTTTAATAAATGTTGTTACCAATTATAATTTTTTTGTTTTGTAAATTTATTTAATTCGGAAAACGCGTAATTAATATTATAATCCGTTCACTTGTACGTAATTAATTGTATACGTATCCAAATTGAGCCATTTTTTATTGTTCATCAAATTAATTCCTTTTCGTTTCTAATTTGTTTTAATAAATGTTGTTACCAATTATATATTTTTTGTTTTGTAAATTTATTTAATTCGGAAAACGTGTAATTAATACTATAATCCGTTCACTTGAGCCATTTTTTTTATTGTTCATCAAATTAATTCCTTTTCATTTCTAACTTGTTTTAATAAATGTTGTTACCAATTGTATTTTTTTTGTTTTGTAGATTTAATTAATTTAGAAAATGCGTAATTAATATTATAATCCGTTCATTTGTACGTAATTAATTGTATACGTATCCAAATTGAGTCATTTTTTTATTGTTCATCAAATTAATTCCTTTTTGTTTCTAACTTGTTTTAATAAATGTTGTTACCAATTATATATTTTTTGTTTTGTAAATTTATTTAATTCGGAAAATGCGTAATTAATATTATAATCCGTTCACTTGTCGTAATTAATTGTATACGTATCCAAATTGAGCTATTTTTTTTTATTGTTCATCAAATTTATTTATTTTCGTTTCTAACTTGTTTTAATAAACGTTGTTATCAAATAGGTATTATTAAGTTTTTTTTGGTTTGCTTGTAAACTAAAACATGTAAATTATAATAAAAATATAAAATTTGCACAAAAATATAATAAAAGTAATGTCCGAATAAAAAAAAAGAGTTCAGTACAAGATAAAAAAAATCCTACTCATTCGAATTGAAATTCTCCTCCTCTTCATCCTCCGGATTAAGCATTCAGAGCTCCGGCGGGGGCGGCGGGATGACAGGCTGCACCGGGACCGGCGGTGGTGGTATCGATCCACATAATGTGGATGTAACTGCCCTCCACCAGTTGTTCATCTCCTCCACATTCTTCCGCTACGCCTCCTCCTCCGCTGCTCGTCGCATCCTATCGTACTCCAGTTGCGCCTTCAGCTGTGCCTCTCGCTGCTGGAGGAGCTGCATTTGCTTGACGACAGTCGAGAGCTGTCTCTCGATGTCGCTGGGATGAGAGTCGATGGAGAACTGGGAGGAGGATGAGCCGGGTCCACGAGATCGGAGTAGGCTCTTTTCAAAACCTCCCAATCCAGTGAACCGCCCCTTCTTAGCCTTGACGTTCTTAAAGTAGAGCTCATTTTGAACGTCTACATAATGCTCTGGGGGGGCATAGAGTCCGACCCTTCTGCCTGAGGCTGGGACTAGGACTAGGAGGCAAGGTCCTCGTGCATCCTCCTCTGCAAATTAACAATACTTTAAATTAATAAATGAAATTTGAGAAAATAATACTAAAATTAAAATATAAAATAATACGTACGTGGATCTCGGTGGTGTGGCCGTAGGTGGACCTTCTGATCTCCTCATCCAGCGGGTGGGCAAGTTTTAGTCTCTCAAAATGAGAGGTCTCACGTCCATGCTCTCGCTCCTACAATTAAATATTTAATAATAAGAATTTACCAAAACTTCATAAATATAAATAAAAAAATATATAAAACTGGTCACTTACAAAATGAAACCCGTGCTCATAAATGGACCGAGAACCAGCCCGATGTCGCGCGACCCCTTCTCCATCAGGGTCGCTGAGGCGATTCGCCTTGTTCTTCTGCGACTTCTCCTTGAACTCGTCGATGTTCCAGTAGGCGAGAAGTTGGGGCCACACATCCCGGCCCCTATTGTCCGTCCCCATGTTTGTTGGCTGTCCGTCCTTAAACCAGGCCTCCCGAATATTATATATCAAGTCCCTGTATCGTTCGGCACATTTCAAACAGAAGTTCCTCCACATCTGGGCCTCGTGCTCCGGTCTCCACTGGACGAATTTCTGCAATTATATTAAAATAAAATAAAATATATTATTTACATAATTTATATTAATAAATAATGAATAAATTAAATAAATTACATAAATTATACATTAAACTCCTCAAAATAATGTTGTTTCCTCGTTTCAGATACCAAACGCCAACTGTAACCGGTGGGCTCGAATCCAACGCTCATGAAGGAGTTACTTAAGTGAGTAATAACCTCATGTTCCGGGATCCAACTGCAACATTAAAATTACAAAGTTGATAATATAATTAGGGTTTAATTAATAAATGTTGAATATAAAATATTAAAACTTACGAAGTCCCACGAGGCTCAAAATCAATCCGCCGCTGCCCAGTGGGATGCTGGCGGGAGGAAGATGATCCCTCACCCGTCTGGGGTGCGGATGAGGACCCCTCGCGGTCGACAACCGGAGCCACAATGGGTCTAAGAGACCCCGTTCATCTCCCTCTCCCTCGATCCCTCTCCTGGCTTCCCCCACTCCCACCACCGACAGATCCATTTTTTTGTCTACTCATCTAAAATATTCAATATATAATAACAATCAATATCAATTAAACAACCATATAAACTCAATATAAATAAAAATCTAACCAATTAACATGATTTCTACAATATAAACAAAATTCTCATATATAATAACAATCAATATTTAAACAACCATATAAACTCAATATAAATAAAAATCTAACCAATTAACATGATTTCTACAATATAAACAAAATTCTCATATATAATAACCATCTATATTTAAACAACCATATAAACTCATACATGATTTCTACAATATAAACAAAATTCTCATATATAATATCAATCAATATTTAAACAACCAT
Source organism: Ballota nigra (assembly GCA_947034835.1). Classification (NCBI taxonomy): domain Eukaryota; kingdom Viridiplantae; phylum Streptophyta; class Magnoliopsida; order Lamiales; family Lamiaceae; genus Ballota; species Ballota nigra. The sequence continues at coordinate 38,649,975 of OX344727.1, read as the reverse complement.
ATTTGAGTTGGTGGTTGTCTGCTTCGTAAAGAGCAGCAAGTAACGAGTTGGCTGGTGGTATGGGACCAATGTTGGTGTTTAGAAACTTATTTGCAATGGTTTCTACATCGGGATGGTCGTACGTGTGGGCCCTTTCACCCGGGGAGAATATTATTACGGCACTCTTAGCACCGCAATGAGTGTTGAGCTCACTGACCTTTTTGAAAATTCCAGCACGTCGTTTAGAGAACGTGACCATGATATTTCTCTCATTCTCTATCTTCTCCATTCTTAACTTTTGACGACCCTTCCCCTTTCGTTGATCGTTTAACCGAAAAGGGTTAGGGTTGTTCTCATTTGGGTTGGTTCCATCGGAAGCATTCATGTTGGAAAATATAAGTATATAAGTCTTTCTGTGGTACTTATGAAAATGAGAAAGAAAATAAAATCAAATTCACAAAAAATTGAGTTGAGTGAAAGAACCATGAGAAGGGTTGTTTATAGGAACAAATGCATGTAAACTTTTTTTGAGTATGTTTATAAAATGAAATTAGTTCATACATAAATCGTTGAAGGGTATTAATTGTTTTTACTAAAGAGTAATAGTTGTTTTTACTGAAGAGTATTAGGTATCTTCACTAGAAGAGTCTTAGTTTGTTTTCATTAAACAATGTACTATTCAGTGAAGACAACTAATATTCTTTGGTGAAAACAACTAATACACTTTAGTGAAAACAATTAATATCCTTCAATAGTTTATGTATGAACTATTTTCACTCTATATTTTGTCATTTTTTATATTATTGTATTAAGTTCAATTTGCTAGTAATTGAAATAAACACACATTATCTTTGTATGGTTATATATTCTTTATTTCTCAATTATTGCAAGGGAAAATTAGCTTACCATAAAATCGATTACCTACTATATATTGGACTTGACATATTATTATTATTATAATTTATAAACCTTAAGCGAAAGAGTATGTATAGAGTGAAATTGGTTTATATATGAATCACTGAAGGATATTAGTTGTTTTTACTGAAGAGTATTAATTGTTTTTACTGAAGAGTATTACTGGTTTACACTGAAAAGTCTTAGTTCATTTTCACTGAACAACTAAGACTCTTTAGTGTAAATCAGTAATACTCTTCAATAAATACAACTAATACTCTTCAATAAAAACAACTAATACCCATCCGTTATTCATGTATAAACCAGTTTTACTATATACTTTGTCTAAGCGAAATATTATAACCTTGGGTTGTTTCATTAAATATATCATCCTTCAACATTCCTTTTATTTACCAAAATCGTGTTTCAGAAATCCCTAAACATAATGGGAATGTCAACATAAATACACAATTTATCATTAAAAAAAATTACTTTATGAATATTACTGCAATTATAGTAGATTCATGGCTGTGGATTATATGTTGACGAAGTATAAATAATTTGGGGGAAAATAAAAATCAAATTATCTTCATCACATTAATATTTTGAAAATATATAGGTATAGTTACAAAAAATGTTCAATTTTCAAATTAATTCTCAAATTTAGGTGTTCAATTGAGAAATATCTCAATTCAAGTTCCAAAAATCATCTCCTTTTCAAACCAAATCATATCAAACGGTACTGTTAGAAAACAACACATGCCTTGAGCTGTTTTCTTCCCTGTAAGACTTTGTTTAAGAAAATAATATTTTTTTTTTCTTCAGATCTTGAAGCGAGCAAAATAAATTAGATGACCTTAAATTGAAAAAAAAATAAATAAATAAACTAACATGTAGATATAAATAAAAGTCAATTAATCATTTGGTAAGCAAATTTTCCTTTATAATAATTGGAAAATGTGATATAAAATAGCCCTAACCAGATAATTTATGCTTAATCTCATCATTCACAAATTGTATTTAATATAATATCATCAAAATATGTATTTGTACTTGCTTTTCAACCCATTTTGCATTTTTAGACTATGTCTCAAATATGTGTTTAATTTATAAATGTTTTATTTCAATTTCTATTTTTTTTTTTTCTAAATTCGATATATAAGAGAATTTCTCCTTTTTCCAATTCTAATCATTAAATATCATTTAATACAATAATATAGAAATATGTAAGTGTACATGTCTTTTAAATTCAAATTACATTTTTTTTATGCTTCAATTTAGGTGTTCAATTTATAAATATCTCAATTCAATTTATGACTTTAATAGACACAAATATATATTTTTGTCAGGTCTTTCACATGATTAAAAGAGGACAAATCCTATTATTTAATTTTAAATAATTAAGGAAGACCATTTTATTTTAAGATTTAAAAAAATTAAATTTTAAAGTCGATTACTTTTTCGCGTGGTTTGCGGGCTGTTGCATAATGATAATGTTCCAGTATGCATACTTTGGTGGCGGCCATAAATTTCCTGAATAAAAAAATCAATTACTAAACTTATATGACTACTATGTCAAATGAAATCATTTTCAAAAAATATCAACTTAACATCAAAATGATATATATTTGAAAATGAATAATTTGTATTATTTATCTGTCATCAAATCATTTTTGAAAAGGTTTCACAATCAAAGTGAAAGTCATCAATACCATCTGTATAACCCCCTCTATCATATAATAACATCTACTATATGTGTAGGTTATCATTACACAGCAAAATGAAATATCAAATTCGATGATTCATCAGTCGATATAGTTTGCCTAAAAATTCTACTTCAATGAGTTTGAGACCTGCAATCGCAATTGCAGGTTAAGGGAACAAAACAATAATTTGCGGTGTCAATATATATCCAACTTTATCGAAAATATGCATATTAATCTATAAAACAAGGATAATTTGAAAAAGTACCACCACCGACTTTGTAAAATATTGATGATCTAGTAAGCTACTAATGAATTTAGAAACATATACATACCTCGGGTGAAAGGGAGGCAAAGGTGTCGGAAGCATCTAATGAGAGGGGGATTTAAACCAAATTCGTCCTCTATCTTTTCTCCTTTATCAAAATGGTCCTCTATGTATTTGTTTTATCAATTTAGTCCCATATCTGTTTAAGTTTCGCCCAAAATGATCCTAATTGACCTAAAAATGTACAAAACTTCACCATTTTGGTCCTATATTTATTTTCTTTACCAGTTTAGTCCTGTATCAATTAACATATCTCCAATTAGATCCTAATTGAACACAAAAAACATAAAATGCCACTTTTTTAGTCATATGCACTAATTTTTCAGAGGAAGCCTATGATGTGGTTTCTTGTTTCAATGTGGCGCACTAGGTGACAGTCTTTGCCAAATAAAAAGAAAATCTTGAAATAAAATACAAAAAATCCATTAGGACCATTTTTCACCTAATTAGGATCATTTTGGCTAAATTTGAACAAATACAGAACTAAATTAATAAAACAAATAAATAGAGAACCATTTAGATAAAGGTGAAAAGATAGAGAATGAATTTGGTTTAAATCCAGATGGCGGCGCATATCAACCCTAGGAGTTGGCGCCGCACGTAAATCCTAAAAGCATCAAAAGGAAATGTTTTAGCACATTATAAAATTATCTTATATGACTTTGGTTTTTATATATAAACCACAACTGATTCGACCGACCAATTACCTTCATACACGTTTACTCAGCCACACAACATTCTCCGCATGGAATGCACTTTTACAAATGTTCATATAACATTCATACAAGCTTATAGTGTCATACAACAATCTCCACATGGCACTTAACTTGTTCATACGCATTTACAATGTCATAAATAATCTCCACGTGGCACGTATACCGATTTTACAGGGATTTAAACCAAATCCGTCCTCTATCTTTTTACCTTTATCTAAATGGTCCTCTACTTTTTTGCTTTATCAATTTAGTCCTGTATTTTTTTAAGTTTCACAAAAATGGTCATAATTTGGTGAAAAATGGTTCTAATTAATTTTTTGTATTTTATTTCAAGTTTTTTTTTATTTGGCAAAGATGGCCACCTAACGTGCCACATTGAAAAAAAACCACATCATAGGCTTCCACCGAAAAAACTAGTGCGCATGACTAAAAAGGTGGCATTTTATGATTTATGCGTTCAATTAGGACCTAATTGGAGAAATGTGAATTGATACGGGACTAAATTGGCAAAGAAAATAAATATAGGACAAAAACGGTGAGATTTTGTACATTTTTAGGCCAATTAGGACCATTTTGGTGAAACTGGAATAGATACGGGACTAAATTGATAAAGCAAATAAATAGAGGACCATTTTGATAAAGGTGAAAAGATACAGGACGAATTTGGTTTAAATCCCGATTTTACATGTCTACATTGTCAAGCAACAATTTCCACGTCACTTTGACACGTGCTCCTATACTGTTCACACACGCCTACAATGGCATATAACAATCTTATATGATAACTTTTCACTTATTGTCACTCTTTTGATATTGTTTAATTTAAACTTGAGCATGAAAGGGTTTTTGCTATCAAATATCACATGAGGTTTCACTCCCCATCATCGTCAATTAGCTGACATTGGTTTATTAGGGTCATCATATTAGAATTAGTACTAAACAAGTTACCTTAAATAGATCTCTTATAATATTAGGGTTCACCCTAAAACTTAATGGACTTAAGCTAAATAGGATACTATATCGCTACAAGAAAAAAAAAGGTTAATATCAGTTTTGGTCACCAAATTATAGCTCAATTCCAAAACTGGTCACCGAGTTCCAATCGTTATCAAAAGTAGTCATCCAACTACACTTTTTTTAATCGATTTTGGTCATGCCGTTGTATACTTGACCGTCGGTTGACTGACATAACAAATTTTCTAGGGTGTCCAATGTACTATTTGAAATAATTTATCTAATAAATAAAACCTAAAATCTGAAAATAGGTTTAATGTGGAATAAACATGTTTCCATAAATCTTTTACATTAATAAATGACATAATTGCAAAAAAAAAAAAAAATCACTACCTTTGCAAAAATTGTAATTTAATTTTAACATATGGAGTATTGCAATTAAATCACAAACTTTGAACTTTTTGGCAAATTAGACTTTCGGCAGCTTTCTTTGTGCCCTAGTCTGATGTGACAATTTCTAGTTGGCGTTTCCAAGTAAAACTAAATCATTTTGATACAATTTAAAAAAAAATGATTAGTGCTCCATTAATGTATAAGAAATCAAACAATTAATGTGGAAAATTCAATGCATGGCGTAGATTAAATATATAATGTGCGCGCATGCCGCATTAAATATCATACACGGTATTAATTAGTTTATCAGTGTATTAATAACATTTAGGGTATATTTACAAATTTCAAACTGATATGTTGCATATATTATGTGCAGTTTTTTTTTTTTTGATGGTATATTATTTTGGCAATCTAAGTCACTCTAAAACTCTCAATAATGTGATGCATAGTCTTAAGTAATTCTAATTGCTGTTGGAGATCTTTCTGACATGATTTGTAATGCATATACTTGATAATATCTAAGCAAATCCTCTAGCACTTGCTTACTCACTCCAAAGGTTTGGGATTTGATTTAGGACAGTATGCTTCAGAATTCTTCATAGTCGCCTTTATTTTAATAACTTATATTCTTCATTTTAATTATTTATCTAAGTAATTTCTTTAGAGTCAACATAGTTGTTGCTAGAAAATTGGGCCAAAATATAAAAATTCTAAAATTGGGACAAAATATAACAATTCTATCTTGAAAAAAAAAAATTGCATATCCAGACCTTCTAATATTTATTTTCATCTGATTAATTTGCAATTTAGTTTGAATTTACTTCTATCTATATTTTTCTTTCTGAATATTAGTATATGTTTAGGTTGGGGTATCTGTTTTCTAAGGGTGCTCCTATGTTGTTCTTTTCCTTAACCCTCACATGGACTACTCTATAGCACCTTTTTCTGGCACACATTTTGTGCTTCACACCGTTCTATAAATATTTAATTCATGGGAGATATCATGTATTTGTCATTGTTAATTTATTTCTACCTTTCTACACTATTTTCATATAAAATGCTGCTGAAATCTATTTTTATTTTTTTATACAATTTATGTATTATTTTTTCTCTAGGGGTTGGTCCATTACCAAGTTTTCTACTCCCACAAATACTTTCCACAAGAATATGAGTGAAAGCAGTGTCTCTATCTTTGGACATGAATTCGGGAAGAAAACATTTTTTTTTAAAATATGATTTGACATTTTTTTCGTTTTCGTCTAGGTTACACTGTTCCTAGTGTGACTTGTCCTTTCAAAATCCAAATGATTATCAGACAATAAGTACAAAAAAAAATGTTGTTATTTAAGATGATGGGTTCAAATCCTTATATTTTCAGCCTTTTTTTCGAATATACGTAGATAGTGAAGATCATTGCTTCCATTCGTGTTTCGATCGTTTGGTTCGAAATGTGCAATTTCACTGTGAATTTCTTGCTTTAATTTAATTTTTCAATATTATTTCATATTTTAATTGTTCTTCATTTTGATCACCGTGCATCATTATTGAGAGTGACAAAAGGTTAATCTTAGCTGACATAGTATTTGGTGTCAAGAATTAGTTGTCTTTGAGAATATAGTTAGTTATATTTTCAAACTGATATTTTGTAATTTCAACCAAGCGAGTGATTTAGTGAAATTAAACATCCTATTACAAAGATATGATTTACATAGTTCCTGAATGCATATTATATTTTTTCAAGGTATTACATTTTATATCTTAAGTAGTATGTAAAAGTCAGGGGGCGCTTGATTAACTTAATGGTAATGAGAATGAAAATTATTTTCCATCTATGCCTCCATAATAAAAATGATATGTTGGGGGAAGACTTGTTACAATTGTGACTCCATTGCTAGTGTCATGCCTCAATTTTGGAATAGTAGTGGACAACAATTTGATGTTGGTAGAGGAATGGGGGAATGATTGAGGAGGATAATTGTAGGAAGATATCATAGGGTAATCAAAATGGAGTAGTGATTACCTTATTTAGGAGAGGAGGTGGTGATTCTGTTCTCATTAATCATCATAATTACACTAATTTTCAATCTCATTCCCATTATCATTGAAGAGTTGCTAACCAAGCGGGCAATCAACCAAGCCGAAAAAGAAATTGAGTCTTAATCGATGGTGTAGCTGAAATTAGTACTCCCTCCGTCCCAAACTCGTTTGCTACATTGCCAAAAAGGTCCGTCCCATACTCATTTGCTACATCTACTTTTGGCAAAAAAGTAACAATACTTTTTAATATTATATTTTCCATACACTAATAACCAAAACATCTACTTTATCACTTTATCATCACTTTATCACTTTAAATACTAATAAACAATTCTTTTCTTAATAACCGTGCAAACAGTAAACGGGAACTTGAGTTTGGGACGGAGGGAGTACTATTTTGCAGAATCCACAATTCTGAGGCTAGACAAGAAGCTAGATTGTCAAGAAGTGTGTCAAGTAGTTCAAGAAGGTGATAGAGTGATTGTTTCGACTCTATAAAGGTTGTTATCCCTCTATATTTCTTTTGAATAATTGGTTATTTTGGAAAATATTTGGTTAATTGAATTGTTGAACCATGTATGGTTAATTGTATATGATTTATGTCTGTTAATTATTGTACTAACGGATGAAGTTGTTCCATGTGTGTATATATATATGTGTGTGTGAGTGTATGTGCTCTTTATCGGCTCTTATTAGGGGTAGTTGTGTGAAGCACTGAACCCAGATAAAACTAAAAGAGATTTGTTCGATGCATTATTTGTATAGATTTCATTTTTGTTTGTCTTGCTGTTGCTTACGTGTTGAGTGTGTTATTTCTGATTTCACGATATTAATGATGCATGAAAGAGTATACGAAGTATGCATTATGATGAAATGTAGGGTGCAGTGGCAATGTTAATAAGCGATCATGGAGTTCAAAATGTTTAATAACACAGTGGGACAGTTTAATCAAATCATTCTATGATACGGCATAATTGAAGATTTTACTAATGTTAGATGAATAATCGGTTTCTTTTTTTCATGAAATCAAGGACTGCATTTCAATCCGTATCCAGTGTTTCTGTATCTTTGTGTATAAATTCTAATTATAATTCCTAAAACTACAAATATGAATCACTCATTTCGCGCTAGGAATTCTGATCTTTTATACTCGTTTAACTAGTTTGAACCACGTGCGTTGCACGTCGGACACAATTTTTTTTTAAAAATATTTTGCTAAATAATCATGGATCTAATAGATGATGTTGTTGTGACCACTTTTATTAGAGGTCAGATCCGACCTCTAGCAGAGGATAAGAGGTCGGCATCCGACATTATCCCGGTACAGGGATTGCTCGCCAACCGTCTCCAATCTCCTCAAGTTCTGACCTCTCTACCATGGACCGTGCACGGGCACGGGCCGACCTCCTCGTCTCTTGCCGACCTATCAAAGTCCAGACGAAAGTCGACTCCGGTCTAAACAAAGGATGTTTCAAGGACAAGAAACCACCAAGACAGGTTTTTGGCAGCGACGCCCATTTCCGACCTCCGACTCGCATTTGAGATCGGCTTCCTGCCTTCGATCACTCTCCCCACCAAATCAGCCCTTTGAGCACGTGATAGAATCCGACAGATTCGGCCTAAATAGAGTAAAGGGCCGCCTCTGTACATCAAGACAGAAAGAATATTCCATCCGAATAAGGAAATTGCTCAGGAATCGTCCTTCCTGGACACGTGGCAAATCCGGAGTGGTCGAGTTTCTGGACATAAGGACGGACGGGCACCCGCGCGCTTTCAGGGGTTGTAGGCATTTAATGCCCTTGTTCCCCGTATAGATTGGAAATGACCGAAATACCCCCATATGTAAAACCTATAAATAGGTTCCCCCTTGTACAAAAAAGAATAATTATTCAACAATAAAAAAAACACAACACACATTTAAGTCCAGGAAATAAACTCCCTGGCAATCCTTGGTCTTTTTATTGCAGTTATATCTTCATCCTCATCATACATTCATGGCATGTTATCAAGCTTTAATCGAGTCCTTTATTACTTCATTTAATGATGTTTTTACCTAAGTTCACCACATAGCTATAAAATCTCAGCCCAAGATTTTAGGTAAACAACATTTGGCGCTAGAAGGAGGGTATCAAACCCTTAAACCCAGATTTTTCCTCTCTTTGAAGAACACTCACTGTTCTTCAAAGCTTCAAAACCCACCCTCAAATCTTCAAGAAGATCCCTCTTATTTCCACTAACTTCTTGGGAAAGATGACTAACCCTAAGTCATCCCAAGCCCACAAAGGCACGGGGGCACCGGCCACGTCCTAGGCCCCCGCCATCCGAAACTCGGGGGGAGGCCACCCTAGGTCGGCCCGGAAAGGCCATCCGGATGGCCTCTCCGATCCGCTATCCAGAGGAGACCCTGCATTCGTTGGATCGAAACTTCGAAACCCCCAATCAAGCGGAGTCAACCCGACACCGTCGTGCCGAGGAGATGAGGGCTTGCAAGAGCACCCCATCGGCCTCAAAGAGGAGGCAATAGGCCCGTGCCTTCAAAGGAAAGTCCAAAGCTCGGGAATACCAGAGAGAGAGCTAGGTTCGAGCCAACCTTGTGCCCACACGTTCCCGCGGCTCCACCCATCCGGTCTTCAGTCGTCTAGGCACAAACTCTTCCTCCTGGTACCCCAGTCGGCTCCCTAGTAGCTACACCGAGCATGGTGAAACTGAGTTCGTCTCCAACTCGAGGAGCGCCGCACAACAGCCTCACAAGCGAGCAGCCGAGATTAATCTGGCCCCGACAAATTCCGCGAGAAGGAAGTTTAGTTTTGCCTAGAGCGGCATCCTCGGGCATGACACGCCCCGAGGGGCCGTATAATGATCGGATCGGTCCGGTGGCCATCGGAGGGGACCAACAAGAGGAGCATCTGAACCTTAAGATTGTCAAGATGTAGAAGTAACTTGACGAAATGCGAGCCTTGATGGAGGCACAAGGCCAGCCTAAGGTTCGACTGACTGCAAATGAGCCTTTATCCGTCGACATCGAGCTCACCCCTGTCCAGCTCAAAATCACTCCTCCTCCGACCCCTCTCTACGAAGGGAAGACCGACCCGGAGACCCACTTGAGCAAATTCCGGATTTTTATGACCGGACGGGGCGCAACTGACGCGACAAAGTGCCGGCTCTTTCCACTCACCTTGGGCGATCTCGCCCATAGGTGGTACGTCTCGTTGCCTTCTTGCTCAATCGACTCCTTCTCAACCTTGAGCTCTCCATTCGCCTCATACTTTGCTGCCAAGATCGCGCAGCCGGAGAACTGGCATCGCCTTATGCGCATCCGCCAAGAAAAGGACGAGTCGGATGAGGTCATCTTGATAGGGAAGCCGGTCGGGAACCAGCTAGCTTTGCATGCTACTCTTGGGGGTTTCCATGGCAAATCCCCGATGTTCAAACATCTCACAAAGGATTTTCCCAAGACCTATGCCGACTTCCGGGCTCGAGTTGAAGACTTTCTCGCTTAGAATAAGCTACTGGCCCTTAGGCTGGGTGAGGCCGAGCCCATTTCGAAGGAGCCATAGGCCACTCAGGCGTCCCCCAAGGGGGGGGGGGTGGGGCAAGGCCAAGAGAATCCCAAAATTGCCCGGCAACTTCAAGTCATTCGAAGATGTCGAGGTCCACCTCACTTAGGCCTTTAGGCAATCCCCCGCCCATGCCTTTAACGCCATTTAGCATAGGGACATGCTCCCTAGGCCCAAGCCATTCATGGGGGATAAAACGAGGTTGGACCCTAAAAAGTTTTGCGCCTATCACGACTCTATTAGCCACAATGCGAGCTAGTGTCGTGGTCTCTTAAAGAAAATCTGGAAGTTATTTGATGAATGGCGTTTGAACAATCTGATCCAAAGGCCAGCAGGACGACAGGAGCAGCAGCAACTACCTCAGTGCAGAGGAGAGGACGGCGGCCGACCTCTCGGGCCGGTTGCGGCGCTGGTTGAAGACGAGGACAACGACCTTCCCCCTCTAAACCCCAGCGGCCGAGTCAATATGATACAGGCTGGGGGAGGAAACCTGGGCGACTTGACCCCTATTTCCACACTTTCGAATCGAAAGCGGAAGGCTGAGATCCGAGCCGTGACCAATGTCAACTTGGTCACCCCGCCCGAGCCCACCATTCACAAAGACTTGGAGATCACTTTCTCGAACAGAGATCGGAGTGGGGCGATGCGCTCGTAATCACGGCTAACATCTTGGGGAAGGAAGTCCAGCGGGTGCTGATCGATAATGGGTGTTTTTGCAATATTATTTTCAAATCGGCTCTGGACCAGCTGGATGACCTCGTCACGTTCATCAAGCCCTTCGACCTCCAGCTCAAGGGATTTGGAGACGCAACCGTTGTTGCATATGGAAGAATCAAGCTGTCAGTTGAACTAGTTTGTTGCTATGACGCAAAGGTTAGGATCACTAGGCCTTTAGATTTTGTGATTGTAGACCAGCCGAACTCCTATAACGACTTTTTAGGTCGTCCTTTCCTAGACACTTTTGAGACAGGGGCCTCCTCTTACTTTTATTGTATCAAGTTTTCCACCCCCGAGGGGGTGGTCAGCACCATTAAGGGTGATCAGATAATGGCAAGAAGGTGTTTGAACTATCTCTTTCCCATTTTACTTCCTGTTTGTAACGACCAAGTTCAAGAAAATATCTCTCAAACCGATCATGATGAAATAGTTCCAACCTCACTCAAGGAAAACGAGGCCGGACCATTAGCTCCCGGTCTCATCCTAGGTAGCGAGCCCGGTCCCCTGTGAATGGAGATCGATGACCCTTAACCAAGGATCGGTTTTGAGCCCACCGAGCTCGATCTCGATCCAAGATTTGACACTAGAGATCGGCGAAGCTACGAACAAGCCACGACTTTGGAAGATTTGGAACACATTCCAGTCGACCCCTCGAGACCGGAATTAGAGGTACTCATCGGTTCCCGGATCCCGACTGAAATACGGGGGGGAGATAATCGAGTTCCTCAAGGCCAACGTCGGCATTTTCGCTTGGTCTCACCAAGATATGGTTGGCATCGACCCAAAATACGCATGCCACCGATTGAAAATCGTTCCCAACAAGAGGTCGGTCCGCCAGAAAAAAGAGGAAATTCAGCCCAAAAAAGTACGAAGCTTTAGCCCAATAAGTCAAAAAGTTGCTAGACAACAAACTCATCGAGCAAGCCAAAGACGAGCCTCAATGGGTTGCTAACATCGTTCTGGTAAAAAAGTCAAACAACACTTGGAGGCTCTGCATTGATTTTACCGACCTCAATGCGGCGTGTCCGAAAGACCATTTCCCAATGCCGCACATTGACCACTTGGTGGATAGCACGGCCGGTCACGAGATGATGTCGTTCATGGATGCTTTTGCTGATTACCACCAAATCCCGATGGCCATCGAAGACATCAAGCACACCTATTTCCATACGGAGGACATGTTCTCTTGGCTAAGGATGCCATTCGGTTTGATCAATGTCGGGGCAACATACCAACGCTTGGTTAATAAAATATTTGCAGATCAGATAGGAAAGACGATGTAAGTGTACATCGACGACATCGTCGTAAAGAGCTTAAAGAAGGAAGACCATCTTCGAGACCTCGCGGAGACCTTCAATATCCTCAAGGCCTGCAACATGAGATTAAATCCAAAGAAATACAACTTCAGAGTGGAGGCCGGAAAATTCTTGGGGCATATCGCCAGTCAGAGGGGAATAGAGGCCAACCCGACGAAGATCAAGGCTGTCCTCGATATGCAAGAGCCGAGGACAATCAAGCAAGTTCAGCGCCTGACTGAATGCCTAGTCTCACTGAACAAATTCATATCTCGGCTCGGCAATAAAAGTAAGCCTTTCTTCTCCACAATAAAAAATGGAAAATTCTCTTGGAATAGAGAAAGTCAAGTAGCTTTTGCAAAATTGAAGGAATAGTTGGCAAATCCCCAAATTTTAGTTAAATCGATCCCGGGAGAAAAGTTTTTTATCTATCTTGCAGCCTCCGAGGTTGCCCTGAGCGTCGTGCTCGTCCGGGCCGATGGCCAGAATCATCTCCCCATCTATTTCGTAAGTCAAGCTTTGCTCGATGCCGAGCTCAGATACACCCCCTTGAAAAATTGGCGTATGCTCTGGTCATGAGCGTCAGGAAACTTAGGCCCTATTTTTTCGACCATCAAATGGAAGTTCTGACCACTCTATCTCTAATGCAAGTGCTACACCGACCTGACACCAGTGGAAGGCTTTTGAAATGGTCCTTGGAGATAGCTCAATACGGGGTCACATATGCCCCAAGGACAACCATCAAGGGCCAAGCCCTTGCTGATTTCATTGTGGAGCTTACCTTCCCTCCCAAATTTACAAGAATTGATCACCCTCCATGGAAGCTTTACGTGGATGAGTTGTCAACCAGCTCATGTGCCAGAGCCTGTATCGTGCTGGTCAGTCTGGAGGGCCAAAGTTTTACCCATGCGGTCCGTTTTGAGTTCGCCGCCACCAACAACGAGGCCAAGTATGAAGCCTTGGTCGGAGGTCTCGAACTCGCAATCACCATAGGGGTATGCCGACTTCACATCTTTATAGACTCTTTACTTGTGGTAAATCAAATTAAAGGCGAATACGAGACCTGAGGGGAGAAAATGGTGAAATATCTTGATTTAGTGATGTCTCTTTGTGAGAAATTTCATGAAGTCTTCATAGAACAAGTCCCAAGAGAGTAAAATTCTCAGGCCGACGCCCTATCTAAACTCGCGACCGCCGAGGGGGCAGCCGACTTCGCTAACATCCAAATCTCCACGCTCGGAACCCCCACCATAATTCGAACTCAGGTCTCAACTGTTCTAAACGTCGAGGAAAGCTGGATGACTCCGATCACGAGATACCTGAAGATCAGCGAACTCTAGAAGACAAGATCTGAGCTCGGCAGCTTCAACTCCTATCGGCAAGGTACACACTCACCGACGATCTTTTATACAAAAGAAGTTTCACCCTCCCACTCCTAAAATGCATCACCTCGGAGCAAGGGCTAAGTATTTTGGCCGAATCCATGAGGGGGTATGTGGGAACCATGCCGGAGGTCGGGCTCTGGCCTACAAGGTTATCAGACAAGGCTATTTCTGGCCGGCCTTGAATAAGGACGCGGTTAATTTTGCAAGATCATGTCATAAATGTCAAATCTTAGGGCCCAACATCAAACTTTCCCCTGAGCAGCTATCTTCAATGTACAGCCCTTGACCTTTTTCCCAGTGGGGCATTGACCTAATCGGACCGATGCCCTATGTGCCCGGGGGCCATAAGTTCACCGTAGTAACCGTCGACTATTTCACAAAGTGGGTGGAGGCAGAGCCTCTCAACAAGATCGATCAAGCTTAGATCATAAGGTTCATCTGGAATAACATAATTTGCCGATTCGGCCTACCACAAGTGATCATTTCTGATAACGGAAAGCAATTTGACGGCCTCCAAATGATCCAATTCTGTGAAAAGTGGAGGATCAAGAAAATTTTCTCCACCCACAAACTAACGGCCAGGTAGAGGTCGTGAACAAGATCCTCAAGTATACCATCAAGGCTAAGCTCGAGGATAAGAAGGGGAAGTGGGCAGCCGAGCTCTCCGACGTGCTTTGGTCCTACCGAACAACAACCGGGAACTCAACGGGCAAAACCCCTTTCGCACTGGCTTTTGGAACTGAGGCCGTCATCCCTTCGGAGGTCGCACTTTCAAGTCACATGACGACCCAAATGATTACTAAATACAATGATACAGCTCGGAGAATTAACCTGGACATGCTCGAAGAAAGAGACTCAACTCTGATCTCAAGAACGCAGCCTACAAGAAGAAATCCGAAATTTTGTTTAACACAAAAGTGAAGGCGAGGCAATTCCAAGTAGGCGACCTCGTCCTCAAGAAAAGGGGTATTCGGCCCGAACTGGGAGAGCGCATTCCAGATATCCAAGTGGCTCTCCAAAGGAGCTTGCGAATGATTAGGCGTGAAATTGTCATGATTCGTCGTTAGAAATGCCCTAGTTTTGGTCGATTTAGTCGAGTATTTAGAGTTAATTGAGTATTATTTCTACACATTGATGAATTTGTCTCTTTGATGCTCATAGGTGAATAAAGGGCAAAAAATGGAGTTCGTAGGACTTTGAATCAACTCAAACGGATGCACGGATGAGAAGATATCGAAGAAATACGATTGGTATTAGTGCGGAAGAAGAAAAGTATTAGTTGGAGCAAATTTGGAGTCATTCGAGTGGGTTAACTCAAGCACTAGCGCTCGAGCGTGTTGCTCGAGCGCCCAAAACATACAGAAGATTTTTTTTTCATTCGAGCAGCTAGAGCGCCACCGCTCGAGCGTGTTGCTCGAGCACCCCAAAGAATTCAAGCGCTCGAGCACCTGCACCATTCGAGCTACATAGCTCGAGTGCCACTGCTCGAGCGTGCTAGCTCGAGCACGTCCAAGATTTTTGCCTTCGGATGCATTTTTCGGCCCATGAGTTCACGATTCGGCTCGACGCTTATATATATTCATTCCAAACTCGTTTTTGGGGATTACCACTTACCACTTGATACGAGAGTACTTTTAGAGTTAGTTTTGGAGAAGAAGAGACGAGCAAGCTTGAGATTTACATTTTTGAGGTTTTCTTAACGAATTCATAGTACGGTTTTGCTTTTTAATTTCGTTTATTAAGACCTTTGTTCGTTAATACTTTGAGACTTTGTTTTCTTAATTTAAATTCAGTTCTTAGCATTAATTTTCTTTCAAACCTAGTTTATGTTTGATAATTTATTTGTTATAATCATTATGTTCATGTTCGTTACTTATTCAATTGTTCTTGTTTACGTAAAAACCATGTCTAGCTAAAACCCTTGCATGCTTAGGGTAGGATGAACTCGTAGAAGTAGGTTGTGGGTACGTAATTAGGGTAATTCGTGACGGTAGGTTTTAATTCTCTTAATTAATGAATTCTTAAAATCAATCTTAACTTTACCTTTGAATTTAGTTCGAAAAGTGTTCAAGAGAGGACGACCTTATCACTCTTTAACAATAAGTAGACTTAAGGAGAGGGTTTAGAAGGGGTTAATTAATCTACCGGTTTATCTAAGGAGGACGACCGCATCACCTTTGTTTAAATTAGGGTCTCGTTAATTAAGCACGATCTATTAACTCGTTAGTGGATTAGTGAAGTCGATTGCTAGGATAAAGTATTAGGGTCTTAATTCTTGAGTTTTCATCTTACAATCTTTAACTTAGATTATTTCTTGCACGTCACGGTTATTTTGATTATATACCTGCTCCGTTAGTATGCGTAGGGATTCCTATCCTGAGCATCACCATCACTTACTTGAATACAAACCTTCGTTAATTCGTTTCTTTCGTTATTTAGTTTAGAATTAATTCTTCAAAAATCTAAAAACATACATTCATATTAGCTACGACGCGTAGATCTTCAGGGATCTGTTCGCATACACTTCATCCCTTGGGTTCGATAAACTTGGTAGTAGTGAGTTAGTAGTGAGTGATTTACTTTTCTGTTTTATTTCGTACATATTCGGCAGTTGCATTTTTATTCTTTTGTTAGTATTTCAGGTTTATGAAAACATGCTCGCAAGGAAATACGAGTGAAGATAGACTACAGTTGGATCCTGAGATAATAGCAAGAAGAAACTGAGCATTCTTAAGAAGGATGAACGCTGCCAGAGGAGAGAACGAGAACATAAACATGGACATCACCAACGAGTTGGATGACACTGCGAATGAGTTCAATCAGGTAGAGGACCGAGTTGAGGGCAATGGAGGTAGTGGTAGTCAAAATCAAGTTCCGTTAGGAGATAGCCAAAGCCTAAACCCGGGTACATAGAACATGAACAATCCTGCTCATAACCTTGTCCAACATCCTCAAAATAACCCTGCTAACCCACATAACCATACCCACCTTATCCATATCCACCATACCCGTACCCTCCATCTCCTGTTTACAACCAACCACCAGCTTATCAACCACCACCACCCCAACAAGTACCCGTACCACCTGCTAATCCTCAGCACGTTCCTCAGAACGCAGATCAGAACATGGCTATTCGAGGAAGGTTCGCGGAACAACCGCAGAGGTACTATGATAGAGTGGCATTGCCCCCTGTAGAGGCAAACAACTTCTCAATTTTCCCCGGAATTCTAAAGCCGCTTACCGAGAATCAATTCAAGTGGGAGGTTGGGAAGGAGAATCCTCATACTCATCTGAGGAGTTTTCTGATGATCACATCCACATTTAATTATAAAGGCATGTCTGAAGATGCCAAGAGGCTCAGGTTGTTCTCATTCTCTTTGACGGGAATAGCCAAGGAGTGGTACGATAACACGCTCCCACAGGGAGGTGTAACCACATGGGCCGAGCTCGAGCGTCTGTTCCTCGAGCGATTCTACCCTCCATCTAGAACCATTAAAGCAAGGATAGAGATCTCTTCCTTCCGCCAGAAGCAAGGAGAAGACTTACGTCAAGCGTGGGAGAGATACTCTAACATGTTAATTGAGTACCCGCGACACGGGTACAATGAGGGGGATATCATGGCGTTCTTCTATAGTGGAGCCAGCAAGGCTGGTCAAGCCTATCTGGACGCGTGTGCTAGTAGAGCTTTCCTGAACCAAGGTACAGCGAGGTGTAGAGAAATCGTTGACAATATTGTCACGAATGTCGGGGCATGGAACGAGGACCTAGAACTTCAGAGAGCTTGTAAGTTGGAGGAGAATGAAGGAACGAGGAAGCTGTTGATGGCCATGATGGAAAAGATAAACAACATTGAGATTGGGCAAAATTTGGTTGGAGGGAATGTAGCAGTGAGTGAGAAAGTGGATCAGCCCACAGTTCAACAAGAGATAGCCAACTATATGGGAGGACCTTACTACAATCAAGGCGGGTATCCACAAGGTGGCAATCAATTTGGAAGGCCTTCTTATGGCCAGCCATTTGTACCTCCAGGTCCACAGCCTCCTCAAAATCAATGAAGGAACACACAAGGGTATCAAGGAGGCCAGCAGCCTCCTCAGAACACATGGAGGAAGAACGAGAATTTTTCATATGCTAATCTGAAGGCCGGAATTACAGTTCCTCCAGGTGTTGATCCAGGTTCGAAACCTCCGGGTGGAGAAGGCGGTGCCTCCACTGAGGAGATGTTGAGAGCTATCCTTCAGAAGGTAGAGGAAGGAAGCAAGAGATTGTCCTCTTTGGAGTATGATGTGAAGGAGTTGCATAAGAAAGGTGATCAGTGTGATCAAGAACTCCAGAAGAGAGATGTAGAGTTGAATCGAATTCAGCAAGAGAATAATAGGTGGTTCACTTCTATGGAGTACCAGATAAGCCAGATTGCAAAATCATTGGGAAGAGAGTCGGGTAAGTATCCTTCTATGCCAGAGGGGAACCCGAAAGAGCATTGCAAGGCGATCCAGCTTAGAAGTGGGACCAACTATGATGGTCCTGAGATGCCTGCTGATTCTGAGACGCCCCAAGGAGAGATTGAGGTGGAGGGACAAGAACATAAGAAAGATGGAGGTGAGACAGTTGAGGAAGAAATTGAGATAGAGAGCAAAGAGCCTGAAGATGAAGGCATTGAGAAGATTGAGAGAGTTCCAAAGTGGAAGAAGGCAAAGGAAGCAAGGGAGAAAGTGAAAGAGAACGAGCGTGATGAATGGGGGGTACCCAAATCTGTGATACCCGTCCCGTATCCACAACGCTTCATGAAGAAAAAACTTGATGAGAAATTTGCTAAATTCCTTGATGTTTTTAAGAAATTGCATATTAACATTCCTTTTTATGATGCTTTGGAACGGATGCCGGATTATGCCAAGTTCCTGAAGGACTTGATAGCGAAGAGAATAAGAGTTGATGAGCCCAAGTTGGTGCAGTTGAACCATGAGGTGAGTGCATTAGTGCACAAGGCGCTTCCCCCGAAGTTGAAAGATCCCGGGAGTTTCACGATCTTATGTGATATCAGGAATGGAGTTAAGAAGGGAGCATTATGCGACCTTGGAGCGAGTATTAATCTGATGCCATTGTCGCTATTCAAGAAGTTGGAAGGTGGAGAACTTCAGCCGACAATAATGACGCTTCAACTTGTCGACCGGTCTATTACTCGACCTCAAGGTGTGGTTGAAGACGTCCTTGTTAAAGTTGGAGATCATATTTTTTCAGCTGATTTTGTAGTGCTTGACATGGAGGAAGATGAGCACGTGCCCTTGATCTTGGGAAGGCTGTTCTTAGCAACGGCCGGGATGGTGCTAGACGTGGCAAATGGGAAGATCACGTTGAAAGTTGACGATCAAGAGATAAAAATTTCCTTATATGGGGCCATGAAGTACCCGAAGGAGGATGAGAGCTGTTATTGCATGGATGCCCTTGATCCTAGAGTTGAAGACACACCTCTTATCCCTAATCTTTCTTTTGGTCATGATTTTGATGATCCTTCACTTGATAATTTAACCCATGAGCATTAAGATCTTGATTATTTTGATAGGGATAAAGGGAAGAAGTTGAAGGATGAAGAAGTGAAAAATGTGGACGCGGTCCAGCTAGAGGGTAAAGGAGGAGTTAAGAAGGAAAAGTCAAAATTCAAGAAATTGTTTAGTAAGACTCATCCAGACAAAGGTGAGAAGCAGTTGAGATTCCCACCGCCCGAGGTGAAGGAGAAGGATGGGAAGAGAACAAAGAACTTAGACATCTTCTCTTATGAGAGTAAGGGAGGTAAATTTGAGTATCATGTCCCATAAGCTCCTTTGAGCTAGGTCCGACATTAGGACCTTAAAAATAGCGCTGAATGGGAGACAACCCATTTTTATTTACTTTTGAGTATTTTATGTTATTAGGGTGTCGTTTTGAATCGTAAGTTTTAACCTCGTACTTGAGAGTTTATTTTGTAGGCTTGTCTCGAAGGAGTAAAGGTATCATGGAGTTATTCAGATTGAAGGGACCAACTCGAGACAAGGGAGTGTGTCAAGTTGTTAGGAGAAACTGAATTATTTGGAGGAGGTAACCCACAACCCCAAACTTAGACCGCTTCAAGAGGTCGATGTTTGGGGGGTGGAGTTCTTATATGTTTCATGGTTATATTGCACAGATGCACACCCTCTCTTGAGTTGAGTTTGGTTATTTGGTATCTTGAGATGCTTCATGGGCTGATATTGATTTAATTTGCTACTACATATTTCATGCCTATCAATTCTCTTATACTTTTTGATTGTTATTCTTAAGTATGATTTGATGAGTAGAGCTGATTTGTAAGGTTGAGTTAGGAATTTTCTTTAGACTTGATTTGAGAGTGGACTCGTATGCTTGCGAGTTTTCCTTTTGAGTGCTTGTGTGATGAGAGTGAGAATTCACTAGGACTAGCAAGGATGTGAAAGCCATGAGGTTTGAGCCTTTTGAGATTTTGATGCATGAAATGATCTCTTCGTTTGTGAGTGAGTCGTCACCTTAGAGGATGCTAGAACTTGTGTGTGCTCTCGCTTCTTGATTGTGTCTAGTTTGATATGCCGAATGTGATCTTAGGCCATCTTTGATTTGAATGAGTCACTTAGCCAAAAAAATTCCTTACCATTGATATTTGTCCCTTGTTAGCCCCTTTGAGCCTTAAGCCTATTTCATTTGCTAGCACATTTAAACACTATTCCAAGTTCCTAAGCCTTTTTGCCCCAATTTGAGTGGAGAATAGGAAAAGTGTGAATGTGAAGGGATTGAATTGAGTTGAAAAAGGAAAATGTGATTGCTTGAGTGAGTATGAGAAGGAGGTGTGATGAAGTTTTGAGTTGTGGAAAAGAAAAGAAAAAGTTGAGAGTGAGCAAAAGAAAATAAATGAGCTCATGTGTTTGTGAAAAAAAAGTGATTGAAAAAAAAATTAAAGTGTTGAGAGTATTGGAATTGAAAGAGTGTTAAGTGAGAATGTTTGAAGTATTCTGTTCCTAATCTCGAAGTACCGAAGTTTGATTTTCTATTCTCCATTCACTTAAGTCACTTACCCATATTGTTATCCCACCGGTCCAAAGAGCCTACATTACAACCTTGATAAAAGTCCTTCTTGATTCGGCATTGATTTCTAGAGCATGGTCGGAGTTGAGAGTGCTTACAAGCCTATGACTGCCGATATGAGTGATTGATTATTTGAGTGAGTCCCTTGATCATTGATATACACTTGTGAGGTAGTGAAACACATCGTTAAGTGCACATCCATGTTTGATCTTGGTGTTTCTTGTTGTTGCATGAGTGTGATGAAGGAAGGTGAGTGAGTATACTTGTGATTGATCTTTGAAGCTCGAGTTCATTCGCTTACATGATTTGATTCTTTGACTCATTCCTATCAATTTCACTTGACTTATTATTTCATTGCTTGGGGACAAGCAATATGGTAAGTTTGGGGGGAGGGGGGGTTGATTAGGCGTGAAATTATCATGATTCGCCATTAGAAATGCCCTAGTTTTGGTCGATTTAGTAGAGTATTTAGAGTCAATTGAGTATTATTTTTACACATTGATGAATTTGTCTCTTTGATGCTCATAGGTGAATCAAGGGTGAAAAATAGAGTTCGTAGGACTTTGAATCGACTCAAACGGATGCATGGATGAGAAGATATCGAAGAAATACGATTGGTATTAGTGCGGAAGAAGAAAATTATTAGTTGGAGCATATTTGGAGTCATTCGAGTGGGCTAACTCGAGCACTAGCGCTCGAGCGTGTTGCTCGAGCGCCCAAAACATACAGAAGATTTTTTGCATTCTAGCAGCTCGAGCGCCACCGGTCGAGCGTGTTGCTCGAGTACCCCAAAGAATTCAAGTGCTCGACCAGCTCGAGCGCCACCGCTCGAGCACCTGCACCATTCGAGCTACACAACTCGAGCGCCACCGCTCAAGCGTGCTAGCTCGAGCACGTCCAAGATTTTTGCCTTCGGATGCGTTTTTTGGCCCATGAGTTCACGATTCGGCCGGACGCTTATATATATTCATTCCAATCTCGTTTTTGGGGATTACCACTTACCACTTGATACAAGAGTACTTTTAGAGTTAGTTTTGAAGAAGAAGAGACGAGCAAGCTTGAGATTTACGTTTTTGAGGTTTTCTTTACGAATTCATAGTACAGTTTTGCTTTTTAATTTCGTTTATTAAGACCTTTGTTCGTTAATACTTTGAGACTTCGTTTTCTTAATTTAAATTCAGTTCTTAGCATTAATTTTCTTTCAACCCTAGTTTATGTTTGATAATTTATTTGTTATAATCATTACGTTCATGTTCGTTACTTATTCAATTGTTCTTGTTTACGTAAAAACCATGTCTAGATAAAACCCTTGCATGCTTAGGGTAGGATGAACTCGTAGAAGTAGGTTGTGGGTACGTAATTAGGGTAATTCGTGACGGTAGGTTTTAATTCTCTTAATTAAAGAATTCTTAAAATCAATCTTAACTTTACCTTTGAATTTAGTTCGAAAAGTGTTCGAGAGAGGACGACCTTATCACTCTTTAACATTTAGTAGACTTAAGGAGAGGGTTTAGAAGGGGTTAATTAATCTACTGGTTTATCTAAGGAGGACGACCGCATCACCTTAGTTTAAATTAGGGTCTCGTTAATTAAGCACGATCTATTAACTCGTTAGTGGATTAGTGAAGTCGATTGCTAGGATAAAGTATTAGGGTCTTAATTCTTGAGCTTTCATCTTACAACCTTTCACTTAGATTATTTCTTGCGCGTCACGGTTATTTTGATTATATACCTGCTCTGTTAGTATACGTAGGGATTCCTATCCTGAGCATCCCCATCACTTACTTGAATACAAACCTTCGTTATTTCGTTTCTTTCGTTATTTAGTTTATTTTAATTTAGAATTAATTCTTCAAAAATCCAAAAACATACATTCATATTAGCTACGACGCGTAGATTTTCAGGGATCTGTTCGCTATACTTACTTATACTACAGTGAACCCATACTCTTGCGGGGAAACTACTAGTAGAAAGTTGGTATTTTCGCTTCAAGTCAAGGAGCTCGAACAAATGGATGACACTCAGGACCAATACCCCTGGAACGCGATTCACTTGAAGAAATATTATCAATAGTCACCTTGTACTCTGTATTGAAGCCTACACTTTAAAAAATTATCAATTAAATATTTATTAACATCGCAAGCGTTCACCTTAAGATCGAGCTCAGTTCAAAAGTATATGCCGATCGTATCGAGGTCGGCATATCACACTCGAGCTCGAAAAGACCATCAAGGTCATTTTAAGACCGAGCTCAGTTCAAAAGCATATGACAACCGTATCGAGGTCGGCATATCACACTCGAGCTCGGAAAGACCATCAAGGTTAATTTAAGACCGAGCTCAGTTCGAAAGCGTATGCCGAATCGAGGATGACATATCATACTCGAGCTCGGGAAGACCATCAAGGTCACTATAAGACCGGGCCCAGTTCAAAAGTATATGCCGACCGTATCAAGGCCGGCATATCACACTGAGCCCGGAAAGACCCCAAGGTCAAAACTTTCTTACAACTCAGGTCAGAAACTGAAAGTACAAGAGAAAGCTAAAGTAAAAGCGCCCGACCTTGAAAAAGAATACGTCTTCGGCCTCAGGAGATCGTCATAATCGTCAATAAAGATAAGCCCAAGTTTTCCTTTAGAACTTTTTAAATTTTGTTCACATACACTTAGCAAAATACCTTTAAACATTTAACCAAATCTCCCCATACTCTTAGCCAAAATTCTAAAAAATATCCTACTTCAAACACTTAGAAAAAATTTGCGAACCAATGCCAAAACACAGAATAAACGAGCTCAAAAACATAGAGTCTAAAGAAACAACATTACGATCGGAACAGAGTAAAGTAGGATTTCATTCAACGAAAAAAAAAGATAGTAATTGTTCCAATTCCGGTCAAAATCCGGTTACATATCAAAAGCAGAAATAAAGGAAATAAAACAATAAATAAAGAGTTCAGGAAATTGTTCAAGAAAGCTAAAAAAATTCAAACACTATCGGTCCCGTTCCCTGCACCAGTTTCCCCGACCGCGTCCGCCATCCTGCCATCGTCGGCCGCACGATCTCAATGTCCAGCAGGTTGTCCAGTTCCAGCCTCGGCCACTAGCGCCGACTTCCCCATACCCCCCGCTTCAGCCTCGACCGCAGAACCTTCCCCTCCGGTCTCCTCGCCCTCACCTTCTTCTTCCTCTTCTTCGACCTCTTCAACAACTTCCATTGGGGGAAGGTCTTGGTTCGGGAGGAGCAGCCTGTGCCGGTACGGAAACCATGACAGGTTCACCCCGAGCTCGTTCTTAAGATCCAAGAAGTGGAGATAGTAGCTCTCATGGATGGGAGACTTAGCCACGTATTCCCGGAAGTAGTCTTCATACACCTTAGTGTCGAGATTGGCCTTCCGACCTACTCGAATCAAATCGGCAATCGCCATGTAATAACAGAATTCCGAGAATAGCAGCGGGCTGGTGGCCGGGTCATTTGGATCGTAAGCCGGCCTTTGCAGAGCCGCAGCCATCTCAGCGACTTTAGCCTGGATTTCCTTTTCTAGTTCGATTTATCGAGCACGAGCTTGGTCAGCAACCTTTCGCATCTCTTCAGTCTCTAGCTGGAGCTTCGCCATCACCACTTCCACCTCAGCTACCCTTGCCCGGCTCTCTTCATGGGCTTTCCAATCCATCTCTGCTCGGGCAAGGGCATCCTCTTTCTCCTTCAGTACGGCCTTAACCTGGCCGATCACATTGTCATTTTCCTTTTTGAGATCGATGTTCTTGCTCTCAAGGACTGCCTTCTCCTACCGAGCCTAGGTAAGGTCCGCCTCGGTCCTTCTCAGCGAGCTCACAGCAGTGTTGAGCTCACTCTCTACAAAATTGGCCATAATAGCCGCTTGATTGGCCAGAGCGACGGTGGCCCGGCTGGCATAGCGAGGTCAGCGATCAGGAATCTCCGCCAGGTCCAAGGTCCAGGATTGTGGGAGGGAATTGACAGCCCGAATCATATACATCGGCATGTCGACAATCGAGCTCGGAGCTCGGAAGAAGAGGAAGTCTAGCACGAAAGAGGCCTAGTCGGGATTATTCCGGGTCAGGTTGAGAAGAACGAGTGGGAAATGTTAAAAAAATGAAGAACCATACGAAAGGGAAAGAAAATAGAGCAAGAGTCTTACACTTGAAACTTGGCGGGATCGCAGCCGAAAAAGGTCCGATCATCCCCAATCCGAGGGGCTCCAACCGAGCGAACCGCTTGGGCAGCGTTGGTTGGCCCGCACTCCAAGGGCGAGCTGTAGGTGAGATCTATCGGAGCCGGGCTCGACCCTCCTAAGCCACCCCCCTCTCCTTCAAGCTCTTCTCGCCCCCACTTCCTGCCCGTAAGGGGAGAGGCCGGGAAGGTTCCGCTCCCGGGGCCTGCGGTTGCCGGGACAGACTAGAGAGGGGTCAGTTCGTGGATGACAATCCCTTGCCGGGCCAAGGCCGTCTTCTTCTTTATCTTGGTGACCTTTACAACCTCGGGTTTCTTTAGAGCAACTCCGAGCCGGGAGAACATCTCTGGGTACTGATCTGAAAAGGTCCGAGAGCACTTCTTCACAACCCTGAACTCAAGCACTGCAACAAAATAATGAAGAGGTCGTTAGTAGAGATATAAGCGCTCGAACATCGCAAAAGTTAGAATAAATTTAGAATCATCACCTGGATGTCTCAGATGCCGAGGGAACCAGAAAATCTAACCACTTAGCCTTGCCTGCCGAGTCCTTAGGAGCGCTTGGTTCTTCTCGTTCTCGGGTAGCTGAAGGATCCTCTCGCGAACGACCCCGAAGTCAAAATAGAGCTCGCGTTCAGTAGGGGACAAATAACCTGCTAAGAAAAATAAAGAATTAGATCAGTACAACCCACTTAAAAGACTAGTTTTTCAAAATCTTACTGTCATGTTTCGGCCGTGGGTTAGTCGGGATGCTGATCTCCTCCCCGTCGGGATAACCAGTCTGCCAGGCTCCGGCCACAAAAAACCATCTCGCCCGAATGTTGCGAGCCTTACTCGGGAGACATGTCACAAACTTAGGGCCTTTCGTTTGAACAAAGACCTCCCCGTCCCGAGTCTTGTCGCTGACGAGCCTCAATATAAACTCCATCTCCCCCGGGGTCGGCAGCCGGAATAGGAAATTCTATCCGAAGAGGGTCATAATCCCCAAAACGATCATCCAGGCATTGGGGAGTAGTTGAATAGGCGCCTGGTCCCAGAAGTTCAACAAGTAGGACACGACCGGATGTAGAGAAAATCTAAGGCCGACCTTCATGATATCGTGGGTGACGGCCACTATTCTGCGCGGAGGCTGATTCGCTCTCTCATCAGGCTCGGGTGCATAAAGCTGCACGTCGAACGGAATACCCCATCCGACCCGAGCTCCATCCAAAAACTCTTGAGTAATCGAGCTCTGGAATGCGCCGCATGACCATTTTTTCAATTCCTCCAAGTGTGCCGGTCTCACCGTCCTAGGATCCCGAGGAGCAGGAACATGAGCGTGACGCTCGTGATAAGCGTCGAAATCGAATTACAGTGGCTCAAACCCATCCTGGCCTTCCACGTAATCCTTCCAAAGTCGGAAGGCCTCCTTCACCTGATCTTTATAGTCTTGGTCCTCTCGATCCCCGGACGTCAATTTTTTGGCCCTCACGGGCTCGTATCGTTCCAGGACCATTCCAGCGTCCGCCAATTTCGCTGCATCCTCTGTTTCCGGCCACTCACCCAGACCTCCACCGATAACCTCCCTACTTGGCTTCGTTGGAGCCGACCTCTCGCGAAATCCAGCCGAGGCCAATCTCTCATTCACTTGCTCCGCCGCCACCAGATCCATCAGGAGCCTGTTGGTAGTGAGCTCGTCCTCAGTAGCCCGGACCTCCTCATCCCTCCCCTCAATAAGGTCATATAGGGGCTCCCTCTCTCCCTCGGGAGGACAAACCCAGACCGTTCCAAATGGCTCCCAAGCACTCGAGCCGGTTGCGTGGGATGAGGACCCAACTTCACCACCTCGATTGCCGCTAATCGAAGCCCTAAGGAGGGAATGGTTGGAGTCCCGGAAGACTGAATCTAGGCCATCGTCATCTCTCGCCCAAAAATTCCCAAATGTAACCCATTGGGGAGACGAGCCACCACCACCACTTGAACTGCCACCCGCGTCGAAGAGACGCCGTCCAACTCCGCCGCTACCAGAGGCGGCGCCGCTCCTCTGACCAGGCGGAGGTCCACTCCACCATCGTACCATTTTGCAAAATTGGAGAAGGAAAGAAGAAGAATGTGGAAAATTACCACTTACCCAAAAAATTGACGCTGAATCGCTGCTGTGAAGTCCTAGTCACCACCGCACACCTCGCCGCAAAGATTGTCGAAAAATCGAAAGCTTAGAGAGTATATCTGTGAGCACGAAAGTAAAAGTTCAAAATAAGGCAAAACCCCAACTATCTATAGAGAGAAAATGGGGCAAATCCGCAATTAAAGCTAACTAGGCCTAGGGGCCTAGTTGCAAGAAGCTAGGGCGGCAGACCCCTAAGGCAAAAAGATCAAGGTACACTCATTTCCGGATGCAGAATTCCAAGCGACATATGGCGTCACGCACGCCTTTTCAGGCACACTTCCCCGCAAATGTCTTTTCAGTTTCAACAAAGTCAGAGCGCTCCAACCTCCGACCTCTACCCTCTTATACATCCGCTTTGAGGCCGGACCCGATCATAAAAGTCAAGACATCCAGTTCACCCCTCACTCCCCACGAGGGCTAAACTGGTGGACAATTGTTGTGACCACTTTTATTAGAGGTCGGGTCCGACCTCTAGCAGAGGATAAGAGGTCAGCATCCGACATTATCCCCGCACAGGAATTGCTCGCCAACCGTCTCCGATCTCCTCAAGTTCCGACCTCTCTACCATGGACCGTGCACAGCCACGGGCCGACCTCCTCGTCTCTTGCCGACCTATCAAAGTCCGGACGAAAGTCGACCCCGATCTAAATAAAGGACGTTTCTAGGACGAGGAACCACCAAGACACGTTTTGGGCAGCGATGCCCATTTCCAACCTCCGACTCGCATTTGAGATCGGTTTTCTGCCTCCGATCACTTTCCCCACCAAATCAGCCCTTTGAGCACATGATAGAATCCTACATAATCGACCCAAATAGAGTAAAGGGCCACCTCCGTACATCAATACAGAAAGAATATTCCATCCGAATAAGGAAATTGCTCAGAGAATTGTCCTTCCTGGACACGTGGCAGCTCCGGAGTGGTCGGGTTTCTGGACATATGGATGGACGGGCACCCGCACGCTTTCAGGGGTTGCATGTATTTAATGCCCTTGTTCCCCGTAGAGGTCAGAAATGACCGAAATACCCCCATATGTAAAACCTATAAATAGGTTCCCCCTTGTACAAAAAAGAATAACTATTCAACAATAAAAAAAAACACAACACACATTTAAGTCCAAGGAATAAACCCCCTGGCAATCCTTGGTCTTTTTATTGCATTTATATCTTCATCCTCATCATACATTCATGGCATCTTATCAAGCTTTAGTGGAGTCCTTTATTACTTCATTTAATGATGTTTTTACCTAAGTTCACCACATAGCTATAAAATCCCAGCCCAAGATTTTAGGTAAACAACAGATGTATCTAACAATCAAACAAAAAACTTGAATCATTGTCGGGTGAGCGCTATTTAAAAAGGGTTGAAAATTGAGTTTTAGATGATGTGTCTAAGAAATAACAATAAAAAAAAATTGTATCGTTGTCTAGTGAGCACTTTTACAGGAAAAAATGACGAAACCAGTGGTCTGTATTTTTACAGCACTTTTTGGTTTTTGTATTTTTCAAAATTTTAGCTCTGGTTTTAGTATTGTAATCTTCGTATCCTAAGTCCTTTTTTTTCTTTTATCACGGGGTAGAATACCTTCTTCCTCTTTTTTTTTTTTCATTTTCTTACTGGTCCAAATTCCACTGTTTTCATAAAGTTGATAAATTACGGTTGAAAAAATTAATTTAGAATTTTCTTTTTTTTAAAAGTGTCATATGAGGATACGATATATATTAAATCAGAAAATTGAGATAATGAATACGCTAAGTGCGACACTTAAATAAATTTTATTTTAATCCTTCTTTTGTGCCTTTAAAGAAAGTTGTGTACCGTGATGTTTGGATGGGTTTGTGCAGTTAGAGCTTGATACTTCTTGTTTAGATTTTTTTATTGCTTTAGTGCTAAGCACTATACGGTGAGACTTCTTTATAGGAACACGCTTTTGAGGACGCAATTTAAGAGTTGGATATGAGTGTTTTGGTCCTTTATTTTTGTATTATATATTTTTAAAACGGCGTTGCTTTACTGTATCACACTATTCTGCTACTTGGCTACTCTATTGTCATTTAGTATTTGATGGTGTATTGTGTGAATGGAGTGTTTTGGATTGAAAAAAATAAATTCCGGCTCCGACATGGACTTTTATATATGAATATGATATATATATTTATAATATATAACTATAATTCATATCCTCAGTACGCAGAGGATAAAGATGAATTATAATGTGGATGGTGATTAGTATATGCGTATCAAATTCATATCCATATTACAAAAGTAACATGATTGAAATCTTATAATTTAGATTCCTAAAAAAATCATAGCCATTGAGTTCAAGGAAAAAAAGAGTTTTCGAGGAGACAAACAAGCCCTTTATTCGATCTAATCAACGGGTAAAAACAACTGATAAAGTGCAACACGCGTTAATCGATGAATTTCTAGCGATTCTTTATTGGAAAACAAGAGAGGATAAAGTCTTGCAAAAGGACTGTAGAAAAGCCCATTTTGTCCCTTGCGTTTTTTTAGCTTAGACTTGGCGCTTGTACTTCATGGAAGAGCCTTCTTCCAAATCATCCCTATCAACTTTGAGGACTTCTTCAGCAATTATGTTCTTTTCAGCTCTTTGTCCCGTGTTTTTACTATCCATCTTCACCAAGAATCTGAAGTTCTTGTCTTCACTTCCAATTAACTTCTTGTAGTTGGCGTAGTAGTGTTTCTCCTGATTCTAAATTACAATACGTGGACAATTTTTTAGTTAAAACTTGATAATACATCTTATTTGTGGGGTTTATTTCAAAAGGAAATTAAATTCAAATACAATATTGATGAAATTTAAAGCGATTGTACCGATAAGAGATGGTCTGTGAACAGAGTTACAGGACATCCGACAAGGGTTTCGGTTCCTTCAAATAGAGTGACATAAGCTTCTTCCACCACATCGGTTACAAATAACCTTAATATGTAGTATCTTGAAAAGGTGCAACTCTTATTCTCGCACTTGGAGCACTCCGCTGTCTTGCTGCTTCCAAGAGGTTCCATGCGTGAATTGCAAGTATGCACTTTTCATACCACAGATTGTTCTTTTCAAAACCCTTACAATCCTCGCAACAAATGAACAATAGTTCGACTCCACTTGGCTAGTTGTAACGTTTGCTAAGCTAGCTTTCTTTGCTTCCATCATTCTTTTTGACGGGCCATTTATATCCATTCCTTCTCCAACATTTTTACCGTCTTCAAAACTGTTTTTGAACATACATTGGCTTTTATAGGGAGATTTATATTAATTTGGAATAGTTGAATTTGTTTTCAAAAGTAAATAAAATTTGTTACCATTGCTTGAACGCCTCGCTATCTTCATATTCCGGATTAATGTAAATAACACTGATAAAGGATGTTGACAGTTTGGTTTCAACTGCTTTTGAAAGGGAGATAATCCTGAGATAGGGCTCATAATCCTGAGATATCTCCCCAGAGTTCCATTGACATTGTTTTAGTCCTGTATTTTTAAAAGGGAGATAATCCCAGATAGGGCTCATAATTTATATAACATGCAATGAAACCGTTGGGAAATGTTTAGTTTTGATGATTTTTCAAAACCACATGTAATAGGTTTGAAGCAATCAGGTTTGTATCCGTAGTTTCAGGTCTGGCTAGGTTATTGTTCAATTAAACAGGTTGTCAGTTGAGCAGAACTCACTTGAGGAAGTACTCAGTTGAGGGGGAACTCAGCGAGGGGAAACTCACTAACACAGCCTGAGGAAGTCAAGATGACATCTCAAGAAGAACTGACTAAAGTCATGGCAGAAGACCTGAACCTGAAGAGAAACCTGAAGGATGTCCCACTGAGTATAAATCTTACTGATCTAAGTTAAGTCAATGGACTACTCAGTGAAGAGCATGATCAGGAGGATCAGTGTTGTACCAAGTAGGCCCTGAAGGAGTCAGGCTACTGTGGTCAGGGAAGTTTGTCATTCAGCCTTATGAAAACCTTCTTGGAAAGATCTTCAAGAGTCTACTGAAGGACAACTACAATGAAGACAGCTGTGTCTACTTAAGATCATCAAGTCATTGGAGGATAAGCCATCTGAAGTCAGTGCGCCCTGATCAAGCTCACTGAACCAAAGATCTATTGGATTTAGTCCACGTGGACCAATCAAGTCAAGACAGCGCATTCGACACTGACAAGGCCGCATTCCAAGAAAAGTAGGTGAACCAATTAATTTTCTGGATTCAAATATGATTCCCTCCAACGGTTACATCTGAATCCACACTATAAATACAAGCTCATAGCTGTGGTTCAATGTGTGTGAGGAAGAAACCTACACCTACGAGCTGTGATGGTGTGAGTGTGCTAGTGCAGTTTAAGGGAGATATAAGGGAGCACTTCTACACCTACGACACTGACCATTAGGGTTTTCATATACATCTCATTGAGTGTCAAGCTTGTAACTCTTAGCTTAGAGAGATTTTCCTAATCTTAGCTTGAGGCTAACACATTATAAGGGAAAACCTCACCTAGTTGGAGAAAAACCCAAACTGAAACCAAAACCCTCTTAGTTAGGTTTGTTGATTGAAGTTAGTTAGTGAAGTTTGAAAGAAAGTTAGCAAGGTCAAGAGTTGTATTGATCTGGGTGCACCTTGGCACGTTAAAAACAAGTCAATCCTTAGTGGATTCTCCTGTTAAATCAGGACCGTAGACGTAGGAGCTTGAGTCTTTGAACCACGTTAAACTTCTTGTGTTACTTAAGTATTTGATAAACGTTTTAAAGTACATGCTCACTGAGTATATTTCAAAGAGAAAATTAGTCAGGGAGAAACAATCTCACAGACAGGCTTAAGAACGCACTCGAGAGTTCAGTATCTTGAGTCACTGCGTTGCTTAGAGCATGAGTCTCCAAGTCTCCACACTGACTTGGTAGCTCAGCCTCTAAGCAGTGCAGTGACTTGAAGGGTAATCTCTCGAGTCACTGTCTTGTTGAGAGACTGAGTCCTCAAGTCACCACACTGACTTGATGTCTCTGACTCTCAGCAATGTAGTGACTTGAGTGTCCCTCACTGAACTCATTAAGGTTTAAAAAAAAATCCTAAATTCCCATTCGGTGTTTATTGAAATCTTTTTAAAAAGGGACCATCAGAAACCATCTGAAAAATAATCTCCCAGTGATTTAATATCAATAAACTTCTATGTCTTATAGACAAAGACTTCTATGTCTTGTAAGCATGCAAGTAAATAAACTATATTTAATGGTGAACTTAGAGGTTTTAAGTCTGCCTTAAAAAATAATTTGTGCTAAGAAATTATTTTTTAGCATTAACAAAGGGGAAAAAAACTGGTGTACGGGAGCACTCACTAAGAATCAAAGCTATAGACTAAAATTTATGATCCCCCAAGCAATATCAAAAGGCATTCCTATGTAAGTTTTAAACTAAAACAACTGTAAGCAAGTCACTTAAACAATGTTATATAAATGTTGCTTTATTTTTATGTCCCTTATTTATAGCTGGGGTGAATGTATATATATATATATATATATATATATCTTTCCTTTTCAATTGATTAAATCGAACATATATCAATTGATCCTTTATTAAAGTGAATGCAAGAAAGTAGTTACATTATGATAGCAGATGATTCAGATTCAATTCCAAATGAATGAATGATCCAATTTTCAAATCAGCATTATTCTTGGAAAAAAAGAAAAGAAACTTCAAACGGAATGGAAAGAAATTTGTAGTTATTAAGATTCTGACTGATGATCCATTAGAGTGATTTCACGTTTATGTGTGAATTTGCCGAGCTGCTTTCTTTTGATAATATAAGTTGGTCTTACTTTGACTACCATCCCAACAACATCTGCACAATTTAAGAAGTTAACCAAATTAAAATAAACTCTATAAAAAGGTATGTCACGTAATCAAAATAAATATTGTAGAAAGTTTATTACCCATCATCCTATGTCTCCAAGAAACATCTTCTACCTCGTTGAACGGGACAAAAGGAGACCTTTTGAAATGGATTTCTTCAGCAGTTGCTTCAACTTCTGTTTTGGAAGTGAAGATCTCAATTCTTTCATTCACATTATCATAATTTTTATTCACTGGCTTAATGGTTCCCTTATGGATGACATAAGATTTTCCGCTTTCAAGAAGATCAGTGAACTTGAAAATGAGTTCATTGTACAACATTGCTTTATTCATAATTAGGGAATTTTCATCGAAGGCTTAATAAATAAAAAATAAAAAAATAGAAAAAACAAACCACCTTGTCAATTAGAAAGATCTTCACAGCTTCGATTGTCTTATTTGCGCTGTAAAACGTTTCCCTCATGGTCTTTCGAGCAACCCTTACAGATATGGACCACTCCTCCTCAAAAGTTATCAATTCCCTTACTGTTTTACTTTCCATTTGCTGAAAATTCAAAACCAATCAAAGAAATAATTAACGATTATTAGATATTTTAATATCAAAACAAAGTACTTAAATAATTTTCAAACCAAATTACACTTATATTTGGAAAACCTAAGGAAGCAAAACAAACCATATTACTGTACAAAAAATATGTCTCCTATTTTTAGCATCATTATTTAGAATAGTTTACTGTCCAACAGTTCGTTTCATGATATTTATTCTACAATAAAGTTAAGTCTTCCTATCGTAAGAAACATATTTTATATAAAACATCAGTAATATAATTAAAACAATAGTGGAGAAAAACCGAAATAAAACAACTTGAGGCCAAGAACACTTGACCGCAGTGAAAGGCAATGAAATTTGCACTGGAAAAATGTCTTATTGGGTGTGTACAAGCACACACAAATGGAAGGATTGAATATATATATATATATATATATATATATATATATATATATATATATATATATGTGTGTGTGTGTGTATGTGTGTGAGAATATATAACTTCTATATTTTGTATATGGAAGACCCATATAACACTTTTATTTATGCAAAGATTAATTCTGCGAAGCAGTAGTGAGGGTTAACATAATCAAAACAGGTAAAAAAAAATTTGAAACAAAGCTGAAATGATCATTTAACATGCACCTTGTTGTATAGTTTCTAGGTGAAGTAAAAAGTATCAAGTGATAGAAATTAGAGGGATTTTATATGTCTTACAAACTGCTCTAAATAAATGCTAAGGGATTGGAAGATAAGCAGTTTGTAATTAAAGTTAATTACCTAAATTCAATGAGAGTAGAATTTCAAGGGACCATAATTCAAGTAGTCATTGATTAATTAAATAATTGAATACCCAATTAATATAGAATGTTTGAGCTACTATGAGAGTTATAAAGTTAATGTCATCTATTATAATAAAATCTATTATAAGGTTTATCGTTAAGGTTCAATAAAATCTAAAATATAAATTAGATACGGAGATACTTCTAGTTAATAGGCTAAAAAATTGGTCACTAAAGCTAGCTGCATTATCTGCATAGAAATATAAACGATTTTAATACTTATAAGATTGGGTATAAGTCCTAAAGCATAGTCATAATAATAAAAGAAAATAGATTATAAGTTGAGATAGGGGAATGCAAATAATTAAAAAAATTACATTTATTCTTCATTTGGCCCAGTAATTTTAAAAAGGAAAAAGGTGCACCTTTCTTTTCTGTACTCAGTATCATAATTGATGTTATCTATGACCTGCAGAAGAAATCAAATATATTATCCCTGCTTCTTTTATTCGGAGTTATTTTCCAACAAATTGAGAATACTATCTTCTGGTAATAAGAAAACTACTAATTCATACCAACACGAAAATTACCTTTATGGACTTGATAAGAGAAGGAGTGGCATCAGCCAACTTGTAACTCATTGGATGCCACCCTCGCCTTTTAGGATCTCTGGAGAAGGAAACGGAAGGACGAATAGGGAAAAAAATTAGAATTACGTTATTTAGAAGTAGATAATAAGTATTTGTAGAGTTTTTACATGGAATTTTTTCCTTCACTTCTTAAATTGGTTTCAAAATATACTTAAAATTCAGTACAGTAAATAAATTTTTTGTATCATGATTTATATTGTTTAAAATGATTAACATTGTAAATTATTTCCAAGAACACATTTTGACTACTGGACAAATAAAGTAGTGTAGATCAAAAGAATGCATTGCCAAAAAATTCAAATTTAGACGCTATATTTATCTTTATGCTGCATAAAATGACCAAAATAAACGGTTGCACTCAATTTATATAGAGACAATCAAAATTATTGTGCAAATTATGATTCACACTAATACATGTAAGGTACAAGCAACTGATAATAATTTCAAATAGTTTCTCAGCCAAGATTTATATCCAAGACCTAGAAATGTTTATGTATTTAACACAAATTAATGTAGAAATACAGTTCAACATGAGAAGAAGAATAATCCATTTAAGTTCTACCTTTAGAAGGATTTTCAAATCCAGAATCAAACAATATCTCGAAGATTTGGTATTAGTTAGAAACCTTTGGATTTTGAATCCCAACATAGCTCCTGAATTGACAAATATTATACCGGTTTAAGCCATTGAAAGAAAGCCATAAGACTATAACAATTTCAATTACACAACAATGCAATATGAGTTAGTGTATACATGTCATGAACAATTAGAGCAATTACACAAGTTGATAGTTGATTGATAAGGTATTTACATATAAGTAAAAACCCTGTAGATTGATAGATAGAGAGGGAAGGGGTGAAGCGGGGTGGAGGTTAGTCTTAAATGCTTTAAAAGAAAGCAAATTACTCAAAAGCTACCAACTCTAGAAGTTGCTTTCCACAACTTATCTACAAAAAAAATTCCAAATGACTAAATTATACTACCTCCGTCTCAGTTTGCACTATTAACGTTTTAGAGATTTTAGTATGAGAATTAATTTGTAGTGTTTAGATGGATAAAATAGAGTTTTGAGAGTGTATTGTTCACTTTAAGTGAATGAAATAAAAGAAAGATATTTTTTAGGACGGAGTTGGTACAGTAATTCTTCATTTAGAGTATGTATTTAAAATCAGTTAGGATGCACAACTAAGACAATAATTGTTGATCGGATCACAAATTTTAGAAAACATTAATGTAATCTGATTGTACAATGTTTTCAGGCAAGATAACATGCACTAAGACCAAACCTAGCTGTCAAATAATTATAGATCTCCAAATAGCAGAGTAGTATCTATCAATTTATCTTTGTTCGTATTGAATGATAAGTCTCAATCTCCATAGATAAATGATTAGTTATTCTTTTAAGAATTTTAAAATGGTTTCAACCAGTTAATAAACTTTGTTGTCAGTTGGATCCACCCTCACCCCTACCCCCCCACCCCCTTCTTTTATCTCTTCCAAATCCTAACAATTATATTCTGATATAATAGATGCAGGCATTATTTAGCATATGGGCATATTCTTGCTTTTCTTTTCAGTGATGCACATGATTTCATACCAAGATGTCTACAAGTTGATCAAAATTTGAGGTGAACAACTGCTCTACTCTTGGATCATCCCTTTGCACCCTTTCTATCATCTATAG
The DNA here is from genome assembly GCA_947034835.1 of Ballota nigra. Taxonomy (NCBI): domain Eukaryota; kingdom Viridiplantae; phylum Streptophyta; class Magnoliopsida; order Lamiales; family Lamiaceae; genus Ballota; species Ballota nigra. The sequence continues at coordinate 38,613,095 of OX344727.1, read as the reverse complement.
GCTTTACATCTCCTAATAAGTATGAAAAAGAGGTACCAAGTGAATTTCACCACTGTCCATTCAAATCCAATCATTGCATACACTATGACACAATATATTAGATTTTGAATGAGAATATGAGGGAGTTCAACCACAATCTGCAAAACAAACGATTTGACGAGAATACCAAGTTACTCCCTCCGTCCACCAAATTTTTACCCGCTTTCCTTTTTTGTCCGTCCACCAAATTTTTACCCATTCCTCTTTTGGAAATAAACTACACTCACAAATAAAAAATGGGTCCTACAATACCCACCACAATACTCTTACTTTATCTACTTTATTCACTTTTTCAATAAAATACCAATTTTCATTAAAAACTGTGTTCTACAGTAACCGGGTAAAATTTTCGTGGACGGAGGGAGTATTACATTTTCCTTTATCCCATTCTATAGCTTTTAACTATATTATGTTTATGCATAGTTCTGTGAACTTACCTGCCCAATGGCATAAGGTAGAAAGGAATACATCCCTGCTGCTCTCTCTCTGTAGAAAATTGTTCTCTCAATAGCAATAACTGGTTGCACTGATATATCATTTTGAAACCCAAGAAAGAGAACAACAACGTACATGGAACCCATTGCATTAAATATGTCTTGGTGTTTTCCCCTGCAAAATCATGCATATCAACATATTCAACAATTATCTGCTTGAGTAAAACATGTCGACTTTAATTTGTGTACTCACCTTTTAGATCCAAGATCCCAAAAAATAGTCCCAAACATGAAACATGACTGCGATGAATGTTGTAAACAACAATCTGACTGCAGTATATGTTGGGTTCCTCCAGTATGACCAATGTTGTTTCCATAGGCAAGTTTTGCATTGGGCCCAAAATGATTGGGAATAATGATTTGGGAAATATAGATCTTTTTGAATCTGGGGCTGGCTCAGTGAGTTCCTTGATTAGTGCTTTGTTCTCCTGAATTATATACCATAGAGTTGATAATGAGATTTAAAGAAGACATTAAATTCTGAAATGTAAAACTTTTAGTTCATTGACGTACTAATTACTATTATTGCAAGTTAGGATGTTGAGTTGATTTAATTTTTTGGTTAAGGAAAATCAAGCAACCATTCCTTTTCTCGGTATATTACCTGTATGGATCAGAGGTTTTGTATAGTTGATTAAAATTGGCTCCAAGAGCCGCTTCTTGTTCTGCCGAAGTTATCTCCAGCATCCACGTGGCTGGATTGTAACCATCTTTGATTTTGCTGATTCCATCAATCCCCTATATAGGTAAAATTTAAGATGTGTTTGTTAGCATAGAGTTGGGAGTTTCAATTACACCTTCTGATTGTTATCACACCTCAAAGTACTTGATGAGCTCACAAGAATGTCGGCCTAACCTAACGGGCCAACATATATTTCTTCACCTCCTCATTTGAGAAGTAGTAGCTGCAATTATATGTAGTTATTTAGTTGATTTGATATAGATGACAAAACCAAATAATAGCTATCCCGGTAGGTACCTCGTCAAAGGCATACAAAATGTCAATGCTTGGTTGGTGGATATGGTGCAGACCACAGTTCGACCTGTTTCTCACTGTTCTCATTACAATTGCAGTCGCTCTAGCATCAAGCTCTGATGTTGGCTCATCCATATATATGATACAAGGATTGACGAAAAGTTCAACGACAATAGTTAACCTCTTTCGCTGCTCAGTTGAAAGACCACTAACTCCAGGCCAGCCTACAAGCGCTTCTCTCAATGGAGTAAGTTCAACAAGTTCCATAACCTCCTCAATGAACATCTGCAGTCATTTATTTGTTAGGAATCTATAAAATTCTGGATTGTCTTTTCCATTTTATTTTGTAATGCACCTCTCGTGTTGCAGAAAATAGTAAGGACTCATAAACCGTAACATGAGGTGAGTGGATGTCAGTTTGCTCACAGTATTCTGCTATACGTGCGAATGTTTCCTGCTTTTTTGGGTACCATGATATTTTGATTGTCCCTTCAATGTATCCTCTTATTTTTCTGCCTGACAATGCATCCATTAGAGTAATTTTTCCTGCCCCAGTAACACCCATCAAGGCTGTCAAAACTCCTGGCCTGAAAGCCCCGCTGACACCTTTCAGAAGCTCTATTCCGTCCTCTTGAATGCCATGACCTTTTATTTCCTGCAACCATAACTACTCCCCATTAAACATCTGGGACTTCATTTAGGTGAAGTTAAATTCTCACGAAAAAACTGAAACTACCTGTGGCATATCTACTGCATAACGGATGTCATCAAATGTGATTGAAAGAGGTTGAAAGGGTAAAACCATTCCTCTCTTCTAACTAATGCCTCCCACTTTTGTTGACATAGTTCCTGGTGTTACACTCTTGTAAACCTCATCTTCTCCTCCTGGATATGTTATCATTTGAATTAGTTACAGAAGCATATTGAGTAATTAATCACTCATCAGATGTTCTCTTTCCCTTTCTGCTAATGTTTCTTCTGATAGAGTACCTTGTGATTTCCCTAATGCTGTAGTTGATACCATTTTCCCTCAGTTTGAAGTAAAGAGACTAAAGTGTATTAAAACATTACAAGAATACTTATGGTTGGGATAAACTAAAGCCATGTTCCCTAGGAAATTGAATAGGAAGACATATCCTATAAGTGCTCCTACACCAATCCAGTACCAACGTGCTTCTGGAAATATCCCTTGAGATATTAACACCGACGATCCAACTGATTTTGTTGACCCAGGAGGAATCTGTAAAAGAAGTTGCACCATTAATGTAAATTTTTCACAGATCATCCATCTCCTTCATAAAATCTAAAATTTACTGAAATTTCTTACGTGGCTCCAACTCTTCCCAAGAAATTCATTAACTGCTATTACATTCTGTGCATACATCATAGGTGAGGTCCAGTAACCCCATATCCACCATTTTTTTATGTCATCTGATGACACGTATCAAGGCTGATCAGGGTTTGACCAACATAAAACAGTAAAGTATCTTGGGTGATACTATAATGTATTAGTAGACTAAGCATAAGATTTCTCTGAAAGCATTATTGCAATACCTCGTGATAAGGTGAATCCACCTAAGGCACCGCGAGCCGCTCCACCGCGCGCCACACTGCTGGAGGTTTAGGGCTCGCCTCATTCAGAGTCGATCATCGCTTGAGTTCCATCAAAATCAATCGCCACTTGAGTTCCATCAAAATCAATCGGCACAAATCTCAGAGGCGGAAGGAGGAAAAGAGAAAAATTAGAATTATGGAATAAAGGATTATTAGGTGGAAAATGTCACGGAAAAGGCAAGGGCAAAATAGTCCATAAATGATTTATGGTGGTAAGCCACTTTTAATAGTATTATAGATTATAGATTATAGATTATAGATTTTGATTATAATTGTTCATGTACATGCTTTATTTATATGTATAAAAAATTCACAAGAATTTAAAATATCATGACATTATTTATTTTCTCACAATATGTATGATTTTTTATTGTTTCAATAATTGTTCATATACATGCTCTATTCATGTATATAAAATTTTCACTGAGTAGTTAAAATATTATAATGAAATAATTTATTTTCTCACATGTATGATTTTTTTTATCTTTGTAAAGGTTGTTCTTAGGTGTTCACATTCTTTTCTCTCATGCCTATTTTTCACAACTTTAGTCTCTTCTCCTAGCCATTCTTGGTGTAACATTTATTCTCGGCCATTTATACCGTATTTTTTTTAGTGTATGTAATAACTTCCAGATTTATATAGTTGTTAATACTATACTGATTGGGTAAGTTTTTGTCAGCTATGGCCTATAGTTAAATTTTTTGTTGACTCAACCTATCCTATTGGCTTCCCTTGAGGCAACATAACATAAAACAATGTTATTGCAATTTAAGGGAAAGATAACATAGGACAATGTTATTGCAATTTATAAGCTGCAAGTAAAAAAAATAAAAAAATCTTCAATACGACGCATCCATGTAATTCTTTATAATATAGTTAGGACAATTTTCTAGACGAAAGTCTAATGAGCAATTATGTTAGTGTGTTGTAAAAAATTTCAACGTGCAATTTACACTGTTTATGAACTTTCATTATAAGCTTCATTACATACTTATTTGATTAATGAATCCTATAAAACATTAAGCATGTTTAGAATCTGGTGTATTGGGTAATTCATTTTGGTTTCCATATTTTCATTAGTATGCATGTATAACGATGAATGGTTAGTTATTAGATAAGGTTGTTGGTTCTATAGAGTAAGCACGGTTTTGCAAATTAATTTAGTAAATGACTAAGAATATGTATAGAGTGAAAATGGTTCATACATGAATCATTGAAAGATATTACTTGTTTTTACTAAAGAGTAGTAGTTGTGTTCACTAAAGAGTATCAGTTGTCTTCACTAAAGAGTCTTAGTTTATTTTAAGTAAGCAACTAATATTCTTCAATGAAAACAACTAATAACCTTCAGCGAAGACAACTAATACTCTTTAGTGAAAATAACTGATACCCTTCAATGATTCATGTATGAAACACATTTTCACTATAAACTTTGTCAATAAATAATTAGCAGGTAACTGTAAAATCGTAATATGATCGGTAGATGTGGCAGTTTACATAACTTATTAACAAACATGGTTGTTGAATTGTAAAGCTAGAAAAAGTTAAATTAGTTTGCGCTCAATCTTTTTTGTTGGTTGTTGTGTATATATTACCTCATCATAATTTAACGTATGATATTCATAATTGACAAAATATAGTGTGAAATTGATTCATACATAAGCAATTCAGTATGTATGGAGTGAAATTGGTTCATCATTAATTATTAAAGGGTATTGATTATTTTCACTAAAAAGTATTAGTTGTTTTCACTGAAGATTATTAATTGTGTTCCTTGAAGAGTCTTAATTTATTTTCATTATATACTTTGTCTACACCATATTGAAGAGTTTGAGCTATTTTATTAAAGGGTATTAGTTTTGGAGGGTACAAATTATTTTTACTTAAGAGTTTGAGTGAAGGGTATGAATCATTTCACTAAAAAATATTAGTTGGTTTTATTGAAGAGTAAAAGTTTTATTACAAAGTATTACAAAATGATTTATGTACAAACAAATCTTATATTATAGACACTCTTTATTATTTCTTTTCTTAGTTTATATTGTTAATATTGTCCAAGACACTGAAATTGTGGCATTGAACTTTTTAAATATTGACATCAAAATATTTATCTTTAGTACACGTATTCAGTAGGTTGAATAGAATGTATTATGGCTTTGCCACATTACAAATTAAAATTAGTTTTGTTAGAAGTAAAAAAAAATATGATTTTATTAATAGTACTTTCTTCGTCTCGGAATCATCCACATAGACATACCTAAAACGACACACTTTTAAAAAATGCATTTTTTTTAATAAAGTAGTAGCATACGGACAAATATGTATATATTATTGTGAGTGTACACACAAATCAATAATTTATTTTTAGAGTGTGCAAAATATTTTGGGCCGGATGAATAACACAAAAGTGTGAATAATTCTAGGACGAATGAAATATATTAATTTCTTTAAATGTGTTATTCTATTTATAATAGTGATAAAAAATGAAGTGTAATTTTTTTTTTTTTTTTTTTTGCACGGGTGATGATATGTAATTCTGTTAACTAAAATTTGGAAACTAGTCGTGAAAGACGTCTAATGCCATAAATATATGGATGATTGTGACTACTTCCAAAAAAAAATTATATTTAGATTCTTACTTCTTAAATTTTTTATAGTAATTGTTAATCAATTATAATAAATATTTTAAGCAGGAAAGTTGCACTCCTAGTCTCATAAAATGTTCTCAAGAAAGTTTGGTCCCAAGTTCTTTTTTTTTTTCAAGTGTAGTTTGAAAAAATCTCTCATGCTACGATTTAACATGGGATGATTTTTCAATAAAAATAAAGATGACTTTAAGTGATAATAAGGACGGCTTATTAAAAATGCCCTTAAATTGTATGGTGTACTTGGTGCATATAAGACTTACCCATTTTGCAATTTTTGGATCAATTTTGAAACCAAAATATGTTAAATATATAACTATTGGGATAAATTTTGGAAAAGAAAAAAGGATAAAGAAAATGACCACTTTTAAATATATGGGCTACTACTGTTTTCAAAATATTTTTATGGAAGTAAAATGTAAATTTTCCTTTGAAATAGTTATGTGATTTAAAAATTTATTATATTTATTATTTGGTGGGTGTTTACCTTATATGAGTAATGTCAAATTACCATTAATTCTTATCATGACCCACAGAGCAAACTCATTTTACCAAAAAAGACACTTTTATATGAAATGATGCTCTAATTATGTATTTGAGTCATATTCTTTTTAAAAATATAGTTGGGTAGAAATTTTCGCTATGTGTGTTTCAATGCTTTTCGCAGGAACATGTTTAATGTATAATTTAGTAGGATATTACTTATGTCTCAAAGAAATTTGCACATTTTTATTTTTTATAGGTTCTTTAAACCTGTTACACCCTTAAAATAGAATTAATATTCAATTACAACAGCCTTACCATGCCCTCACACTCCATAAGTACCACATCCTTTAAACATCATTTGTAAGTTAATAAAAAAAGTTTTAAAAAATCATGGTTTCTAAAATTGTGAATTTTAAAATCTGCAGGTTTCTTTGCTACGGAGAGGGTGATATTTTAAAGACATAGTGAACTTTGAAACTTACTATTAATTAAATGTATATCTCTCCCCATGTGTTATCAAGTTGTATGTGAACATAAAATGAAGAATGTGTGTACTTTTTTAACTGAGAAAATGTCATTTAAACATGTAAATACTACTAATCTTTCATATGAAAAAAATATATAAGAAATTGGTCCATATATTTTTACAATCATATATACCGCTCAGGTGATAAGAATGACCATGTGTTAACACGGATGCACTACTGGTTACATTTAATATTTCAAAATATTTGATTCCGTCAGTCAATGGATGGTCACCTAACTGTGTGACCAGAACTGATTAAAAATTGTAGTTGGATAACTATTTTTGATGATGAGTGAAATCCAGTAACCAAAACTGAAATTAAGATAGTTTGGTGAACAAAACTGAAATTATTTAAATTTAATTAAAATAATTAGTAAATATCATGATAAAATATAACTTAACGTATAAAGTTAAATGATACATAATACTATTATTTAATCATAATTATCTATATTAAATCACATCAACCAAATATAAAAACAAACATTCATGAAGAAATATGACTTAGAAATAGGGTAAAAAAAAACACCTATGTATTTAAAGATAAATGCACAAAAATCCCTATATTTTCTTTAATTGCATAATACCCTTTTATGTTTGATAAAGGTATGTACGAAAATCCCTCATGTTTTATTAAATATATAAAATCCGCTTATGTTTGCTAAAATTATGCACGAATCCTGATGACACAATCCTGAAATTCCATTGAGTATAAATATGGGCTTTTTAAACTGGTTAGCGGACTACTCAATGGAGAATATGATCCTGAAGATCAGTGATGAGCCTCGTAGAACTTGAAGGAGTCAGGCTACGGAGGACCTAGGGAAGTCTGAAAAATAGCCTGAAATCAACTTCCCTAAAGATATACAGGTCTCCTTAAAGACAAGTTCTCTGAAGAATGTCAAGTTCCTGAAGGTATGTCTCATAAAAATCTTCAAGTCAGTTGAAGACAAGTCACCTGAAGTCAGGACAACTCTAATCAAGTATCGTAAAGAAAAGAGTCGTTAGACTCAGCTACCGTGGACCAATAAGAACAAGACAACAAGTCTGGCAAAAGCTGAAAAAGGTCAGATCAACAGTGAAGGGAAAATTACACTCCACGAATAGCCTGGATTTCAATGTGACTTTCTCTAATGGTAACATTCAAATCCACACTATTAATACAAACTCTACCTTTATTATAGATAGTGCACAAGAGATGGGTTGATGCAAGTGAACCACATATTGCCAAATCTTCAAGCATCTCCATCGTAGAACACTGACTATTGAGTCATTTCAAGTTAATATTAGAGTGTTCTCTTTTGTAACCGAACTCATTATGTTTAAGCTTAGAGAGATTTTTCCAATCTTAGATTAAAAGTTAAAACCATGTAGAAAACCTCTCCTAGTTGGAAAGCAACACAAAACTCAAACCATATCCTGAGAGTCGCCGGTGAAGTTAGGTTATTGAGAAACCTTCACTTAGAGGGATGTGAGTCCAGATGTGAGGCAATCCCATTGAGGGGTGTAAGACCAGTTTGGAAGAAAATCCTCAAGAGGAACATAAGTTCATTTCAGGGACCAAGATTTCCTAAGAAGGGTTATCTGATCAGTGCACCTTGATACGTTAAAAACAAGTTAATTCTGTGTTAATAAATTCTCTTATTCAATCAGGATGGTGGATGTAGGAGCTTGAGTCTCTGAATCACTTTACATAATTATGTTCCTTATTGCTTTGCTGATTTGCTATAAATCTTTCATGCATAACTCAGAAAGAAAAATAACATTAGTATGTAAGTCAGGATGGAATCAGTCATCCTGACACGCTTATGTTGGGGAAATGGGGGTGCCCGGATCTATTCGGTATGATATTTAAATACGAATTTAAATTTAATTATTACTAGTATGAATTAATCCTAAATTAATTCAAATAATAATTAATCCAACAACAAAAGATCATGCATATGAATATTACCACATAAAATTTACGGCGGAAAAACTAAGAATTTTATGTGAATACGTACCTTTTGAAGCGATGTCCAACCGAGATAGTCGGGACAAGCGTAACGATCCTATCAACTGTAAAAGCCTTCTCAAGTATTCCCTCTTCACTTTATTCGTTCACCGGTGGGAAGCGCTCACAAACAATTTAATAATATAAGGGAGAAGAAAATATGTATTGCTTTCGATTTTTCCAACTCATGGAACACGTAAATTGTAGATTAAATTATCACCTATATATATATAGGTGATGATGGCCAATTTTCCTAGTGGAAGTAGGAGAGGAAAAAATATTTTCTTGTTCTCCAAGAAATCTTGAACATATCTCATATATTCTTTTCTCCATGATAAAATATTCCACAAAAATCTCACCCTCCTAATATATATTATTTTCGAAAATTATAGGAGATAAAATACTAGATTTGGATCATCTTGAATTTATGAGATAATCTTGTATTCCGACAAAACATATCTTCCATAATATCTTTTCAAGAAAATCAACAAATCTTTTCTCTCTCTATATCTTAATTTTCAAAATTAAATAGAAAAATCAACAATAATATTTTTCTTTTATTTTAATCACCTTATTATTGTTGGGCTACTTGAGGGGCCTTTAGAAGAATTAAGATTTGACCTCCAATGGGCTTCTGAATTTCAATATTGAGTCTCAATATTATTAAGTTCATTAATATTAATTAATATCACTATCAAATTAATATTGCACTATCTATCTTAATCAATATTACTATAATATGGGCTCCCGATTATTATTTCCCGTGTTTAAGATTATCCAGACCATTAATTAATTGAGTTTCTGAATAGCTCTAAATTAATTAATATCTTTTACCTTGGAGTAAAGACAGCTCAACATTATTATCCGTACCGAAGAAACTAATTCTTCACTTGCAAGATTTGGTACGATAAAACTTCTAAGCCCACTAAGGGGACAAATCACACAAGTTGTACTCGCACACGTTTCTCCGTATTAAATTTTAGCAACCGTCATATGATTAATATTATTGTCCATAATACAAGGTTCGAAGTTACGATTATTCTCACCCAACATGAATCAAAGCAATAATTATTAACCACACACGGTCCTATTTAAGTGACGGAGATCAAGAAATCAATAACCACTGAGGTCTAATTCTTCACCTTTCAGAATAGAAGAATTTATCCTTGTTGTAGGTCCTCTTCAACACATACTAAATGTGCTAGTGCAATCTCTTGGTTAAGACAGGTCAATCTGATTATTACACATCGACCTTTCACGGTGAATTGTTCAATTCCACTTGGGTCGTGAATTGTACGTTTAGTTACAAGTAACTGTTAATGTGATCTTCCGTGATTTGGTATCACCACATTAACTACAGTGTAACACATACTATATATTGAACGGGTTGCAATAAATATTTAAACTCATTCATATCTAAAGCAAATGTGATAAAAGAATTATTCTCATAAACAAGTGTTTAATACATGAGTTATACAATGTAAAAGCATATTTTCACGTATAACTCCAACAGCTTAAGCACTGCACTGACCACTTGTTTATAAGTAATACGCCAGGGTTGTTCACGAAGTTTGGAGATTACCGATCTCTTACCGAAATCCACACAAAAAAAGAATTGAATTGAGAAAACTGCAGATTTTTTTATTTTAACCGTATACAAACCGAACTGAATATTCTTTTGGTACGGATCTAAATATTACCGAATAAACCAGACCAAAAAATTGAATGTGATTGTACCAAATAGCACCGCACCAAACCAAACCGAATAACTGAATTAAATATGTATTAAAATTTAAGTAGTATTTATATTTTATTCATCTAATATGATTATAATTTAATTGAATTCAAGTATAACTATATGATAATATAATTTCTCCTCCTTTCCAGAATACAAATATATATTATTCAGAATACAAACACTATATTATTTATTTTATTAAGCTCTTAAAATGTTAACTAATGTTTAGGTGTATATATCAAAATGATTTAAATTTTATTTTTTTATTCTTTTAATTCATTCTATATGTATATTCATTTCTTACCAAAAACTTGGATATGGTGTACCTAGAGTCAGGATTATGATCAATGCGATTTTAATATTGTACTTTTTATTCACAAGATATTTCAAAAGGATTGTTTATATATATTTTTATTTACCGTATTTTAGATACTCTATTAATGGTGATTTGCATTAATTTTTTAATCATCCATTATCATATAATTGTTGGAGTTATACGTGAAAGTATGCTTTTACTTTGTATAACTCGTGTATCAAACACTTGTTTATGAGAATAATTCTTTTATCGCATTTGCTTTAGTTATGATTGAATGTTGAATTTCTATTGCAAACCGTTCAATATATGGTACTAGTTACATTGTAGTTAATGTGGTGATACCCGATCACGGAAGACAACATTAAAAGTTTCCTTGTAACTAAAACATACATTTTCACGACCTAGGTGGAATTGAACAATCCGCCGTGAAAGGTCGATGTGTAAGTCTCAGATTGGTCTGTCTTGACTAAGAGATTCCACTAGCACATTTAGTATGTGTTGAAGAGGACCTACAGCGAGGATAAATTCTTCTGTTCTGAAATGTGAAGAATTAGACCTCAGTGGTTGTTGATTTCTTAATCTCCGTCACTTAAATAGGACCGTGTGTGCTTAATGGTTACTGCTTTGATTCATGTTGGGTGAGAATCATTGTGACTTCGAACTTTGTGTCTTGGGCAATAATATTAATCATACGACGGTTGCTAAGATTTAATAAATGCGTGCGAGTACGGCTCGTGTGATTAGTCCCCTTGGTGGGCTCATAAGTTTTATCGTACCAAATCTTGCTAGTGAAGAATTAGTTTCTTCGGTACGGATAATAATGTTGAGCTGTCTTTACTCCAAGGTGAAATATATTAATTAATTTAGAGCTATTCAGAAGCTTAATTAATTAATGGACTTGATAATCTTAAACGCGGGAAATAATAACCGGGAGCCCATATTATCGTAATATGGATTAAGATGGATAGTGCAATATTAATTTATTAGTGGTAATAATTAATATTAATGGATTGAATTATATTGGGGCTCAATATTGAAATTCAGAAGTCCATTAGGAGGTCCAATCTTAATTCTCCTTAAAGGCCCCTCAAGTAGCCCATTAAGTAGCCCAATAATGATAAGGTGATTAAAATAAAAAGAAAATAATATGCTGATTTTCTCATGTGTTTTTCGAAAATATGGTTATTTAGGAGAGAAAAGATTTTGTTGATTTTCTTGGAAAGATATTATGGAAGATAAGTATTCTTGGAATACAAGATTATCTCATATATTCAAGAAGATCCAAATCTTGGATTCACTTATATTTTTCGAAAATAACCCCATAATTAGGAGAGTGAGATTTTTGTGGAATATTTTATTATGGAGAAAAGAATATATGAGATATATTCAAGATTTCTTAGAGTCTAAGAAAAGATTTTCTCCATGACCCATATTCCCTCTAATTTTCGGTCACTCCTATCTATAAATAGGGGATGATTATTTCATCCCAAAGTACATAATTCCATGTGTTGGAAAAATCAAGAGCATAGATATTTTTCTTTTTCCTTAGTTATTTAAATTATTCGAAAGCATCTCCCACCGGTGATCGAATAAGGCGAAAGGGAAATACTTGAGAAGGTTTTTGGGTTGATAAAGTGCGTATGTATTTATCCCGTTTTATTCAAAGGCCAAGTTCTACGAGAGGTACGTAAGTCACATATTATCTTGTTTATTCCGCCATAGATTATATGTGAATTAATTCAACATGCATGATGTAAAATTTGTTGTTGGAATTATTATTTGAATTAATTAGGATTAATTCATGCTAGTAATAATTGAATTTAAATTCGTATTTAAATTTCATCCCGAATAGTTCCCGGGCACCCCTATTTTCCCAACAACTGGTATCAGAGCCACGGTTTCGGGCTCTGATATTTAAATTGGAATTTAAATTGTTAGACATTAAATTGAAATTGGATAGTAGAATTGCTAGATCTTTTTTGCAGGTATCCAATTGTCATGGTTTTAATGTTGTTAATTTTTTTCATGCGTGTGAATTAATTGTTTTTAATTCGATTTGTTCGAATTCATTTTTCTCGTGAGAAAATCCACGAGTAGATTAGTTGTTTTTATTTTGATTTGATCATTGTAATAGACTCGTCTAGATCTAGTATTTATTTTTTTAAATAAATTGTAACCGGATCGTGACGAAGAACAAAGAATTAAAGATGGCGTACCCGGACGATGCATGCATGCACGGCGCATGCATGGACGTAAAATCGTGCATGGGGTGAAAAAAAATGAGAACGAACGGCGAAACCCGGTGCACGGGGTGCGCGAGGCGTATGACCCGCGCACGACGGGTGGGCGATGCCGCAAGGGCGCGCGCGTAAGCCTTGCGCTCGGCGCTGGGCTTCTCGGCAGCCTCGGCCGCTAGGGGCGAGAGGCGCGCGGCCCACCTCCGTGGGCCGACGTGCGCCGTATCTCGGGCCTTGGAATTTTTTTAAAATTTTTCCAGTTCTGCATTTTTTTTGTATGATTTTAAACGTCGTCCCGAACCCCAAACGATGCTGTTTTTTGATGAAGTGTTGTTGTTCGAGTGGGAGCGTGTCGAGACGAACGACGGAAAGCAACAATGACGATTTTTTGCATCAAGACGTGAAGAAATTAAACCGTGACAATTGGATTTGAGTGCTCCAATGTGTTTAATTTTGTTTTGATGGATGTTTTATTTCATGCACTTATTATTATTTGTTAATATGTGTTTGCGTGAATTTAATTGTCCAAGAAAAACCTTACTTTCGAAAATCACTAAGTATATTTATTTAATCGCAATTTTATTCCGGATATTAAAATTGGATTAATTTGGCCTCCATAATTTATTTATTTGTGAAGTTCTTTTGGAATACATTTCCCTCTCAGATCGGCCAAAAGAACGGATTTCACATGAATAAATTCCGAAAGGATGATTGTGGATTACTACTAGTGGCGGTATTGACCCTCACCACGAGTGGCTTGCTCAAAGCGAAATAATAATCCTGTATTTAATTATGGTTATTACTTAGGCATAGGAAATTGATATTAACTTACTCCCCTCGGAGTCCCTGTCAATTTCTACGTGGTCAAAGTAGGAGCCAACTATTAATTTTGAATTAAGGATTTGTAACTTTTAAGTTTGTGATCCGCTTGAATGTATTTAAATGTATAGACCACCCCTCGTGGCGCATTTAAATTGTTTCGAGATGTTGGCTGATGCATGATTATATTGTTTTAAGGTTTCAATATAATTGATGTGATCGAATTATGTGATAATTTCGTATTTTTCTAGATATTGATATGAATGTATGTTTTATTCTCAGTTCATCATGTCGCAACCTTTTAATCCATTGTTTAGTATACTTAAAGATAACAAACTTGTTGGTGAGAACTATGTTGATTGGAAACGTAACCTTGATATTGTCCTAACCGCTCAACACCACAAATGGGTACTTACTACTCCTAAGCCCCAAGAGCCTGCCGAAGATGCGAGCAAGGCGGTCAAGAAAGAGCATAAGAGTTGGTTTGACTCCGATGAGATGGCTAGGTGTACTATTCTGGCTTCAATGTCAGATGTGTTGCAACACCAACACCAACACATGGAGACCGCCTCTGATATAATGCTCAATCTTGAAGCGATGTTTAAACATCAGAACCGTACAGCTAGGCAAATCACCATGCGAAAGATGCTTTCGTTGAAGATGGTGGAAGGTACGCCCGTAAGGGATCACGTTATCGAGATGATGGGTTATCTCAACAAGTTGGAAGTACTTGGTGCGGAATTTGATCTCCCTACTAAGGTCGATTTCGTTCTCCATTCTCTGCCGAAGAGCTTTGAGCAGTTTCAGTTGAACTATCAAATGAATGACCGGGCAAATAGTTTGTCCGAGCTCTTGCAAGCTTTGGTATCGGCGGAGACGTTAAAGGATCATCAAACTGTTGCTATGGTGGCAAACGGTCCGTCTACCTCTTCGGGTCCCAAGGGAGGGAAGAACCTCGATACCAAGTATACAAGATGATGTACAACATGTCACTTCTTCACAACCGGAACCCCGTCGTAGTGGGAGGATTGCTAGGCAACCCGAGAGATTCATGGGGATAGGAGAATCTTTGGATTTGGTTCCCGGTGATAAATCGGACCCATGGACGTACGACGAGGCAATCCAAGACAATGACGCGGAGTCGTGGCAAACGGCAATGGAAGCCGAGATGGGTTCGATGGATCATAATCAAGTGTGGGAGTTGGTCGAACCACCTAATGGGGTAGAACCCATTGGATGCAAGCGGGTGTACAAGAGGAAAAGAGGACCGGACGGAAGGGTAGAGACCTTCAAAGCGAGGCTTGTGGCAAAAGGGTATACTTAGAAAGAAGGGATCGATTATGAGGAGACCTTTTCGCCTGTAGCTATGCTTAAGTCCATCCGTATTCTCTTGTCGATCGCTGCGCACCTAGATTACGAGATCTGGCAAATGGATGTCAAGACGGCTTTCCTTAACGGAAGTCTTGACGGGATAGATATATATATGCAACAGCCCAAAGGTTTCATTGAAAAAGGCCAAGAGAATCTCGTATGCAAGCTTAAGAGATCCATTTATGGACTTAAGCAAGCATCGCGTACTTGGAACCAGTGTTTTGATTAAGTGATTAAGTCTTATGGGTTTGATCAAAACGAGTTCGAAAGTTGTGTGTATAAGAAGTGTGAAGGAACTGCGGTGGTATTCTTAGTATTATATGTAGATGATATTCTGCTCATTGGAAACAACGTAAAGGTATTGTCAGACGTAAAGGTATGGCTGTCAAAACAATTTGATATGAAGGACTTAGGGGAAGCCGGCCACATCCTTGGGATCAAGATCACTCGCGATCGCAAGAAGAGGATGTTGGGCTTATCGTAAGCTTCATACATTGACACTGTTTTGAAGCGTTTCAGCATGCAAGATTCCAAGAAAGGTTTTGTACCTTTTAGACACGGAATCCATCTATCGAAAGAAATGAGCCCTAAGACGCAAGCGGAGATAGATGACATGAAAGGTGTTCCGTACGCTTCAGCCGTAGGAAGCCTTATGTATGCAATGCTGTGTATGAGACCGGATATCTGCTTTGCCGTGGGCATGGTGGCAAGATATCAAAGTAGTCCCGGGAAAGACCATTGGACTGCCGTAAAGTGCATCTTGAGGTATTTGAAAAGAACTCGTGAGCGGATGCTGATTTACCAGTCAGATAGTCTTGTTCTCGTAGGATACACGGACTCGGATTTCCAATCAGACATAGACTCAAGAAAGTCAACCTCGGGTAGTGTGTTTTGCATGGGAGGAGGAGCCATTTCATGGAGAAGCCTTAAGCAGAAATGCATCGCCGATTCGACCATGGAATCCGAGTATGTAGCTGCTTGTGAAGCAGCGAAAGAGGCAGTTTAGCTCAAGAACTTCTTAGTGGACTTGGACGCTGTTCCGAATTTGCCCGACAAGATAACTGTCTTTTGTGACAATGCCGGAGCAGTTGCAAATTCAAAGGAACTGAGAGCCCACAAGGCCAACAAACACATAGAAAGAAAATACCATCTTATACGAGAAATCGTTAAGAGAGGAGATATAGAGGTGGCAAAGATAGCGTCGGGTGACAACCTAGCTGATCCATTCACAAAAGGTCTGCCTCAGAGTACATTCGAGAGACATGTGGATGGAATGGGAGTCAAGACTATTGCCAATCTGCTTTAAGTATAAGTTGGAGGAATTATTAGGTTAGTGTAGGTTGACATGAGATGTCACGAAGAGCTACTACACTAAGACATGCGTGATGTATACTAAAAGCAGACTTTAAGTATAAGTGGGAGATTGTTGGAGTTATACGTGAAAGTATGCTTTTATTTTGTATAACTCGTGTATCAAACACTTGTTTATGAGAAAAATTCTTTTATCGCATTTGCTTTAGTTATGATTGAATGTTGAATTTCTATTACAAACCGTTCAATATATGGTACTAGTTACATTGTAGTTAATGTGGTGATACCCGATCACGGAAGACAACATTAACAGTTTCCTTGTAACTAAAACGTACATTTTCACGACCTAGATGGAATTGAACAATCCGCCGTGAAAGGTCGATGTGTAAGTCTCAGATTGGTCTGTCTTGATTAAGAGATTGCACTAGCACATTTAGTATGTGTTGAAGAGGACCTACAGCGAGGATAAATTCTTCTGTTCTGAAATGTGAAGAATTAGACCTTAGTGGTTGTTGATTTCTTAATCTCCGTCACTTAAATAGGATCGTGTGTGCTTAATGGTTACTGCTTTGATTCATGTTGGGTGAGATTCATTGTGACTTCGAACTTTGTGTCTTGGGCAGTAATATTAATCATACGACGGTTGCTAAGATTTAATACGGAGAAACGCGTGCGAGTACGGCTCGTGTGATTAGTCCCCTTGGTGGGCTCAGAAGTTTTATCGTAGCAAATCTTGCAAGTGAAGAATTAGTTTCTTCGGTACGGATAATAATGTTGAGCTATCTTTACTCCAAGGTGAAATATATTAATTAATTTAGAGCTATTCAGAAGCTTAATTACTTAATGGACTTGATAATCTTAAACGCGGGAAATAATAACCGGGAGCCCATATTATCGTAATATGGATTAAGATGGATAGTGCGATATTAATTTATTAGTGGTAATAATTAATATTAATGGATTGAATTATATTGGGGCTCAATATTGAAATTCAGAAGTCCATTAGGAGGTTCAATCTTAATTCTCCTTAAAGGCCCCTCAAGTAGCCCATTAAGTAGCTCAATAATGATAAGGTGATTAAAATAAAAAGAAAATAATATGCTGATTTTTTCATGTGTTTTTCGAAAATATGGTTATTTAGGAGAGAAAAGATTTTGTTGATTTTCTTGGAAAGATATTATGGAAGATAAGTATTCTTGGAATACAAGATTATCTCATATATTCAAGAAGATCCAAATCTTGGATTCACTTCTTATATTTTTCGAAAATAACCCCATAATTAGGAGAGTGAGATTTTTGTGGAATATTTTATTATTGAGAAAAGAATATATGAGATATATTCAAGATTTTTTAGAGTCTAAGAAAAGATTTTCTCCAAGAAAAGGGAAATACTTGAGAATATTTTTGGGTTGATAAAGCGCGTACGTATTTGTCCCGTTTTATTCAAAGGCCAAGTTCTACGAGAGGTACGTAAGTCACATATTATCTTGTTTATTCCACCATAGATTATATGTGAATTAATTCAACATGCATAATGTAAAATTTGTTGTTGGAATTATTATTTCAATTAATTAGGATTAATTCATGCTAGTAATAATTGAATTTAAATTCGTATTTAAATTTCATCTCGAATAGTTCCCAGGCACCCCTATTTTCCCAACAATAATATGTTATATTTGATTGTGGTTGAAGTTGCGTAGTATATGTGTGAGTGTGCATGCAACAATATTTTTTAAAGAAAAAATTGATTAAAAAATTGAGAGAATGAAAAAAAAGGGTAAAAAAATCAGTTTCTCTGCTTCGTTTCGTACTGATCATATCCATTTGTAACCAAAAATTCATTTCGATCCATACCGAAAAATAAAATATTCACACCTTACCATACCGAAATTTTAGTATGGTGATACTCAAATTTTAAAATAGCCAAACTTTGGTACGGATATAGATATTTTCAAATATTTATTTCGGTCCATACCATGAACACTCCTACAATATGCATTGTTATTAAAACAAAAAAATTAAATCCCCAAATACATATGTTAACTTTTTTAAGTGACAAACATATTCAATCGTCCTGAACAACAAAAAAAATGTGCATTTTTCGCAAATCAGGTTTTGAAATAAATAGAAAAGCGTTTTCAATAGAACTAACAAAACAACTTTAAAAAACTAATAACTCACATTCTCCGCACTTAGGCTTAGTCAAAATACTTATCCAACTAATGAACTCCTCATTTGTTAGTAGGTGAGTTATCTAAACAAGCCTAACCTGAACACTCTGACATTGAGCTTCTTTGAATCAGGCTCAAGGTCTCAAATGAACTGAATAGTCAAGTTACCATTCAGGCTAACCAACTCAGTGTTAGACAAAATATGAAATATTTTAGACACGTGTATTCCCCCCTCCCCCCACCCCAGTGCTTTAGACTCATTTGGGACTAACATCTTATCTATGTAATGTAATATCATGAACATTGATATATGATTGTAATCTAGAAATTATTCAAGGACTTTTTTGAAAGATATTGTTGGTCCCACTAGTCAGATTAAGGTGAATGCAGAAGCTTGACTTAAATAAACCTTTTGTAAGAACTTAATGAAGTATGCATAAAAGTAAATAAGCAGTAGAGAACACGCGATGTATAGTGGTTCGGATATTAAAATCTTACGTCAATTCTCCCTTATCAAAGGGGTCTTACTATCCAACCAACTCACTTACGAACCACTGGAATTTACAAGTACCAGCTCCTTGTTACACACTTTAGATCTGACTTCGATCTAAAGTATATCTAACTCCAACCTTGTCTATAAAGATGAATAGGTTGAGAATTTAGTTCCAACTACAAAACTCCTTTGAGAGTAGATAAATATTAAGATCCTAAGAGTGCTTAATTGCTTGAGTATAAGTAAAGCTTGAG
This sequence comes from Ballota nigra, assembly GCA_947034835.1. NCBI lineage: Eukaryota > Viridiplantae > Streptophyta > Magnoliopsida > Lamiales > Lamiaceae > Ballota > Ballota nigra. The sequence continues at coordinate 38,593,611 of OX344727.1, read as the reverse complement.
AGTATTTCTTCGTGCGCGTAACTAGAGCTTTTCTTCAACCAGCACTCTTGTATTTATAGAGATGATTAGGGTTTAGCCGTTGGAGAGCTAATCTAATCAGATCTCTATTTTTGGAAGCTTCAATCAATCAATTCCCTAATTGATTGATTGGGTTGGTGAGATCATTGGATTGATTTCTTCATTTGACTTTCCAATCCGATCAATGTTGACTTCATTAAATGCACCAACGGTAATAATCAGCTTCCTTGGAAAACTCTGATTCTTCCAGAGTAGAAGGACCAGATACCAGATGACCCAGAGGTCCTCTGGTCTAGAGTCGGCTGTGAAACAGTTTTTCCTTTAGAATAAGAAGATGATTCTAAGCTACTTTTGTTTCACCAGACTCGTCTGGTCTGGACTCGTCTGGTTTTGGGGAAGGTCATCTGCCTCTGATCTGATCTTCTCTGATGAAGTCTTCTGGCGGAGTCCTCTGGTGAAGTCTTCTGGTCTAGCAGTTTCCCCTAGACTAAGTCCTAATCTAGATCCTCATCTGGCTAACAGGGTCCAGATGGTCCTATTACAACTTCTGGTTTGTTTCTAACTCATCAAAACTAACATATTTTATCCTAACAATTTCCTCCTTTTTAATGAAGTTAAAACAACACCAGAACTGATCAGAAAAGCATGAAAAACAAATAAGGACAAGATCTTAGAATAGATCTTATCTGGCAAACAATTAGACAACAAGAAGTTGTCTTTCAAAAAAGAAGATATATGATTTCATTAATAATCAGAATAGAGAAGATTACAGAGTACAAGATAAGATTCCTATTCTAAGCATATCTTCTGCCTTCTTTAGGAACAAGGAACCAATCCAGGAAGCGATCTTGAATGGCTCTAAGCTCTGCAGAATTTGAAGGAGTGAAATCCATCATAACCTTGGTCTTGAACAGCTTCTTCAACTCTGCCCAATCAATCTGGTCCCCAATCAGAGGGGTGTTGAGATAATGAAACTCAGGTGCAGTCACTTCCAGATTGAACTGGATGGTAGAGTCTATCAGCTGCTTGTACGATCTTGGTCTTAAGCCTTCATCCAAGTGTGGAAAGTTCTGCTGATCAGATCCTCATCCTCTGGGGGAGGCCTCTGGATGTAATGCTGGATGAACCACAGAATCTTTGCCTCTTTCCATTGCTCTATCAGAGGCACATGCACAGTAGAATCAAAGGATCCTTTTGTCCTGAGAGGCAGGATATCCATCACTTCCACTGGCTTCTTCTTCTTCGAGCTTGAGCTTCCACTGGCACTAGGAGGGGCAAGACCAGCTTCCTTTGCTTTCTTGTTTTGCCTTCTAACATATCTTATTCTCTGTTCTTCATCAATATTCTTCTTAATTCTTGCTCTCTTCTCTTCTTCTGTTTCCTCTTTATATCTCTTCTCTGCTTCTTCAACAACTTCTTCTAGAAAGAACTTCTTCACCTTTCTGGTCTTCCTCTTTGCAGGACCAGGGACAGTTACTGGATCTAAAATAGCATCCATATTTTCCTCCTCAGCAGTGAGTTGTTTGGCCACTGCAAGAGATCTTAGCTCATCATTCTTCTATTTATTCAGCTCAGCTTGAGCCAGAGTACTTTCGAACACATACAGACGACCAGAATGTTTGAAAAGTGTTTCATTGGTGCCATTTGCCAAATCAGTTTTGGCCTTTTCTTTCCCCTTTTTAACTTCATCAAGGAGGGGCTCCACAATTTGCTTGACCAGAACCGGCAATTCACCTCTGAAAGATTGTATTTCCTTCAACTTCCTGGCCTCTTCAACATATGCCTTAGCTTCTGCAACCAGAGCCTCCTGCTTGTCTTGCATCTGGCGCAGGTCATCCTTCATCTTGCCAACATCCAGCATCTGTGTGTCCAAGGTAGTCTTGAGAACCGAGACATATCTCATCTATTCCAAGACATAATCCTGAAGATCATTCTGGCTCTTAATCACATCCATCTTCAGAAATAGACCATTTGCCTTGAAGGCAGCTTTAGCATATGCGAAAGTGGACTTGATCTGCTTGAGCAGCTTATTTCCCTCATCTCTGATCTGGTGCTCAATCATATCTGGGCTAAAATGCTGCATTGCCTTGCAGAAGCGGCCAATCTGCTGGACCAGCCCATTGAAGAAGAGCCTCATCTTCTTCATCATGTCAGGCGTGACATCGAAATCTTCCTCCTCTGAATAAAGCTCTGGAGGGAATGAGAAGTGAGGTTCAAATGAGTAAGTAGGACCAGAAGGAGATATCATGACTCCTCTCTAGATCAGAAGAGTTCTGATCACGACTCTGGTATATTCAACAGATACCAGCTCTGATGGGTGTTGAAGGTTCAACTTCTTCTTCAGGTCAGACTTCCATCTGGAGAAAGTAGAAACTCTCATCTCATCTATAAGAAGCATGAAATCTTCAACATCTTCTTCTCTGGCCGTGCTCCACACCTTGCCATCAGTGAGGTATGCCAATAAGGGAAGGTGCTCCAGCAGAATAAGGAAGTATTCTCTCAACCAGAGCTGAGCACCTTTGCTCATACTTTGCCGAATGGGGCCCATCTCAGCATCATTAAAAGAAAAGGGAATGGGGCCCCTGGCAAAGGAGGATGTGGAGGGAGGCTCAAGTGAAGCATCCTCCTCTTCACTATCATCGCTACCTGGGCTTACAGGGGAGCCAGGAGGGGCAACATGCTTAATGTATTGATGGTAACATTATTATTGGTTGTTGTGTACTACATTTGCTCGGGTGGTAGGAAGACCACCATCATGTTACCTTAGTTGTGTTGGAGTCCGTTGTTATAGTGGTACCCAAATGTGCTTGAATTATTGGAATTGATGGTTTAGTTGTATGTAAATGTTAGTATTGGTTGTTATGTACTACATTTTCTTAGGTGGTAGGAAGACCACCATCGTGTTTCCTTAGTTATGTTGGAGTCTATTGTTATATTTGTACACATATGTGCTTGAATTTATTGGAATTGATGGTTTAGTTGTATAGAAATTTTGTTGGAAAATTTTAGAGTATATTATAGCTGATGTTTAATCACATGTTAGCTGAATTGATTACTTTTCAAATAAAGTCACCAATTTTGATATATAATATTTTGAGTTTAATAATTAATATTTACCAATTTATTTGAGATTTTCCCTGCACAAAAATTGTTGGTCCCTTTAACTCAGAGTAGTGATAGACACTGAATAGATAACAAACCTACTAACCGCTCTGAAGCAAGTTAGTTGGCCAACTATCTATTTAAGCCTTGTGCGGAAATGTGTGAGCCCTGAAAGTTTAAAGACTTGTTTTAATGCTTTCTAAAAACTTAATGTTTCTTTCTTATGAAACTGTAGTTAGAAGGGCAGTGCAATGAGTTCAAGTCAGGCTGATTGATTCAACACTGACAAAGTTTGCGATGAATGAATGATGAAAACAGTAAGTACAATATCAAAGCAGTAAATGAACTCAGAGCAATTAACATGGTTCAGAGACTCAAGCTCCTACGTCCACGGTTCTGATTGAATAGGAGAATCCACTAAAGGATTGATTTTTTTTAACGTGCCAAGGTGCACAATGACCAGTTCACTGATCCCTAGAATGCGAGTTCTAGTCCTCCTCCTTCTAACCAACTTTCTAACCTTAACCAACAAACCTAACACTTAGGGTTTTGGTTTCAGTTTGGATTCCAACTATTTGTGATAATCCTTACAAGGCAAACCTATGCTAAGGATTGGATTATCACTCTAAGCTTAAGATATGTATAATGAGCTCAGTGGAATACATAATACACTCTAAACAATAAGAAACACTTGGGAAATTAAAGGAGTTTCGAGTGCTTCTTTAAATGCTTGAATGCTTGTGAGTCTTGAGTAATTTATGGTTTCGAAATTTCCCGTTACCTTGTTTGGGTCAAGGTCTTCTTTATTTATAGGTGGGTTTGGAAAACTATCCATTGGAGAGATAGCCTCCTAGTCACCTTTCTTGTAGGATACTTCAACGGACATAATCTTCATGAAGCAGCCGTCCTTGCATGGATTTGGAAAATGCATTAAATGTATGCCCGTTAAAAATTGCAGGGATGTCAGGTTCAAGTCAGTGTCCGTACATGATTTGTCTTCTCTTCATTGGTCCACGTCATCAGGTAGGTTAGAATGTCAGAACTCATTCTTCAGTTTAGTCTTGTCTTTTCTGAGTTCAGGTTTGTCCTCTTCTACGTAGGTGATCCAGCGCTAACCTTGCTTTTGCTTGCTTGGATCCTACTCCAAGTCTTTTCCCAAAACACTCAGTGTAGTCTTGTTCCCTTCAGGGCTGAGTGAGCAATGAACTCAGGATCATGCTCTTCATCCTGACGCTTACTTAGCCAGCTTAGAAAGTGAAGATGTGTGTGTGCTGTTAAGTATAGATGTTGTAACGAATGTTAGAACAATCACTACAACAATCTGAAAAATAGAGATAAAACGTGTACACAGCGGAATATTTAAACACACTATTGCAAGATGGAATACTTTATAACACAAACTATATAAAATAGCTTGTGCCACTATAATAAGATTAGTCATACAAAAGTTGTGTGAAAAGTTAAATCGTTCACAACGGAAACAAGACTCGATATAACCTATCAAATCTAAATTGGCTATGTGTATAACACTATACACCATCAAAGTTGATCTCACTCTATATCTATGATCTCTCTATCTATGGATATAGGATTGATCGCAAGTTATGCGAGATGTACTAAACTTCTAGGCATAACATAAACGTTGGAATAACTGCCCTATCACCTTTGAACTCAGGATCAACACTAGAGTAGGTGTACTCGTTTACTCCGCACTTGGTACTGAAGACTTCGACTTCTATTTATAGATGGAGGTCTTCATTCGTAAATAACTTCTTCATGTAACCGTTCCATTATCTTTTATTTATCTCCCACGATCTTATCTTTATTTCTGATGTTTATGACTGCAACCGCCTGATCTAGATTGTTCTAAATTGATCTGGAATAGCCTGAATCGTGTAGGTCCTTGTAGAAGCTTCTGGAACCCGTAACCGCTCCATGTTGCAACCAATGCTTGCAACATTCACTGCAACATTGAGTATTCCAGAGTCTTGTAGATCCTTCTAGATCTTCAACCTGCATATCAAAACATCCTAAGCAATATTTGATTATTATTTGTTAGTTAATGAGAACAAAGGGAAAATGCATGTTGTTTCAAAGTAAATAGTGAATACTTCACTACCAACAACATTAACAATCTCCCCCAATTTGACCTTTCTGCTACAACACACCTGATGTATATATTTTTAAATGTATAAGTCAGTGATGTATGTACAATATATATCAATATCGTATTGTACACTTATCTTTTCACACTTGTGTAGCAAAACAAAAAAAAAAAATAAGAAGAACAACTATAAGTTGAATCACCAAAATCAAGATGAAATAACAATAAGTTAACTCACCAAAAGCAGAATGAACAAACATTTGCTCACTCAAACAAAATGAACATCATCATATGTGCTCATTAAAACAAAGTGAGTAACATAGTGTTTACTCATTCAAATTACAACTCAAAATATAAATAACTTAAATATAAACATCCTATCACTCTAATATAATATTGTTTTTCAGAAATAAAACTAATTTACAGAGCTAGTTAGTAAAAAAAAAAGAAATAAAACAAGAGTTCTTGGAGTTACACAATAAGGAACTTTGAGATCATTGTATAAACTATACAGATGCAGCCACAAGTATCTTGCACTAAGCTCCCCCATAAATTGTGTTTCCTCCAGTCTCTAAGTCAACTTAGATATTAGCAGAGATGTCTGGTAGATCTCCATATAGCTCATCCTTCTCGGTTTCCTGGATATTGAATGTCACAAGGTTTGCAACAACATCTTCAACAGCATCTGCACTTCTCCCAGCACCATCAGGTCCAGTTGCAACAGCTTCATCCACAATTGTTCCTCCTTCTTCAGCAACATCAACAGTAGGTTCAGCAACTTCATCCATCTCTTGAATCACAACTCCTCGAGCAGCAACTGGTATTCTCCCTGTTGTGGCAGAAAGTAGGTTTTCCCAATAGTTCTTTAGGAATTGGAGTTCATCTATAAAGTCCTGCAGGTGTCTAAGTTGTGTTTGAATAAACTCAGGTGAGATATTCAGGGAGTATGTAGCAGGAGTAGGAACATTGCTAGGTATGTTCCCAGCATTCTGAGCAGCATCCTGTCTAGGAACAGGGCCAGGAACAGGTTGGCCTTGTTCTGGAGCTTCTTCATCATCACTCACCTGTAAAGGTAAGTCCAGCACTCTATTTCCAGATAAAAGATAGTGAGATATGCCCATCAGATTCACTCTCCCCCTCAACAATTCATTTCTCCTATGGATAAAATTATGATTTCTTAAGTAGCCATATATCAACACAGGATAAGGCAAGTTGCCTTTTTCAGAAATTTTTCCAGTAAACTTCATCATGTGGTGAAAAATAACCAAACCTAGATTGAAATTTTTCATCACACCTATCCTATACATCAGAATAGCTTGATCCCTGGTTACTTTGGTTGAGTTGGTGGAAGGTATCCAATTATACACAACAAGTTTGTGTAGAACCGAATACAGAGAAGTAAGTGAGGCAGCAATCATATCTTTCTTCCATTTGCTCACTTTACCTCCAGTAAGAACATGTATAATTTCATCCATGTGAGGATCCCCTTCTTCCTCAACATTCTCAACATGCAAAAACTCATTAATAAGCTCAGGAGTGAATGGAACATTCCTATCTCTAAATCTCACAGGCCCATACCATCTAGAGTTTCTTCTAGCATGATTTTCCTTCAAACAAGCATAGAACTCATAAACCCAATCAGTAACAAAAGCATCATCAAAGGTTACAACATGCATCAAGCTCATTTCTTCTAAGTATCTAACCAGACCCTTAGATTCAAACTCATCAATGTTAATTTTTCTTTCAATTAACAAGTTTCTTTTGCTTAACCTAGTTATCCTTTTTTCAAGAGATTCATCATCAACATCAGTACTAGCTTGTTCAACAGAGTATTTAGACTCGTTACCTATGTCAGATTCAGTCTTGGTCTTCTCAGAACTGCTCTCCAGACTACTATCATCATCCTCTAGTTCTGGTACTGCTGCACTTGTTCCAGCAATATCAGCAGCATTTTCAAATCACCTCTTTGTTCTCAGCTCAACTCTGGCTCTCCTTCTTAATGCGAAGATAGGCACATCACTCTCATCAGAAACTTCTTTGTCTTGGGTTTGAGAACCACCGGCTTCACCTTCAGTTGAGTCCTTTGGGCTTGACTCCTTTTCAGATTCAGAGAATACTTGAATAGGGTGTGCAGCAACATCTCCTTCATTATTCTTTTTCTTCCTTGAGGTCTCAGCATAATTTGCCTTCTTCTTAGCTCTTCCCAAACGTCTCCTAGATTTAGCAGGGCTCCTCTTTCTCTTTCCACCCGTTTTCTTCTTCACAGCTTTAGCAATTTGAATAGGCTCAGAGTCCTCAGACATTGAAGAATCAATTTTGGGTGATTCTTTCTTGTCTTCCTCTGGCATTTCCTCATCAGATACTTCAACATTAGGGTTTTGTTCCCTAATATCCTCAACAATAGTTTCTTCGGCAATGGGAGTATCTTACATAGCTTGATCACCTGTTTCAACATCTTTTAAAACATTAGTAGCAGGGGTTTTTGCTTGGTGTGAGGATTATGGATTTTCAGGTTGAGCAATCGAAGAGGTGCCTTCAATTTGAGTAATAGGTGATGTATTTTGGGTTTGGTTCAAGGAAGAAACATCGACTTCAATCGAGCCAATAGTCAGTTTAGGAACAACAGGGGTTCCTTGAAGGCTTTGAGCAATCCCACGAGCGATTGATTCAAGTTGATCAACCATCGCATCAGAGGGGATATGGATATTCATGGAAAAGGCTGGGATTGGAGTTCGAGATGGAGGTGGTGTTGTGCTCGATGATGGAGCAACTGGTGCAGCATCCTGAGTTGAGGCCATTTCTGCGAGTAGGTTAAGGTTTTCAGTCTGAGAAGGTGGAGAGTTTGAGGGAATTTTTGAAATGTGAGAAAGATTTTTCCTGTTTCCAGCCATTAATAAGGGTTTCTCAAGAAAATCAATTTGAATATGAAATAAAAGAAATAACAATTTAACCCAAGAAAGTGAACACTTATAATTTCAACACTTATTTAAAAAAAATACTGGTCTTCACTCAATATACGAACACACAGACTATTAAACACGAAGCATAGAGGATATTTATAGGAGAAGAACAAATATGAAAGTTAATTTTACAACCCACAAAATAAAATTATGGAATTTAAGAAGTGAGGAATATCCACTCTCCCATGATGAGATCGTGGGTTTCCCATATTATGAAATTCAAATTTTAATTAAAAAAAACAAACAATTATGCACGAAATTAATAAAAGGAAACGTGGGTATAAACATGTGAGAATTAAAAACAAATCCCTGAAAAATCGGTTACATAATCTTGACTTGGAAAATAAATATGAACGATATATGATGTTGCACTCAAAATTGGAACACACACTTCAACATCGGTTAAAACATCCAATGTCGCATTTTTCATCAAACAATTTTAGTACTTTTATTCAAATTGATCCATCTTTTCAAGATAGTGCATCGTAGCAGCGAACTTCGTGCCCCATAATTACTTAATGGATTTGTGACATATTGATGTTTTACTAATCACTTCTTGAAAAGAAGGCATCGTAGTAGCGAACTCCGTGCTCCATAGTTACATAGTGAATTAGTTACATCTTGATGTGCTTTTTCAAAAAACTTATTATGTGTTTGAGACGAGTGATTCCTCTTTATTTTTACACAACAATCATACTTGGTCCAGATTTATTTTACATGGAATTATGAAACAGAAAACAAGAACAAGCTTTAATTAAAACATTCATATACTCTGATATTGTTATAAATGTTTGAGCATACATAATAACATCCACTTCACAATTATTCAGATAGTGCACATACCAAGAGATTTCCTCAAGAATGAGAATCTCTCATGGTCAAGAGCCTTAGTAAACACATCAGGAAACCGATTTTCAGTGGGTATGTATTCTAACTTCACAATATTCTTTTCTACAAGATCCCTTATGAAATGATGTCTAATACTTATGTGTTTAGTAAGTGAGTGTTGAACTGGATTTTTTGAAATGTTGATAGCACTAGTGTTATCACAATATACAGTTAAAATGTCACTCTCTAAACCATAATCACTAAACATTTTACTTAACCAAAGAAGTTGTGTACAGTAACTACCTGCAACAATGTACTCAGACTCTGCAATAGATTGTGATACACAATTCTTCTTTCTACTATGCCAGGAAATCATGTTATTTCCCATGTAGAAGCAGCCTCCACTTGTGCTCTTCCTATCATCAATGTCTCCAGCCCAGTCAGCATCACTGTATCCAACCAGTGCACTGCTTGTGTCTTTGGTATACCATATACCAAGGTCAGTTGTACCAACCACATATCTGATGATTCTCTTGACAACATTCAAATGTGACTCCTTAGGACAAGCTTGGTACCTAGCACAAACACAAACACTATACATGATAGCAGGCCTACTTGAGGTTAAGTACAGAAGACTACCTATCATGGATCTATACAAAGTTGGATCAACATCTTGTCCAGCAGAGTCTTTACACAGTTTTTGTGTAGATCTCATAGGAGTTTTCATGACTTTTGAATTGTCTAAACAAAACCTTTTCACTAAGTTCTTTGCATACTTACTCTGAGAGAAGAAAATACCTTTATCAGATTGTTTGATTTGAAGTCCTAGAAAGTAATTCAAATCACCTACCATGCTCATCTCAAATGTTGTTATCATTGCTTCAAATAACTTGTTTAACATGTTGTTACAAGTTGAACCAAAAACAATGTCATCAACATATATTTGATCTATTAGCAAGTCTTCTCCAGTATGTTTAATGAACAAGGTTCTATCAGCTTCTCCTCTTATAAAGCCAAATTGCAAAAGAAAGTCAGTAAGTCTATCATACCAAGCTCTAGGAGGTTGTTTGAGACCATACAAGGATTCTCTTTAGCTTGTACACACGATTAGGATAATGTGGATTTTCAAAGCCTTTAGGTTGTTCAAAAAATGCATCTTCAATTAATATACCATTCAGAAATGCAGCTTTTACATCCATTTGATGAAGATTAATGTTAATGTAACATGTAATTGCTAGCAACAATCTAATAGATTTAATTCTAGCAACAGGTGCAAATGTTTCATCAAAATCAATACCTTCAACTTGAGTGTAACCTTGTGCAACCAATCTGGCTTTGTTCCTAACTATGTTACCAAACTCATCAGTTTTATTCTTAAATATCCATTTAGTTCCAATGACATTGACATTTTCAGGTTTTAGAACTAATGACCAAACATCATTCCTTTCAAACTGATTAAGTTCCTCATGCATTGCATTAATCCAATTCTTATCTTTTAATGCTTCTGTAACATTTTTAGGTTCAATTTCAGAATATTAACACTGAGCATTCACAACATTGCATATTGAAGACATGCACACAGACCTTACCACATCAACACGGTTTGCACTTACTCTTCTTCTGGTTTGAACACCAACTGAAGCATCTCCAATGATCTGATTTGAAAGATAACTTTTGGTAATCCACTTAGCTGGATTTTTCTTTGGAGTATACTGATTGTTCTGTGAAGAATCTGTTGAATCTGCAGGGGATGTTGTACCAGATGTTGGAACATTTGGTGAAACATTCTCTGTTTTCAATGATTCTTTAGGAACCTCAGTAACTTCAGTCACATCTTCAGTGTCATTCCCATCCATCAAATTCCTGTTATCATAAAAAACAACATTCACAGACTCTTGAACAGTGTTAGTTCTAAGGTTATAAATTCGATAGGCTTTACTATTTCTAGAATAACCTAAGAAGAAACTTTTGTCACTCCAAGAATCAAACTTATGCAGTTGATCCCTATCATTCATAATGTAACACACACAACCAAAAACATCTTATGCGACACTCTTACCTGCTTACCTCTTTGGCATGAACCACATACAGTAGGTGTAGCTATTTTTAGTTTAGGTAATCCTCTCACAACTTCAGACTTTACCAATTTTTGCATGAATTTATAATTTCCATGTCCAAGTCTTTGATGCCATATGACATTCTCATCACAATTTGACAAATGACACACATTATTTATTCCAATCAAATAACAATTATCAGCTAACCTATTACCAGTCATTAGACACTTATTATCTTTGTTTAGAACATAACATGAATCCTTATCAAATTCAACATGCAAATTATCATCACACAATTGACTTATACTAAGCAAATTAGCAAGTAAACCATTAACATGCAAAATATTTTTAAGTTTAGGAAAACCTTCAACATTCAAACTTCCTTTTCCGATGATCTTTCCTTTTGAACCACCACCATATGTAACAGTCCCACCATTACAAGGTTCATAATCAGATAAGTAGTTAACATGACCAGTCATATGTCTTGAGCAATCACTATCAAAATACCATAGATCAGGCACACATGCTTTCAGAGAAGTTTGAACAACATTACAAGTAACATGTTCTTTCTTTTTCCTAGAAGATTTTGACCATTGTTTCTTAGAATGTGAAGACATTTCAGACAACACTTTCTGAATTTCCAGATCTCTTTTCATCTTTTGACAATAAGGACGAATATGACCAATTTTAGAACAATAGTGACACACATACTTCTTAATAGGTTGTTCAAACATGTGTATTTTTTTTTCAGTTAAAAACTCAATTTTACTTTTCACAAATTTCATAGGTTGATTCATACTGTTAGAAGTAGATTCACCAAGATAGCCTAAACCATGCTTACTAGATTGACCAATATTCAGATTATCACAAACAATAGAAGAGCTCTTAGAATATTTCTTAAAACTCAAAGTAGAATTTTTCAATTCCTCTTTTAGTTTAGAAATTTCTAGGTCTTTTCTGGTTAAAATGACTTCGAGCTTGGTCACAGTCTCTCTGAGATCGTCATTCTCTTTGGCTATACTAGAAACATCATCCTTTATGTCATCAGAACCTGTCTCATCAACACAACCATTAAAATAGTTCAAATCTGAATGATTTTTGATAAATGTTGTTTCTGATGTTTTAACATTGGAAAAAACATAAGTGTCTAGATCATCCACATCATCATCTAAAGAATCATCATAATTAATCCTTGCAGAGAAAGCTAATTTCTCATCTTTAGAACCTTCAGGTTCATCATCTGAGTCATCACTAAAGGTAACATTAAAATTCAGTTTTTGTCTTAATCTAGTATTTGCACACTCATTAGCATAGTGTCCAAAACCAGTACATGCATCACATCTAACTAATTTTCTAAATTCAGGATCATACCTTGATTTGTTACCTTTGAATTGTCTGAATTAATTCTAATATTTCCTTTTCTCCGGGTCAGATGGTGTGTTGTTGAAAAGAGTCCTTGGTTGGACATTTCCTCTGGATCTGTTCATCTTCTTTTTCAAGTAGGAGTTGAACTTCTTTGTGAGGAAGACAATGTGCTCAGGAGTGTAGTAACATTGGTCAATAACAACTTCACCAGACTCAACTTCAGTCACAAAGGGCTGAGTTTCAGTGTTAGAAGATATTTCACCTTTGAAAACAACAACCTTCTTTCCTTCACTCGTATCATCAGATTGAGTTGTGTTCATCTCATATATTTTGGGAATACTTACAAGCTCATTCTGACTTAGAGTATCAGTGTCCTTGGCTTCTTCAATAGCACAAATTTTTGCATCGAACTGTTTAGGAACAGATCGCAAAATTTTGTGTACAACTCGTACATTGAAAATTGGATCACCAAGTGCGTGTGATTTGTTGACAATTTTACTCAGCCTCTCATTGTAAGCCGTGATCGTCTCATCATCCTTCATCCTTAGATTCTCAAACTTGGTCCCAAGCATTCGAAGTTTGGTCCTTCGAACACTTCCACTTCCTTCGCAATGTTCTTGAAGCCTCTCCCATGCATCTTTGGATGTAGTACATGTTGATATAATTTTAAACATAGACACATCAACAGATGTAAATATTGCATTGAGAGCTTTGGAATTGTAGCTCACCATCGTGGTCTCCTCATTGGTCCATTCAATCTCATGTTTGACTCTTGTCTCGCCATCATTATCTGCTTGATTTCTGGGCCATTCCCAGCCTGTTAGAACACTTCTCCTAGCACGTTCATCAATAGACTTGATATACATGTGCATCTTAGGTTTCCAATAGTCATAGTTGTTCCCATCTAGTATAGGAGGCCTAAATGGGGTGTTTACAGGATATTCCATAGCAAAAAGACACACTAAAAACACAGGATCTAAACTTAGCACGTCAATTTTATGGTACTGGTGCCAAATGAAGGTTTGCGTGTGTTGTTAAGTATAGATGTTGTAATGAATGTTAGAACAATCACTACAACAATCTGAAAAATAGAGATAAAATGTGTACACAGCGGAAGACTTAAACACATTATTGCAAGATGGAATACTTTATAACACAAACTATATAAAATAGCTTGTGCTAGCCTTACGGCGAAACATTTACTATAATAAGATTAGTGATATAAAAGTTGTGTGAAGAGTTAAATCGTTCGCAACGGAAACAAGACTTGGTATCACCTATCAAATCTAAATTGGCTAAGTGTATAACACTATACACCGTCAAAGTTGATCTCACTCTACATTTATGATCTCTCTATCTATGGATATAGGATTGATCGCAAGTTATGCTAGATGTACTAAACTTCTAGGCATAACATAAACGTTGGAATAACTGCCCTATCACCTTTAAACTCAGGATCAACACTAGAGTAGGTGTACTCATTTATTCCACACTTGGTACTGAAGACTTTGGCTTCTATTTATAGATGGAGGTCTTCATCCGTAAATAACTTCTTCATGTAACCGCTCCATGATCTTTTATTTATCTCCCACAATCTTATCTTTATTTCTGATGTTTATGACTACAACCGCCTGATCTAGATTGTTCTAAATTGATCTGGAATAGCCTGGATCATGTAGGTCCTTGTAGAACATTCTGGAACCCGTAACCTCTCCATGTTGCAACCAATGCTTGCAACATTCACTACAACATTGAGTATTCTAGAGTCTTGTAGATCCTTCTAGATCTTCAACCTGCATATCAAAACATCCTAAGCAACATTTGATCATAAAGTGTTAGTTAATGAGAAGAAAGGGAAAATTCATATTGTTTCAAAGTAAATAGTGAATACTTCACTACCAACAACATTAACAGAAAGACTAACATAAGTTCAGTGATGGTGCTCTTGTGTTCTTTAGGCTTCAGTCTTGATTGTCATCAGTGAGTTCTCCTCTCACTAAGTACCTGTGAATATAAAATATTTTAACTTATACAAAGCCTATCAAGACTAGCCTGACTATGTATTTGGGATCAACTCAAAATTTACATTGTCCCAATAATTTCCCTTTTTTGATAATGCCAAAACACTGAAAAGATCCACAAAACACTTAATGGAAATAAATCCTATCTATAAGATAAAATCAGTGTTAGAGTAGTTCTTGATAAAGTATAGAATTAAATAACAGCTAAAAAGACAATGAGTTTTTATCTGTGGGCAGATGTAATAGATTCCATTGATAAATAATTCATGAGTACAATGGTCCTATCTATTACAACAAAATTTAGGGTACATTTAGATTCTATAAATTTCAGGTTTGAGTCCATAACCATTATAGACTCTCTCCTTCAACTCTTCAATCCTCTGTAGCTGGTTGATATACCCCTCAGCCTTGTAATCTTCAACACTTCCTTCATAATCGCCCTTGAGTCATACATAGTCAATCCCGGAACGTAGGGTGGATTGCGAATGATCAGTTCAGGGGCCTTGATTTGAACTTTAGCGTTGTCAGCCTCGTTCATGATAAGCTTGAACAACTTAGGGTGGTTGTCCATCATAAAGTCAGTGAAGTGCACGCCAATGTCTTCATATTCACCCCACTTCTTGACTATATACCACAGCCTGATGAATTCATTCCGTGCTTCCTCCCAAAACTCTTTCAGCGCCTCACAGATAAATGAATCAATGAGCACTGACTTAGTTATAGACTCCTTAGGGACTTGGATCTTCTTGGCTTTTGGTGTTGACGACTTTCTGTACTTTCTAGGTTCAGGCTTCTCCTTCTTCCTCCTTAGCAGACTAATCACAGCATCATCGAGTTCTCTTTGTTAGAGTGCATTAATCTCAGTTAGCTTTTCTACCTTCTTCTCAGAATGCGTTGCTTCTCCTTTATAGCTATTTCAGCCCGGCGCTGAGCTTCAGTCTTCTCAGGTGCAATACCCCAAGCCTTAGAGCACAGATATGCAACTTGATCACCATCATAAGTAATGGATTCTTCCTTGTCGTTATGGGCGAGTGCACTGATTCCTCAGGAATGGAAGGTAGTTGAGGAATAATTTGTTGCTGTGAAGGATCATTAGCCTGAGCCGCTAATCTCGCTGACTTCCTCAGAGTAGATTGGATCAGTGCAGTATTAGATGCCTCAAGGTTGGATCTTTTCCTCTTCACAACCTCTTTCCCTTTTTTGGCATCATCCTTGGCAGGAGGTTGAGACATTGGCACTGCATCCTTCAGGACTTCATCCTGATTGTTGACAACGAAAGCAGTAAGGGATTGAACCTCTTTCAAGTGCTCTTTCTTTAAGTCAACTCCAGTCTCGTTTCCAGATCCGGTATATGACAACTGAGACAGGCTTGACTTGAGCTTCTTGTCAAAATCCTCCATCGACCTGTTCAAGCACTTCTCAGTGTCAGCCAGCCTTGCTGCCATCTTCTCTGACCCTGAAGTAATCTTCTCAGTCTGATCCAAAATGGCCTTGGTGATGAGCTCAGAAGACTTTTCATTCAGCTTCTCCACCGCCTTTAGGATCATTTGCTCATTCTGCTCCTTCATCTGAGTCAGAGCCCCTACAAGCAGCTTCTTCGTCTTTTTCCTCTCTAACTTTATGAAGTTGATGGTGACCTTCATTGCCTTCTCGAGATGCTTCAACTTGTTATTGGCAACAGTCTTGAGCGTTGACCTCATCTATCTAATCTGCTTCTGGATCGCCTTTTCTTTGGTACTTTGCTTAGATTCAAACAGGCTCAGCTTGTTCTCCAAAACTGCAAGGTTTTCCATAGTCTTCTCTTGCTTCACTGTGATTATGTCAGTGAACTTGCCTTGACGGATGTCAGTCAGCACTACCTCATCTTCTCCATCATCTTTAGTCAGTGGTTTTTTTCCCTTGTCAGCCCCTGCCTTCTCAGTCTCCTCTTCAGGATGCACTGAGGGCAGTTGTGGAGTGATCTTAGCCGCCTGCCCCTCAGGCTCAGCCGAGACATCTCGAACTTCAGGGACTTGCCCTTCAGAACTAGGAGTCCCCTTGGATGCCTCAGCAACTTCCTTCTGTGACTCAGGGCAGGGGATCCCCTCATTGATAATTGCTTCATTGGCAGATCAACCAACCAGGTTGGTCTCATCAACTGCTCCACCCTTGGACGCAGTCTCCTTTACACCTTCTTCCCCCTGAGCCGAAGGCTCAGTGGACATCTCATCAAATTCCTTCATCGTCTCCTCAACCAGTTTCTCACAGGTTTTACCTCCATCACCACCCTCACCATCATCATCATCCTTCTTGTCAGTGTCCTTGAAGGAGCGTTCATCTTTCTCAATCTTCATCCTCTCCACTAGCTCTTTGAAAGTTTTAATCTCTAAGATCTCCAGCCAGCTAGTAAGATTAAAATATGAACATAGGCACGCTTCCTCCTTGACCCAGAAATCCCATCCACGTGCTTCGACCATCATGCGCTGCTCTTGTATATTGGCCTGCTTGTACTCCAGCTAGACCTTCAAATCTGAGACATGATGTCGTAGAGATGGGTATTGACTCAGCCTCCGCAAGCACTTGGCTACCCACTCATCTTCCCTTTCCCTTATCATATTTTCGTATACATTCAGGGCAACATCTCCATCCGAGTCCTCCTCCTCCGGGTTTTCTATGAAGAATTCTAGTTCAGGGGAGGTTTCTTTTGGATTAGTGGGATGAGGAAGGTTCTTTTGGATTAGTGGGTTGAGATGAGAAAGGTTCTTTTGGATCTTGGGCAGTGACTGGTAATTTTGATGGAGATGGTATGGATGTGTCAGTTTGGATTTCAGGTGGGTTGGGGATATTTGTCTCTGATTGAGTTGGGTTGGGTTCAGTTGGGTGTGGATCGTTTGGCTCAGTGGGTATGGAAGTGGGTTAAGTGGTGTTGGGTTCAGTGGGTGTAGGGTTAGGAAGTTCAGGTTGGAGAAGAGAGGCAGTCTCAGTTACCTCTCTAACCTGAACAAGGTCAGTGGCCTCCTCAGAGGCTAGCTTAGCACCTTCATGCACAGGGCTTAACTCTCTCATCGCACTGACGGGAGATCCATTTCCACCTTTCCTTAGCTATTTGAACGGCCTTGGCTTCACCACCACCACCACTTCCTCCATAACTTCATCGTCAGTCTCCTCAGCTTCAGAGACAGCTTTCTTGGAGACTTTCTCAGTCACCTTCTGTTGGGTTTTAGAGGCACGAACACCATGTTCGGCGCATAGGAAGATTACGATTCACCAACAAGGAATCTCAAACATGGTTGTATAACATAACAATTAAAGGATAAATAACAATATATAAATCCTTACAGCGATTTGTACGCGGAATCCTCCACTATGGTATCCACGTAACAACTTTCTACCAACCCGCACCGATATGCCAGCGTTGAATCTCGAGACGAATTTGCTAGGAAAATTCAGACTGAGATTTTATGAAGAAATTATATTTCTTGTATTGTTTTCAGAATTCCCATAAGACACATATTTATAGGGATTAACTTGGCTTAATTCCTAAGCAAGATATCGGGCCTAGCCCGTAATATAATCTCTACAGATTATATCTCCCTAGATATGTTCCTATGAATAATATCTTGACCATATATTATTCTTGTATAATAATATTTCAAATATTATTATTAGGATTTCATATTTAATTAAATCTAATTTAATTAAATAATAATAATAATTAATTCCAAATATAATTATTATTATATTCTCCATAAATTAAATATTATATCTAATACAATATTTAATCAAGCAACTATAATTGGTAAATTGCCATTACTTGTTGTGTGACCCATAGGCCCTCGTATATCGAGCGATTAGTCAAACTAACGGTCTTAATTGAACCCTAGACAATAAATCAGACATTCTCAATATACGAGGTACGTTGCGAGGAAATCTGCAACTACCTGTAATATTGTAGGCTATTGTGATATCTTCCTTTCATTCACGAATACTCGATTAAGCCTTGAACATGATGAAGTGTCTATTCAAATAGCTTAATCATATTATCTCAAATCACTAATTGATCAAGTATATCACACTTAGCCATAAAGTCTAAGTTGATGCGCGTCGACCGACGACTTAGATCCAATTATGATGAGAAGATGAGTATCCTCTCTAAATCCACATTGAGGAATAAATCCTATTCTTGGCTCAACTACCACGCACATGTATTTCGTGATGAACCCAATCCATGCCATATCTACCCGTGGAAGGGTGCAAGCGTCGGTCATGGTCAAAGTTCACCACTCCACACATGTCGTGCGTATTGACCTCAAGTCAGAGGAGTATCACATCCCTCCCACTAACCGAGACACCCGTAGACAAATTATGTGGAATTACATCAAACGGTTTCTCGGATGGGTATACCAATACCCTCTAAGGTATATGTGCATCCATCATGAGATACTCGATATCTCGTAGTAAGTGAGATCTTACTACACTCTCTAAGAGTATGATGCAGATCGCACACCAATCTCAATTGCATCATCAATATCCCATTCTTGATGATCCTTGATCGGGGCTATTTGAGAATCATACTTAAGTCATCTGAGTTCTCACTCACTCAATGACAGTAGTGATTCATGGGATCACAAATAAGAATATATGCAAACAATCAAACATCATATTCAGATAAGTGTAACGCCATACATTTAATATTAAACCAATAATAATATTATACTAAATCTGAATATTATCTTAGTATTATGTCCTTTCAATGAATTGTCTCTAGGACACTAACACTAACAATCTCCCACTTGGACTAGAGCCAATCACCTACATGTCTAACCCCTAGGCCATCAAATGTCTAGTGTGTACATGAACAGTGAAAAGGATTTGCAAGATTATCCTTTATGGGAAATGTTTTAATTACATTTCTCTTATCGATATGATCTCTTGGATCAAATGATAATGCCTCCGTACATGCTTATTTATGTTATCAGATCTCGGTTCCTTTGCTCATGCAATTGCACCAATGTTGTCACAATACAACTCTATTTGACAACTGGCACTCGGAACTACCCCTAGTTCTCTCAAGAACCTTAGAATCCAGACAGCCTCAAAGGCTTCTGATACAGCAATGTACTTAGCTTCGGTTGTTGAATCTATGGTTAGATCTTACTTGGAACTATTCCAACTTACCGCCTCATCATTGAGATTGAAAATATAATTTGACTGTGGTTTGTAATCTTCACAGTCTGACTAGAAACTCTCATTACCATAGTCTGCAACGACTAGCTCTGACTGCCTACCGTAGACAAGAACATGTTCTTTAGTACGCCTGAGGTACTTCATAACATTCTTAACAGCAATCCGGTGAGGCTCATCTAGATTCCGCTGGTATGTACCAGTGATGTTGACAGCGTAGGCCATATCTGGTCTCGTGCAAGTCATGGCGTACATGATGGAACCCAATTGCATATGCATATGGAACGTCCTTCATGTGCTCGACATCAGCTTCGCTAGAAGGACAATCCTTCTTCGACAGCTTTATCCCATAATTTACCGGTAGAGATCCTCTCTTAGAGTTCTCTATCACAAAACGCTTCAACACCTTATCTACGTAGGTGGATTGTGACAGCCCTACCATCTTCTTGGATCTATCCCTATGGATCTTGATCCCTAAGATATAGCATGCCTCACCAAGATCCTTCATCATGAAGGTCTTTGATAACCAATCTTTCACGGACTGCATTGGCGGGATGTTATTTCCTATAATCAATATGTCATTGACATATACGACTATAAAGACAATACTCTTCCCGTTGTGTTTATGATAAATGCAAGGATCTTCCGAATTTCAGATGAAGTCAAAAGATTCTACAGCTTCATCAAATTGGATATTCCAACCCCTAGAAGCTTGCTTCAATCCATAGATGGATCGTTTAAGCTTGCACATAAGATTAGATTTTTGCTTAGATATAAAACCCTTTGGTTGAGTCACTAACACTTCCTTATCAATGTTACCATTGAGAAAAGTTGTTTTGACGTCCATCTACCAAAACTCATAAACGTGGTGTGCTGCTATTGTAAGTAAAATTCGAATGGACTTGATCTTAGCAACTGGCGAGAAAATCTCATTATAGTCAATACCTTCTGTCGACTATAACCTTTCGCTTCCAACCTATCTTTATAGGTTTGTACTTTACCATTTGCATCGGTCTTACGCCTGAAGACTCACTTGCAATCTATGGGTCTAACCCCTTTCTAGCAACTCAATTAAGTCCTAGACTTATGGTGTACATCTAGTCCATCTCGGATTTCATGGCTTCATGCCACTTCTCTGAGTCAACATCTAATGTTGCTTCAGTATAAGTTCTAGATTCGTCTTTATCCAAAAACTCCACGTCATCATGTTCCTCCACCATGAACCTATAATACCTTGTGGGTGGATTACGAATCCTAGTCTACTTACGGAGTTGTGGTTGTGCAGGCTGTACATTCTGATCGTGAAAATTTTATGGTACAACGACTTCATCGTTGACCGGAGAGTCCTCAAGAGCGACATTTTCAAAAGCCTCTTGGGCGGGAGTTTGAACTATGTTATTCTCATTCAGCCCACTTGGAGGTTGTTGCGAAGGAAATGCAACTCCAATTACGCTCCCACTGGCTGAAAGAGGATCACCTAGTGATAAACTTCCACCATGAGAGTCGCTGAATGCTCCCACTGATTCTTTGTCATGTTGCCTTAACAAATCATCAGTCTCTATGTTAATTCGTGGTTCTTGAATCTCTTCAAGTTCTATCTTTTTACGGCTTTGTTCCTTAAAGACGTACTCGTCTTCTAGGAACTTAGCTTGCCTAGAAATAATCACTGTTTGTTTCTCCGGTAGATAGAAGTGATATCCTCTTGTCTCTTTAGAATATCCCACAAAATAACTATTTTCACTTTCGGATTCCAACTTATCAGTTAACATTTTCTTCACAACTGCGGGGCAACCCCACGTTCTAATGTGTAGAAAAGATGGCATCTTACCGTGCCCAGCTCGTATGTAGTCTGCTCAACTGATTTGGATGGAATCCTATTCAAAATGTAGATTGAGGTTTGTAATGCGTATCCCCATAAGAATGTTGGAAGAGAGGAAAAACTCATCATGGACCTTACCATGTCTAACAAGGTTCGGTTTCTCCTTTCGGACACACCGTCCATCTGAGGTGTTCCGGGAGGAGTCCATTTTGACTGGATTCCATGAAGCTTCAAGTAATCCATGTATTTATGGCTAAGGTACTCACCTCTTCGATCCAATCGAAGAGTCTTGATACTCTTACGAAGTTGTTTCTCTACTTTGTATATTAAGAACATCATGTCCATAACTCAACAAATGCCTAGTAGTTTGAACTATTAGTGAACATGTTTATCTTAACAACAACCATACTTGTTCTAGCAGCTAAAACACCTTGTGTTTTTCTTTTTGGTTGCTAGAACCTTATAGTCTTTCTTCCAATGCCCTTTTCTATTGAAGTGGGGCACACATCCTTGTCTACCCGCTCTTACTTTTGAACTCCACCTTTTTGCCTTCAGAAAGTTGGGCTTGGAGCCCTCTTAGCCTTACTCCTTCGCTTTTTCTCGCCTTTCGGGTCAGAAGAAGTAGAAGTACTCACCATGAGCACAGGATTTTCCTTAGCAGTGGAAAACTCAAAAGTCTTAAGCATGTTATGAGGCTCCGACATCATCGCTTCTGTCTTCTTCATATTAAATTTACTACGAAACTAGAATATGAATCAGGGAGCGACTTGAGGATAGCACATGAGGTGAAATCTTCCCTCCTTTCGCTAATCGACATCTGAACAGATCTCTCATCACTTCATAAATCTCAAATAAGATCTAGAATCAAAGAGATCCTTCAGACGCTTAAGCATCTCGAAGGGATCCATTTTCTCATGTTTGCCTTTGCGATTTCGGAGTCAAGTCGAGCAATCATAACATAGAGCTGGGAAGCATCATCTTGATGCTTGTTTGAGCCGTAACGTCAAACGTTGCAGCCTCAACTGAACCAGCCTCATGGGTAAATGGATTATCGTGTCTAACACGTACTCAATCTCTTCTTGCCTTAGCACCAAACGCACGTTTCAGGGCCAGTCCAGAAAATTTAGCCCAACCAATTAATTCGTTTCCAAAATATTTCTTATTAACAAGTTATTCATTTCAACAATTTTAGAGAAATAAACTAAAACGGGAATTAAACACATAATTCCTATGATCAATATTCAGCAATCAAAATAAATATGGTCTTTTAATTTATTTTGTCTCTATTATTTTTACATACTCAACGACCTCATCGGAAGAGTACGGATTTATATCTAATATAAATCGTAATGGACTAGGATCCACATTCCTACTATTACAATGACTGCTTGGGCTGAACAATGCAACAGCAGAACTGGTAGGTCTCTAAACCAATTGCCTCACGCAATTCCTAGTTGATTGAACCTAGTTCAATCGGATGTCACCTAATTCTCGTTTCCCTGCTTGGGCTGGTGAAACAGAATTAAGTTGGTTTACAACCATTAAGCGGCGACAAACATGTCCCTATAAAAGTCCCTTTAGATATAGATCCGAGCAAAAGACTTGGGCCTTAAATACTCATTGGAACGAAATCTCCGGTTTATTTTTAATTTTAATGGAAGACATCTTTCAATCCAATGAAAAACCATATTTTAGTGAGGATCATTTTAAAGGCGGGGTATTAATTGCTTAATTGAGATCCAACATGATAACTACGTCACATTTGAGCAATTATTGGGCGCCGCCTAATCAAATATTCGACACTTTAATATAGTTTTGTGATAAACTTATTATGAACTAGTTTCATATAATACTTTGCCTTTAAAGTTGAATGTGATTTTGGAGTATGCATAGAATAAAAGTGGTTCATACATTAATTATTGAAGGGTATTAGATAATTTCACTAAAGAGTATTAGTTGTTTTCACTGAAAAGTTTTAGTTTGTTATATATAGTGGTTCGGATCTGAATATCCTACGTCCACTCTCCCTTGATCAAAGGGGTCTCACTTCATCTCAAATGTTGTTGTCATTGCTTCAACAAACTTGTTTAACATAATGTTACAAGTTGAACCAAAAACAATGTCATCAACATATATTTGAGCTATTAATAAGTCTTCTCCAGAATTTTTAATGAACAAGGTTCTATCAGCCTCTCCTCTTATGAAACCAAATTGCAACAGAAAGTCAGTAAGTCTACCATACCAAGCTCTAGGAGCTTGTTTGAGATCATACAGGGCTTTCTTTAGTTTGTACACATGATCAGGATACTGTGGGTTTTCAAAACCTTTAGGTTGTTCAACAAATGCATCTTCAATTAATATGCCATTCAGAAATGCAGCTTTTACATCCATTTGATGAAGATTAATGTTAATGTAACATGCAATTGCTAGTAATTAAGTTCAGAGAATACCTGTTGCATAGACATACTGGATAGATCCTTGGTATTCTGCATCATCACAGAGTACACATCCCATCTTGAGGTTAGACCTCTCAGGATCTTTAAGGCAACTTCCCTTTTGGTATAGACTTTTCCCAGAGAGTTTATTTCATTCATGATGTCAGTGAACCTCTCATCAAGTTGGATAATGGTCTCAGTGGGCTCCATGGTGAACAGCTCATACTTTTGAACAGCTACTGAAAGCTTGTTCTCCTTTATCTTGTCAGTTCCTTCACACATGAGAGCAAGAGTGTCCCATAGTTCCTTTGCAGTCTTGCAGTGGATCACTCTTCCCATTACTGAATCTGGAATGGTGGTGTAGAGAATATCCATGGCAATGAAGTTGAGGTTGTTTCTCCTCCTTTCATCTGCAGTAAAGTTGTCTTCATCCTTGGGCCATTCTTCTCTTGGATCTGCAATAGTCTCAGTTGTGGTTCTTGGGTTAGGTGTCATAAAAATGAATGGACCTTTAGTAACAATCCTTAACATTTCATCATGCACAAAGGCAAGATGAGCTCTCATTCTGATCTTCCAGAAATCATAGTTTTCCACTGAGAATTGTGGAAGCTTGTGATGGGACATATGGTTCAAGGGATTAACTCCCATGTTGTTCTCCACTGGTGGTGCTACCCTAGCTGCATTGTCAGCCATAATATCTAAACAAGTTTATCAAATAAGATCAATTCAGATGACCTATTAAAAATACCTTTAAGCACAAGGTATACTTAGAACAATGGTCTTTTGAACCACTGCTCTGATACCAATTGTTGGTCCCGAAACGAGTAAACGGGTGTAGGAGGGGAATACACCTGTTGTTACAAATTAAAACTTCTTTAAAACTTATCAGGTGACTTCAGAAAGTAACTCGTCAGTGGACTCTAAGTCTGCTGAGAATTACTAGAGAAAGCTTACTGAGATAATACCTCCACTGAGAGCTCAAGACTTTCAGTTGAACTACTATCTAATTAGCTTTCAGATGCGGATTAGTGAGCCCTTTAGAAAACTCATTTTACTTGATAAACTTTGAGTGGATAACATACACTTAGGAAATAACAGTATGTAAATACACTAGATATAAAGTGGTTCATAGATGAATCTCCTACGTCCACTGTCCTGATCAAACAGGAGAATTCCTTTCACTTGGAATTCCTTGTGTTATAGTGCCAAGGTGCACTGATCAATTAATCCTCTCTTAGGATGATTGATCACTAGGATAACTCTAGGTCCTAGTTCCCAAAACAAACCAACTTTCAGACTGATACAAATAATCAGCTTACTAACACCACTTAACTCTAACTCTCAACCTAACAACTGAATATGGTTTTGAGTAGGGTTTGGTTCCAACTGTTGTGAGATAATCCTTACAGTGTAGCTCAAGGCTTAGGATGGATTATCTCTTTCTAAGGTTTGGATATAACTTTTAAGCTTGATTACAGAAGGTTTGTTATGCTCTCTACTGATTTGAAACACTTGGGAAACAAAGGTAATTTCGAGTGCTTCTTGAAACTTATGAATGTAGAGATAGCTTTGATCTTGTGAGTTTTCCGTGCATAGAAATGAGCACGTCCTTCTGTATTTATAGACTTCCTTGAAAATCTTCCCGTTGGAATTGAATCTTCTCAAGTAAGTCTTCTTGTATCTGATTGGTTCAAACAGCTCTATTTAAAGCTTTAAGTCTTGTCAAGAAACGGCTGAAAGACCATGCCAATTCACCAACTTTCTATAGATTGCTAGGGAAAGACTTTTGGTACTTGTCAGTCTGGAGCAGGTCGGCTGTCAGTAAAGTACACTGACGTGTAATTTTCTCATTGGACCTTCAGTCTGCTTGCCCAGATTCTTGTCTTGCTTTAAGGTGGAACTCTTCTGAGAGAACCTTCTTATTCTTTCATTTATTGTAAGCTTCACTGAAATTCGTTTTGCCTTGTTCCAACCAGATTAACTAATAGCTTTAAATATGTTTAGCATTGAATGTGCTTTGTTAGTTCTCATCAGTGGACCTTGGTCCTCTCCTGATGGTTTTAGTCTCAGTGTGAATGTACTTAGAAAACATTCAAGACTTAGACTACTTTCTCAGTTCACTTGACTTCAGCGGACTTCATTCTTCAATACACTATAGAAATTTCTAACTGCACTCTAGTTTTTAACAATTAGAACTGTTTAACTAAATTCTAACTCTACTGACTATTTAACTTACAAATAACTTAGGAGGAACATTTTGGCATCTTAATCAAAACTTAAGTCTATACAATTTCCCAACAATTTCCCCCTTTTTGATTATGCCGGAACCTATCTTATTACATATCTTCATTCAAATAAGGTTCTTCAGATGACATAAAATTTCAAGGATTTTGTAAGTAAAACATTCAAGTACATAAGCCTAAATGATAATGAGATATTATCTTGGGCAAAAACATCAGTAGAGTTTTCATTTCAAGAACAATATGAGAAGTACAGATTACAAAACATCCACTGGAAAGATTCAAAATAAGATCATCAGGGGCTTATAAACAGATGCAAGCAAAAACACTTAACTCCTTAGATGGACTCAAACAAAGGTTTAAGTCCATATTGTTTGAAGACTCAGATCTTCATATCATTCTTCCTCTCCATGACTTCTTTTGAGTGACCCTTGAGACCCAGTTGATCGCACAAGGACACCCACTCTTCTGTGATCCGATCTCTATCTACAGCTCCAGATGCATCTTGAGGAGGCCAGTAAGTGATTGGCTCAGGAGCCTTCAACGCTTGATCAGGGAACCTATCATTCCAGGCTTCCATGATGGCAGGGAAGAGCTTTGGATATACTTCAAACATCCAAGAATTGAACACTTCTTGCACATTGTCCTTTCCCAACTCTCCACTGATATAGTAGGAGTACACAAACTCTCTTTTTGCAGTTTCCCATGCATCATTGAGTTTCTTGGGTACCCACTCGTCATGGTGAGGGAACTTGGCCTTTGAAGGAGTGATTTTATCTTTCTTTAGCTTAGCAGCCCACCTTTGATAACTGTTTCTGAACTTCTTGGATGTAGTCTTATCAAAAGTGGTCAGCCTCTCCTTCCTCTTCCTCTCAGCCATCTCAGCTATGGTTTCCATCTTTCCAACCACCTTGTCCCTCCTTTCTTGTTGTTGAGCAGCCAGCTTTTGTGCTCTCTCATTCATCCCTCCAGCATCTTTGATAAGCTCAGTGAGCTCTGTAACTCTTGTGGGGGCTGATTTACTCTTTTCAGATGAGATGGGATCAGGGTTAAGGATAGGGAGTACCTCAACTGACTCAGTTGAGCCAGTGGACTTAGCTGCTAACCTCCCTGAGGTTCTGGTCTTCTTTGTTACCTCCGCTGAGAGGGCGTCAGTGGCCTTCCTCTTGGTGGATTCCCCCTTCTGAGCTGCTCTTTCTTCCTTTTCCCTTAAGTGATCTTCCTTGAACTTTAACAAGTCCTCAGATGGGGTCTCCTTCCCTTTCTTGGCTCCAGCAATCTTCTGAGCCTCAGCATCTACTCTTTTCAATGTACTCTTAACTTGTTGGCCTTTTTCAAAATCGGGGGTCTCGAGGATAATCTTCATCTTTGTTAGGATAAAAGTTGTATAGTTTTGATGAGTTAAAAACAAACCAGAGAATGTAATAGGACCATCTGGACCTGTTAGCCAGATGATGAACTAGATTAGGACTTAGTCTAGGGGGAATTGCCAGACCAGAAGACTCACCAGAAGACCTCACCAAAGGACTTACCAGAGGACTCCACCAGAGGACTTCACCATATGAGACTGACCAGAGGCAGAGAACTTTCCCCAGACCAGACGAGTCTGAACCAGACGAGTTTGGTGAAACAAAAGATGCTCAGAATCATCTCCTAATTCTGATGAGCATTCTGTTTCTTAACCAGATCAGGACCAGAAGACATCAAGGTTGCCTGGTGTCTGGTATTGCCTTCTCTGGAGAGAATCAGAGTTTGGCATTGGAAGCTATTGACCGTTGGTGATTCAAATCAAGTCAACAAGATCAGGATTGGAAAGTCTTGAAGTCAATCAATCCAAGGATCTCACCAACCCAATCAATCAATTAGGGAATTGATTGATTGAAGCTTCCCTAAATAGAGGATCTGATTGGATTAGCTCTCCAACGGCTATTCCCTAATCACCTCTATAAATACAGAGTGCAATCTCAAGAAAAAGAGCCAGAGAGAATCATACGCGCATGAAGATACATTCCAAGCTCTTATTTATCAAGCACATAACACTCTTATTATGTTCACATATTCACTCTTAAGGAGTAGTTGGACCTCAACCTGTTCATCTACAAGATAAGGTTGAAGGCTGTTGTCTTTAGATCGAAGTTAGATCTAAAGAGTTTGTAAGAAGGAACTGGTACTTCAAAATTCCAGTAAGTAAGTGAGGATTCTCCTTCCCGATCACCCCCTTGAACTGATTCTCGGTAAGCAGCTTTAGAATTCCCGGGGAAATCGAGAAGTTATTTGCCTCAACTGGAGGTAATGCCACTCCATTATAGTACCGTTGTGGTTGCACCACAAACCTTCCTCGAATAGTCATATTCTGATCTGCGTTCTGTGGAATGTGCTGCGGATTAGCAGGTGGTACAGGTACTTGTTGGGGTGGTGGTTGGTAAACAGGTGGTGGATTGTAAACTGGAGGTGGAGGATACGGGTATGGTGGGTACGGATAAGGTGGGTATGGTAAGTTGTTTTGTGGTAAGTTAGGATGTGGGTAAGCAGGGTTGTTCAGAGGATTTTGGACAATGTTATGAGCTGGGCTATTTTGATTCTGAGTACCCGGGTTTTGGCTCTGGCTTTCTCCTAACGGATCTTGATTCTTACTGGTATTGCCATCAGTGCCGTCAACCCGGTTCAATGCCTGATTGAACTCATTCTCGACATCATCCAACTTATTAGTAATGTCCATGTGTTCTTTCCCTCTTCCGATAGTGTTCATTCTCCTCAAGAAAGCTCGGTTCCTTCTAGCTATCGTCTCAGGGTCCAACGTTATTCTCTATTCGCTCGTATTGCCTTGTGAGCATGTTTTCATATACCTGACACACTAGCAGAAGGATCAAAACGCAACTGCCGAATATGTATGAAATATAAAAAAACAGAAAAGAAAATCACTCACTACTAACTACTAAGCTATCTACAAGTCCTATTCAACAGACACACAATGCCATCCCCGGCAAAGACGTCATTGACTTGAAGCGAATATACTAGCTTTCTACTTGTTGGTCCCGAAACGAGTAAACAGGTGTATGGGGGGGGAATACACCTGTGATTACAAATTAAAACTTCTTCAAAACTTATCAGGTTACTTAAGACAATAGCTCGTCAGTGGACTTGAGGTCTGCTAAGAGTTATTCTGTGAAAGCTTACTGAGATAATACCTCCACTGAAAGCACAAGACTTTCAGTTGAACTACTATCTAATTAGCTTTCAGATGCGGATTAGTGAGCCCTTTAGAAAACTCGTTTTACTTTGATAAACTTGAGATTAACACACACTTATGAAATAGCAGAATGTAAGTACACAAGATGTAAAGTGGTTCAGAGATAAATCTCCTACGTCCACTGGCCTGATCAAACAGGAGAATTCCTTTCACTTGGAATTCCTTGTGTTATAGTGCCAAGGTGCACTGATCAACTTCTCCTCTCTTAGGATGATTGATCACTAGGAAATTCCAGGTCCTAGTTCCCAAAACAAACCAGCTTTCAGACTGATACAACAATCAGCTTACTAACACCACTTAACACTAGCTCTCAACCTAAACACTGAGTAGGGTTTTGAGTAGGGTTTTGGTTCCAACTATTTTGAGATAATCCTTACAAGTTTTAGCTCAATGCTTAGGATTGGATTATCTCTTTCTAAGATTTGGATATAGCTTTAAGCTTGGTTACAGAAGGTTTGTTAGGCTCTCTACAATTGTGAAACACTTGGGAAACAATGATAATTTCGAGTGCTTCTGGATGATTATGAATGTAGAGATAGCTTTGATCTTGTGAGTTTCCCGTGCTTGTAAATGTGCACGTCCTTCTGTATTTATAGGCTTCCTTGAAAATCTTCCCGTTGGATTTGAATCTTCTCAAGTAAGTCTTCTTGTATCTGATTGGTTCAAACGGCTCTATTTGAAGCTTTAAGTCTTGTCAAGAAACGGCTGCAAAACCATGCTGTTCACCAACTTTCTGTAGATTGCTAGGTGAAAGACTTTTGGTACTTATCAGGCTGGGGCAGGTCGGCTGTCAGTAAAGTACACTGACGTGTCATCTTTTCATTGGACCTTAAGTCTGTATGCCCAGATTCTTGTCTTTCTTTAAGGTGGAACTCCTCTGAGAGAACCTTCTTATTCCTTCATTTATTGTAAGCTTCATTGAAATTCATTTTGCCTTGTTCCAACCGGATTAACTAACAGCTTTAAATATGTTTAGCATTCAATGTACTTGTTAGTTTCTTTATCAGTGGACCTTCGTCCTCTACTGATAGATTTAGTCTTAGTGAGAATGTACTTAGAAAACATTCAAGACTTAGACTTCTTTCTCAGATCACTTAGTCTTCAGTGGACTTCACTTCAGCGGACTTTATCTTCAGCAGACTTCATACTAAAATACACTCTAGTTATTACTAACTGTACTCCAGTTCTTAACACTTAGAACTGTTGAACTAAACATTAACTCTACTGAATAATTTACTTACAAAACACCTTAGGAGGGATATGTTGGCATCTAATCAAAACAAGTCTTATACATTTTCCCAACAATTTCCCCCTTTTTGATTATGCCGGAACCTATCTTATTACATATCTTCTTCCAGATGAGGTTCTTCAGATGACATTCAAAGTTCACAGTTTTTGTAAGTAAAAACATTCAAGTACATAAGCCTAAATGATAATGAGATATTATCTTGGGCAAACATCAGCAGAGTTCATTTCATTGAAAAATGATGAAGTACAAATTACATGAAGTCAACTCTAAAAAAGTTTCAAACTTAAACACACCTGGGACTTATAAACAAATGCCCAGCAAAAGATACAACTTTCTCAGATGGACTCAAAAAGAGGTTCAAGTCCATATTGCTTAAAGACTCTGATCTTCAGCTCATTCTTCCTCTCCATCATCTCCTTGGAATGTCCTCTGAGACCAAGATGCTCGCATAAGGACGTCCACTCTTCAGTGATCCTTTCTCTATCAACAGCTCCTGTTGCATCTTGAGGAGGCCAGTATGTGATTGGCTCAGGGGCCTTCAGAGCATGATCTGGGAAGGCATCATTCCAAGCATCACAGATCTCGGGATAGAGTTTGGGATAGGCATCAAACAACCATGAGTTGAAGACTTCTTGTGCATTGTCCCTTCCTAACTCTCCACTGACATAGAAGGAATATACAAAGTCCCTTTTTGCAGTCTCC